>CM060947.1:145992270-146052270 GCA_030765055.1 Mantis religiosa | reverse complement strand
ATATATATATATATTACAGAGTAGCTGAGCATTTAAAGAAAGTGGAAACGTATATGTTATTAGACACTTAGATGTCACAACTCAAATATTATGCTTTGATACTATTACATTTTTCTGCAAGCAAATAAATATGAGTAATGCAAACACTTTTAACCCAAAGCCTATCATACTTTAACGATCTTAGCAAGAAATTGGACGTAGCTCCTTGTAATTCTTACATATGGAATGAACATAATATACGTGTATATAAACAAGTTTACACGTAACACCAGAATATAAAAATGTAACAGGTATTATTAACTGGACGAAATAAAGAAAGAGAGGAAGAAATAATCATACGTTTACACAAAGGTATTAAAGAAAACTCTCAGACTGAATACGTAGCTTGAGAAAGCACCAAATGATTGAAAATATTCCTACGTTATCTGCCACATATTAGAATGCTAGCAATTACATGAAAAAGATATTGGAGTGGAATTGGATAAATAAGTTAAACAGTAATCCCTGAAGGCAAGCTGTACGTTGCTCTAATAAGCTTAATTCAAACCCATTATACTCATTAGCATTAATATAGTTATATAATTAGATAGGGTTTATTATTATTAGTTATATTATTAGAGGGCAAATTTGTATTCAAGAACGACAAACGGAATATTTATGCAAAAAATTATCATTTGAGTGCCACTAATGCCGAAGAATCTTTAGCATACTCTTTCACGGAATGTCCAGTTAATATAAAAACAGAAGTACCAACTAATGTTTTAATCAGCGTTGTACGTGCCTCTGTAATTTTATGTCCTCTTAAATTTTTTTTAGGTAAACAGTATTACCAAAGAGTGTAAACTAAAAGTACATTAGATGGCTATAAATCAGTAAAGGAAGTTTTAGGCTTACAATTTAAATACCTTTATTTTTACTTTTTTTGAAGGCACAACTCATTGTTAAAGTTTACTAGGCATTTCAGACTGATTAAACATAACGGTAAGGTCAGAAGAATTTTAATGTTTTTTCCTTTCCATTTAAGCCTTTACCCCATACGCCCCAATCATAGTAAGTTAGAGCAGAGAGATACTTACCCACTGTTACACCACACATCACATAAAACAGAGCACTGCAGTCAATTTCCAGCAGCGCTCCTACACAAACACTTGAGAGTGCGGTACCTAGACGGCCCATCATCAGAGAGATACACACCGCCATTGCTCTGTTTAAATCATAGAACTGAAATTAGTAAAGTTCGTGCAAGGTTCCATATTTATTACTTTATGTTTCATAAAGCGTATGGACACAAATATTTTATACAAATTACCTAAATGGAAATGATACGATGGAATAAGTATACATCAAGTTGTGCAATTTGTGAATGTTGTACTTTCGTGCACAGGCAAATAGAGATGTGAAACACTCAACATTCAAATTTCACACTTTCATTATTATTTCCCTCCAACTCCTTCATCTCTGAACATGTCTTGTATCAGGTAGATATGCATATGCTGTTGGGTGTCCATTTTAAATTGGTCCTACCGTACTTCACTCTTGCTCTAAATTACATCACTTCTGATATGTATTTCACCTCTTGTGTTGCAAGAACTAATTAGATTTGTGTCGAAGAAGTTACATAGTTGACATTGAAAAGCAATGCACTCGTATTTATGGAACCTTCTGTCATCGAACAAGGACCTGAACTCCCACTAGAAGTACCGATACTAACAGAACGAATTACCAATTTGAATCCTGTATAGCAACAACCCTTCTGTATACCAACACTATATCACAATGCACGCATTCCAAGAATTCAGTATTTATTATTGAATCGTACTTTATAACTGGATTTCATTGAGGGAGAATATCAATATATCAACAGTATGTAATTGATATTGCTGAGAAATATTCCCAATTTCAGAGAGGTCTCCAATGAACCCCAAGAGGACAGTTTAAAGATGAGCTAGTTTACCTTTTACGTCGTTGTACAACATTTAAGTTACAAGTAATATATCATACTTTTAATTATACATTTGCTGTTTTCTGCAATAGTCACACCTGCGCCTTACCTAAACAGGATTAAAGTGGCGGAAAAAGGTGTGATACAACAATGGTTAAGGAGCGAATTGTGTTTTGCAAGAAAGGTGGACCCTTATGTTATGATGTGAAAATTAGTCCTAACATAATGCTGTAATCCACAAAATTGTGAGAAATTCTTAGTGTCCTCCGATATCTCCATACATAGTGTATTTGAACCAGCTGCAGAACTTAATATTCCAGGAGAGAATGACTAGACGTGATTCTCGCAATGCGTTGTTTTCCATAAGTTGTTCAAGTGAGAGACAGGAGATTGATTTCAGCGAAATGATGGATACATTGAATACTTTGTTTAAAGTTTCTTTTTGATAGGAATCAGATAAGAATTTTGGGGTACTTTTACATTTCTTATGAAAACTTAATATACTATTTAAAACACGTAGAACGATTTACTTTGCCATCTTCTGTATCTGAAACTGACAATAATGCTTCAGAAAATCCGAAAATGTAAGAATATTAAACTCAGGTTTCGAATCTTTACTTTCCATCTCATTTTTGTGTGGAGGTAACCATTTTCAAGATATTCCTTGTTACTGTTTTAAATTTGCAAATACTTATATGTATTTTTCTCAAATATAAATTTGTTATTATTTTATGTTCAGTATATGTAAGAAAATGCAGAATAAAAACCATTAGTAAATACCAGCTCCTAAAGATATCACTATTGCTTAAACCTGCTATATTTCCCATTCTCAATGTAATTATGTAATAAAACGTTCTACAAATGTTTCTAGATTTACACGAAGTACATCAAAGGATAAACATTTTTAAGAATAATATAAAAACTGATTATCCGGGCTTGTGGGCCGTGGTCTAGTTAGGAAATTAGAGATTCCTAACTAGACCACGGCCCACAAGACCGGATAATCAGTTTTTATATTATGACACCGGCCGTGAAAGCATACGCATTTTTAATAATAGTTTTTAAAGACGTAAGAAAAGGGTATTATGGGAATGTATACTTCAGGTTTTTTTCTTTGAATGTACATATAATAATTCGCATGGCATTCACTGGAAAATTCAGTGCAATCGTGATGATATTAATTATAACTTGCTGACTCAAATTTTCAGTTGAAAATTCACATCATTGCTCATCTCAGATTGTTTCTTTTTAAATACTCCCTATTGCTATATAAGTGATATGTTTTGGTACCTTTCTTGTAAGTCTGAAACCCAATGGATTAAAGCCTATATATTCTCCAGATATTCTCCGTATCAGTAAAGTAAGTGAAAGTAAAGTATCTTCTAGAGAAATACGTTAAGAGGTACCACAGACGTCATAGGGGGATAGACAACCAAACCCAGAGGCAGAAAAGTCCTATTTCAAATAATTCGATATCTGACAGTTTCTACATGTTGCTGTCCAAACTTATGATGAAACGAGAAGAGTATTGACACTATATCTGAGAACTGTACAAATTAGTACAAAATTATAAGTTAGCGTTCAAGAATTAATTGCTACCTGTAATTTTATAACACTTTGCACTTCCCTAATAACCTCATATGCTCGTAGATATAAATGTGCTCTACCACCCTTTTATTAACATTTTGGTGTATAATGTGATAAATGTATGTATAGGAGTCATGATATAGTGCTTAACCTGTTGGAGTATATCAGATTCTCTCATAAAATAAATAAAATGATTGAAAAGCAGGAAATTAAGAGCACCAATTACAGAATCATAGGAAATCATTTTGCTTACCTCAGATTCGTTGGGAAAACATCTATAACTACGCTGTTAACAACGCTGATACACATGCTCGTAAGGGCAGAGAATATGGCTGCCAAAGTTAGCACATGGGTGCTGGTGGTCGCCAAAAGCACCAAACCACTAGCTATTCCAGCTATTAGCGTGGCAATCGCTGTAAACATAACACAACTTGCTTTGAGAATAATTATTCCTAACAGCCAATCAAAAGAGTACAGTAAATTAAAATTATAAGTACCACACGGACAGAGGATCATAAGGACTGAAAATTCAGGGTCGTTACAAATTTAGGAGTCGATTACATGCGACGTAAGCTTTTTCAATAATAAGCATAATGTTATGCGCACACCATTTGAAACATCAAAGTATATAAAATTTCGAAGTGCATTGTTGAAGAACATGCATGAGATGTATACTGGTCATAACTAATGTGTCTGGGAGTAGCCTTTTGTTTCAGTTCGACTGGCACTACGATGCTAATTTGGATTTCATGCTGTGGCTAGCCATTTCGCTATGGAAAGAGGAGAAGAAATAATAGGTCCATTTATCAACAAGATGATGATCTTCAAATTGGTAAATGGACTTCGAAGTATCCAAATCGAAATCTCCAAACTGGAGATATTAGGCATTTATGGCCGCAGATAATGCGTTGCTCATTAGACTATTCCATACAAAGATGTGTGTGCATCCTGTAGGATTTTGTAAAGGACAGTGTTTGTATCCCCCACTGTCGCTACTCAAAAGGCTCAATAACCATTCATCGAGATCACCAGACATGCTTGACAATTTTACACAGGAGAAGGATCACCGCCTTGCTATTACAAGAGGGGGAGTGAGCTTAAAACCTCCCTCGATCAATGATGCCAAGATCATGCATTTATGCATGTTTGAAATAATTCCCATGTGAAAATATCCCATGCTAAACTGTAGTTTTATAAGAAAGAGTAACCTATCGATTATTAATAAATAGGGAATTACGCACAAATGTGCTCGATTATGAACACAACTTATTAACTATAGGTTAGAGGAGCAGTTTTCTCTGGCTTTTGGAAAAGGCTACATTTAATGTATACCAGTTGTAAGTCATGGTACACGCATCAGAATTTGTCCGCGGGAGGTATGTCCATTTTGGTCGGAAGTGGTCGCGCATTTCTTTATATCAACTAGTAAGTGGCAAAACTTTATTTCGAGTTCAAATATGTACTTCGTTATTCCTTTGAGACAACCTCTATCAGGGCATGCTACTTTAGAGCTGCAGTAATAATAATTATATTAAATATGGATAACTATGTTATATGAAAACGAAGGTGCTAGAGCATCGCATTATGTTTTCACACCCTCACCCCCTCCCCCCATATATTGGTGAATAGGATAGGAGAATTAACTTTTAAAATGAGCAGATAATGATTACGAAAGAACACTATGCAAAATAAGTGTTCAAAAAATTACCAAAATTACCAGACTTACACAAGACAATGATATGTAAAATAGATATTGTGACTTTGTGGGTTCGTGAAATGAAAAGTCCAATTACACCACTCAAAACTGTTCTTTATTTCCACCGTCTTACAGTTAAACTCTTGCCAATTACACAGAATTAAGTAATGCACACAATTACGATTCACCAGTTCGTCCGTTACAATTTCACTTGCACTCGTAATTACGTACAATCTTCCGATGCTCTCACACAGTCTTCTCGTCGTACACTAGCACTGCATTCTTACACCAAGAACTGACTGACTGACTAACTCGACGTGCTGCTTATATAGGGCCAGCGGGTCGATCGGAAGGTTCCAGATTAGAGGAAATATCCTGTAAGTTCGAGAACACAGGTGGAACAGAAAGAGACGGCGCCGTGATGTTTTTTGTCCCAGCCATCCCTTCTTAACGCTATAAGACAAACGAGGGGGCGGGGCGAACACCGACCCGTCTGCTGCTCGCCCAGTCTATAGGGTGTTCCGACGCTCGGGTGACACTGCTCCCTCCTCAAAGCTGGTCGTCCCGAACAGCACCATCGTAGCGTACCAGGCGGTCCAGGTGTACCACCAGCATCTGCTCGGAGTCTCAGCCAGAAGTAGCGCTGCCGAAGTTTGTCAATCGTTCGGTTCGCTCCCAGGTGTCCTCCTGAAGTACCAGCGTGCACTTCCTCCAAGACTTCCGGGACCTTACTCCGGGGAAGTACCAACTGTTCTCTCTGCGTCTTCCCATCGGGTGATTCCCATACCCGGAACAGCACGCCCTCTCTGGTCTTCAACGAGTCCCATTGGGACCAGTACGACTTGTAGGTGGCGCTCCTCGGTGCGATGTCCTCCCAGGTTGGTCTCGTCCCTGCGTCCACTTCCCTCAAGAGTGGCCCCAAGTCTGCGTCCGCCAGCTGCTCCCTCCTCAGGCCTGCGCTATCCCAGCCCTCAGCAGGCACTGCCACAACTACTCGGACTGCTGCGGCACGCTCCTTCTCTTCCACTCTTGTGCACTGGCCGCACTCTTCTGGACAGGGTCTTCGGGACATGGCGTCTGCGTTACCGTGGCTCTTCCCTCTACGATGTTCCGAGGTGAAGTCGTACTCCTGCATCCTCTGGACCCAACGTGCTGTCTGGCCTTCCAGGTTCTTAAAGCTCAATAGCCAGGTTAGGGCGGAATGGTCAGGCCTCAGGTGGAATGGCTGACCGTACAGGTACTTATGGAGGTGCTCCAAGGTCTTTACTACCGCCAATAATTCTCGTCGGGTGACGCAGTAGTTCTTCTCTGCCTTGGATAGCGTCTTGCTGTAGTAGGCTATCACCCGCTCATGGCCGTCCTGGATCTGCGATAGGACACCTCCAATGCAATGGTCGCTAGCGTCGGTGTCCACAATGAAGGCGCCACCCGGTTGTGGGAAAAATTGGAGCACTGCACAGGGTCTCCTTTAGGTGCTGGAAAGCGTTTTCGGCGTCCTCTGTCCACACGTAAGGCCGGTGTTCCTCCGTCAGGCGGGTGAGGGGTTTTGCGATGTTGTCGGCCTTTTCCTCTAAATCATTAAGGCGGTCGTCTACTTGACCCATCCACTTGCCCAGATTCGTGACGTCATCCCTCACGCCGGCCAACCGTTCCTCAAACTTTGCGGCGAGGGCCTCGTTCGCAACCTTCATTTCTTCCATCTTCTCCGTGAGGTTATCGTTAGCCGTCTTCATTTCTTCCAGCTTTGCGGCCAGGTTGTTATTTGCCGCTTCTATTTTTGTAGTTAATTCGGCCTTCATTTCTTCCATCTTCCCGGTGATGTTGTCGTTGGCCGTCTTCATTTGTTTCAGTTCCGCGGCCAGGTTGTCATTTGTTGTCTCCAGCTTCGCGGTCAGGCTGTTATTTGCCGCTTCTGTTTTTGCAGCGATATTTTCATTTGCCGTCTTCATTTCTTTCAGTTCCGCTAAAATCTTTTCTAATGCTGCCTCCATTGTGTTATGTCGCACTGCTGACACCAATTGTGACTTTGTGGGTTCGTGAAATGAAAAGTCCAATTACACCACTCAAAACTGTTCTTTATTTCTACCGACTTACAGTTAAACTTTTGCCAATTACACAGTATTACGTAATGCACACAATTACGATTCACCAGTTCGTCCGTTACAATTTCACTTGCACTCGTAATTACGTACAATCTTCCGACGCTCTCACACAGTCTTCTCGTCATACACTAGCACCGCATTCTTACACCAAGAACTGACTGACTGACTAACTCGACGTGCTGCTTATATAGGGCCAGCGGGTCGATCGGAAGGTTCCAGATTAGAGGAAATATCCTGTAAGTTCGAGAACACAGGTGGAACAGAAAGAGACGGCGCCGTGATGTTTTTTGTCCCAGCCATCCCTTCTTAACGCTATAAGACAAACGAGGGGGCGGGGCGAACACCGACCCGTCTGCTGCTCGCCCAGTCTATAGGGTGTTCCGACGCTCGGGTGACAATATCTTGCTGCTCACTTAATAATGAACATAGATTTCTGTAATAAAGGTGTTATTTATAAACTTATTTATCATAAACTGTGTTACTTTAACTAGAAAGGGCATTTAAAATCCTGTCACTTATTTTCCAAATGGCTAAGATAGCAATAAAAAATTAAATCATTTTTCAATAATTATTAAAGAAGTATTAGATAGTTATTTAGCCCGCCATTCCTGATCATCAGTCACGGTTTCAGCTTGTTAACCCAAAAGTATAAGATGTGGTAAAAGAATAGACATAGGTGAGAATGCGTAATAGCACTTTCCTCTCCCTCCCTATTTTGTGAACTCATGTAAACCACTTCACCGATGTATTATTATTATTATTATTATTATTATTATTATTATTATTATTATTATTATTATTATTATTATTATTATTATTATTATTATTATTATTATTATTATTATTATTATTATTATTATTATTATTATTATTATTATTATTATTATTATTATTATTATTATTATTATTATTATTATTATTATTATTATTATTATTATTATTATTATTATTATTATTATTATTATTATTATTATTATTATTATTATTATTATTATTATTATTATTATTATTATTATTATTATTATTATTATTATTATTATTATTATTATTATTATTATTATTATTATTATTATTATTATTATTATTATTATTATTATTATTATTATTATTATTATTATTATTATTATTATTATTATTATTATTATTATTATTATTATTATTATTATTATTATTATTATTATTATTATTATTATTATTATTATTATTATTATTATTATTATTATTATTATTATTATTATTATTATTATTATTATTATTATTATTATTATTATTATTATTATTATTATTATTATTATTATTATTATTATTATTATTATGTAATTTACGTCCTGCAACATTAAGTCATATGGGACGATGAATTAAATGAATGAAATGATGCTCAAACGAGCCCAGGATCCACAGTACTTTGCACTACCCGACATTCATCTATCAGGACAAGGGAAAATTCTGGAAAAATAATTCAGGTAGATCACTAGCGACCGATTGAAGGTGAGGCGAATACGGTACCACTTTACGCTACCGAGGCAAACAATCTATATGTTTAAAGATAATACACTAACAGCCTAAGAAGATTTGAGAACGAGAACAGCCACTAAGCTATTCTCATTGTTATACGCAATCGGGTTAACCTCTAAGGCGATATCAATTATACCTTAAAGATAGCTCAAAATGATGTTACTAGTTTAGGTTTATAATGAGCTACATTATTATATTCAATTTGAGTTTGAGTTATTTTTATTTTACACTTGTCAATTGCACGCTATGCTTGAAAGTCTGATGACAATTTCAAAAACTCAGTGTCATGGCCAGAGTTTGCAACTCGGATTTTCCGCTGTTTATGTTTTATGGAAGAAACCAAACGCAAACTAAACATTTCATCTCATTTAATTTTACTTATGAACATTAGCTAATGTCAGCGCAAATGGAATGACTCAAGAAGGTAATGAGAATGTCCGGGAGCTGCTGTGAAATTTATGGCTGCAACAATAAGAAGGTACAGAAAGCCCCGGAATGTTCTCTTTCCATTTGCAAAGAACAAGCTTGCATCATCCCAATCAGTTGAAGGAGGAGCTCCTTAAAAGTTATAATAAACTTAGTTATTTTGAACAGCGTTTAAAGTTTTAAAGTTATCATGAATATTAACAGAGATTAGAAGGTCACAAATAAATGCATTCCATAAGACATACATTTTTAATTTTAGCTAAGAATGACTATACAACCTAAATTTTATGATTTAACGTTTTAAAACCCTTATAAATGTGTGAATCTGCTTGCGTACTTACAAATCACAGTCCTCTTGCCTATGATGCTGACCAGAACGCCACCACTAAGGAAGGCGAGCGCATTGGTACATCCCGTGATCAAAGTGTTGAAATAAACGACGGTATCCACTTCCAAAGTGCATTCTTCCTGCTCCTCCTCCCATTCTAACTCCAAAGATCTGTTGTTCAATACAGTACAGACTTTAGTACCCATGGCACCTTTGCTTTCTGCTTCTGCGAGTCGACTGAAGATCTCCGGCAGCCATAGGACCATCCCATTTGCACTAAACATAACAAAGCAAATCTATGTACACAATTATGCTGTAGCTCATTACTAGGGGGCGGATTTTGCCCTATTTCCTATTTTATACCTTTGTTCAGAAACGTAGGCTTTTGAGTTATAAGCACGTTTCCTACAACTATTAGTCTAATTTCTTAGTTTTATAGTGCCTTAAAATGCCTATTTCATACGTTTGTGCCTATTCTGCTTATTAGTGTCTAAACAGCCTTTTTAGCCAATTTATTCTGCTTGAAATTTGTGACAACAGCTTTTGCATTTGTTGGTTTCAACGTGAACCTTTCGGGGAAGAGAAATTTCCTACTACTGCATATTGTATATACGAAAAGGGGTTTAGCCAGGTAGGTATCTGCCTTACAAACGTGTCACAATGCGCTAATGACGTCCTGGAAAAATCTTAGAATTCGGTCAAGAACGAGTAGCAAAGACTAGCTAAATGATATTTCAATGGACTGACAAATGACCACTCTTTATGTGGGGAAAGGAAAGCCCATTCTGTAAGCAGTGTTTCAAATGCACACATAGATCAGTTCCCTTCGCAAATATGCCAAAAGAGAGAAGCAACAGAAGTGTACTTCTTAAACAGTGGATAAATGGTGATCCATCGTTCAGCACATATGGGAAAGTAAATTGTTGTCAGCCTTGTATGAAACAGGTGAATTTAATCATTCATGTTTGTTTGTATTGATACTATATATCCTAGTTTCAAAAACCTTTTAAAAATCAGCACCTGCAATAACATTATCCCGAACACCAATTTGCATGTGAGGAGAGCCGAAAGAAGAGAAACTGAATGTTTTCAGTTTTCCAAAGTAAAACAAAAATTTGCCTAATTTCAAAACTTTCTTCATCGCATGATACGACTTTAGGCTGGGGTTTAGCTTAAAACATGCCTGAATCGTTAAACAAGCCTGTCTAATGCAGTTCATCTTGATTAGAATATTATTTATTTCAAACTTTTATATATAGCTTTGCAAACTCAATGTACTGGATTTCACAATATTGTCACGAGTATTATCTTTTGGCAGTTTCGATGCAGTAGCATGATATTTTTGTGCTGGATTAAAGGTTTATTTCTTGAGCTAATAGTGATACTTAGTGGAGGGATTATTAATTAAATTATTGATTATGTCAATTGTTAACAATCATATCAGATCACAATCAGTACCGCTGGTACGCAGGAATTTACTCACGTAAGATTTATTTTACATGTGTGTTAATCTGATAGGAAGCTGTTGTTTTACCCAATCTTAAAATCACCACTCTGGGACTCTGTTCAGGTTACAACTTAAACTTGTAAGGCCAGCACTTAATTAGCTAGGCCACACAGACTAAGATCATATGTATCAAAAACTTGTGATTTTCTCATGCTTACGTTTTTCTACAATCATGTATCTCAAGGAATCATGAAATCGACTGCTTGGAGACTTCCGGTGTTGTTTCCAACACTGAAAATGAAACTGCACACCAATAAATCTTAATGGTTTGTGTAAAATTTTACCTAAATGCCTTTGTAAAAGTAGGTACGAGAATTCTTTTCACGATGCCGTAATTGCTGTAATTCTGTTTGAATGAACGGGAAACGCTTACTAAAAAGCTGTGCTTTATTATTTGTTCTTAGTCGACAATGGGGCATTTAGGGTTTTTATTACAAGAACTAGAATTCAGTAACTTAAGCTTTTAACTAATTTTTTTTCTGTGTTTCTATTTTTCTGACACATCGTGACATCATTTTAAGTGATATTAAGAATGCTGTGATGAACTTTTGAATTTCTTATGTTTCCTACAATAGTTTCTATTAAGGAGACACATGTGTGCAATTTGGCTCAAAACTTACAACAATCCCAAATTTAGTTTTCTTTTTTAAATTAATTGGACATACTTCAATAATATAAGGTATTTTTTTCTAGCGGCATTTATAGAAAACGCAAGATGACTATTTAAATAACCCTACACCTGTATCGTAGCTGCTATTACGTAATTTTAACCTCAGATTTCTCAGATTCCATATTTTCTACATTTTCCTGACTTCAAAATGTTACACAGGAAGCAGTTTTCTATTAATCTGTATGAAATTCTAAACATGCCTTTAAGGGCAACTGCATAATACGTGTACTCATTTACTTTTGTTGTCTTTTCGTTATTTGTATTGAAAAGGATTGTAATGCTTACTTCTTACTGAAAACGCTTAGGAAAATAAAAATTGTTAAATAGGTATGATTATTTTTCCCCTTCGTTGATATAGCGAAGAAAAATATTTCACATAGATACAGGTCTTTAATAGGTTAAAATGGATGCAGAAACTTATACCACAAGCATTATTTTTTTAAATTACAGTATGTGAGACATTTTGAAAATCGCCTGTAATTTAGACATAGACTTTTAATTCCTCAGAAACTAATGTAACTAGAAAGCTGAAACTTGGTATCATTCCATTATTAATCGATCACAAAAATTAATGATATGAATTTGAAAGAAATCTAACAAAAGCTTTAGATATTTCAATTTCACCCTTAAGCACCCCCCCCCCAAACCATGTTTTTGTTTTTTGACATAGTTCATTACTTCACACCTTTCTCCACATTATGGTTTTCACTTAGTGAAGTGAGTTTATATGTATTTTAATTGTACGGCAGTATCTGTTATTTTAACTTGCAGTGGAGTCATTTATGAAATTTGGAATAAATGTAGAACTATTTCGTCTAGGGAACCGCAAGATGTTATGTGCTTAGGGAATTTGTTGCATATGTTGCGATGCTTTTTATTTTGTTATAGTGCATTTATAATGCATTTTAAGAACCATTTTACTAAAATTGTGTATTTCTAGGTGTTTATTTGCAAATGTTTAGTGCCCATTTAGCCCATTTTTAGTGCCTTTTTGCCTGATTATTTCACACAATTTTTGTGCATATAAATCCGCTCCCTACTCATTGCTTATAATAGTGCATCTATTTTATTTAAAATCAGATATTTCAGTTTTTTAACTAACATGGTAGGACAATGAAGTTGTCAACGAGAATGGCAGTGGAGTATAGAGTGATGATGGATTTAAATGAATATGGGTAAAATACTAACCAAGAAAATGAATGGATCAAGGTAACTTGTGATGTTAGATAATATCACCATCAAAAAACTTGTCAATGAGTATGAATGAGTAGTTCTGTAAAGTGTATCTTGTCGACGGATGTGCGGTTCTATCATCTTCATTGAAGAACCCTGAGAATCGTTTTATAGTACCCTCTTTTTACAACATCCTTCCTCTCAGTTGCAACAATTTTCGTTCTCTAAACAACGCGTGAAATAAACAACTGTCACCAAAATAATGTGAGTTTTTACAAGAATCAAAATAAAATGCTTACAAATATTATTTTGATGGAAATTATCACTAATACTACTAAGGCTTTATTATTATTATTATTATTATTATTATTATTATTATTATTATTATTATTATTATTATTATTATTATTATTATTATTATTATTATTATTATTATTATTATTATTATTATTATTATTATTATTATTATTATTATTATTATTATTATTATTATTATTATTATTATTATTATTATTATTATTATTATTATTATTATTATTATTATTATTATTATTATTATTATTATTATTATTATTATTATTATTATTATTATTATTATTATTATTATTATTATTATTATTATTATTATTATTATTATTATTATTATTATTATTATTATTATTATTATTATTATTATTATTATTATTATTATTATTATTAT
Organism: Mantis religiosa; assembly: GCA_030765055.1. Taxonomy (NCBI): domain Eukaryota; kingdom Metazoa; phylum Arthropoda; class Insecta; order Mantodea; family Mantidae; genus Mantis; species Mantis religiosa. Next base: position 146,038,624 of record CM060947.1, on the reverse strand, counting down.
TATTATTATTATTATTATTATTATTATTATTATTATTATTATTATTATTATTATTATTATTATTATTATTATTATTATTATTATTATTATTATTATTATTATTATTATTATTATTATTATTATTATTATTATTATTATTATTATTATTATTATTATTATTATTATTATTATTATTATTATTATTATTATTATTATTATTATTATTATTATTATTATTATTATTAATATTATTATTATTATTATTATTATTATTATTATTATTATTATTATTATTATTATTATTATTATTATTATTATTATTATTATTATTATTATTATTATTATTATTATTATTACTATTACTATTACTATTATTATTACTATTATTATTACTATTACTATTACTATTATTATTATTACTATTATTATTACTATTACTATTACTATTATTATTATTACTATTATTATTATTATTATTATTATTATTATTATTATTATTATTATTATTATTATTATTATTATTATTATTATTATTATTATTATTATTATTATTATTATTATTATTATTATTATTATTATTATTATTATTATTATTATTATTATTATTATTATTATTATTATTATTATTATTATTATTATTATTATTATTATTATTATTATTATTATTATTATTATTATTATTATTATTATTATTATTATTATTATTATTATTATTAATGGGAATAGTATTAGAAGTAGTAATTTTTTTTTCGTTTTTGCTTTTAAGTGGAGATATATTTATGCTCATCAGAAAATTAAATTCAAACATACTCTGGTAACTGGGTCACTGACTCCTTTCGAGTAAAAGAAGCTACGTCTCCTTTAATTAATTAAGATAAAGGAAACAATTTCAGTTGTAAGTTTGGATTTGGGGAAATTTTGACTGAAAGAATCAAAGTATAAATGCCTTCATGAAAAATTATTTTACACATGTGGACAAATGTGTTTGTGCTGCGTCATAATACTGAAAGAAAATGTAACTATGGGAGTGTTATGTTAGTGTGTGTGTGTGCGTGTGTGTGTGTGTGTGTGTATTGTTTAACACCCGCTTTTACTATATGCACCACCGCAGGTGGTGCCACTGATGATACATGAGATGAAGATGGAGCAACAGTGTAATGAGATGGCGGGTGAAACTAGAAATTCCGGAGAAAACCTGCCCCAGCACCGTATTGTCCATCATAAATCTCACTTTGCGGAGGTGTGGGCTCAAACCTTTGGTGTCAACTCAAGCGGTCTAACCACTCAGCCATGGCATGGCCGTTTATTTACTCTGAGAATAATGAACTAAAACTCAACCAGCCTAGAAAGGCATGTCTTGGAGAAGAAAATAACACTAATTAATGAACCTAACTTTAGTTTTCACGAGTGGTGTAGGTATAATAAGTACAGCATTCCCTGCTATATGAATTTTCTCTTATCTCTCTTCCCAGACATGTAGTATGGGGCTGCTGAGACAGCGCAGCGTGATTCAGAATGAACTGCTGAGATAACAAGGGGATACTGGTGACTGCTTCTTCAACAAAGGTTAAGCGTCAGGTGACATTTAGGATTCCAGCAGGGAAGTTCTGGACGGTTTCCTGTAGGGGCTGATCAAAGGAGGTGATGTGAGGCGCCGATAATGCTAAAGAAGATTATGGTGTGCATCAGTAAGGAGTCAGCTGTTAGCCGGACTGGATTCGCAAAATGCTAAAGTCGTTGTACGTGGTACGTAGCAGGAGCGCTTCGCCAGAGAATGAACTGTGCATTCGACTTTGAGATTGACGGTGCCATAACTCTGGCTTGGGGCGAGGGTAACAGTAAGAGCCTTTTGGATGGAAAATACGTAGTGACACCAAGATTATGGAGATCAACTTGGCTGGTCTCGATGCATAAGTACTACCCTAATAAGGACATTCGTCAAAAGACAACTTCATAGTCGTCAGCGACGGACACCTCCAGGCGCACCAAAGGAGAATGGTCTCTTGCAGAGTGAATTCGAATGCCCTAACAGTTGAAAATCATAGATGTACTGCGAAGATGACATATCTAACTGGAGGGTCCCCGGGAAAAAACATAAGTTGTAGCACTGCACCTCCAAAGAACCGTTAGTGCCTTTACTCTTCTCCGTTCTCAACAAGGTTCAAGTGCAATGTATTTATTTCGAAGGAATGTAAGGATGAATGTTTTCGATATGGGATGTATATAAGGGTAGGAGATTGATGTTACTCCTTAGGGCACTTTCTATTAGGGTGCATAGGGTGCTCCTCTGGGGGATAGTGGTTTTAAATTTATATTTTCAACGAGTCGAGAATAGAACAAAGAGGCCAATAAGCTCTTGCATGGATTACACTGTTGGCAAAAAATTATAAAGGAAATGGTAGCTCTATGGAAAAACTTTATGCTTATCCGATCTTATCCTATATTTTATGTTTCTAATATGTACCATTTCATGGGCACGTATCTCTGAAAATCAAAAAGGTCCATTCTGATACATTTTAATAAAAAATCTCATATTTATTGCCAGAAATAATTTAAACCTTATACATGACCATAAAGGCCACGTTGGTTTACGTTCTCCTTAGCTTATGTGCTTTATGCCCGTATGTTATCGTATGTTGTCTCTGTTTATATCTTTTGGTGTGAGGTAATGCGATGACCTCTAACGAACCATTCACTGGATAATTATGGTGACTGTGTTTTCAGATATTGGTTTGTGTTTCTCAAGGATAAAGTGATACATTTTGTGTTAAAGTTCTTTAGTTCTATATATTGCATTTTCACATACCTAGCATATAGACCGAACTGCAGTGCACAAGCCACGGCTGTACGAAGAATGTAGGCGTGGGAAAAAAGAGGCCAAGTCTGCTGCCAAATGACTCTCACCATGGACTTTCCACCTACTACATTCCTATTTACATACTCATCCTCTGGTAACTGCTTCACCTGTTGCATTAAAAGTACATTATCATTAATTTCTATCTGACATTCTGTAAATTATTTCGGCGGAGTTAAGTCCATAAGTGTCTTCTTTCAACACCGACACCTAATACTGAATCGAAATATAATAATTTGTTACACAATTCACTTATCCTTTTAAGAAATTGTAAATGCTTCACAGGAATGTTTTGCAAATATTTATATATTAATTATGCTGTATTTACATACTTACATATGTGTAAATACTTATATATCATTTATATGCTTTATTTATACCTTACTTTTTGTTTACTAATAATTTAGTCCTGTGAACTGTGAAGCATTTACAATTTCTTAAAAAGATAAGTCAAGTTTGTAACAACTTGTTGTATTTTATTGTAATATTTCTATTGTTTCACTGTTATTAGCTTTACTTTTTTACGTAATGCCGGCACTTAAACTCTAATATCCAGTACTATATAAGAAATGCAATTCAAGTAATTGTTAAACATTAAAGCAAAAAGAAGGTAAGAATAGAAATCATAGACCATTTTAACCATAAATTATTATTTGTTAGAACACAATTTTTTGCTCTCATAAAATGCTCCCACTGTAAAGAATTCAATATAATTATTTTTAAACTTTAAATACACGGCAAAAACAATTCTGTAAATTTTAACGCCTTTAAGGTTCTAAGAAATAATATTTCTTATGAATGAATTATTAGGCCAGATTTTACTCTCAATTATTCATAATAAATTATTTGCTTTTCTGTCAAATTACAAAGGTAATTTTATCGAATGAGTACCTTTCAAAATGTATAAATGATAGAAGTTATTTTAATGGAAACTTCTTAAATGAAAATTTATTCGCAAATATATTCGCTCGGGGATCAACTTATTTAACCTTTTTGCGAATTGCAATTTAAATTTTACATAAGCTCCACGAAATAGTGATCAACATCTACCAGGATATATATAGGCCTAATGTATATATGTATGTATATACATTCATGTAAATACACTAGAAACCCGAAATGGCGCTGTCCAAAATACCCCTAATTCGGATTAAATGCGGGTAATAGTGTGCCCCTGTTAAGCAAAAAAAATATAGTTAGTTATTTTATTTAGAAAGTTAATATAAAAATGTTCCTCAAGCAAAAGTAGAAGCCGCCAGAATGTTTTTTAATGGTCTCTAACTGAACTGACATGGGGTGTCATAAACCTGTCCAGGGAGGGTGTGGGAACCTTCGCCAATCCCCCTGCGTCTCGTCCCTCGGAGACTTTCTCTTCTGTGGAGGAGTATAGTATAATTTTCACCATCACCCCTTTTTGTTGACAATGACTGCTGCATTCCAGGAAAGTAACGGTACCACCGTTTTTGGCCCTGGCCTTGACTGTAAGTCCATATCTGGCGCCTCTTTCATCAGCTCATGTATTACTTTTGAATGAAAAGACACACGACAGATGTGGAGGGGAGGAGGAATGAAGTGATGTCTGCATCTGAGGCACAGTCCTTGCTAAATGACATTGAAGACACAATTAGAGTTATTGTTAAGGTATGTGTATAGCGGAATTTGTCGAACATTGCATACATTAAGCCGTCAGTATACTTTGTAAATTAGGATCAAAAACATTACATAGAGTCCAGAATTTTTTTAAAATGTATGAGCATACATGATTAAAGGAGCCAAAAGCAAATAACTGGTTACATCAGAAGATTTTTTAAAAAAGATTCGAAAAGCTAAAGTGCATCAGATGACATAGTGTTAGAACAGTGAAAAGAATTATTGTTAAAGAACGCAAATAAAATGAAAATCAGAGTACACCTTTGGAACTCCAGGTTCCGAAAGGAGTAAATAGATCCTGATGACTTCGCCAAATTAGAAATTTTAATCGTTAGAAGAACGATTCAAAATGTTTATGTTCAGTAAATAGGTGCTCCTTAAAATAGCAAAATTAGATATTATTGTAAGAGAAGGTATTAGCATTCAGGGCAGTAATTCATCCTTAAAATGGAATAGTGGGGGAACTAGTTTTCAAATGGAAAAAAGGGCTGAAACTAACAGTAAATGCTCATAGAAAACTCGACAAATACGTTTTAAACGTACCCGGTGAAGAAGACAGTTTCACCAGAACAAATTGAATAAATTTATTTACAATATCTGCAATTATGCTTGCTACGAACGGATTTGCCCTACTAATTCAACCAGGTCAATTGCGTGGACATATTTCTGCAAGAACTGTACCACTTTAGTAACCGAGCACATTATCTGGGTAGATCGGTCACAGGCTGGAATACAACGGCCAGCAATAACCGGTAAGTAATTTTAAAAGTAACATATTTACCTTATATACAAGAGTCAATACTGTACTGTAATTTTTTATTGTATAACTGTGCGGCTTTGATTACAACCGCGGATTTTCGGGCATCTGCTGTATTGGAAATATCATACAAATCAATTAAAACGTATGAGATAAGGGATAAAATAGGTCATGTTTTATAGCTTTGAAAAAGGCAGAAAAGTTTTTGTTTTCACATTTTAGCCATGGTTTAAAATAGGGTAGCTAATAGAGAGTTTCATAGAGTAGGTAATGTGATATATTGACTAGCATCTATGTATAAATATCGCAGAAAATTATTCTAGAATTGTACATACGGTTTTTCTCCCTATAAATTTTACTTTATTTTCACGTTAACAATTTGAGATAGATTGTTGCTTATACTTCCCAGATTAGGATAAAACTTGATAATTGCACTATATGTTTATCTTGGCTTGAAGTGCCTTACAAATTATGATGACTTCAAAAATTACTTTTAAGTTAATATTAAGAGTCTATACCATCAGAATTTACTTCACCACTACTTCCATTTCAAAGTACAGAATATGTACGCTCCTAATAAAGTTAGATTACGTCGGCATAAATCACATTTTATGTTATAAATGTTGTTTTAGTGATACAGTTTTAAACTTTACAGTCAGGCAGAGGGATTGAAGTAAGATACAGACGCTGAAATGAGGTTTTTGTGGAGTGAGAAACGCTGTAGAATAATAGACCTTATTGGAAATGGAGATGAATTAAAAACATTTGATTTAAATGAGAATATTGAAGAAAATAGAAATAACTGTACAGAATATATGGAAAGATAACGAGGATAGAATACCCAAGATTATGTTGAGTTAGAAACCTCAAAGAAGAAAAAATGTTCGCCCGAGGAAGAGATGGGAATGATGGAGTGAGGACGAAACAGGCCATGAGCCTAACCTTTGGATTGCAGAAGAAGAAGTTTAAGTGGAAATACATAAGAATAATTTTGAAAGTTACACTCGTTTCGTTGAATACATTCTATTTAAAATTCAAGGAGTAAATGGATTACACGACACACTTAAATTATGCGTGAGTAAGAACTGTGTTAGCAACACTTTCTTGAATGTTGTACCTACCTAAAAGCGTATTCTAAGCCACGACTTGCTGAAGCCAGAATTAAAAAATGGTTGTCACCTTTCCATGGTACTTACAGGGTACGTGTCTGGACTATGTCTCGTATTTATCCGGTACATACGCTGTAGCACTGCTAGAGCCTCCTCAAAACGTCCTTTACTGAGAAGAAACTTTGGTGTTTCAGGTAGACAGAACAGCATGATAAATGAAGTAAGTAAGCTGGGCATTCCACATAATAACAGAAACAGGCGCCAGGATTTGAAGGCTAGGAACGGTAATTCCCAAACCCACTTCTGAGGAATTATCAGCCATGCTGTACCTGTAACAGAACAACGGTGCATAATCTTCCAACATTTCTGGAAATGGCATTTTGCTCCGGGACACAACTTACTTAGGATATCCTCCGCTTATCATGACTCCCTATAAGTAAAAAATTCACATTAATTTAAGCAAGATTTTGAATGTTTTTCCACATGGAATGGGAAGGATGGCATGAAATTATGAGATCATGATAAATTTTTACTTCAAGTTTATGCGAACTTTGAGGTCACAAATTTAAATGCATGGTGTAACTGCTAAATAAGTGTTTTCGTCAGGAGTTATGAAATAGTATGATCATCCACTTCTCTGTGTCCATTGTGGTTCCTACACTTAGGCAGAGCCCTGGTTGACACCAAAGGATTATTAACCTTTTATAGAGATCATTCTAAAAATGTTCTAACGCTTGGTGCAACCCTAAGTCAATAGTTACCAATAGTAGTGAACACAATATATAGTTGGCACTGTTTTTCGATATTAGACATGGATATTGATTTTAAACAACCCGATACTTGATTCTCAATATTTACTTTATAGAAAGTTGCATAGACGACAAATAGCTCACTTCAGAATTATCTTTTTATAAGTAGTTTTGTGTGTATAAAGGCAAGTAACCAAATTTGTATTGTGTGTTGAATCTGAAATGCTCTCTGTTTAACATTCCTCAAACGGTAGGACTTTACTTATCTTAATAACGCTAAGGCTAAGTTTTGATTAGTTTCTTCTGGATTCACAGATTTTTCACTGGAGTATGTAAATTTAATAGGCGAGAGTGAGTCACTAAACCAAGCTGCTACCGAAACATGATTTGGTATGTCAAATACATTATACCTTCATTTACTAAAAGTTGACACTTGATGTTACGTGATACGTAGGCATACACCCGTTCCGCTATTAATACATTTTCACTAGGCAATGGGACATATGGAATTTTATATTCGCAATATATTTCAGTAGTATGTGAAGATGACGCATCAATTTGCTTGGTTCTGCAGTCACCTGGCTTGGTAAGTAGGTAAAGTCGTACATTTGTTTTCTCCAGGGGCAAGAATGGTGAATCCAGCTGTACTATATATGTGCTATTTGTAACAAACGATAGGTAGAGAAAGTCATGCGAATGTAGCACATTAGATTTTTATACAAGCCGATTAAGTTACCATTCATTTTAACCGTTAATCTTCATGAAGCAGTACGTTGTAGTAGGCTCAAGACGGATGAGTACAGGCAACTGCGGTGCAAGTGAAATAGAATGACTACAAACGATCCTTTTCTAACGGTTTTGGCGCTCACTTTTCCTATCTCTTTTGATACATTGTTGTTCGTACCCAAGTGCACTTTCTGCTCACTTTGCATTACCTGAGGATCGTCCTCAGTCAAGTAACTGATAGTGTATTCAGTTTGGCATTCTGGTGTACATGGCCTGTATTGAACATATCATATATCATAGTACAGCACTACAGCGATCAATATCCCCAGTTATCACACTGGAAAGAGGAGGATTCGATATCCATGGTGAGAAATTTGTTTTGCTCTTCGTCTCCTTTATTAATGTAATGTACAATAACCTGTTTATTTATAAACATATCCATAATTTATAATTAAACTTATAATTTTTATATATTTTGAAAGTACACAATTTATTTCAAATAATATTTTGTCACATAAGCCATTTTCGAAATACCTGTTGCTAATGGTTCGATTTCATTAATAATTTGAAATTCATTTTAAATAGTGTGAAGGATCACCTGCGAAAAAACAATCAGAGAAAATGCGTATCAATTAAGGTGCAAAAAAGATATTAACGAATAGAATATTATAGTACGGAAAATGCAAAGGTAATAAGAAAGTATAGGAAGAGGTAAACGGATATAATTATGGCAATAAATTTACATAATATTATAAACAGTTCATACGAATTGTAAAAGAACAAACTGTAGGTATAAAAATAGCTAGGATAAACTTTGGTAGCACTAATCCAAATTAATTAACTTTTGCCATTTACGGTTTGGTAAATAGCCGTGCACACACATACATACACACAGAGAATATATTAGAAAGAAACAGCGACAGATGCTTCTTGAAATTGTCACACTAGACACGGGAATTTAATCAGAATAATAAGTTGAGCGGACAAGAAATAAACAATAGAGATAATTCTAAGTGTCACAGTGACACAACGCGTGCAAGAAGTATACGATTTATTTCTCATATGTATTAATCAACGCTATGGGTTATCTTCAATCAAAAGGCATGTAACAAAATAATATCAGAGCTAAACACACTGTCTGTGGAGGAGATACAGTCGTACTATAGTGCACGGACAGTTCACAACTTGTAACAGAACGAACAGTAAGATGGACATCTAACCAAGAACATTCAGATAACCGGCCGAGAGACCAGTGTAGCGTGCCATTACATTATTGTGGGTTTTCTGTGGTCCCTCGCGACTGCAATTAAACTTTATAATCTTTTAAAATGCTCTTTTCTTGCTTGGAAACAATGCAATTTTGAAATCGGCATATGACCTCCGGTTCTTAAACATTTGATTGTCTATCTTCCCTGAGGAAACGTCTAATTTTGCTATCCCTGTAAAGTTTGACTCGATTAATAGGAACTAGGTAGAACGATAAACTTTTGAAAGATGTAGCAGTTATTTTAGATAGTTCATGTTTCGTTAGGAATAGTCAACTATATTAAAATTTGTAATAAAATAAACAAGTAATGTAAAGTAGGTAATGGTGTAGCCATGACAACGTAACCTGATAACTTGTAAAATGTTTTAAACGATTTTGTTCTTCTCCTTATGAAAGTCTTAGAGGTAAGACGTATCCGAGTGTGTGCATCAAAAGATGCATAAGTAGCGTGTGCACAAGAAAATAAATAATTCATCGTGGTATCTACCGCTGCTTGTAAAAAGACTACATTAATATTTGTAATTGTATAAGAATTTAAAATTGTTTATGAGAAAATAAATTTCTATCATTAAACAAGAAAAATATTTATTCTTCAAAAATAGTACTGCTATCTTTATCAGCCCCATTACCGCAATCCTGGGAAAGAAACAGATTTCAAGACTCAACAATTACAAATGCGCCTAATTATCCAGAGTTGCAGGAGAAACTTCTAGATTTCTTCAAGATCGTCACCAAAGGTGAGAAATTAATCTGCATTCACCTTCATTCCAAATACTCCTGATTCAAGAGGGTGCCACCGCGTGGTGCATCATAATAGCATCCTCAAACACCATCATCCCAACAATTTAAGCTTCAAAGAATAATTTGTATACCCCAAATAAACGATAGAGTAGACAAAGCCATGTGATTGTAACATACATTTTATTATATACTTAAATCAATTAGTATCTCATAATGTGGAAATTATGTTTGCTGTCACTTACTTTCCCATTCCTGATATCTGATATTCATTGTTTTCTTTGACGTCATATTGTTTATGTTACCAAAATTATAATAAATATGTTCCTGCCTCAAAAAGATTACCTTATAAAAGGTATGCGAAGATAAAAGAGAGCAAATAAAAGTATTCTTGTGTGCGTTGAAAGCCCACTGTAACACTTCAGTTCCACATAGATGATGAACGATAATTACTGAGTGCCCATTGAATGTGGGATTTCAAGAGATGAGACAGTCAGATTTATTGTCTCTGCGAAAGAGGAAACTTCCATATCGGCGTTAACAACTCGATCCTATAATTCAGCCCCTCCATACTATTAGACAGCCCACTACCCACAGCAGAGCAAGCATAAGGGAACTTGCTGTTCAAAATGTAAGAATGCATTTACCGCGTTTTATACAACCTAGTCTTCCAAATTAGTTAAATAAAATGTTGTTCCCTGATGCTTTAAAGTTTAAAATACAGCATTTGGTTGGTAATGAAGAAAGTATAATTTTCCATTTTGCTCTCCACTCTAAATTCAAGATATCTACTGCAATAAATAAAAGAGAGGACCGTTATGCGCTACATTCACAACGCATTCCCGATTAATTAGCAGCTATTATATTATACCACTTCCAAAACAATTTTGAGAGTTTTTTCTATGCAACTTTTATTTCAGATAAATGTTTGCTGAGATTATTTCATAATATATTTTGTTTTGGGTGCAAAGGGAATCGAAGCGACTCTCATATAATTAGAAAACGGATGACTTTTGGCTCTTGAACTGCTACTCTATATTACTTGACGAAAAAGAAAAGAATAATATCAGTAATTCCACAATATATTGTGACTTCGTGGGTTCGTGAAATGAAAAGTCCAATTGCACCACTCAAAAATGTTCTTTATTTCCACCGACTTACAGTTAAACACTTGCCAATTACACAGAGTTACGTAATGCACACAATTACAATTCACCAGTTCGTCCGTTACCGTTCCGATGCACGTACACAGTCTTCTCGTCCGTTCGCTAGCTTGTCAAGCACTGACTGACTGACTACTCATTGAAGCCCTTTCTATAGGAATATCACTGTTTTTCTAGAAGTCTCTGGTTTTCCGCGAATCACCCGAAAGTTCCAGAGGACAGGAGAAGGGGAAAGAAACGTCCAGAGGCAAGTGACATTTCCCTAATCACCCCTCAGTTAGTGACTGAGATTAATGGGGGGGGGGGGGGGCTTGGCTCGGCTGCCTCGGGTCCCTTCCAGCTGTCGCCGGTCATACCTTCCGCTAATTGGGTGACACTGCTCCCTCCTCAAAGCTGGTCGTCCCGAACAGCACCATCGTAGCGGGCTAGACGATCCAGGTGTACCACCAACATCTTCCCTCGGGGAACCTTCTGGATGTGGTAGACCACGTCCTTAATCCTCTTCACCACCCGGTACGGTCCTTGCCATGGCTGCTGGAGCTTCGAGCAGCGTCCCTTGGTCCGGGTAGAACGGTACAACCAGACTAGGTCACCTTGCTGGAACCCTTGGCCGTTGGCTTGCCTGTCATATCTGGTCTACATGTGGTCGCTCGCCTTCTGGATGTTCTGGCGAGCCATCTCGTGCATGTCGTGGAGGTGCTCCACCAGGTTCTCCACATACTCGGTCACCGGCTGCTTCGCCTCCGGAGGGCTTCCAAAAGCCAGGTCACAAGGGAGGCGTAACTCTCGACCAAACATTAAGCTGGCTGGCGTCATCCCAGTTGTGTCGTGTGTAGACGAGCGGTAGGCCAGCAAGAACAGTGGCACCTTGACGTCCCAGTCTCGCTGATGGCTGGCCACGACCTTCCTCAGGTGTTCTTCTAAGGTCTTGATGTACCTTTCGACCATGCCATCCGACTGGGGATGTAGAGGCGTCGTGCAGGTCTTGTTCACCCCAGCCTTTGTAGTGCCTCCTTCATTAGGTTGGACTCAAAGATGGTACCCTGGTCACTGTGTAGCTCTAACGGCACCCCAAATCGACAGAACACTTGCTCCACGAGGCAGTCTGTGATTGTCTTTGCCTCTTGGTTTGGGGTGGCATACACCTCCGGCCACTTGCTGAAGCAGTCCACGACCACCAATAGGTATCTGTTGCCTCGGTCGGAAACTGGGAACGGTGCAGCAATGTCAACGGCGATCCGTTCGAATGGCGCTCAGACGTTGTACTGCTGCATGCGACCCCGGCTCCTAGTCTGGGGGCCACGACTCGCCACGCACACGTGACACTGACGGCACTATCTCTCAGCATCTGCTCGGAGTCTCAGCCAGTAGTAGCGCTGCCGTAGTTTGTCAATCGTTCGGTTCGCTCCCAGGTGTCCTCCCGAAGTACCGGCGTGCACTTCCTCCAAGACTTCCGGGACCTTACTCCGGGGAAGTACCAACTGTTCTCTCTGCGTCTTCCCATCGGGTGACTCCCATACCCGGAACAACACGCCCTCTGTGGTCTTCAACGAGTCACATTGGGCCCAGTACGACTTGTAGGTGGCGCTCCTCGGTGCGATGTCCTCCCAGGTTGGTCTCGTCCCTGCCTCCACTTCCCTCAAGAGTGGCCCCAAGTCTGCGTCCGCCAGCTGCTCCCTCCTCAGGCCCGCGCTATCCCAGCCGTCCGCAGGCACTGCTACAACTACTCGAACTGCTGAGGCACGCTCCTTCTCTTCCACTCTTGTGCACTGGCCGCACTCTTCTGGACAGGGTCTTCGGGACATTGCATCAGCGTTACCGTGGCTCCTCCCTCTACGATGTTCGGAGGTGAAGTCGTACTCCTGCAGCCTCTGGACCCAACGTGCTGTCTGGCCTTCCAGGTTCTTAAAGCTCACTAGCCAGGTTAGGGCGGAATGATCAGTCCTCAGGTGGAATGGCTGACCGTACAGGTACTTGTGGAAGTGTTCCAAGGTCTGTACTACCGCCAATAATTCTCGTCGGGTGACGCAGTAGTTCTTCTCTGCCTTGGATAGCGTCTTGCTGTAGTAGGCTATCACCCGCTCATGGCCGTCCTGGATCTGCGATAGGACACCTCCAATGCATTGGTCGCTTGCGTCGGTGTCCACAATGAAGGCGCCACCCAGTTGTAGGAAACCCAAAATTGGAGCACTGCACAGGGTCTCCTTTAGGTGCTGGAAAGCGTTTTCGGCGTCCTCTGTCCACACATAAGGCCGGTGTTCCTCTGTGAGGCGGGTGAGGGGTTTTGCAATGTTGGAGAACCCCTTTATGAAGCAGCGGTAATAACTGCACAGCCCCAGGAAACTGCGCAACTCTTTCTTATCCTTTGGGCGAGGCCAATCTCTCACAGCCTGTCTTCTAAGGGTCTGTGGCCACTCCAGTTGCTGAGACTATGTGGCCTAAGTAGTTCACTTCCTTGCGGAAGAGCTGGCACTTCTTCGCGTTCAGCTTCAAGTTGGTCGCCTGCAGTCTCTGTAGCACCTTACTCAGATTCTCGAGGTGATCTTCAAAATTATTCCCGACGATGATGTCGTCCAGGTATAGCAGGCAGGCATCGCAAGTCAGCCATCTCATCACTGACTCCATGAGGCGTTGGAAGGTAGCTGGTGCGTTGCAGAGGCCAAAGGACACAACCGTGAACTGCCAGAGCCCTTGGCCCGTCGAGAATGCGGGTCAATCCGGGGTAAGGGGAAACAGTCCTTCCGGGTGACAGCGTTCAACTTTCTGTAGTCTAAGCAGAAGCGCAGCTCGTCATTCTTCTTTGTCAGCAGGACTACAGGGGAACACCAAGGGCTGTCAGACTCTTCAATCACTCCCCTGGATCTCATGTCCTCCAGCATGTCTCGTACCGCCCCTTGCTTCGCCAGCGGAACGCGTCTAGGTGGTTGTCGAATAGGCCGGGCATCCGCGGGGTCGATGCGGTGAAGCACTTTGTCTGTGCGGCCGTAGTCACTATCACCTTGGCTGAAGACGCGCTGGTATCGTCTTAGCAGTAATCGAACTTTCTCCAGTTGCTCTGCGGTGAAGTGGTCGGCCGCCCTCTCCAGTAAGCCTTCTAGCCGGGGCCCCAGGTTTTGCTTCTCGGTGATGTTATCGTTGGCCATCTTCATTTGTTTCAACTCGGCGGTGATGTCGTTGGCCGTCCTCATTTGTTTCAACTCGGCGGTGAGGTTGTTATTTGCCGCTTCTGTTTTTGTTGTTAACTCGTTCATCTTCGCCAAAAGCATTTCCAATGCCGATTCCATGGCCGTAATGTTCGGTGATGCTATCGTCCCGCTTCCTGACACCAGTGTGACTTTGTGGGTTCGTGAAATGAAAAGTCCAATTGCACCACTCAAAAATGTTCTTTATTTCCACCGACTTACAGTTAAACACCTGCCAATTACACAGAGTTACGTAATACACACAATTACAATTCACCAGTTCGTCCGTTACGTTCCGATGCACGTACACAGTCTTCTCGTCCGTTCGCTAGTTTGTCAAGCACTGACTGACTGACTACTCATTGAAGCCCTTTTCATAGGAATATCACTATGTTTCTAGAAGTCTCTGGTTTTCCGCGAATCACCCGAAAGTTCCAGAGGACAGGAGAAGGGGAGAGAAACGTTCAGGGGCAAGTGACATTTCCCTAATCACCCCTCAGTTAGTGACTGAGATTAATGGGGGGGCGTGGCTCGGCTGCCTCAGGTCCCTTTCAGCTGTCGCCGGTCATGCCTTCCGCTAATTGGGTGACAATATGATAAAATATTGATAAATTCAAAGTGAAGACGTAACTTTACCTCAAAAGGGTTGATTCATTCCCCAAATGGAATTAATATATATTATGTATACACCATTATGTATATACCAATATATATTTATAATGTGGTTTATTATAGTTCATACATACAACTGAGGATATGAACGTTCATTATGATGCCCGCCTTGGTAGCGTGATGGTAGTATGTCTGCCTCACGTTCAAGAGGTCCCGAGTTCGAGTTAGCTGGATAAGGTTTTTTCCGTGGTTTTCGCTTATCCTGTAAGACGAATGTCGTGTAACTCTAAGCTTCATGGACCCCGGACTAATTTGAGCATCATTTCACCCATTTCATTCACCGTCCGATATGACTTAACGTTGGAAGACGTAAATAACAACAAAAAAAGTTCATTATGATTGTTATGCTTTTAAGGAGCACGAAAGCAAACTATTCAAGTTCGAGATGTTAATGTTACGTATTGTTCTACTAGTTCCCAGTAGCTGACCTGAGCTATTGAGTTTGCTCATATGCTGAGGCATCAGAGCAGTATTTATATCGAGGAAATCATAAGGAAGTTGCGGTAAATCACACTTGACGAAAGGTTTGAATAAAAATAAAGAGAAGGAATTAATGTAACATTCCTAATAGGATACAATATCACAATAGGTGAGAAGTCGTATAAATCAATGTTGATTGATTAATACCTACTCACTTTGAAGCAAATCCCTCAGCGCCGAAATAAGGCAGAGATGTATTGTTGTTTATGATTAAAAAGATGATGGAAAGCATAGAAAAAGGTTCATCTGTTTTTAAACAAATATGCCTGTGCATTTGCTCTTTGATGAACCTTATTGAGTACTGAAATGTAGAAAATGGAGAACATTGTTGAGGTCCAACGATGTAAACGTATGAAATTTGGTATTGCACCATCAAGATAAGAATCACAAGAATCTGAGACAATTTTGAACTCGATGGAAAGGGCGGTGCTAAAAGAAGTTTCACTGATAACGAAAGTGTGGATAGCAAGCTTTTGCATGAAAAACGTCGTTGTTGGAAGTGTATTGTGACAGAAAGTGTACTAAAATTTTATATGTGGTAGTAGAGATGATGATACGATGATCTCTGCGTTGATTATCTGGAAGCCCCAGGTTTGGCAGACATATGCAACGGTATTTACATGTGTTGAGATGTTGCAAATAATGTTCTCGCAGCACTACTATGGGAAGCTATATGTAGCTGAGATGTTTTCCTTGTTCCTGGTTGGGATGATCCTACGGCGCCGAAGTCCTACGGTGAAATTGTTGGAATGATGGTCTCCTCCTAAATCTGAATATTTTACCCAGATTTGTTGCTCGGTTCCCAGCGCTGTTCCAGTCGGTGCATAAGAACTCTGTAAACTCAGTGTTTCGCACAAAACTTTACACAAGAATTGTATTGCTTTGTTACAATTTCCCAGAAATCAATTTTAAGTCTGTTTACAATATTTCGTCCTGACACTGAATTGAACGTCCGTTCCCTTCGACGTTACCAAGTGAAAAGGCGCTATCTTTGATAGCCGCTTATTCAAGATTATTGATTTTTCTCCTTTCGTTCCTGTAACTACAAAACAACTTCTTTATCACTAATCCACGTCAAGTATAACGACCAGTAGCAACACATTGCATCATATCATGTCCTACTAAGTTCCACATTTTAATTTCTTCCGCATATTAACTTTTCCATACCGATCTTTAAACTATTATTAAACACATTTAAATATTTTAAATTTTAGGGGCCTAATATAAAGCAACTGTTACAAAAGGAACTCTCTGAATCTTAAGGGTTTAAGGAAAACAGCTCAAAAATCGCATTTTTATCTCAGTTTCTTGCTGCGAAAAATGTATTTCAAAGAACGCAAGGATCATCTTCAGTGCATCATAAAGAAAAGTCGAGAAGGCTGGTTGATTGCAATTTCAACAGAAAATTAGCGTCAGTCGGTACAAAGTTCGGGCAAACTTTCGTGTTTCTGGACGTGAAGGAACTGTCTTTTAAGCGAAGAATATGAACTAGATTGTGAACAATACAGGAATACTTGACCTTTGCATTTAGAGTAGTTGGGAACACTTTCAGTGCCTGTAGAATTCTTTTACTACCCGGAAACCTAAGCGGACGTACATAAACAGTAAATCATAAGCTAAAGACACACATATCGGTTCGCTCGCGTGATTTGGCATGAACAGTACCTGCTAAATAAATAAATTCCAAATGACAATGAAATGAAGCACAACTCATAATTTACTTTACAATTCAAAGAATAAATATGATTTCACTTTTCAAAAGGCTAGTTACTAATTATAATGAAAAGTATGAACCCTCCCTTACAGAAAGCTAGAGAAACAATGGATATTGTTGACAGTAAGGTTGGCGGTTTTTTATACTGATTTGTTGCAAAACTCCTTCTCTAAAAATCACGGGCCACTGTTCAAGATGGCACAAAACCGTTAATTTACGGCCAGCTCCTACAGTGTATAACCGCCAGAAAGTAACAGCGTTAACAAGTTACAGCGGAGAAGTGTTATGCCAAAATTATTTCGTGTGTCATCTGAATGTCTAGTCGCAGTTAAATCACAGGCACGAGGAAAGTGTTACAACAAATTTAAGTTAAGGTCGGCGTTTTAACTACAAAGCTACGTTACAGCCGGATAGAAGCTTAACTAGACGATAAAGTTGAATATGGGAAATTCCAAGAAAGACACGTTCCTCAAAGAAAGCAACAGGAATGTAACACCTTTGGCAACATTGATGCATTATCAGAAATTAAAAAAGCATAAAAAATGTCAGCATTTATAATTTATATACAATTTATATCACGGAGTCCTAAGATCACCGAGTTGTTCCCTTACCAGAACATACTGGATCTTCTTCACACTGAACTCATCACGAATTGAACTGACGCCAATAAAGACAACACGGGAGTAGGTGAATACGTGGTTAAAATGCAATAGTACGAATACCTTGAATATGTTCAAAACTTCAGGAAAAGGTGATTCTGTTAGCAATTCCGTGACTAGAAGTTTTCAATTGTTTTGATCATTTTTGCTAAGAAAAGCGAAAACATTTGAAGCAGTTATTTTCAACAAGTATGTGTAATAAATCATCTATATAATTTGTAACCTGACGTATATTGTATCTCTTCTTTCAACCGTGCAGCTGATAAATTTGGGAATCGGTTATACAGGTACTTGGAAACTTTCCCCTGTTTCGTTCGTTGCTTCATAAATTGTGGTTTTATATGAAGCAATAGAGGAAGCATCAAACAATGTTCAGCGATCCCGCTAGTAAGTTTTACTTCCAGATCACTCATTCCTATTTCAGTGATTATTGGTGTTCTGCCCTTTATTTATTTCTGCCATTTATAACAAGGCACATTGGTACACTCTATTTGATCACCTAAAAATTATCACATACAAACCACTGGTGTTGTTCACACGTTATTTTCATCGCCTCTGTTTTAAGTGTTCTGTATACTCAATTGGGATTGATGCTAGCTCATTTCCGATATCTAGCAACACTGCTTTAGAGTTTCATTTCGAAGAATGTATAAATAACCTCCATTTATTACAATCATACTTTTGAACTTCCATTTTTGTAAACCTTCTGGCGATTCTATGCAAAATACATTGTTCCTCTTCAACAAAAATTTCTCTTAAGTTTTTATCAGAGTTCTCTACAATGCAGGAAAATCTATTTTACTGATATCTGGTCCTAGAATCTGATCCCTGTGACTTATGAAAGTCTCAAATCGCTCACCAAATTATTAAGTTCTGTTTGAGTAAGATATTTAGGGACACTATCAGTACCAGTCTAGGAACAGTCAGATTCACTACTTTCACTGCTTACCTCCGATTCAGAGCTTTTTATTGTATTTACTGATGTTGCAGAGAGGAGATCAGAAGCCCTGAACTATTAGCTAGGATACAGAATTATGTTCAGATTTCTTTGGTTGATCCCGCTACAGACAGAAGTAACAATCATCCACATGCTTCTTCTTTTTACGCTGTATCATGCAAATAGCAAAATTAATTTTTTTAACCTAAACTAATTTCTTTAACTGCTTTCATATGTAGCTATAGGACACAGTGTGTGGTGCAAATGATGCCTGATCTTCAAGCGCGATGCCAAAACAAGCAAAATATGCTTTCTGAATGCACTCATATATTTGTCAGTCTCAATCATATATATTTCACATACGTAACACCATGTGCTAGGGCTGTTCACACATATTGCGGCATTCTTCAATGAAATAACGCCATTGACACAACTCACTTAAATGGCGAACTCAGTAGTCTGTTGATTTCTGGGACGCTAATGTTTTGTGCAAGGACGTTTTCTACCTCTCCTTTGCCATCCTATAAGTAGGCAATGTTGCCAAATTTGGAAATTACGTGACATGACAGAAATTAACGAGCTAGTTGTTTGTAGTAAATGACCTGCATTGGGTTGACAGGTGGTGTAGCTGTGCAAACAAGCCTGGCATGCAAAGTTCTGACGTTTAAGTACTAAGGAGTGCCAAATCAGTAAAGATTACTTACTTTTCAGGCACTTAGACCTGTGTATTTATTTATGCTTCACACTCAGCATATGTAGGTTTGTAGGGGAATACACACACTCGATAATCAATATGACTAATCAATAGATAAACAATAAATCATGTATACATAAATAAATCATAGAGAATTAATAACATATGTAATCTTGAATAATAATTAATCATTGAATAATTGAATAATTCATCACATACAAACGCAAAACGTGTTAAGAATGATCATATGTGGATAGAAATTTAACGATTATTCTGCAATACCACATGTAGCTTAAAATATCATAAATTAATGAAAATACTTTGGAGATCAAGCGTTGAAGATCAAAGCATAAAATATTGCTATAGCTCTAATTCTGTTGTGATTGCTTACCTGGTAAAACGAGGAATCCCAGTGCGATGAAACAGCTGAACCACACAATAATACGAGCTCGGATGTTGATTGCGTGGAAT
This sequence comes from Mantis religiosa, assembly GCA_030765055.1. NCBI lineage: Eukaryota > Metazoa > Arthropoda > Insecta > Mantodea > Mantidae > Mantis > Mantis religiosa. The sequence continues at coordinate 146,018,823 of CM060947.1, read as the reverse complement.
TCTCCCACATAGGCATATACGACGGCAGAAGGACCACATACACTGAGGAAATATTCAAAATCATTAACGCATTAGTATATATACTCATTACAGCTGTTTTTGGATATAAATATTTTACATTGAAATTCTAAAATTAACGATCGGTGAATACAACGCTAAGATTGGGGGCTCTAACTAAAAGTGAAATATTTGTAGGGGTATATTAGGAATTACAAGGTACCTGCATAAAAAGGTTTATTTTAGTCCACTGAAAGGAAGGGAATGCAGAAACAGCATGTACCACTAAATGGGTCAATTTACGATTCGAAACTCGAAAAAAGTTGAATAGTACACAAATGAACAAAAAAGGTGTTCTCGTGGTGTGTGAGTTGAATTCCAATATGATTTCCCAAAATTTATTTCAAGTCTCCACTCTTTAGCATATTCACGGAAAATAAATCTTATCCTTCCTTTTTCTATTTAATCTACCCAAGGAGTTGCCTCTCTTTCAGGACGTACAAATGGACTCTCGGGACAACACTTTGAACATAGGAATTCCGAATCAGAGAGAATAATTATCGACTCGATACCTCTTATGACGGAGGAGAAAGAAATGATATGAAATCAAGATGAAATGGATGAAAGAAAAAGCGTGTTAGTTTTACTGGTGGAATGACTGGCATGGAAAAGAACGGAGAAAGGAATGTTATAAAATGAAGATGAAATGGAGGAAAGGAAATGCTTAATAGTTTAGAGAAAACCTTGTCAGACACCGCTTTGTCCATCATAAATTCTGCGGTCCCTTGGGATCGAACCCAGGAAAGAGGCGAGCACTCGGCCATGGTGCCGGTGAAAATTAATATTTTCTGAACAAATTTGTACAATTTAGGGTAAATTGGTAACTGAGAAATATAAGATTCGATCACACTAACGTTCGATACTGAGATTTAAATTCAATGTAAGATTAGTTGGTTCAGCTGGTATTTTCCTCAAAAATCAGACGGTAGCCAGACATATAAAGAGAGGCTGCCAGAAATCGAGGTGGACAAATAAGTGAATAATGCAATTAGAAAACACTATGTCCATAGAAAAAGATTTTAAGTTGATCTATATAAATCCCACAAGTTCGCAATTTTCTTGTCATTACTTTAATTATTTTAAGATATACTGAAAGAACATACAAAAGATGGTGTATACGAAATTTTAATGCGCTATGCCAAACCATTGTTAACATACGTAACCTTTTTGTTTACTATTAGCTAATTCTTATATGACAATATATTTTGTTCTTTGAAGATACAGTTTAGCGTATCCCTTCAAAAAATTTTAAATTAGGCTTAGTTAGTAAACTTAAAAAATATAGAGTGTAAATATCTCAATTGGATCATTTACAACATAAAATACTTGCGTATATTTGTATGCCACTTAATCTTTCAACTTTTCAGTATTGTTATGGAACATAGTTATAGTCGGTTGAACTGTTTAAAATGTTTAAGCTGTGGCCCAAATAGTACTTTGAGGAGTGAACAAAAGGTGTTAAAAGTGACAATTAAGGTGTAATGGAATGTCGGATATAGCTCACTTGGTGGACGTTATATATGAACAAGGTACTGTGGCATTTTATGAAATAACAAAAGAACCAATTAGATCTTAGTATCATTGTATAGTATCAAAACGCAAGATATAAAGTATACTAAACAGAATAAACACCACAGTATCAAATTGTCTACATATTTTGGCAAATTTCATCTATGTAATGCACAAACACACATTGAGGGATAATATTGATAACTTCAAAGGAACTGGCACAGAGATTGACACATAATTGGAGTAAATAGTTTTCTTATGTTAAAATTATTTCTTGGTGTTAAAATCGATCACAATAAGTCTGTGTTACGTCATAGGCTAGCAGTCCAAGGTTTCGTCTAAGGGCCATTAGCAAGGTTTATGTTAAGCCAAATCAATTAGCCAAGGTAGTATAGTACAATGCATTAAAACAATGGGATTTTGAGATCGCTCACTTCACTGAGCATACAAGGCTATTTATGGAAATTAGAAAGAAGATGAAGATCTTAGGCTGAGCAATGTCACAATGTCAGATACGAACTAGCAGCTTTAGAACTGAAATGAAATATATAGTCTTCAACGTCCGCCTTTACTACATGCGCCACCGCAGGCGGTGTCACTGGTTATACATGAGATGAAGATGGAGCACCGATGGGATGAGATGGCGGGAGAAACCACAGACCCGGAGAAAATCCCCCAGCGCTGCGTTGTCCACCACAAATCTCACATTCCGGTCGCCTGGAATTGAACCCGGGCCATCATCGAAAGAGCCGAATGGTCTAACGTTCAAGAGGTCCCGAGTTCGAATCTCGGTCAGGGTGAGTTACCTGGATAAGATTTTTCCGGCGTTTTCCCTTATCCTGAAAGACGGTAGCTCTAAGCTCCATGGACCCCGGACGCATTTGTGCAGCATCATTTCACCCATTTCATTCATCGTCCGATATGACTTAACGTTGGAGGACGTAAATTAAAAAAAAAACCATTCAGAAAGGGCGCGGCCTAGCTTTAGGATTGAAAGAACGTTGATGCTTAAGTTGATGAAAGAGTGCACTTTAAAGTATTATAAAAATTGTTACCTTGATCGATAATCGGCACCCTAATGCCAAGAACTGCATTCTTATACGTTTACATGAACGCCAGAGAACTTCTAGGTTAGTATTTTTATGACTCACTACAATGTACGCTTTTTATTACTATTAAGAAAAAGTAATATTTGAACCGATAAATATCTGTAGGCCTTAGTTGTTACGAGATATACCTCAATAGTTAAAATTTCGAGTGATAAGATTAAGAAACAGTTCAGTTCTTCAACCTCAAAGAATCAGCACCTTGGCTTCCAATGTATCATTAGCCTTCATTAAACTTATGAGTTGTCTGTTTTCACACTAACCTCATACACACTGATAATCTTGTAGCTCACCAATAGAACAGTTCGCAGCTGATTCTTTGGAGAACGAGATATGTGTTACACATTATTTCGACTTAAAATATTCATCAAAGCTGATTAAGACCACGAATTATAGCTATGAATTTTAAGCTTTGCACTTTTTAGGGTATGTTGAATAGCAATCTCTATAGGAAGAGGGGAGCTTTATGACACTTGGAATACTTAAGCAAACATTTTCTTGACCTTTGTTTTGCAAAAGGTATAGTGAACTTATCTAAATCCGTCTGTTTAGTTAGGTTCTTATTGTAATTAAAGATAACCAAGTCTATTTTCCTTTAATCAAAGTTTAGGTCTTCATATGAGGTGAAAGATGGCAGCTCTTACTGTTGCTATGCTGCTGGGAATCATTAATACAGCCTTGGAGCGCTTAACCATACTTAAAGCTTCATAGTAAAGACCTGAAGTAATAATCTCTTTAGCAAGTTTGTTGCAATTTATTATTGACATTTCTGGATTTCCTCGCCTGTATTTCGAATATGATCGGCACATTTATGTAATAATATCTGGATAATTTTAGTGGAGAATAACTGAGAGCCAATGCAGTATCGATAGGCTGCTAGATTGGAGGATTTAAATGGTTTATGTTGTACAATATTTCATATTTAGAACGGAGGTGGTACCTAGTGTAAACTAAACACAGATCATATTGAAGCAGCGTACTGCATATTATACCAAATTCCAAATAAATATCAAGTTGGGTGTAATCCATTTTAAATGCACACCATAAAACATGATTTTAAGAGTTTCTCAATTCTGAGGGGCTCTAAAATTTCGGCTAGGCAGCCCCACCTTAACGCTCCTCCCTTCCAGTCTACAGGCCTGTCAGAAATCCATTTTTTTCCATGGTCTGATTTAGTAAGTAAGAAAATTAAGGACAAGCAGAACATGCTATAACAGGAACCATTTGCTTCCCCTAGTTTTAATCTCATTGGGAAATAGTAGCTAATATTACCTTATTCATAATCTTAAAGAGTAAAATTCACATTTCATGATGCAATGGCAACATACTCGTATCGTGCTATTGGGAAATAGTAACTAATATTACTTTATTCATAACCCTAAAGCATAAAATTCACATTGCATGATGTAATGATAGTGTACTTGTATCGTGCTACATTTGGTAGCTCATTTGGTAGCTTCATATTTGTGACATGTGCACTTAGCTTGAAGTGTCTTACTCCACCTCGTTTGTGAAATCGTCAGTGAAATAACTGACAAACATCTGCAGTTTCACTTTAGTAGTAGTAGTAGTAGTAGTAGTAGTAGTAGTAGTAGTAGTAGTAGTAGTAGTAGTAGTAGTAGTAGTAGTAGTAGTAGTAGTAGTAGTTTAGTAGTATTAGTACTAGTAGTATAAATTAATAATAATAATAATAATAATAATAATAATAATAATAATAATAATAATAATAATAATAATAATAATAATAATAATAATAATAATAATAATGATAATAATAATAATAATAATAATAATAATAATAATAATAATAATAATAATAATAATAATAATAATAATAATAATAATAATAATAATAATAATAATAATAACAATAATAATAATTAATAATAGTAATAATAACAATAACAATAATAATAATAATAATAATAATAATAATAATAATAATAATAATAATAATAATAATAATAATAATAATAATAATAATAATAATAATAATAATAATAATAATAATAATAATAATAATAATAATAATAATAATAATAATAATAATAATAATAATAATAATAATAATAATAATAATAATAATAATAATAATAATAATAATAATAATAATAATAATAATAATAATAATAATAATAATAATAATAATAATAATAATAATAATAATAATAATAATAATAATAAATTATAATAATAATAAATAATTAATAATATTAATAATAATAATAACAATAGCATTAACAATAATAATAATACTAATAATAATAAAAACAATAATAATAATAGTAATAATAATAATAATAATAATAATAATAATAATAATAATAATAATAATAATAATAATAATAATAATAATAATAATAATAATAAAAATAATAATAATAATAATAATAATAATATTAATAATAATAATAATAATAATAATAATAATAATAATAATAATAATAATAATAATAATAATAATAATAATAATAATAATAATAATAATAATAATAATAATAATAATAATAATAATAATAATAATAATAATAATAATAATAATAATAATAATAATAATAATAATAATAATAATAATAATAATAATTAATAATAATAATAATAATAATAATAATAATAATAATAATAATAATAATAATAATAATAATAATAATAATAATAATAATAATAATAATAATAATAATAATAATAATAATAATAATAATAATAATAATAATAATAATAATAATAATAATAATAATAATAATAATAATAATAATAATAATAATAATAATAATAATAATAATAATAATAATAATAATAATAATAATAATAATAATAATAATAATAATAATAATAATAATAATAATAATAATAATAATAATAATAATAATAATAATAATAATAATAATAATAATAATAATAATAATAATAATAATAATAATAATAATAATAATAATAATAATAATAATAATAATAATAATAATAATAATAATAATAATAATAATAATAATAATAATAATAATAATAATAATAATAATAATAATAATAATAAACTGTAATGCTGTATATTGAAAACATGTGCATAGCTTTTCAGCTCTACGTTCTACGTTCAGTTTGTCAGGTTTGGAAATATATCTTTCACACTTCCCCTTTCCTACTAAACGAGTGAGTGAATGAATGAATGTGGCTGGTGGAAGCGTAATGCAAGTAGAAATATTGGAGTGATTTGCATCTCCCACGGCGAAATTAAACGATATCTATAATTTAGTATCAATTGATTTCAGAACATATTGTCACCCGAACGTTGGAACTCCCTATAGAACTGGCCGGCGGCGGTAGCAAGGACGGAGGCGTTCGGAACGCCCTCTCATTTGTCTTATAGTGGTAACGAGGGGTGGCTGGAGAAACATTACTGTACCGTCTCTTTCCATTCTCCTTGATTTCTCGAACTTACGGGATATTTCATCTAATCCGGAACCTTCTAGATTGGCCAGTTGGTCTTATATAAGCAACGCGTCGGGCTGGAGAAAAGTCAGTGCTTGACGAGCTAGTGGACGGACGAGAGGACTGTGTACGTGCATCGGAAGAGTGTACCTAACTGTGAGCGTGCAGTGGAACGGTAACGGACGAACTGGTGAATTGCAATTGTGTGCATTACGTAATTCTGTGTAATTGGCAAGTGTTTAACTGTAAGTCGGTGGAAATAAAGAACATTTTTGAGTTTGTGTAATTGGACTTTTAATTTCACGAACCCACAAAGTCACAATATTCCTTGTACTATTTGCTAGTGAGAGCCCCTTTAGAATTTGAGTAAAGTGAACTAAATTCAGTCATTCCTTTAAATCAAATGTTTATAATGGGTTTAGTATATAAAATCAAATTCATTGAAAAAAGAAACAGACTATTTCTGGAACACAATGTACGGCAATAAAAGGCTGACAATTTTACAGCATCTGGAAGGGTGTACAAATGTTATGTTTTCTTAATACTTAAAAATAATTCTTTTATTTTCATGTTTGTACTCGAACGTTTTACGGATGTATAAAATAGAGTTTTCATGCGAGAGATAAAGCTAATTTCAGATGATGAGCTGAGTATTTTATTGGATGTTCTACTGAAACTAGGGAAATGCTTTGAGCTGTAGAACAAAAACCTCCAGAAATTCCAATTGCTGCGATTAAACACAAACTTTATGTTACCAGTTGTGGTATTATAATTTTGTTTTTATGATTTAGCCTTGAAGTGATTAATTCAAATTTGAATTAATTTTTCAAAGGTTTTCTGGGACGTAATTATCCATACATGGAAATGTATTTTTATTATTAATTGTTCTTCTTACACTTACTTCCAGTGGGCACGAGGAAAATAGAATGAAAGGTAAACAAAATCAAGGAACATTTATAATACTCGTATTATAAATATATAACTCGTATAAATATATAACCTGTATTATACTGTTTCATTTGTATAGACTTTTTAACTTCTATAGTATTGTAATGATAGGGGCTTTGATATGAGTAAAACTCATAATGTTAGCAACCCGATGAATGGTAGATTACACTGGCCAATTTTTCAAAATATTTTCAGCACTTCATGAGACAATGTTTACTAATTTTAGGCTGTGAAAAACGAATATGGCAGTGAATAATGCTTCTTAGCTATAGTTTCTGAGACAGGCAATAGTTTGAAGTATTTCAGCTTAATGTATTTAGGGCAAACGATACATTGTAATTATATATTTCGAAAACACTGATGATGCATTTGACATTTTTTAATGGCAGCTGCATTCTAAGAGTTCCAAATTGATGGGAAAATACCTGGCAGGTGGCTAGGTTTGAAGAGAATCAAGTGTTGGCTTAATGAGATCGTCTTATTTTAACTAACCTCTTGTCAGGTGAGTTTCCGAGCACCCTATACAACGGCCATCAGTAATTCCCGAGCACTGCTTAATTTCAACTAATGTGATATATTCGTACCATTTCAGAAATATCCTGATGAAATATTTCTCCATGTTCATTACTAACAGTTCAACGACTACAAGGAGAAACAACAAGGTGAGAATGCATAAATTGGATTTTAAGGGACGTGTTGCATCCAGGTTGATAGTATTGTTGCAGGAGAACTGTCAGCAACTCAGTTTAGGTATCATCTCTTTTGTTGCTCAAAAATACATTTATAGATTCCTTGTAGGCTTCTCAAGCTTCCGTTTCCTTCCAGTATGGAAATGGTTGCAAGTTCTTGAATTTATGGCCCTACAAAAACATTTACCTTCTTTATGGCATCACTTAATTTCGAATTAAGAGTATGATGTTCGAGAAAATTCCATTGCTGAACTCTTGGTTTTCTGCTTTATCTTTCGAAGCTCAAGGTCTCTAATGAGATCACTCAGTTCAGCTTGATTGAATCCGATTTATCATGTTTTTCCTCAAAATGAGAGTCACGGAACTCTGGCTAGACTCTGTGGAAGACTTGTTGTGTTCTTCTTTTTGGTCCACGCTGTCTTCATTTTGTAGTTCAAACAAACAATTTTTGGGTGAAGGAGGAACTGATAAACTATCTGAATGCGACATGGAAAAAATATTTGTGTAGATCAAAGTTTTGGGTATTGAACTGTTCTTTTCTTCATAGACAGTCCTGCCTTTATAGATGATGTCAAGCAGAAATAGTAGTCATCTGTACAGTTTCTCGGCTCCTGTAAATCCTTTGGCACTTCAAAAGTCAGAGATCATTTCTTATATTTCAGCCATTCTGGCAGTGTAACTGAACAAGCACTGCAACACATATGTGGAGCCTATGAATTTACCTTCATTCCTGAAATAATGCTGAGTCTTCACCGTGGGCGTTTCTGTGATGAAAGGATTACTTAACTACAAAATTAATAAAATTATTCCATTTATTTATAGATTTTCTTGACACTTTTACGAATTTTATGCTTTAAAGCAGTCCACTCAAGAAATTCTGTATTATTTAGAGAAAAAAAAAACAATGAATCCACAATGACAGCAACAATATGCATGTTTATAGCTTACTAACAGTGAAGAATATTTTGTTTTGTTATTTGACAGGCTTGCCAGGCCCCAAACAAACTTTCTCTCAAACTGAAAATGTTAGCTCTTAAAATACATTGTCACTTTTTCTCCAAAACCAAAGATAATCTTTCATTTTTATGTGAACTCTTTTTTTTAATTTAGCAGGAAGAAGTACATAAGATTATTTCTGATTCTGAAATATTTTAATTTTGAGCAGTGTCGTTAATATCATTTTATAAATATTCTGCTATGAAGCACAGCAGGTTCATTTCTACACTGAAAACTGCATACTTTTTTTTTCGGAACAGTTCTAGTAAAGAAACTACCTTCATGCAAGTCAGAAATCCAGTCTCGGTTGAGGTGAGAAGTATTAGAAGCCGGAACATTGATCACTCGGCCACTCAGTTTATACTAACTTATTCCAAAATGAACTAAGCGGATTATCAAATTTATCCGTATTTACTTCTAAGTAGTGCTAAAACGTATTAGTAAGACTATTCATTTGTAAACCACAAAATACCAATGCTACTGATGAATGATAAATTTGAAATCTAACAATATCAGTAATTGCTTAAGTTTTATTCAGGTGACATGTTCTAGAAAAGGTTCAACACCAGAAAGAAAAATAAATACGAATCACTTCCTGAATCAGCAAAGGCAGTATTAACTTAATAGATTAATTTAAAACATGTTCAAAACAACTAACCTAATTTTGAAGACAATTTATTTTTCTATAACTGCATAATAAAATGTTATTTGTTACATCTAACTGCTCTTTTATGTTAACAAACGATAACTATTCTGAACCCCACTTGCGATAAATAAATAAAGGAAGTAAAACGTAATAAAATATTTCTGCTTAGTTCAATAAACGTATACAACCTTAAAACACACTGCATTTAGGGATCACAGACATATTTAAATGAATCGTTTCCTGCTTTACATTTAGAATGCACATAATGCTTTGAAACATAGTAGTTGATTAAATATAACACAATTTCGATCTTCATTTCGGGCAGAAAATATTTTTTTCAACTAATTTTGCATTATAAATAAATAAACAGCTAACTAAAAGATATCCTTAGATATACTAGGCGAGGGGCTGCTTGTCTATATCCACTCCAGATAATGCTAACATCGATCAACATAAAGTTGTTGAAAGAAACACACTATATATTTCATTGTTTATAAAGTTCCAAAAGTTTACAATAGTGTGTTTCTTACAACACACTATATGAAGATGATATACTCACAAGAATCCGTTAAGAAATCTGCAGATAAGCAGCAGCCAATATGAAGGAGCCAAACTGGCTACTATTGAAACGACTCCATCCAGAAATAAAGTGATGACAAGAATAATACGTCGTCCATTTGTATCGGCTAAGAGACCCCACAAATGCGAGCTGGCTATCATACCTAAAACAGAAGGTCCAGTTCAGGATTAAAGTTAACTCAAAATGTTTCAGAAACTGGTTGAAAAGTATAGTAGATGCACCTATTCTGTAAATGATTAAATCTCCACTACCAATTATGTTGAAGTAAGTTAATTCTAAGAAATGCGAGATTTTGAATCATATCACTGAAATACACATTTTGTAGACTCAAGACAGTAATCATTAAAACAAATTAGAAATTAATAAGACAAACTCTTTAGTTGGTTTCAAATTGTATTGCTTGAAGTGAGGAAAATGAAACAAACATAATTAAATATTTTGCTAGTGGTTATCGTAATAATTATTTATTTCACACAACTTACAAATTTTAATGAGCTTAACATATTCCCCTTAGTGAAATATTGTATATACTTGGTAGCTGCAGGTTTATAAGAGCCAGCAAAAACAAAGTGAGCCTTTATACATTTTTATACGAAAACCTCAAAATACATTCAGTATAGTTAGGTAATGAGGTGGCTAATAAGATCTAGTGGATATTTTAGTGAAAGCTTTGCATCCAAAATAGAATTTGGTCTAGAATACTGTGTGTTTAGCCTTTGTATGCATTTGCTTACATATTTCTTGTAATGGTGAATAAAATGGTCCATAACAGCACCTGATTTAATCGAGATGTCAAAGCCTCAGGAAATACTGTATATAAAGAACACCAGAACGCCTTACTAGCTACTAAGAACAGATTGATAAATTATTACAAGTTTCTCTATAGCCTTATAAATATAGCTAAAACATAAATTGAAAATCAAAGTCAATCCTCAATGAACATGCCCAATTAACTATATGAATAATTATAAAACAAGGGGTCTGAACAGACATAAGTATAAACATAAGAATTTTTGTATAGAAGCAGTTCGGATTTTGGAATCAAATACCAAGCAATGTTATCAAATTTAAATTAGCTAATGAATTTCAAAATCGCTTGGTCATACATTTAATTTCCCAGGAATATTCGGTACTCTATCATAACCATTTGGCTATGCAAATTATAACATGTTGTTATCACAGTCATACAATTATAATATTAATTCTAAAGACTATAAATTGTTGTAACCGATCTTATCAGAGAGAAACTAAACATGTTTAATTCATTCTTTAAATAGCTGAAAATTTTTCGGAATGGTCTGATACAAATCATGCTAATCTATAAGCTCTATCATATTACTTTAATACTAAATATTTTCATAGGAATAATATACTCCACATAAAAGTTCCAATGTTTAGTTTCACGGGAAATGCATGCTTTAGGCTCCTTAAATTAAAAAAAAGAGTTCTGTGTGTATGTGTGTGCTGGTACGTGTGTGTCTGAAAATATAAAAATTGAGAAGTTGATTAAATATGTGGATATTAAGTCTTTTTAAAATCTTTTAAACTTTTTAAATCCTTTTTAACAATTTTCAAACTTAAGATGCTATGATTTTCGAAAAATCTCCCTCCTACCACAGGCTATGAAACAGTTTTTGAAAACTTTGATTATTTCAAAAAATGGCTCTGAATATTTTGATTAAAACGCGCTTTATTTAATAAATATATGTATTACAAACTGAATGTATATTATGAATTTTCCTGGAATGTACACAAGTCGTCTTTATTTTGGAGAGAGAGAGAGAGAGAGAGAGAGAGAGAGAGAGAGAGAGAGAGAGAGAGAGAGAGAGAGAGAGAGAGAGAGAGAGAGAGACGGGAGGTAGAGAGAGAAAAATCTTGCTGCACTGTATATATATATATATATATATATATATATATATATATATATTTCATGAAAACATACAATTTGTCATACGCATTATTAAGTAGGATAAAGCACATGAGATATTACTTGTCATTTATTTGATATTTAAAATACATTTACTACATTTACTTTTTCTGAATTGGGAAGTCCTTGTTTGTTTTTCTTGCCCTGATTGAAATATCAAACCTTCACATAGTGATCAGTTCTTAAATGATTTGGCCATTCGCATAAGCGTACTGTATTATGTGTGACCCTATTAACATGAAATAGAAGAGTGCAGACAGGCATATGATTGTAACGGACGAAAGATAAAACCAGGTTTCACAAAATGTTGAAATCGATGATCTTGGACAGAACCTTGCTGAACGAACCTTGCTGAATGTACATTGACCGCGCTTTTCAGTTCAAGGTCTTCTCGCAGTTCACGGTCTTTCACACTAGCCGTGTGTAGGACGAAAACCAGAAGATCCGTGTTTCAAATCCCGGCTATGGCATTGAATTTTTCTGTCTGGCTCTACACTTTCACTATTTATTATAGTTTCATTCACAAGTAGTGGCACCTCGATGAACGCTGACGGAGGAAAGGAGTAGTGTGGTGAGGGAACTTGCAGATCTGCGCTTAGTTATCTTATCTTGATGCATGCAAGCGGACGTTGCCTTGCAAGCGGACAGCAATTTTTACCTTGAGGCTGCTTTATGTAACATGCACAGTTGCAGTCCGCAATATATTTTTTTCTCCTATACATAAATGTCTTCATTAACTTCACCTCTCAACTTCATCATTCAGTTTCTAAGTCCTCGTCTTCATCGTCTCCACTTGAAGACTGTTGCAGTTATGGCAGTTGTCTCTCAAGTGAATTACTATTTCCTGCCTGACATCTTTTTCTTTCATGTATTTTGTGTTTTTACGCCATTTTCTCGCCAATCATGTGCCAAAATTCATCGTCATCTGCAGAATGACGTCCTCTATTTTGAACGTAACATTTTTGTAACCACCCAGCTTTACTTTAAGGTGGCCCAAACTAGTTCAATAGGCTTGATTACAGGATGATAAAACAGGATATTCAACTGTGGTATTATGTTGGCAGGTACTGCATTCTATTTCGCAGATGATATGCCTTGATTTTAAGGGGATCATTTAAATTATAAGTATTACGATTCCGATGACTGGAGACGTTAATGGAATGGAACTATTCGGTTAGAACGTTTTGTGTATGCCAGTTTATATTTACATCTCTCTGGATCTAGAAGGGGATATTTTATTATGGTCAATATTATGGTAAATTGAATTACCATAAGATGAATCAACACTCTGCAAAACTTGGAGGCGAGTTGGAGATAAATCACTTGTCATAGTAACCTGACGGAACAGAAAACAAATGAACTAGGGCTAAATCGTGCTTTCCTCCAGCGTGAATGATTGTTAGGAACTGGTTTTTAGACACTACTAGTAAGACATTGGAATAGAGAGGGAAATTTTCTTGAAAACCTTAGTGTCGCATTCTTGGAGATTTGAATTTACTTATATGCGAATTTTGGCTTTTAACAGATGTACATACAGTCAACTAACAGAAAGACGCGGACCGCGCGCGCACAGACACACACGCACACGAACCTTTTTCTAAGAGTGGTTTCCTGGATTCAGGGATTTTCAAAATATGTAAGTATTTCAGTTCAAATCTTTTCGTGGAATTTTTGGGTGGAATTCAGTACCTTCTCTTCTTACTCTAAGTACGAGATAGTAAGAAAAAGTACAGACAAAACAAGTTGGAGATATTTTAGTATATCAGTAATTAGAACTAGGCAGGCATTCTACTAAAATTAAAATCTTGTCAAGGGCAATGAAATATTGATACAGAATCACTAACTTGGAAGATGGCAATATAATTAAAGAATGTTTTCATATTTAAAAGAGAAGTAACTGGGGTGGGTCTTGGGCACATAAAATGTATGACTTGTTGAAGCAGATAGGTATGGGTCATTCTTGGATAAATGCAGAGTGTGGGTATAGAGGCTTCTGGAAAGAAGTTAAGCTAAGATTAGAAGATATTGTCAGACAAGACATTTTTGCCAATACAAGTGACAAAAGCTCACTGAGATTATATAGAGAAATAAAAACAACCTGGGTGAGGGAAGGATATATAGATATATGTAGTATGTTAGGACGAGAAGGTTTTGCTTGGGCAAGAACAGGAGTGAGAAACTTGAAAGGTATAGGTCAAGAGAGGGAGCTAGATAAATGTCCATTGTGTGGAGAAGAGAATGCAGATTTCCATTGTATATTAAATTGCAGTCAAAGGTATGGAGAGAGCAGGCTTGGCTGCGTAAATGGGACAATTTGGGGGGTGAAGTAGTAATTAGAAAAATGTTGTCAGTAAAAGGAGAAAAGAACAGGAGAAATATAGGGAATTATTTAGGGAAAGTTAAAGAGAAATGGCTAAGAACAATTAAGAGAAAAATGTAGAGTGGGATAGGTGAAATGGCAGAAAGTGTAAAAAGGAGCAGAGGGCCTCCAATACACAAAAACCTAGGGTTAGGTGTAAGGGGACTGAATTACTATTCAATGGTGGGCAACATGATAACATGATAGGATTTTCAGGATTTAGGAATATATGACATATTTCAGTATGGATTTTATAATTTGTAATCTTGATTTTGTATTTCCATTTGTTGATGTAAAAGGAAATAAATTACTACTTACTTACTTGTATTTCAATACAAACTAACTATACCAAGAAGAAAATTAAACTAGAATTTTGTATAGTTTGTCGCAAGTGGAACGTTTCTCGTCAAAGCAGGAAGAAACATTTCAAGGGTGCTGCATTATCCAATTATTACCAAACGGGATGGCTCAGGCATTTAAGTGTGTGGCCTGCATTCTGTAGGTCCGGGTTCGATTACCGTTGCCAGCCTACCTGACCCATGGTTTTTCGGTAGTTTTCCCTGGTTGCCAAGGAAATGTTGGCTAGCTTAATTACATCCCCCGAATTTCCTGTCCCTCCATTACATTTCCATTATCATTTAATACCTATCATCTCTTATCTGGTGGTCTCTTTCAGGGTAGAAGTGTCAGCGAGCGTCTCGGCAGTGCCTGGTAGGATGATATACTTTGAGCAAACCTCTTCCTCCTCCGGTAGGACAGTTGCCGTTCTCCAAGCCCAGATCTCGTCGTGGGGCATTTTACGAACCAAAGCAGGGTGGGAAGTCAATTTTCCTGACATCCCGGAGGAGTTTCCGTCTAGTAAAATGTAGGGACCCTGCCCTTTGCACTATCTTGGCTCCTTAGGGGTGCCGCCCTCTGTCTCCTCTCCTTCATCCTTCCTCCCAAAGAAGCCCCACTTGGGACATAACTACAAGTCAAGTCTGGTTGCCGTGCCCAATCCCGTCTGATAAAATCCAGTTCCAGTTCCCAGTTATTTATTATGGAATTACAAAGCAATGGGAGATTAAAACCTCTGCATGTCGTAAACCAAAAACATACAAAGTTATAATACGACAGTTAAAGAGAACTTCCATAACAGTTATCTTACCAATAAAACATATGGCACCTAGCATGCCCTTATCGCTGGTGGTGAGATTAAGGTCGCATTGTGCTGATGGTAGGAGATACGCCACTCCAAGCGTCTGTGCGATAACAGCCAATAGGCACAGTCCGCCTGAAACGAATACCAAATGGTGGAAACGTCCATAACCTGCAAAAGAAAAAGTACCAGTTAAGAGTGTACACAATGTATAAATTCCCGTCTCGATAGCGTAGATGGCAGTATGTCTGCCTCACGTTCAAGAGGTCCCGAGTTCGAATCTCGATCAGGGTGAGTTACCTGGATAAGGTTGTTTTCCGGGGTTTCCTTTATCCTGTAAGGCGATTGTCGGGTAACTCTAAGCTCTATGGACACTGGGCCCATTTGAGTATCATTTCACCCATTCCATTCATCGTCCGATATGACTTAAAAAGTTAAAGGACGTAAATTAAATAAATAAATAAAAAAATAAAAAATAAAAAGTGTATAAATGATCTGATTAAAAGTGTGGTACAATCATATAGAAACTTCACGGTTACATTCTTATATATGCTAACGTTCTCAAAACATTACATCCCTTTAGCATGCTACTTATATTATTTCTTCCGAATGAACAATATTGTTGTTGAGGTTGTTGTTTTCAAATGGTAGGCTTTGGCAATGAAGCCATTAGCTCTCTTGCTCTGCAATATTTCTGTGTAGTGGGTCCGGCAGGTAGGGCTTCACAGGTTAAAAGATGCTCTTCAGTTATTTCCTCTTCTTTGTTGCACAGAGGACAATTTGGACTTGTATAAATTTCTATTCTGTGTAAGTGTTTGACCAAATAATCATGTTCCGTAAGTAATCTAAAATTTGCTACTGCAGCTTTACGTGGGATTTTTGGAATAATTTCTGGATTTTTAATTAAAATGTACCATTTTTTTATCTTTGGCTTTGTTTATTTTTATATTTGCTTTTAATTAATCTTTTTATGGATGTAAAGGGTAGGTCTTTACTTTTGTTCTGAATTAAATTTGCACCTTTTGTGGCAAGAAAATCAGCTGATTCATTTCCAGCAATTCCACAATGTGCAGGTATCCATTGTAATATAATTCTTTTCTATAGTTTTTGAAGTTATTAGATCATTTTGTGACATTCTTTAATTTGCATTGATCTCATTTTATATGAACTTATTGCACATAATGCTGCTTTAGAATCAGAAAGTATGACAGCATTTTTGAATTTATCTATTCTGTATAGAAGGTGTTGGAGTGAAATATGAATAGTTGTTACTTCTGCATCAAAATTTGTTGTGTGGTATCCTGCTGGTTGATAGAATGAGAACAGTGCACACTTAATTCCTGCTCCTGAGTTGTTGTGCAAGTTAGACCCATCTGTGTAGATATGTAACCATTCTTCAGGTGGGTATCTATTGTTAACAGTTTCTAATGCTAGTGCTTTTAGTGCAGGTTTGGAAGCTTCAGATTTTGTAACTATTTGTTCTAAATCTAATTGAATATTAATAGGTTCAAAGGTCAGTGGGATTTCTTTGATTAAAATGTTTTCTTTAGAATTAGGAAGATTCAGATCTGTTTTTAATTCCATAACTTTGTGTAGGAAACTTGTTTGTGTTTTCATCTTGATTGGTTGTAGTAATCTTTTCTCACATTTTGTTGTTTTTAACCGCAACATTTTTTGATGTTGTGTTAGTGCCTGCTCCCCTAAAGTTAGATGTATTGGATAGTTCCGAGTTAAGGCTTGCATTGCCATGATTAGAGTTGATTTTGCTGCACTAATTATTAGTTGCAGGGCGTGATTTTTGCATATTTCTAGGTGATTTATGTTAGAACTGTTTGCTGTAATTATTGCCTCTGCATTAGAAAGAAGTATTGGCTTGATGAATGTTTTGTATGTGGTGTTCATTGTTTCCCGATTACTGCCCCACTTGTCTCCAGCTAATCTTTTCAAAATTGAATGGTTTTTGTTGATTTATTTACTACTGCTTCAATATGATGTCTCCAAGATAATTTTGAATCAAAAATTCTTCCTAAATATTTTGTTTCATATGTTTGTTTCAGGTTTGTTTTCTCCTTCCGGCCAGGCCCGATGCACACATTAACCAAAGACAGGTGTGGCCCTCCAGACATACTGGGGGTTAAAATGAGTGGATGATGTAACCACCATTACAAGCAAAAAATTGGTGTCCACTTAAAAAACTGTTAAATTTATGCTACTTAAAACATGAACAACATTGTTACTGTTTACTTTAAGCATAGCAGCTATTCAGAATTTTATTTCAATGTTTTATTTCGCGCTGAGTCACGCAAGGGTTATATTGCAATCGAGTGCCCCCTCCTTTATTAACTTTTTGTCTTAGTTGAGTTCCAAAGTTGAGTAATATGGTAAATGCTTCAGTGACTTGATTTCCACGGTTTCGCTTGAGCGTACACTACATCACCTGTAGTTATCTTTGACAGTGCCGTTCATTTATTGGCCAAATACGATCTGACTTGGTCATTTTCTGATCTTTGATCTTTTCGGTATTCATCTCCTTGTATTTTACTTTAACAATTTTGCTTAACATCCAATATAGGTCACAAGTGGAAAATGTAACTGGTTAAAGTATTCTTGCATCAAAGGTAATGCAAACGTCAGTGAATCTTGGAACTTCATATGGTCTTTATCATCATTTGGAGTCAAGCTTTACTTCTTTTGATGCTTCACTTCAGTATATGTAGTAGAAAAAACAGATTTTTAGCTGTAATTCGTATGTCATTTTCCAATAGGGCTATATACACCTTTATATAACATTTATCCTCTTTCCTTACCTATAATTTAATCTCCAGTGTAATTGTGGAAATTTCTCAAGACGCAAGGAATATTAAAACATTATTTTATGATACAGGAGTTGTAAAGATATAATATGTATTACCTATAGTAGCATTTGTATTTACCTCTCTTTCAAATACTTTTCCATGAATTTATATTCCAGCGAAAGTGATAAGACAAATAGGGCAGTATAGAAGCTTGCTTAATTTAAATACTCGTCTTGACTAGAAACATAATTACATTACATAAACTTAGGAGAGTAATCCAGAAAATAACGAGTTTGGCTTTAATGTATTAAAAATATTTTCTTAAGAAACATATTACTTAGAAAATAAAATCTTACAATACTTAATCGTCAAGCACTTAATTATTCGTGTGTCCATGATCTTAAGGATTCCATATTATCCTCTGTTATTTAATCATTTATCTTATCTGTCCACGAGCAGCAGTATGTTGCAATCGGCTGCAGCCAGTTCATTAACCTAAGGGACTTGGACTGAAATTATGAGATAAGAACGAGAAACATTTATGAAAGACATCTGCACTGCATCTAGGATAGCAAGTCGGTCTTGAGCAATTTTATTCTTCACTTGGTTCTTCAAATTATTTTGCATGAATGAAGTCTGAGTAGAGTTTCATCATGCATATCCACTGGTGTATTGTTGGACATTTCACTTTGTCACACTGTTTTCATTTATAACTGTATCGGCTAATATTTTCTTCAGTTGGCGGTAAATTTCTGTGGGTATCTGTATCATTCTGTGTATTTTAAGCAATTACAGAATGCACTATAACTTATTAATACCAGCATTTATACAACACTGATAAATTGGCTGGCCCCGTAGCTCATCAGTAGAGCACCTGCCTGCTGTGCTAGGGGTATCGGGTTCGATTCCTGGCGGTGGTGGGGGTGGGTTCTCCGACCAAGATAATTCCTCACCTTCCCCAGAGTCTGGAAGTATGAATGAGAGTATAAATGTGGGCGTGATCTAATGATTAAAATAAAAAAAGAAACCCCAATAATACGAGTTAAAACGTTCGGTACGTTCCAAAGGAGAACGGCCGCCGATATGACCATAGCAGTCAAAGGCGTGTTTAGAAGCACGGTAGCAATCTGCAATACGTAATACTGAAATGCTCCTTAATTTCTGGATTTCTCTCATACAAGCCCCTAAAATGGTTTAAAAACAGTTACCATTGATCCTAACGCAATGAATGTACAAAATCGACATCGCCACTATCACATCGGTTCCCTAAACGTTACATTTCACCTCGACCAATACCAATAACACCAAACACCACTGCTACTATACTACTACTGCAGCTAATATTGTTGCTGTTATTAATATTACTACTACTGATTATTGGAGAATTCTTTAAATTGATAGTACAGCTACCACTATAACTATTACTATTACGACTGCTCTGGTACCACTACTACTATTCTAAATACGTAAATACTTAAGCCTTTTTGCACGTATGATGCGATGTTCGATTAACATTTGTCTGTCACGCTTAGTGTATTTTTTTCAAATAATCCTAGCTTCAAAAGAACTCTTCTTAATGTTCAGACACTGCTTTGGAAGTCAGTAGAATTTTTAGCTTCATAAGCACTTTCTTCAAAGTTGGTCTTTGTTTTTCTGTAATTTAAAAATTATTCACAGTTCGCCTAACTACTTCTGAATTAAAACATAGAGAAGGACGTTGTTGCACTAGCACCAAAGGCTTTTCTTTCCAAAATAACTCGCCTAAACTGCTTCCAGACACAATTGTTGCCTCAGATACCCATCCCCAGATTTTTATATCTGACCCAGACCATTGTTCATTTTTTTTATAAATCTATGGATATTGGTTATTACTTTTCGTGTTTTTAAATGTAGCACACTATTTCCTACTGTGCTGCTAGGAGGCGTCATTTATAAATGATCTCTTGGAACCAGGAGACAAGCATATTTTGAAACAAGCTGTAGTGTTACCGAGTAGCTCTGCACGTGTTTAGTTGCTCGCAACGGGTACGCAACTGACCTGCCCTCCCCTCCAGTTGCAACCGTTCTGAGGTGGACTCGTCCAGATACCACTGCGCATCGCTCTGTACTTTTCAAGATAAAAAAAAATACATCTGTACAAAGAAATATAGCAATAAGAGTGATTAGTGCATATAGAACATATAAAAAGGCTCTATTAATTCTTGCAAGAACATCTCCAACAAACCTAATGGTTAAAAAATAATTAAAATTGAAAACAATGTTGATCGCGTATATACTGCAGGAGAATTGATTAATAAATGGCAAAAGTTATGGAATGAGAATGATGGTACATCAAACTGGGCCAAACTATTAATACCAGCTGTTAAAATATGGTTGAAATGTAAACATGGAAAGATGAACTTTTATTATCCCAGAATTTTACGGGACATGGATGCTTCTATGCCTATTTACCCTCTTTGGTATTAAGAGAACAGGTGATTGTTTACATTATGGACAAAATAAAAATAAAATAAAACAACACAAAATAAAATAAAATCTGCAAATCTAATAGCTCCGGTTTATGGAATCTATACCAGGCCTTATTGTGAAAGCTTCATTTTTAAATTTATTAATTTTTAAATCAAATTACGCAAACAATTTACAAATTTTGCAGATATAATCTACTTGTTGCCTTAACAAACTAGCTAAACCTACAGATTACTGGATTCCAGTAACTTTACAAATCTACTCATCTAATCTGTCTAATACAGTCTCTCTTCTACTTCTACACTAACAATATAAATCAAATTTTCACTTTTAACACAGCTTTAATTGCTATAACAAACTATTATAGACTGTTTCCTACAATTTTAAACCTCTTCCGCAACTGGTATACAAAGCTTCCTCCTATTGGTACCCATCTCCTAAAGGTACTGGCATCAGTAGATGGAGCAGGTTTGTCAGTTCCAGATATCCCAGTTGCCATCTTTCCTCGTCTACATAATCATTTGTGTCTGTCCGCTCTAATACTCTCCATATATTTCCTCCGGCTCTCCTAGGATTCCCCTTCTTTCTGTGGCTTCTGCTCTTCTTTCCGATATCCATAATTGGCGTCTTCCATTCATCGGTCGTGTGCCTTAAATTAGGTCTTCTGAAGTCTGGTTATACGTCTCTTCAGTTTCTCTTGGTCCTGTTTCCCTCCGACGATCTTTTAAATAATAGATATTCTTTTCTCGGAGATTGAAATGTTGCTATATTTCTTTAACTATTTTGTCGCGGGTCATATATTCACCTTAGCGGATATTATCTGACACACATTTTCTAAGTGTGCATAATCTTCTGCTTCTCCTAAGTTGTTTCATAAACATTTTCCTTAAAGTTTCTTTCGACCGTCTTCTACTAGTTCACTATATTTATTGCACTATAAATAACGTGTTTAGGCGAATCTATACAGTTACATTGCTCACATAAATCTGAGTTCTTCTATCCCATTCTTTTTAAATATACAAATACATATATATGGACCATTTCCTGTAACTAAGTGAAAAAATCCTGTTCTTCTTTATATGTTCCAATTTTAGCATCTATTTATTGTCCGGAAATGTACTCTTCTTCTTCCTTCTCATGTACTCTTCTTCCTACATTGTAGACAAGCAGATGTAGCAGAACGCACATTTTTACTTATGTTGGGTGGCACATAGAGAGATATGAATTAGAAAACTTAATAGGGGAATTATCGCCAGTAATTCTGGTATCCAAAAATGTAAGTCTCATCCAAAAACTGGGGGATAATAAACCAGATGACGAAAGATGTTACGTTCACAAAGCGACAGAAGCTCATTGCGGCTGGCAGGTTTTTTTTTTTTTTTTTTTTTTTTTTTTGGCGAAAATCCAACTCGCTACGTATGTATCTTTGTAAGATTTTTCTCCTGCTTAAATACTACTGCTACTACTACTGCTACTACTACTACTACTACTACTACTACTACTACTACTACTACTACTACTACTTACTACTACTACTACTACTACTACTACTACTACTACTACTACTACTACTACTACTACTACTACTGCTGCTGCTGCTGCTGCTGCTGCTGCTGCTGCTGCTACTACTACTACTACTACTACTACTACTTACTACTACTACTACTACTACTACTACTGCTACTACTACTACTACTACTACTACTACTACTACTACTACTGCTGCTGCTGCTACTGCTGCTGCTGCTGCTGCTGCTGCTACTGCTACTACTACTACTGCTACTACTACTACTACTACTACTACTACTACTACTGCTACTACTACTACTACTACTACTACTGCTACTACTACTACTACTACTACTACTACTACTACTGCTGCTGCTGCTACTGCTGCTGCTGCTGCTGCTACTACTACTACTACTACTACTACTACTACTACTGCTACTACTACTACTACTACTACTACTGCTACTACTACTACTACTGCTACTACTACTACTACTACTACTACTACTACTACTACTACTACTACTGCTGCTGCTGCTGCTGCTGCTGCTGCTACTACTACTACTACTACTACTACTACTACTACTGCTGCTGCTGCTGCTACTGCTACTACTACTACTACTACTACTACTACTACTACTACTACTACTACTGCTGCTGCTGCTGCTACTACTACTACTACTGCTGCTGCTGCTGCTACTACTACTACTACTACTACTACTACTACTACTACTACTACTACTACTACTACTACTACTACTACTACTGCTGCTGCTGCTACTACTACTGCTATTTCACCTAAATAATAATCCTAGAAGTAGAAGAAAATAAAGCTAAATATTAGAAAAAGGGATGTAACAAATGTTATTAGGGAATGGCAATGGCGATGTTTAGCTCGCAACTTCAGGCGCGTTAGTTATCACTTGTAAGGCCCTGAAAGTACACACGCACGCGCGTGCTCACATACGCACATACATAGATATACACAAACATGGCGCATAGTTATCTTAGCGTAAGCCTAATGAGAACAATTGTTTAACAAGTTCTTTAAAATTATTTCATAAGTGGAAACATGCTCATATAAGCCTCAGTTGGGTTTTTATTGAGTACCGCTGACAACTTAAAACGCATATGCTTGACTTAGGTTTAGTGTTTGTTTTATATATGTGCTTTATTGCCTAGCATTTTCTGGCATGTTTGCCTGTATGATTCACTTAATCCCAGTAATTAACAATGGCAAGGTTCACGTTTTAGTAATGTCACAGCTACACGAAGTACATGCGTATTACGAAAACTAGTACCAAAGATGAAATACCGCTGTTAACAGATTTGAAGTGCACTCTCAACATTCTTTGAGTAGTGCATGCACAAGCTTAATGCAGCCTCCTATTGTAATCGTGATAAATTAGCTTCTCATTAAATGTTTCTGATAAATAAAATCTAGGTTTATGAATTATATGCTATACAAACGTATACAAACCTAGGGCAGGGCTGATATAAAGAAACTGAACACATACCACAACACCCCGCACGTCAAATTTAAGACATTGGTTCAAGTGAGGTAAAGTAACCTGATACTTCATTCATCACTCTATCGGTCAATTACATCTGGCTAGTTGCAGTGACAGTGAGATTCCTAACGGAAATATGAACTTTTCATTTAAAAGAATCTCGCTTCCATTTTCTATACATACTTATTATTAATCATGAGCTATAATTATTGCATTATTTTAATTCATTTAAGTTAATTTATCACACGCTGGGGGATCTCATGGTGGCTGTCAATGTGGTATGAAACTTCGATCATTGTGTATAATTCTATGTTCAGAAGCCTATAGATACAGAAACGAAACTTGTGTCCTTGATAATTGGACCGATAGAACTTCGAAACCAAGGAGTTCGAATAACATAACAAGGAAAATATTTAAATTATTTTATTCTTTATGAGTAATTCTGCAATACTCACCTGTTTTCATAAGAGCCTCATCAAGCGTTGGCGCCGGATTTCCTGCCTCTTTTGCTTTCTCAGTATTATCAGCTATGGACACTGCAAGTGGAAATGAAAGGACTTATTATGTTTTTCAGAGCTGAAAAACACGATTTTGATAAATTAATACAGTCATCTAACTTTCCTGAAACGGTTTATTGATGAATAATGAGGCACATTCACATACATGAAGCGTAAAAATGGAAATTAGCATATTTTACTTCAAACTTCTAATCTATAACTCTATGATAAGATTCGGAAAAGGATTTCATCATCTCGACCCATAGTTCAGTCCTAAAACCGGGCAGAAATTATTGTGACTGGAGAGAAGGCTTAGGTGACTCAATTTCTATTGTTCTGCTTTGTGATTTCGAAACAGCTGAACAAATCGACCTTTATGAAGGCACATTACGCAATAATGTGTAACAATGCTGCAAATGCTGCAGGAATATGAGCTTAAAAGAGAAACAGCTATTTATTCCCTGTGCCCAGTCATGTTGATAGTGAAGACCTACCTGCACTGCAGTGCAAATCTGAACCTTTTAAAGAGTAAATCAGTGAGTGTAGCTAAGAAGTGAAAGGTTCATAAGCTTTAAAATGTCATAACCACAAGCAGTTCAAAGCTATATTTAAATATGAAAAGGTAGGTTTTTAAACTAAATACCCTTATTCCAAATACTTATACTAATTTTCATTATTTGTTTCGATATATTTTATTTTATTCGAAATTGTTCCAAAAATCGTAATTAAAATACTTCTGTGCTGGAGAGTCTCGAATGCAAAGACCATCTTGAATTTCCTGTAAATAACTTCAAGGTGCTACCCATTCTTGTTGCATTGTATGTAATTTGAATTATGTGATTACGAAAGCATAATAGCTAAAATAAAGCATACTGCAAAAAAGAAATATAGACAATTTTTTTTGTCAATTAAGGATATTTTTTGTTTCTACAAAGGATTAAGCATTTTTAAAAACTTACATCTTACTTGTTCCTCACATTTGAAATAAATACTGGAAATGCTGGAGATCCTTCCTTCCTTCCTTCCTTCCCTCCTTCCTTCCCTCCTTCCTTCCCTCCTTCCTTCCCTCCTTCCTTCCCTCCTTCCTTCCCTCTTTCCTCCCTCCTTCCCTCCCTCCTTCCCTCCCTCCTTCCCTCCCTCCTTCCTTCCCTCCTTCCCTCCCTCCTTCCCTCCTTCCTTCCCTCCTTCCCTCCTTCCTTCCTTCCTTCTTCCTTCCTTTCCTTCCTTCCTTCCTTTCTTTCTTTCTTTCTTTTCTTTCTTTTTCTTTTTTTCTTTCTTTCTTTCTTTCTTTCTTTCTTTCTCTTCTTTCTTTTCTTTCTTTCTCTCTTTCTTTCTTTCTCTTTCTTTCTTTCTTTCTTTCTTTCTTTCTTTCTTTCTTTCTTTCTTTCTTCTTTCTTTCTTTCTTTCTTTCTTTCTTTCTTTCTTTCTTTCTTTCTCTTTCTTTCTTTCCTTTCTTTCTTTCTTTCTCTTCTTTCTTTCTTTCTCTTCTTTCTTTCTTTCTTTCTTCGTTCTTTCTTTCTTTCTTTCTTCCTTTTCTTCTTTCTTTCTTCTTTCTTTCTTCTTTCTTTCTTTCTTTCTTTCTTCTTTCTCTTCTTCTTTCCTTCTCTTTTTCTTTCCTTCTTTCTTTCTTCTGTTTCTTCTTTCTTCTCTTCTTCCTTCTTCCTTCTTTCTTTCTTTCTCTTCTTTCTTCTTCCTTCTTTCTTTCTTTCTTTCTTTCTTTCTTTCTTTCTTCTCTTCTTTCTTTCTTTCTTTCTTTCTTTCTTCTTTCTCTTTCTTTCTTTCTTTCTTTCTTTCTTCTTTCTTTCTTCTTTCTTCTCTTTCTTTCTTTCTTTTCTTTCTTTCTTCTTTCTTTCTTTCTTTCTTTCTTTCTTTCTTTCTTTCGTTTCTTTCTTTCTTTCTTTCTTTCTTTCTTTTCTTTCTTTCTTCTTTTCTCTTCTTTCTTTCTTTCTTTCTTTCTTTCTTTCTTTCTTTCTTTCTTTCTTTCTTTCTTTCTTTCTTTCTTTCTTTCTTTCTTTCTTTCTTTTCTTCTCTTTCTCTTTCTTTCTTTCTTTCTTTCTTTCTCTTTCTTCTTCTTTCTTTCTTTCTTTCTTTCTTTCTTTCTTTCTTCTTTTCTTTCTCTTTCTTCCTTTCTTTCTTTCTTTCTTCTTTCTCTTTCCTTTCTTTCTTCTTTCCTTCTTTCTTTCTTTCTTTCTTTCTTCTTTCTCTTTCTTCCTTTCTTCTTTCTTCTCTTTCCTTCTTTCTTTCTCTTGCTTTCTTTCTTTCTTTCCTCTTCTTTCTTTCTTCCTTTCTTTCCTTCTTTCTTTCTTTCTTTCCTTCTTTCTTCCTTTCCTTTCCTTTCTTTCTCTTCTTCTCTTTCTTTTCTTTCTTTCTTTCTTTCTTTCTTTTCTTTCTTTGTTT
>CM060947.1:145848236-145991270 GCA_030765055.1 Mantis religiosa | reverse complement strand
TGAACAAGCGGCTGAACTTCATACTCCAGGAGATGAGATGTGACGCTTCCAATCTTCCGTTAACTTGGTCAAGAGAGTAAGGATATTCAATGGAATATTTGATGCAGTGAATCAGATGATATGTAACGTCTTGGAAAATGTAACAGTGTTGGAAGTTATTTAAGTTTCTTTCAAAGGTTAGTTTACAAGTAGGAGATAATTTCGTCATCCTATCTGCTTGTCACTATGCAATTATGAACAAAAGTGTTTCAGAAAAAACGAGTATATGACATAATGAAGTCGAAACATTGAATCCTTCCTTCCTTTCTTCTATATTATAATGTATTATGTACCAGTTGCTCTCTAATATGCTTGACAACGGGGCAATATAACAACGAATACTCAGTAAAGTACCCATTTTACTTGTAGATAAGAGCTGTCCACTTACAGCTCGTCCTCCGAATTAGCACAGATTGTTTGCCCTTTCCTTTCAATGTGCAACTTTGAACTCATGCTTCGTGATTTCATTACAGAGAAGTAATCTTTTTCTTTCTCTGTTTACTGTTTTCTTATGAAGAATTTACACCTCCAAGGACTAACCATTGGGCGCCTGGAATCTGATGGCTGTCAAAGAGCACAGAAAGTCCGGATAAGAGAGGAGAGAGAGGAGAGAGAGAGAGAGAGAGAGAGAGAGAGGAGAGAGATGAGAGAGAGAGAGAGAGAGAGAGAGAGAGATGAGAGAGAGAGAGAGAGAGAGAGAGAGAGAGAGAGAGGAGAGAGAGAGAGAGAGAGAGAGAGAGAGACCTGGTTGGCTGATTTATCCGAAGCCTGGCATGGGAATGAGGATGCAATGAAATGGACGAAATGGATTGATGAGTTGGCAGAATGAATAGCGGCAAAAACCAGAGAACCCAGAGAAAACCTGCCCAGAAGTTCCACAAAAGATCTGCTATGATCTAGTTCCGCAAACTTGTGTGATAGGCAAGTGATCTAATCAGTTGTCAATGGCGCAACCCATAGATAACTAAACTACGAACCAAAAATATATTTACATAAGAGCAAAGTATAGTTCTGAATCGTGAGCAAAGATAGTCCAGTTTCATGGGCAGCATATAAATTTGGCCGTTCTTTTAAGCAGCATGTGTATCAGCATGTATCAACAATTGTATCAGCATGTGGAATGTATCGCAAAATAATTATTTAATGAATCTTATTTTGACACATTTGTTGTGATTAATTTGAATTAGGTGAAAAGGGCGTTTATAGTTAGATAACTCATATATGATTTATGGATTAATATAAATCGTATCAAAAATACCTTTACAAACACTGGTAGGCTCCTTATCACAAAACAACGAAGAAAATCATAATAAAACAGCTCTCCGAAAGTCCGTCGTGTACCTCAACTGAGAAAGGGGACAAGAGGTTTGACTTGAGTGTTTACTCAACAATTTAATAATATGTTCCTTTCAACAGTACTATCTGGAGATTTCTTTCTTTCCAGCACACTTGAAATAAAGCGAAATGATAACAAAGCTCTATTAGTATGAATACATTAATTACTTATTAAACTTATTTTTGATAGGAAAAGTCTGACATTCTATATTCATATGAATTTCTCTAACCATTTTCCAATAACTATTACTAATAAATATTATTGCTAAATCTTCTTTATGATGATTGACTGTGAGATCACTGGAATAAATACGATTTTATTACGCATTTTCCAGTACTTAGACTAGCTTAGATGAAAAGAGCAAGCTTAAACTTCATTCAGAACTTATAAACTGTATAATGTCTGTGAAATTTCATTCTTTTCATCCTTTAGTTACGGCAGAAAATGAGCAAGGAAAAAGAAAATAAAGAACAGCGATTTTGCAGTCGAATAACCTGAACCATTTGAATAGGTCATAACTTTTGAGCCAATAATAGGACAAGTACAACTTTGGGAGAATATAATACACAATTGGGAGATTACATTACACTATTTATATCTTAGAGAAAATGTTGGAAATGTCCTCCACGAGCTTCTATACATGTTTGCACTCGTCTCGCCATATTCTCTAAAGTTTTACGGAGATGGAATCGGATTGAGAGAAGGTTATTTACAGGCAGGTGGAACAATGTGCCATACAACTAATGACACCATGCAACTTGTAACCAGTTTCTTTAATAATAGAATAATCTCAAAAGGTATGTGTCCCCCCAGATCCCTTGACCTAAACTCATCGGATTTTTTCTTGTGGGGGTATCTAAAAAAATAGAGTGTACAGGAATAGGCCACGGACAATTTATGTTCTCAAAGGAATCCATTCG
Organism: Mantis religiosa; assembly: GCA_030765055.1. Taxonomy (NCBI): domain Eukaryota; kingdom Metazoa; phylum Arthropoda; class Insecta; order Mantodea; family Mantidae; genus Mantis; species Mantis religiosa. Next base: position 145,988,975 of record CM060947.1, on the reverse strand, counting down.
AACCTAAATAAGTACCATTGGCAGGGATACTATCCGTAAAACACCAGAGATTGTGGTGGGACCAATGCAAACATGTATATATGCTGGTTGACGACACTTCCAACATTTTCTATGAAATGTAAATAGTGCAATGCAATCTTCCAATTGAGTATTAAATTCTCCTAAAGTTACACGTGTGTCCTATTATTGGGTCAAAAGTGTAGACCTATAGAAGTAGTTCAGGTTTATATGGATCGCACTATATAGAGTATATATAATATATACGAATATATACGTCGTATATGTATAACTAAAAAAATTTCGATGTAATAAGAAAGAATATCTCCGAATGGTTAACACTAAAAATCAGAATATTTAAGTTATATATAACTTATGTATATCAACCTTCTTTGTAGTAAGATTTTACCGATAAACCAATTATATAAAATGATAGAATAAAGAGTAATTTTGATAATTACGAAAGGACATTTTGAGAGTACCTCTACGGTAGTTGCTAGTTATAAGGGTTAAGGACTCAGGTACACAATAATATTTTTGCTGAATTCTGTGCTTTATAAGACCTTCTAGGAGTTGTAAACCAGTTTGGAGTCACTTTCTCTAAACATGTCCAGTGAACTTACAGGTGAATAATGAGATCAAATGATTAGCTCAGCCACAGCCTACAAGCCCGGGAAACTATAGGTACATACTTTTGGATCAATGCCGGCCGTGAAGGCCTAACCACGCATCTCCAGAATTTGTCATAAGTTCACATCTTTTTTTATCAAACTACTTCCGATACCTTTAAAGTCTTAGAAAAATTTTAAATTCAATTACGAAGTGCTCAGAGACTTTATTGGTTCAGTATTTAATATTTGATGGTTTGATGACTTTAGGAAAAAAAGGAATATTTATTTAGAGTGCGTCATGACATTTGGTTGAAAACCAAAGGTAAACCAAAATAGCTATCCAGGCTGGGAATGCATATGAAAGCTCAAAACGTTATATGAAATCTAACTGTTTATAAGCCATGGCCTCTGACGATTGCCACAACAGCACGAAGAAGACATTACTAAAGAAATTACAAAGCAGACTTGCAAAGTATAAAAAATGTACTATGTTAAACATATACTATAGTTATCATATAATTTTTTATTATTCCTATTGTATTTGTAATCGTAATGCAATTTCTGGACTATAATATTGTGACTTTGTGGGTTCATGAAATTAAAAGTCCAGGTTACAAACACCAAAAATTGCACTTTATTTCCGTAGAAACACGCTTCGTACACATATACAACTTACAAGGTCAACGGCCACAACATACACAGCTGTTTACGCGCATGTGTTCAATTACCGACTGACTCACTTTGGCGGGTGGGCTGCCTTTTTATAGATTACTTACATTCCAGAAATTTCTCAAATAATCGAGACCCGGCTAGAACAAAGACGAACCCTTGAAGAAATCCGATTCTTTCCCCCCGCCGTTTAGGCAAGCTTTCATCTGACTGACTGCCCGTCCCTTTGAGTGCCTCGCCACCTCGATGAACAATAGCCTCGCGACAATATTTAATAAGTATGTTAATATTACGTAAATAATAATGTTGCATTACATATTATTATACCTGGCGCTAATGTAAATAACTTGGGGTGTGTTACACTAACTACGTTTGAGGGGCTCATTGTGGCACAGAGACAAGGTGTAAATATGCATTTATGATATTGTTAAGTCTTGTCAGAGCTTGTCCAAAGTTGTCTATTTTCAAGTCTGGAGGAATTGATGTTTCCTTCTTTTCTATATTCTATATAAACTCTAGAATTAAAAATATTTGAATAAGTGCACGGGCCTTTAAATAAATCACCACGGAGGATAATCTTGACGGGATATGAACTAGGAATCTGCCCTTTATGATTCTAAGGCTGAATGACTCGGCTAACCTTACTGATAAGGTTGGCCGAGATATTAAGTTGTATAGTAGAAGGGTTTGTCATAAATGTCCCAAACATATTGCACTAATAACAAGTGATTGTCATTTGTTTCTTAATGCTTTTTTCAGCTACATTCTAAGTTAAGTGTTTTAGTTTTACACCCACTTTCTGTGGAGTTATGATTATTTTCTGGGTCACTGACTGCAAATATATTCTTTTAGACTCCACGTGTGCAAGTTCTAGCATACATTTTATCTTTCTTATTAATTTTAATTATGTTATTAACTGAAACAGTTGTTATTATGTCAAGTGCCAGAGTAATGTTGGATTTATTTATGATTAATGTTAGAATCTTTAAAATGACCAGAGTTATGTTTTGAATTGGTATGAGTTATACGTAGACATGACTGAATAGAGTAGGTCACAAACAGGTAAAGATGAATGTTAATCTCCAATCTAGATAAATGGTAAATATAATAAATTAATAGAAAGATAAAATTATAAAAGAAACTGAGATTTAGAATAGTTTTGATTATTAGTAATCTACGAGGGCTGTTCAATAAAGAATGATCATAATTTTTTACGGTCATAGTTTTTCGCACTAAACTCCAATCTTATTATGTTCTGTTAGCTTAATGTGAAACAAACAAGCCGTAGTAGTTTCATTGTTGCTACTCCTGGTTCCCGCTTGTGAGAACCAGGTAAGTTCAGACATATTGAGTATCGTCTACCGCTGCAATGGAGGTAACATGCAGTTAAAGTTGATGTTAGAGAAAGATCCGGAGTTTCTTTCAAACGTAATCACTACTGGAGAAATTTGCTTACTTCATTTTGATTCTGAGAGCAAACTGCAAAGCTCAGTGTGGAAATCTCCTTCCTCATCAACCCCCCAAAAAGCAAAAGTGGTTACTTGTGCTGGGATAGTTATGGTCATCTCATTCTTTGATATTCATGGAATGGTTTATCAGCATTTTGTACCTGCACACACATCAGTAACTGTAAAATACTACAGGGATGTCCTAAAAACATTGGAAGTCCATATCAGGCGCCAAAGACCACATTTCCGTGAAGCAGGCTGGATGCTGCACCACGATAATACGCGGCCGCATATTGCTAATTTTGTTGCTGAATATCTTGTAAAAATCAACGTTAAGTGAATCCCTCACCCTTCCTATAGTCCGGATTTAGCCCCATGTGACTCTTTTCTATTCCCTAATTTAAAGTAACGCCTTCCTGGGAGGCATTATCCATCATCAGCAGCAGTGGTGAAGGCTGCGGAGGCGATTTTGAAGGATTTCTCAAAAAATTGTTTCTAGCATGTCTTTGAAGACTGACAGAAACGCTGGGACAAGTGCTTCGCATTCAGGGGAGACTATTTTGAGAAGGACCACCAAAATTATGAGGATGAGTAAAGGTACGTTGTCAAAAAAAAAGTGATCATTCTTTATTGAACAGCCCTCGTATAAGACGAACCTTCGTGAATTGCAGCGGGTAATAATAAGAAATAATGCTTTGCATCGAGAATAAGAAAATGTCGCCACTACGAGTACATCATCCCATCAGCACCCAGCTACTAAGAAAATGTCGCCGCAACGTGGAACATCGTTCCCAATGGAATCCATAGTACAAATGCCATACCGTGACGCAGAATTTTGGGGTAGCAACGTGCCGCATATCACCATCACCTATGGAATACTGCTGCGTTACTAACAGGAATACAGGAGTACAGGATATCCTATGGAAAACAGAAAAAAAACCATCGTCCCAAGCTGCTTACGTCTTCAGGGCCGCTGCGATGTTAAATGACGCGCTCAGGTTAACCCATTCCAAACTTTCCATCCTCCATAGATCAAATTTTCTGCTTCGTGTCAGTAAGTATTCTTTTCTGATCAGGTCACGCCGTGGCTGAGTGGTTAGACCGCTTGGCTCTCACCAGGGATCGATCACAGGTGACCGCAAAGGAAGATTTATGGTGTGCAACACGGCACTAGGGAGGGTTTTCTCCGGAATCTCTGGTTTCCCCCGACATTTCAGCGGCTGCGGTGTCGCATGTAGTAAAAACGGGAGTTGAACAGTTCACGTTTCATTTAACTTCTATTCTAATGTAATAATAATAATAATAATAATAATAATAATAATAATAATAATAATAATAATAATAATAATAATAATAATAATAATAATAATAATAATAATAATAATAATAATAATAATAATAATAATAATAATAATAATAATAATAATAATAATAATAATAATAATAATAATAATAATAATAATAATAATAATAATAATAATAATAATAATAATAATAATAATAATAATAATAATAATAATAATAATAATAATAATAATAATAATAATAATAATAATAATAATAATAATAATAATAATAATAATAATAATAATAATAATAATAATAATAATAATAATAATAATAATAATAATAATAATAATAATAATAATAATAATAATAATAATAATAATAATAATAATAATAATAATAATAATAATAATAATAATAATAATAATAATAATAATAATAATAATAATAATAATAATAATAATAATAATAATAATAATAATAATAATAATAATAATAATAATAATAATAATAATAATAATAATAATTTTTGTGTTTACCGAAGTAATAGGATGAGATGTTTATTGCTTGATTTTTTATTTTCCAATTCCCTATTACATTCTAATTATCATTTTTTTACTGTCTCATCTATTGCTGCAAATTTAATTACTTCGTGGATATTTACTGAAGTTAATGTGTTATATAATTTAAGAGGCTGCTAAGGCACTTCAATACATACTTCTCATACAGTACGGATTATTAATCTAAAGTGAAGTGTGATTTTCATGAGAAAGTGCTTTGATTTTTTAAGCCCTGATAACGATAATCTTATTACTGTTATCTGAATCAAAAATGTCATTTAATTGTAATAATCTGTTCACACGTGTATCGCTGCTATACATGAAAGGGTGAAGAATCCAGTGTTTCGATATTTTAAACTTCCTTCTACTTCCAAACGAAACTAGTTTCATAAGTAGTTATATTAAAGGTAAGCAATATCCTTATGCGTAGTAACCACAAGATATTCCTTCTTCATTATTTATTTTGATGGTGGTTCTAAAAATTAATCTTTAAAGGCTAGTTTTTTAACCAGTTTCAGTAAATACTTATATTATTGCAGTCAATTTTACTAATAGTATTTTCTATCCAGTAGTTAATATTAATGACACCATAAGGTAAAGCTGAGACGATTAAAAATCAGATCCAAGTACTATGTTAGCCATTGTAAACCAATTATTTGATCAACTTCATGAGAAGAAAGCCTAATTGCAAAGACTTTAAAGGTTGCTGCTTAAAATGGATCATATTGTTAATTATGGGAAATTGTTGATTTCACCCATACTTATATTTTTTGAAAAATATTATATTTTGGTGAGGATTTGTAATTACTTAATGTTTGATCAACAGTAAAGAGATCTTCATGGGATTATTTTTGTAGTTTTAAAATTCAAGATATACAATTTATTCCCTGTCATATTTGAAATTTACATATACAAATAAAAAAACTCAAATAATATTTGAGAAATTAAAAACTAATGCTGTTAATTTCTGGAGTAATATATGAAAACATTCGTATTGCACCCTGAAGTGGTGCCTAATTGAAGTATTGAACTTTTTTATTCTAAGATTCATCATTTTTGAGTTACGCTGCGCATAGATAAATATCCGAACAGGGCCTTTCTTTTGGCAATTTTCTTTGTTTTTCTATTCAGGCCATTCTAATGAAATAGTATATACACTAAATGTTTGAATTGTTTTCAGTGCGTCTGCTTTGGGGAGTATTAGAGGAACAGATGCTTTTAACGCGTTTAAAAATTCAGGAAAGTAATGCGTACTCACAAAAAAGAAGGGGGAAAGAAATAAAATAAACGTAAAAATGAAAAGTGCTGAACATGAGCTCTAGGAGATGAGAAATTCTGTCAAAGTTTAAAAGCGTATCTGTTTCCTTGTTTACATGTTAAATGTTTTTGTATAACTATTTCGGCGTAATAACTATACAGTTTAGCAATGCAGATTTCTCAGTGGTAAATTACTGCCGTGTGTAAAATGTAAGGTTTGTAAGATGCACTCACCTGCAATAGAAGATTCCGGCGCCATGGTTTCCCCTGAAAGAAGTAGGAATCCTTAAAACTTGTTACTTAACTTGCTTTCGTGCCCTTGATTCTGTTTTGCCCATTAGTACTTTCTTTATTTTATCTATGTTAGATTCATACGTCACAATCCTTTGTTGTTATCTACACGGTAACAAATCATACTTGAGTGTAACACAGGATTAAGAAAACGCCATTTTAAGAAAGAATGGCATATGTGTAAACTATCATAGCACTCGAAGTTGAAAGTCATTTTTTCAGGTAGTTAGGCAGTTTCTTCCACTAGTTATGAGATAACAGGATGAGCTTATATCTGTCTCTTTGGAGTCCCAATCAGTTCCCGCAGCAAAAAACTGTCTTATTTTAAACCTATAAACATCTCTGTAGAACTAATGTTCCGTATTAGACCTTATATTTACGTTCCTTTAAACCTGAAGAATTTAATTAATAATATTTCAAAAATCGGTAGCTATTATTCGCAAATAATTGGTTATGCAGTTAACATAGAGGACAACACCTACTTACCTCAACCGGTGTAATTGTAAGATGGAGAGTATAAAGCAGTATAAAATTGCAGGCATTTTACATTATTAAACGGCAGTTATTTTGTTTGCATGGGTATAATCCAGTTACATATTCACAAACTTTTTGCGTAGCTCATTCGGAAGGAATCTAAAGTAATAGAGAGTTGTATATGGCAAAAGATCTTTCTGCTTGTGGGAGCTGAGATCTGTTTCTAGTATTACAATGTCATATTTTTAAAAATTAAACACTCTAAATATTTATATTACTTTCCTTTCATACTCTTAATTATTATCTTACATTAGCTTTAATTACTTACATTGCTCTCCTCTCCTGCGCTCATGAATGGAACTATGGTATATGGAGAGGCACATCTAAATTGAAAATGTCCCACATGAAGATACACCATGATATACCATAACAATCAGGTTCTCTAGTGCAGCTTAATAACTTAGTAGCTGCGGACAGGGTTTCAAGAACCACTGCTTACAGTGAGCTATACCTACAGGCTTCTTATTTGACTGTTTTACAATTTAAACATTTATATACTCATTGATATTTTATAACAGTCATAAAATGCATGTCCCATATGTCTTTATTTCACCAGATTTGGCAGATGGACGTTAAAGCGTACATAATTTGACTTATGTGGTGTTACAAAACTTTGTTTACGATGTTCGGGTATGCTATACAAGGACGTGACAAGCTTCTCAGGATTGTCACTTACCCGCTTCGTGTAGATAAATGTTCTGACACATGATTAAGTTTTTTGTTTAAAGATGTTCAAATCATCTTCCATTTAACCGAATGCGTAATTGGTTCTACTGTGCTAACTGGCTAAAGTGCTACAAATATGTATATGTATGTCTAATGTAGAATTTTAGCCGATTAGCACAGTGGAACCAATTATATAATATACGTATATACATATAGACTATAAATAGATAAATATTTTTGAAGTATAAACTTGGAAGAAGCGTAGGGACAGTGAAGCACAAATTAGTACAAAAGTGAATCGAGAATATATTGACACATTGCTTCACTCAGTGAGTGAAGCAATGTGTCAATATATTCTCGATTCACTTTTGTACATTTTTTTTTTTGAGTTTGTCGCAATTAGTATAATGCATTCAGATAATTGGAAGAAATTGGAGCTGGATTATTTCGAAGGGGACTCGGCTCGGAGGTCCAAACTTGGTCTATTGTACCTATACCCTCAAGTAGAGCTTTCCCGGGGAGGAAGGATGACGTGAGAGGTGACAGAAGGCGGCCATCCCAAGGAGCCATGACAGTGTACAGGGCAGAGTCCCTATATTTTACTGAGATGGAAACTTCCTCAGGTAGACCAGGGCAATGAATATCCCATCCTACTGTGGTTCGGGAACAGCCCACCACGAGAACTGGGTTCGGAGAACGACAGCCGTCCTATCGGAGGAGGAATTGGTTTACTCAGAGCATATCATCCTCCCATGCACCGCCGAGACACCTGCCGACACTTCCACACTGAAAGAGACCACCAGATGGAAGATGATATGAAATGATCATGGAGATGAAACAGAGGGACAAAAATGTCGGGGGATGTAACTAACCTACCTAGAATTCACCTGGCGACTCGGGAAAGCCCTCGAAAAAACAAAACACCCATGGGTCCGGTACTTCGGCCATGGGAATCAAACCGGGTCTCCCGAATGCGAAACCACCTGAATCATCCCGCTCTCAGATGGAAATTTGAAAATATCTCCAAACATTGCTGAAAATTAAGCATAAAAATAACAACGCTAATTAAAGCATAAAGGTGATGCCATGTCATTCATAATTACAAAAGAAAATATAAACAGCAAACAGTGCGATAGAGCGTGAAACAGCTGAGCTGACATGACGGCCTGCGAAGCAGCCACTGACATGCGTGACAAAAGAGGTTTTATGCAAGTATTAACAATAATAAAGCTAGCCGCCCAGTTAAAGGTGCTAAGCTCTCAAACAATATAGCATCAGTTGACATTTTATGCTATATTTGAGGAGTTTTAGATTTGTCTCGCCAGGGACAAAAGATGGCGTTTTCTGCGTTATCGGTTTCTACAACTGAATCGAAAGCTAAGTTATGGTGGTGCTGCGACTGTAAGTATGGGGGCCCTCTTTCAGAATTTTGATAATCTCTTCTGTTTCTTAATTTGGCAATGCCTTGATAATGTCATTGTGCGTCTTTTAAATATTATTTTCCTGGGACTAATTTTTTAAAGAGTGCATGTAATATTAATCTTTTTAATCTCCTATCCAGTCCTCCTCCATATTTCACAATTTTTAGAACTTTGGCTCATGCTTTGCCGAAATGCGGTCTGTGGGGGTGCGGATTTTAAGTCGCGGGTATAGGACCGGTGCCCACTCAGCATCTTGAGGAAATTTTCGAGCTTACCATAGCTAAGTTACCTGGTAAGTAAAGCCGGATGGCTTGCTGATCACATCTCCTCCCTGTATCGGTTGGATGATCGCGCACCTCTACCTTTCGTATGTGGGCGTGAGGCCGGCAGACGGGTTGGCAGACTTTGCCTCAATATGCGCTGTCGTGCCATGGGTTATTATATGGGTTGTGTATTTTTTTCACTTGTTCCACTTGTACCCCGCCTTTAACTGCAATGGTCACACGGCGACCGTTCTCCTTTGGAATATATCGAAGGTGTTAACTCGTATTCGTTGGGTGTTAATCATTAGATCATGCACGCATTCGCATTCTCTTTCATACTTCCAGACTCTGGGGAAGATGAAGAATTATCTCGGTCGGAGAAAAATCGTAATCCCCACCGCCGGGAATCGAACCCGGGACGCCTAGGACGGCAGACAGATGCTCTACCAATTGAGCTACGAGGTCAACCGGGGCTGTGTATTGAGTCATAGGTGAACTTGAAAACAACATGATGGTTAAATTCATTCTCTAATATTGCCACACCCAGGTGTGGTGTTGATTTCATATTAAACCTAATTATATAGCCAGATTTGAGTAGTAACTATATTTGAAAGTACAGGTAATTTTACAAATAACTGCTAGCTTTTGCAAAATATTAATATTGAGGCTTGTACTTATGGTAGACATATTTTACCTGATGCTACTTCAAATGGCTGTGTAAAGTTTACTTCGAGCATAAAAATTTGAATATTTTCTTATTGGTTTAAATGCCAAAATACATTTTCTTACGTTTGAATAACCATTCTTTAGGAATCAGCTTAGTAATTTAATTGTCTAGTGAAAGTGATTTAGTTATTCTGTATACTTCATAGCTTTCTTTACGGGGGACGTAGCACTGACCGTGCGGGCGCGGAGGTTTGTGTGCTCTAACGAGGCAGAGAGCTATATTTACGGCAGTCTTGCTCCTTTATTGGGGACTCAAGTTCTAAGGGAAACATTACCAGGGAGCGTAGGAGACCTGAAGGCTCCCTAACGGGGGACTCCAAGGACGAAGCCTCGGGGGTCTCGCAAAAGATTGAACCAGTAACTCACAAGGGAAATGTCACCGATCTAGGGGAGCTAGGCAGTAAGATGGGCTTTCTAAAGATTAAGAAAAAGGACTATTCGGAGCGGAGAAGAGGAGGAGTCTGGCCAGGCTAGCGGTGGAGAGAGTCGCGGAGGTAACTTTACCTTCTTCCTCTGCTGTGGCCGGATCTGATATCCCCTGCCCCTTAAATGAGGGGACCAATTGTTCTTATTCTGCCAAGAAGTGACCAAGGCCTTAAACCATTTAGGAGGAAGGTAAACTACTTATGCGACCGAGGACCGAGTATTCAAGATTATCCAGACTGGACTCAGGATGGCTATCGTTAATGAAGGCTATCCTGAGGCACAGATTACTCTAGACCAATCAGTGAATATTCAGAGAGCTGTCAGTAGGCTTGTGCACGAGCTGCCGGATGATACCCATGTTGTTCCAGAGTTTGTTGATTGCTACCTACCTAAGGGGAGTGCCATAGTGTTTTGCCAAGGCGAGAATTCTCGGTCTTGTCTTACCGTATGGTGGCCAATATGAAGGCATGGGAAGGCTCCAATATTAAAGTGATTAGTATGGATGCTCTCCCTGCATATAAGAGGTTGATGGTCTGGATCCCAGGACACCCTGTGTGGTTCGTGAGAACCTGAACATTGAGACGCGGCAGTGTAAGGTGCTAGAGCGCAAGGTGGAGTCCAGAGGGGTGCAACTTGTGATCAGCATAAACTCGGCTGCCGCAATGGAAGTACTGGAAGGAAGGAAGGAAGGAAGGAAGGAATGAAGGAAGGAAGGAAGGAAGGAAAGAAGCAAGGAAGGAGAAACTCTGCTGCTGCACGAGCCTAGCTGCGTTTACCTTGCTAGGAGCTGGAGCCAAAAAGGAGGAGTAGAAGATTGGATAGATGCATATATTGAGTACCTCTAGTGTAATTCACTGTGTGCAGGCGAACCTACAGCATAGCTTCATCGCATCTAGGGTGTTTGTGCGAAGGCTAATGACTGAAATGATACAAATCGCTCTGATACAGGGACCATGGATTCCTGAGGGCCGTATAATGTGACTGACAGCTGGTCTTTACTATCTTTAGCTCGCACTATAGATAGGCAAAACATGTATCCTTACAAAGGGTATGAAAGCTTGGGCATTACCACAGTTCAAAGGATGTGGTGGCCGTTCTTGTGAGATATAAAAAGGGAGGCTCAGAGAGGCATGTGGTGGTCTTCTCTGTATATTTCCCTATGAATGAGGATTTTCCTCCCATAGGAAGTTTGAGGACCTAGTTACCTACTTTGGACATCTGAGTGCAGAGAGTCTACTCCCATTAGCCCTGTTCCCGTAGGAACAAGACCCGGGTCTCTTACAACCAGGGAGTACCCCGAAGGGCCTCCGAGGCCTTTTCCATTAGGACAGTACCTAGTTTCCTAAACTGCCCCCCCGCTTGTACTCAAGACGGGACGGAAGTGGATACGCCACTTACGCGCGCCAACCCCGAAGGGAAGACTACCGATATGACCTCGGTGGGGTCGCCTGGCGATCTAGCACACCTTCTACTAGCTGAGCAGGCTAGTACCCGGAAACTTATGGCTTCCCTCAACCCGGTCCGCAGACCTACCCAATCTCCCACGGGTATCGGGAACCACTGCCCCTCCGAGACCTACCCATCCGAACAACTCCCGAAGGAGGGGCTCGGCTGTTCGGCCCGGAGTACCTTCTAGTAACGTCAGAGGTACCACGAGTGCTAAGGGTCCGCAGCGCCCGCACTTTGGCAGCTGAAGGGGACGGATCCCCTCGCCTACGGGAAACTTACTTTGGACAGGAGGGACTGGACCTCGTGGTTGGATGGGACTCTAATTCTAACCATGGGATTTGAAGTAGCACCAACGTTAACGCCAGGGCCGAGGCCCTTGTGAAATACATAGGTACAGCGGATTTGGAAATCCTGAATAATGGCGAACCTACGTACTGTAATAATAGAAGGCAGAAAGCTATAAATATAACACTAGGATCTACAGATGTGCTGGAGAAAGTCAGTGGTTGGAGGGTTGGTAATGAACTATCTCTTTGGGACCATAGGCACAGAATTTCATTTGGTGGGCACTCTTTATCGGAGAACCTTCAGGATCCTGAAGAGGTCCAATCGGGATTCTTATAGGGAAGATGTGAGGGGCAGAATGAATGGGAAAATTCATTTCTTCAGTTCTTATAGCAGGAAAAACTTGGAAGACTACATAGATTAGATCAGTGCGGCTCCTAAAGTTTCTTTTGAGGACAACTGTCCACTCAGAGTAGTTAGGACAGTGAATGGGAAGTTCTAATTGAGCTCGACTTTGAGCAGCCTTCGAAACACCACATGTCGGCTCTATAATAGAGCCAAAGGTAAACAAGATATGAAGAGCTGGGATCTTCATAGGGATTCACAGCGCAAGTATAAGCAAGAACTGAGGAAGTTCAGGCAAGCTTGGATAGATTTCTGTCAGATCATAAATGATCTACCAAGTATGGCTAGATTGCATACAATTTTAATGCGGAATTCGGGAGCCACTTTGAGCTCACTAAGGACTTCCTCTGGGATATTCCTTGGCTTGGAACAGCACAATTTACGAACACTTTACGAGGAGGCAGTTTCTGGTCAGGCTTTCCGACCTGCTATGGAGGATTGGCGGACTGCCAAAGAAATTGTAACCTACAAGCGCATAAAGCGGGAAATTCAATATTTTGCCTCTTTCAAAAGACCAGAGATGGATGGAATCTACGGCTCTACTTTAGCAGTGACAGGATTCACTCACTCCAAACGTGGTAGGAAGTTTTAGAGCTTGCCTGGCAATGGGTTACGTACACCCCTTGTGGAGACCCTAGTTTTCATTCCTAATCCCTGGAGAAGCTCTTATCTTGGACCTATTTTAGATCTATTAGTCTGACTCCCTTTCTTTTAAAGACTGGAATGGCTAGAAGATAGACACATCAGAGGACATATCTCCATCGAATAGCTTCTGTGTACTTGTAATGTTATGGTCGTTACCCCAACGATCGATATATGTAGAAGCGTGCAGTGCGAGGAAATTTCATGCTGCCAGGTTGCCTCTTGCCAACCCCTTTCACACCGCTTCCTGCAGGTAGTATAGCCGTGTTATTCGAGCCCACAGGATATTACAGTGCTGGGAACTCAACCCTGTCACAGCTACGAATGGATACAACTAGAAAAGGCAGTCGACGAAGTTTACCTTCCCAGTTAAGAAAGCAAGCTGCAGCCTTTTCTTCAGACTACAAGGGAAAGGAATATTACGTAGTCAGAGCCACGTGGTAGCATATGTTTCCGTCATTTGAGAGATTTTCGCGAGGTACAATCAAGAGCATTATGGTAAAGTGCCTGTCATTTCATTTAGTCACCAGTGGATCGGCGTTATGTAAATGTGAAGGAGGGATTTGCGGAAGAAAGGTTCCAGACAAAAGGATGTCTACTGCTTCAACTCATATTAGCAAAGATTCAGGGTGAGAGAGCTTCAAACAATGTTTTATTTCTAGTATTTGTTCGAGTTTTCATCACACTCATTTGAGAGAACGTATGAACTGAGTTAAATGCAGTTACAGAATGATTTTCCTGGGTCACTCCTAAAGAAAAACTAAATCCCCATTGTGATTAATGCCAAAGTTAAATGCGTCTTGTGCGGAATAGCTTTGTTTGAATGCCAGGGTTATGTCAAACTGTTTTCCACGGACAAATGTTTAATGGGAAAGCCGTGAAAGTCAAAAGGGGATTTTCATTGTACGTATATATTTGAAGAGCTATTTCATTATAGATGTTTGGTAGGGATTATGACATTTTCAATGAAGTGTTATTTTACTTAATCCCTGTATGCTTTCCCAAAATAGAATGTTGCTAGATTGCTTATCTATATAATTAGTGGGGTAGGAAAACGAATTGAACGAATTGCATACTGAGCTATTGTTAAGGTATACAGTGAAAGTAGAGAAGGTAATAAGATGGGAAAGATACTGAAAAACATGTCTACCAAAGTATCCAATCTGTGGATGCAGCGCTTCATCAGCTGATTTTCAGGGCTAAGGTAGTGTTTGACCAAGGAAAACTGGCCATGGCCTCTAATTTCACCGCGTATGGCTCTTTCTATAGAGGTTTGATTAGACCTGGAGCTAACTTGAGTGAAACTCGATTGATTATGGCATCCCTGGAGGGCCGCCGGGCTATAGTGTCCTTCAACCAGAGCAAGCTGATGTGGACAATGCCCAGAGGCTGACCTCAGGGAGTAGTCCTATTCCCACTCATTTGGTGCCTGATGGTATATTAACTACTTGTCAGACTCAATGAAAGTGGAGTATATGCCCAAGGCTACGCATTTGATATCTGAATTGTGATCAGAGGTAAATTTGCAGATATAGTTCGCCCTTTAAGCTGTTGAAGGGTGGTGTCATGAGCTAGAACTGTCAGCTAAACCTGATAAAACTAACCTCATTGTTTTTACAAGAAAGAGATGGCCTGATGGTTTGTACCAGCCGATCGTCTTTGGGAAGAAGTTGCTTCGATTCGGTCCGTCAGGTATCTGGCAGTTATACCAGATTCTAGACTGACGTGGAGAGAGCACATTGAACATAAAGTGATTATGGCCTGTAATACTATGTGGGCCTGTCGGAGGGCCCTTGGTGTGAGGTGGTGACTAAAACCACGGGTGATTTATTTGTCTACGTCTCCATTACTTATGCTTCGATGGTATGGTGGCCTTGTGTTAGGACACAGACTATCAAAAGCAAACTAAATAAAATCCAGCGCTTAGCGTGTTTGGGGATCACTGGAGCCTTGCGCACCACTCCACTCAGTGCATTAGAGGCGCTGCTTGGCTTACCTCCTTTGGATTTGTTTATCCAAAGAGAGGACGGGTTGACTGCTGATCGTCTCTGGAGTTTGGGCTGTTGGTCTTTTAAAAGTCAGATTGAACGGCACAGAGAGATATTGAACAGACTAGTCTATTGATTATTTGCGATATTATAAAGGCTAGTTATAATCTCGACTCTAAACATAGAGTCAGGTTTCCAGCCAGAGAGGAATGGACTCGAGGCCTGGGTGTGTCAAGGGATCCATTTAGTACATAGATGGCTCCAAGACGGATGAAGGGAGCGGGGTTGGCATTTATGGGCCTAAGACGAGGCTATCGTACTCACTGGGAAGTTATTCTACAGTATTTCATGCCAAAATATATGCTATTTTGACCTGTGCTTATATCTTAGGGTTGCCTTGGCTGCACGGTCAAATGACCATCTGTTCTGACAGCCAAGCTGCCCTGAAGGCACTATGTGTTAGCACAACAAGGTCTAGGTTGGTACGAGAGTCCTTGAATATCTTCTGTTCTTGCCTCCAATGCAGCTCTGCTGGGTGTCAGAGCAAATGAACTAGGTGATAGGCTAGCCAGGGAGGGCTCGGCCGAAGCATTTATTCGTCCGGAACCTGTCCTTGGTATTACCACAAGAGGGGTCAGATGTGAGGTCCTTGATTGGGTATTAGATCAACATCGCACTTCATGGGTAATCTTACTACAGCTAGGCAGGCTTGGTATATGATCGAGGGAACTAGCACGAAGAACCGCAGGATTCTGCTAACCTTCAGCCGGGTACAACTTAGAAGTATTATTGGCCTGTTGATAGCGCACAGCACCCTAAAAGGGACACCTGCGTGTGATGAAGCTCAATGAAGACTTCACACGCAGGAACTGTGGTGGAGAGGATGAGTCTTCTCAACGTATTTTGTACGAATTTGAACC
This sequence comes from Mantis religiosa, assembly GCA_030765055.1. Lineage (NCBI taxonomy): Eukaryota > Metazoa > Arthropoda > Insecta > Mantodea > Mantidae > Mantis > Mantis religiosa. The sequence continues at coordinate 145,973,130 of CM060947.1, read as the reverse complement.
ACTCGCTACACTTACACACTTTATCCTGGGCTCAGACAAACTGAGACCACATGATACAAGGAGTACTCATCCAAGACTTATCCTGTTCTTGTTGGAGGTTACGAGACTTGAATAAGCACTCCAATAATAGGGTCACAATGGGCCCAACATGTGGCCTCAATGCAAGGGACCGAAAGATCCTAACCCATTCATTCATTCATTCATTCATTCATTCATTCATTCATTCATTCATTCATTCATTCATTCATTCACGCTTCATATCTTCCTGGTGTTCTGAAAGAAACCTTGAATTTTCAATCCCAATCAATTTACCGCTATTTAGCCCTATATGCACTGAAACATTTGTGAAAACGGGTTTGCATTATGTAGTATCAGGAACAACGTTTTTAAATTGACAATCACAATAACTGACGATTTAATTTCAGTAACTGCAAAGTTACAAAAGTAACTTAAGATTTCCTTAAGTACCGATAGTATTTTGCTTTCTATTTTGAGTAACTATATTGAGGAAGGAGCTTTAAATCTGCAATCATAAAGTTGTGTAATTTATCATTTGCGGACAGCAATTCTGAACTGTTTAATGTGAAATATTTTTATTTTGGTGAAAGCATTTGGACTGGTTTACTCACCATACAGTTTGTTAAGGAAACGGTGCAAGTTTTAAATTCACAAATGAACATCTGACTGAAAAAAATTTGGATTGTTAAAGCACTTAGATTATAATAAGGAACATTATTTTAGCATTGCCCTAGATAGTGCCAGATTGTATATTACTCGGTTTCGATTTCACATTTCCTACTATTTGCACTTAAGCTTACAGATATTTCAGTAGGTCATGGTTTATGATGTTAAAAGGATAGCAGGCACAACATGTTGCAACGAAAAATCAATGTGGGTTGTTACAATGAACATCTGGGGGAGAATCTCTCTCTCTGATTGGCTAGTTACTTAGGCCTATAGTAGACTGAAACACTTGCAGTTTGTAAATTTTTGTAGTCTACAGGTCTGCTTTGAGAGCATTTGAAGCTATATATCGTGCTCTAATGGGATTTGAAATTATACTATAATTACATAATAATTACAGAAAATAAGTAAGGGCGGGAAGCTATACCTAATATAAATGGTTTATTGTTTTGTATACGTTTCAAAAACTCAAAAATTTCGGCAGTTATTTAGTTGAATTTATGACATGATATACAAGCCGCTTCAAAGATTGCTTTTATCTATTTCTTGCGTCAATAACATACCTGCGAATCCAAGAAATCAGCTCTTTCAGTGGTCAAAAAGGGAGATTAAAGACGTCCGCGCTATCTCTAGCCCTAACCATTAATTCTATTCTGTTGTTCTCCTAGAGAGTATATTTTCCACAGATAAATACATATTTTCTATGTAGACAGATTTGAATTAGATATAGTTTTGTTATTTTTATCTCGTTATCTTGGTGTACGAAGAGAATAAAGGTTTGCTGCTATAAATCCTCTTATTTTAATATATTAATAACCTCAATCTGGATTAAATATTCACCTTAAGCTAGGTGCTTTCGTGTGATCGTGTAGTGATTGTCTTGTACCGTTTGCCAAATCGTAAATACAGGTTATGTTTTGTATATAGACAGAAATAGAGATACAGACAGAAAAATATTTTTATAAGTATTACTCTTTTACGATTTTTCAATACTGTCTGTCCCATGTACCCTCGCGACTCCCAAGTTCAATATTTCCAAAGCGTCTTGTATGAGAAGTGTTACAAAAATTTAAAGCCATGGTACATAAAAAGTCGCTTGAAGCTCTGGATCGATCGCTACAATATTTGCATGGAAACTTCAACCATTCGGAAATACATTGATATTGCTCGCAGATTTTAGACAAACATTATCTTTAATTTCTTTTTCGACACCAGCGGACGAAATAAATGATGGCCTGATATATTCAACATTGTAGCGACACGTACGTAAATTACAGTTGACTACAATATGCATGTCCACCTTCAAACGAATCAAGCAGCCGAGATATTCTCTCGACAGATACTGGACATTGGAAACGCACAGATGCCAGCAGAAGAGACAAGACGAATAGCATTTCTCGATAATTTTTGTAATTTAGTAACAGAAAAAGAAGTTATTGAAAAAGTATTTCCTAATATTCAAATTAATTATAGGAATCTCGACTGAGTCAGTGAACGAGCTATCCTTGCCGCGAAGAATAAAGATGTATCAGCTGATTAATTTTGTACAATCCGGCATTCAAAGCGAGGAAATGATGTGTAAATCGATAGATACTGTTGTGGAAGAAGATGGAGTAATTAATTACCCATCGGAGTTTTTGAAGGCTCTTGATCTGCTAGGAATTCCACCACAATTATTAAAATTGAAAATAGGCGTGCCAATTATCATGTTGCGTAAAGTTAATCAGCCAAAACTCTGTAACGGCACGCGGCTCTCAGATTGATGAACAACGAAGTGGAAGCAACGATATTAACTGGGCCTTTCAAAGGCGAAGATGTCCTCATTCCTAGAATTCCCATGATCCCGACCGATACACCATGAAAATTTAAAGGATTGCAATATTCAATTCGATTGGCGTATGCAATCAAAATCAATAAATCTCAAGGTAATCTTTAGAACTGTGTGGTTCAGATTTAGGTACGGATTGCTTCCTACATGGACATTAAATTGTATGTTGCGTGTTCGTTTGTCCGCAAACCAGATAGCATTTAAGACCTGAAGCTTTCCTGGCGACAAATATGCTCAAGTTGTTCTCAGGAAGCAAGCCAGGTAGTGGACGGCCCATATCATGTGAGTAACTCCACACAGTTTGTACATACACTTAAGAACATTGCTATTGGCCCTTCTGATCTTCTTGTCAGCTTCGACGTGGTTTCTCTATTTACAAGGGTACTACTTCAGGAAGTCATCCAACTTCTGAAGGAGCATTTTCCGGCTGATTTCATAGAGCTCTTCCGAAATATCCTGACGTCCACTTTCTTCTTGTTTGGTGGTACTTTCTATGAACAAGTAGACGGAGTAGCAATGGGCTCCCCTTTTTCACCATCTATAGCTAATTTCTATTAGGAACACCTAGAACATGAAATACATGCCACAGCTCCACTTAAACCATCTCATTTCTATAGATACATGGACGACACTTTTGTAATTTGGCCACATGGATCAGACACTTTGCCTAGCTTTCTTGCGCATCTCAACAGCCTTCGACCTCAAATACAGTTTACCATGGAAATAGAGAAGGAACTCTTCCATTCCTGGACATTCTTGTTTCAAAAAACAGCAGCGGTACACTGGGGCATACTGTATACCGCAAACCTAGACACACCGATCTCCATATGAATGCTCATAGTTTCCATCATAATTCTCAACGACTGGGAGTTCTCAATACACTGGCCCACAGAGCTTTGTCTATCTCTGATCTGAGCCACTTAAAACAGGAATTACAGCACCTGAGACTAACTTTCCGTCAAAACGAAGGTATACTAGACATCAATTGTGCGATACCACCCTGAAATATCATAACCTCTTGCTCCCACTGTGCTATAAAAACAAAAAAGTAACAATTAACAATTCTCATCTATGATCTTTTATAACGTATCCCCAACCAGCAGACTGGTCGAATAATGGCTACACGCCGCGTGGTCCGAATAGGACACACAGAGGAAGAAAAATCATGTATGTCGGCATCACCAAGCTGCTGCAGGATAACAAGACACCGAAGCCGTTAACATCAAAGCTGAAGAAAAACCGACTTCGCGGCAACGTGGATCTTCAATCCCTGAAACAGCAGCCTATTTCAGTTGTGTCCCCTCCCTCCCGGAAGGGATTCGGTACTGCGACCAGTCTTGGCCTTTGTACCTTATGCCCCCAAGTGGAGTATCCCCTGGAGGAAGGATGAGGCGAGAGGAGACAGAGGGCGGCTTTCCCAAGGAGCCACTACAGGACAGAGGGCAAGGTCCCTACGTCTTACTTAGATGGAAACCTCCCTCGGCAGACCACGACAACGGACATTCCCCCGTACTGTGGTTCGAAGACGGTCCTGACAGTCGGTTCGGAGATCGGCAACCGACCTACCGGAGGAGGAAGTGGTTCTCTCAGAGCATATCATCCTGCCAATCACCGCCGAGACTCCCGCCGACTCATATCCTGAAAGAGAGCACCAGATGAGAGATGATGTAAATGATAATGGAGATGAAATAGAGGGACAGGAAATTCGGGGGATGTAATTAACCTACCCAGCATTCGCCTAGCGACCCGAGAAAGCTCCCGAAAAAACCAATGGGTCAGATAGGTTGGCCACGAGAATCGAATGTATGACGTATTTAGTGCCTAAGGTGCAGCAAATGCCACACTAAGCTGTCGGATTAAAACATCGCCTCTACAAGCATCACAGCATAACTATAAGTGATGAAGCAACGAATTATTTTTTATACTTTTAAGGGAAAATACTTTACATAAATAACATTGTATTAACCAAGAAATACCATTAGAGCGTGGAATCTGGGCTCACTTGAGAATCATTTCGCCCTTTTCATTCATCGTCCGATATGACACGTTGGATGATGTGAGTTCAAACGGCGCGAAACCATTGAGGCTAAATTATAATTAAAAATACTTCCAGCAGTAACCCATGAGGAAATGAAAAGGAGCAAGAAGGAATGTTGGGTAAATGGTCGCTCTCTCTCTCTCTCACATACATATAAGTCTATCCAAGGGCAGGCCCTTTGACTTAATATATATTTCACTTAACAGATCGATAAATAAATAATACATTTTCTGATACAAATCGGTAGTTTAACGCGATCTAACCTTAAATGAACTTCAGGAGGTTGTTCTTCACTTCACCAGCAAATGCGCTATAACAGATAACATCTCATACCGTTTCTAATGCAGCTACTGTCTATTATGCCAACTTATTTTACTAGTACTTAATTATATATGGGTAAATAAACTAATTTCGCTGTTCTACGGTAATCACATTAATTAAAACTAGCAATGATCTATCACTACCAGAAAAATACTGTGAAATCTAATTAACTTGTACAATTTGCAAATTAATGAAGAAATTGGTCACTAAAAGACCCAGTTGGGTACCAGAATGCAAGAAATGTTTTAGTTATGTCCAAAATGGGTTTCTTATTTGTTTCTCTACCTTAAATATTTTTGTTAGTACTGGAAATTGAAATCTAGAGCAAGTCCAAGTCCAAGTCGTATACTGACAGGCTGTTAACAGCCAGAAGGTTTTTGCTGCGTACCCACCCAGGTTTTGGGTCTGACCGCAGGTTGGTAATTTTGATGGTTACAGGGTGATGTGGTATATTTTGTTGAGGTAGCTTTTTGCTCCTCTTTAATTTTGTACAGGATGCTTTTTTGTTTACACCCTGGTGTTTTATTTTTCTAAAGTGCGTCATTTGTCATCAATTTATATTACTTCCAATTTGGACAAAGAAGATGCACGTTAAAGATTCTTTTGCACTCATATAATTCGTACCTTGATGGAAAGTGACCTGATTAAAAGCATGACTGCTTTTGATTACCATTTCCTATAACATAGAGAAATTCAAGATAAAGACACTTTCTAGAGAGAAACCCAAGGAAAACGGAATAGCTGAAGGACCCATAAGTTACGCAGTGTAACTTATTTTAGGTTACTATCAACAGTAGGTAATCAAACGCCATTTCATATCTTCACTGCTGTGAAAGCAGCCTTACTTGAAGACGACCTTGCCATCTTCTGTAGCGGAAAGAACGTAAGAAGTACCTAAGATCTATTGAAAGCCTTTCTCTGTGCTCTTTGGCAATGGTGTCACTCCATCGATTAAAGATTTTCCCCGTGGAAAAGGCAGCGTATAGATTTTTCCAGATTCCGAACATATTATACGGATAAATCAACTATACTTGGGAAATCACTGAATGCCTGTTGTTTCTATATTTAATTCAGCTGGTATTTACTTCAACTAGCACCTCACATGGTTATTACATTTTAAAAATCTCCGAGCTGACTGTTTAAGACGGGTTCATCATCTCAGAGCTATAGCAGTCAGGAACTGGGGAGCTGATTCAACAAATTTATTTGAATTTACAGAGATCTAATTCGCACCAAATTGGACTACGATTCAGTAATGTGTATTCAACTTGTAATACAGCACTTAAGATAATTGACACTATACAGATATCTGCTCCAAGGATTGCTCTTGTTGTTTTTCATACGAATATTTCTAGTGGTCCACATATTGAGCCTAATGGACCTCTCTGTATATCAGACGGAAATACCTGAGTCTATCTTATGCTTTTAAGATCACCACAATTCCCAAACCCATCGCATACCTTTATGTTTTCTGATATACTTTTCATTTACTTCTTCAAATTCCTTTCTGACATCGAATTTTTCAATACCGTACTGATTAAATTTAATTCTTCCTAAATTAATGAAAAGATCTCACATAGTGGATATAGTTCAATGGAGAACCGCATTATCAAATTATGGACATCAGGACAACATTCATAGCAAATTCTGCACCAAGAGAACTCTATATGAAGATGTTTGTAGAGTTTTGTGTTCTGTATCCTAATGTGTTCATATTAACACTGATGGCTCTCGTATTAATGTATATAACAGAGCTAGGGAATTGGTATGCAAAATTATTGAGAACACTGAAATAAAAGTACAAGTTGATTCTTTGTTAATTTTTTCTTTCCGATTAATAGTTCAAGCTATCAATGGAGTTTATTAATAATTACATTTCGTAAAATTGTACTTAGTGAGAGAAGAACCACGTGTTTCCAGATCATACCATACTTTACAAATTACCTCAATACCTAGCCAATTTCCACGTCAGTTATATGCCATCCTCTGCGTTCTTCTTCAACATATTTTGAACAGAATTCATCGTTCATTTTCTTACTCATCACACGAGTTCTCTCCTTATATTCAGACGACCGTCTGTCAATTGCCCAGTTCAGCGTATACGCAATAACATCATCAAGCTGTTGCGACAGGAAAAAAGTTCCATTACCTTGATTATGTCATGTCCTGTGTTGGTAGATAACTAATAACGAGCCGATACTGAAGCAAAAGAGAAGCCACAACACAAGCTCTAGCTAACAAGATGTATTTCCCACACCAGGATTTTTAGCAGCAAATCAAAATCACCATTCTGCAGAGTTGGAAACGTAATTGGCGTTCTTTCACCAATAGGAAGTTACATACTATGTATTCTACATTCAACTTCAACTCTAGCTATCTGGTCAGCCGCCTTTGACGACCTGACCAAATTCATGTTACCAGATTTCGCATCGGCTATATAGCTTTAGTATATTCTCATCTTTTAAAAGTGATCTTTCACCCACATGTGATCACCGTCGAAGCACTCTCACTGTCCAGGATTTAGACACACATTTCCTTGTCAGAAAACTTCCAGGACAGAGGACCTTGCGTTTACCAAACAATGGCGCTAGCTCCTATCGAAATAGTCTCCTTGGTTATTATACACAGGAACTGTCAACGTTACTGGAGGTCTTGGAAGTAAACAGGGAATGTTTAACAGCCATGCTTGTACTGTCTACCCACCACAAGAAGGCAAGCTAGAGGAATGTATAACATTATCAACTTTGCTGTCCCCACGGTGTTTATGCTCACCTTCCCAGTATGACAAGGATGCTATATCCGTTTAAAATACGCAGGTGTTGTCACATAACTCACCTATGCATAATATCTATCACTACAGTTACTGCAGCAAACATATCTGGCAGCATGGGTGACTCTCACACACTCATTTCCTAGAAAACAAATCCAGTAACAGAGCAGATAAACAGTTCAAACCCCTATCCCCTTCGTTCGTCTCTTGCCTTCTTGTGGTGGGCACACAGTAACCTCATTTGTCACAATCCGTTGCAATCCGTTGGATGTTTTGCGATATGTTGAAGCCTTCCTTTCGTAGGCCCTTTCGCTCGCGGGGGGAATAAAAGGCGAGAGGTCGGGCGAACATAGTGGATGTGGAGCGGCAATAACAGAATGCCTGGCCAGATAGTCGGTAATCGATAAAACAATATGGAATAGTGTATTTTCGTGCTGTAAGAACCAGTCCTGAGAATGCCACATATCAGGGCGGCTTGCCTTGCTACCTAGTGAGTTTGTGCGGAAACATGGCCAAAGTCATTTCAAGGAGCGTACATACCTACCAGGTAACAGAAAATAACATTCGTTCCCTTTTAGTATTGCAAACTCAGAAATAAAAAGGATGTAGATTGTCACAGATACGTTACATAAAGTATTCATAAATTTAATTCCAAACAACTCTCAGAATCACTCAGTGACTCAAATATACACATAATGTATTCCAATTGATAAAAAATTAGTTTTTCAATGGTTTGGTATGTTATGACTAATGAAATGCCTATGTAAATCAATGTAATCGCGATAAACCTGCGTTAAATGGAGTTTATCGTTAAAAAACATAACAAAGAACGGCATAATTGCGCCGAATGTGAGATTATAGGACTTATAGGCGAATCTAATATTTTTTTTGTAAAAGTAACTAATATTATTATAGGTGGTGAAGAACACATTAATTTCTCATAATTTCTCGGGGATTATCGTACATACAAGTAGATTAAATCAAAACAGCAATAATTACGTAAAATGAAGATAGCAACAGTGAAGCAATAAATATTTCACAATTACAACTATTTACAACAAAAACATCACTTATCTTAAGAAAATGTAAATTTTTCTTCTTAATTGATGAGATCGATTTCACGAACATACGTTCGCATCCTCAGTCAATACACTTCGTCATCAAGGATACTGTCATAGGTTACTAGTTTTTTTTCTCAGTGTTACCAAAATCTGAAAAGGAAACACACCAAAAAAACAGAATCAACTACTGGTATTTCAAAATTCATTTCGCGATGTTTATTTGTTAAATAAATATATTTTTCCAAACCATTAAATCTATCGGACCATTTAATTCTTTTAATAATTTAACTTCAGGATTTATTTCATGGTTAAATGTCTAAAAAGGATCTGCTACGGCCGATTGATAAGTTTGTTTATACTTAATGCTAGGAAAAGGTTCTTTCGTTTGGGTTTTCAAATTACGTTTTGTCTTTCCAATGTAAATCTGATCACATTCTAAACAATCAGCAACATCTTGCTGATATTTTTATGAGTTTTTTTTTTTCGAAATGCAAGTCACTAAAGCATTCCCTTTAATTTTTTAAATTTGGTACAGATATGTTGATGATATTTTTGCTATTGTTCCTGATAAACAAATAAATGATGCTTTAAAATTACTAAACTTACAAGATAAAGCTGTAAAATTCACACTAGAAACTGAAATTAATGGCTTTTCCTTTTTATAGACTTAAAGATAATAAGAAATAATAAATTAAATTTTGGTATCTACAGGAAGTCTACTCATTTGATAATTACATAAAAATAAAATTTTTAAGCCTTTATCACACACATTTGCTGTTTTCAATAGTTTGATTTATAGCTTAATAAATATACCCCTGAATAAAGAGGAATTTAATGAAGAATATTAACGTATTATTAATACTGATTTAATTAGTGGTTTTAATAAAAACTTTATATAAAGAAAGATTGAAATATTTAAATGTCAGAAAACTTAAGGATATTTCTATGCCTAAAAAATGAAAGACGATTATAATTTTTAAAAAATTTACTTACCAGCCTTGGGTTAATAAATATTTTCAAAGGATTTTTAAAGAGTTAGGTATAACTTTAGTTCCTCAAAATAAATATAGTAATAAAAATCTATATTTCTCTAAAAAGATAAAATTCCTAATAATAAAAAGCTCTTATGTTTATCAATTTAATTATTTAGATTGTGATCAGGTTTATATTGGAAAGATGAAACGTAATTTAGAAACCAGAAAGAAAGAACATTTTCGTAACTTAAGTACAAAAAGACTAATAAATTGGCCACAGATAATTTTTGGTCATTTAACCATGAAATATATACTGAAGTTGAAGTATTAAAACAAGTAAATGGTCTGATGAATTAATGGTTTGAGAAAAGATATTCATTTTAAAAAATAAACATACGCGAGATGAATTTAGAAATACCAGCAGCTGATTCTGGTTTTAGGTTTGTTTCGTTTTCAGATTTTGGTAATACTGAAAGAAATATAGTAACCTGTGATAGTATCCTTGACGACGAAGTGTGTTTACTGAGGATGCGAACGCATGTTCCTGAAATCGACCTCATCAATTAAAAAGAAAAATTTACATTTTCTTAAGATAAGTGAAGTTTTTGTTGCAAATAGTTGTATTTGTGTAAAAAGTAACCAGCTCATTGTAACAGACAAACCATTATGCCCGATTCTCAATATATTTAAAAGCTTTCTGTCAAAACAGCCCATTTCGATATTGGTTTCGATGTACAAGTTAGTTCAATGTTTGAACTTATTAAGAAATTTGCATGTTTTTTTTTCTCCAAAGAGTTTATTGGGATTTATATACATAGTACACTCCAAATAGGTTTAGGATACCGGCAAAGGATTCTGAAATAAAAACACCATAATTCAGTGGTGGATTCAATGTATTATTAGCAATGCTTATAAATGTTTAAAAATAAATTAAGTAAAACAGCCATAGTAGTAATTGCTGGGTATTCTGTGCTATATATGGCTTCTCCATACCGATGATATCTGTGAATTTCTTTCTTTCAAGACTTTAATGAATCCAGTTCCCCTTCTTAGAAATACTAGTAGGAACAATAATTGTGCATATATATACAAAACATATTCTCATATTTAAGAACGCTTTTAAATCTATTTCTGCTAACACAACACATTGAAAAAGAGTTTATTACATAAATAATATCAAATGAGAATGTTCAATAAATTACCCAAACGCAAAATGAATGTTGTTACGGTAATGTAAGTTAAATAAAAGAAATTACATTTCTCTAAGGTTGTCATGTGATAATATGATAATTTTCTCACCAAAGTACCATTCATTACCTATATATCACTTAGGAACAATCCGCCATTGCCATGGAGATGGTAACAGGAAACCCAAGAGGCCGCCAACTGCAACAAGTAAATACATTAAAGGTGATTTGATTTAGTTCATTTTTTTTCTGTTAATGGACTTTTAAGTGATCTGGTGTTATACTCTGTATTAATACTATAAAAATATGGCACATTTCAACTAAAGAATCAGTATACAATATACAATATGTACATTAAATACCTTTCAGGTATGACTGCCGACATTAAAAGGATTTAAACATTCAAATGAGCATAACATAAACCCTTCGTTTTGCCACACCGCGCAACTATTACCTGTCAAATGTCTACTGTATACGTTATATGAACATTAAAATGTCTTGTAATATGTTTTTCACCAGTAAACTTTATAGCAGGGTTTATTCACAGACGATGTAAGTTGGTTGTCTAACAGGTTGACTGTAATTGATTGGTCTGCACTATTACCTTATTGAAAAATCTTGACTTTTAATTTTGGAAATCATATCAAGGATATGTAACTACGCGGACTTAGTTTCTGATTAAGGTGCGTTTTAGTGACAAAGTTTGCATGGTTCTTTTCGAAATGAGGCTTTAGTTTAAGAAGATTGCCAGTCCTCATTTCACTTTGCATTGGGTGTACTGCCAAACTTTATACATACTCTAATGAAGATTACGGTGTTAAGTGCCTCTCTGGAATTGTACATTCTGGTTAAAACACTTAACCTTTCTGTTCCTTGCAATAATAGCAATTTCACACTTCATAGTTAATACCCTTCATTTATGGATACCATATTCCACTTCAACGTGTCAAGTAGTAAAGCTTCCAAAAGATAGCATCGTGTCCAATACCAAGTCTACTTAACTCAGTGTCATTACTACAGTTTTATTGAAATGGCAACAGTTATTTTAAGTTTACATTGAAGTTTTACACAATGTGGAAGGAACGCAATTTTTAATTTTTTCTATGTTGATAGGAAGTATTGCATGTGAATTGTTTTTGTTAAGAAAACGAGTTGTGCTTTTGGTTTGCAATAATGCATTAAAATGGGTTAATTTTATAAGTTGAGAGTCTTACTTTTGAATTGAGATTTAATTGAATAATTGTACTTCATTTTCGATTTGGCGATGGTGACGGGACTGGTTGTACATTATTTCAGGAAACGAAAAGAAAACAGCTGAAACATCAGATCAGCATAGCACGAATACAATGACTGAAATACGTGCATTAAGAAAGCAAAGAACGATTCTACGCCATTCGTATTCCCGAGCTTTTAATGCATTTCAGAATAAGAACATGGAAGAAACCGTAATGCCTGAAGATATTATTACAAGTTTTAAGATCCTTGAAGAAAAATCAGATAGACTATTTACGGTTGATGAACGAATTCGTGACGCTTCTTGTGCCCGCGAGTTTGGTAGTGAGCATGAAGCCACGGAGTTGAAAGAATTAGAATGGGTGCTTGCCAAGTGTCAATATGAAAAGTCCATAAATGCTGAAATGCTGTGTGATGCTTCTCTCCATTCAGATACGTCCCACCTAAAAGGCTGCTTTCGAAGTTGCCGAAGTTGTCACTTATTAAATTCTCAGGAGATATTGAACAATATTTACCGTGCTGGGCCCAGTTTAAGAGAATTCATGAAAGTAATGCATTACCAGATGCAGGGAAAATTTTGATTACATCTGGCACAACAGTTAGTGATCTAGTGAATGGATTTCCTACGACTTCTGAGAGTTGCCTTAAAGCTGTACATCTCTAGAAACACATTATGATCCAGAGACCTGTTAATGGAAATTTATGAGGAGGATATAATTAATCTACCTATAGTGATAGAAAAACCACCTCTTTACTTTTGTATCACAAAATTGAGGTTAATATCTGATCATTAGAAACAATGGCAATAACAGATAACTAGGCCGTTGTTGTTACCTCTAGTGATGAACTGACCTGTTTGACAAAGAATAGGAAATAATAAACGGGAAGCTGGATCACAGAAAAGCTAAACAATATTTTAGCATTTTTGAAATCTGAAGTAGAGAATGATGAGTATATACAACTTAAAAGAAAGATTGGTAATGCTAGTGTAACTGATACAATGAAGAGTGTGAAACCTTTGAACAAACGTAAAAGTCCTAGTGCTCAGAGTTTAGCGTCAACTGTGCTGTACATGAATATGCTTTCTGTGGTGAAGAGAACCATTTGTCATCTAGATGTCCACAGGCTAAGAAGATGACATGCAAGGAACAGAAAACATTATTTTCAGAAAAGGTGCCTGTTTCAAATGTCTCAAGATTAGTTACACTGCACGAAAAGTTTCACATTCGTTTCTCCTGTAATACCTGTAAACGACAACACTATCCAAACATGTGTGTGTCTTCCAAAATTAAATTGCAAGAAGACACAGGAGCATCATCTAGTTCAAGTTAGTTACAAAATTTTGTATAAATTACTCTTATGTATATATTCAAACAGTCGTAGTTAAAATTATTCATGGATATATGAAGGAAGTTGTGCCCTTCTGGATACAGCTTCCCAACATTTGTACATCTCTGAAGGTTTAGCAAAGAGACTAGGAGTTAAAGTAACTCGGGAGATCACTTTAGGTCATTCTGTTTTTGGTGGTCGCATCAAATCACCACTAGAATACGTATATGTATATATATATATATATATATATATATATATATATATATATATATCAGAATATAGAAGGCCGTGCTCAATTGGAATTAACAATGCTTGGTCAGCATATTATGTGCAGTCGTGTACCTTGCCTTATACGAGGAAGTAAAGGAGCTACGACTTGTCCACCTGGATGTAGGAGAAGATAGGAACATTGAGATTCTTACTGTGCAGATTTTCTGGGTTTCAATACTCTCAACGAGTGTAAAAGAGTAACCGAGTTTACTGCAATGAGGACTGCTTTAGGGTGAACAGTGTTCGGGAAAGACTGGTGTACTCAAAATATGCAGATAAAAGCAACACATATTCTACTCAACTTAGAGAATCTGCAGCCATTGGGAAGTATATGTGCTAGGAATAAAATATCCGACATTAGAAAAGAAGAAACATCAGTTGGAGGCACAAGCAAGGGGGAAATTCACTGAAACAGTGAAGATAAATGAAGATGGAAGACATGAAGTTCAACTTCTATGCTTAAATAATCATCTACCATTTGACGCTTCATATGAGTTAGCAGGGAAACGGCTAGAAGTTACCAAAAGAATGCTGGAAATCAGTGAGTACTAAGAATAATACGATAAAGTATTAGGGCTTGGTTAACTGAAGGAACAATAGAAAACATTCAAGCCAACCAAACACACATAGGTAGTCACTACTAGCCTCATCGGCTTGATATCAAGAATCTATCAATTGTTCCACCAGTTTTTGATGCCTCGGCCGGAAAGAGCAATAATCCCTCTCTCAATGACTGTTTAGAAAGAGGCCCAAATCTTATTAAGCTTATTCCTTCTCTAATCATGAAGTTTCGGAAGAAGAAAACTGGTGTTATTGCTGACATAGGTAAAGCATTTCAGATTCCCGTGGTACTTAGAGAACGAAACTTTTTGAAGTTCTTGTGGAATAAGGATGAAGAAAAAAACATGCAGACACAAACGAGTAGTCTTCGGTATGACATCGCACCCTTTCTTATTGAGAGCTGTGACTCAGCATCACTTAGATCAAGTTGGGATAGATGCTCAAGAACTGGTATTATTAGGAAACTGAAAGAAAGTTTTTATGTTAACAATTGTGTGACAAGTGTCTCAAATGAAGATGAGCCAGCAGTGTTCATTAGAGTTCTCCAAGATGTTTTTCCTCGTCACCAGTTTGAACATATGGGGTGGGAAAGCTCGAATTTAGTGCATGAAGAGGGTGCAGGATGTTGTCTGTTCGTATAATACGATGAAATCGAAGGTTGACAGTCTCAGTTTAAACTGTAATTTCCTGAAGAAGTGATCACCAGAGAAGGCAGAAAAAAGAGTGATATTGTCAGTTGTATAGAAGATTTATGATACAATTGGATGTTCAGTACCAGTTATTCTGTTGCCTAAGCTACTGCTCCAAGTGCTGCACAAAGAATCTTGGGATACTGAGAAACTGAAAGAAACATTAACCAAGTTTGAAAGGTGGCTCGCTGATTATGAAAAAATTAGCAGGTTACAAATTCTTAGAATGCTTCCAAAGATATGTCTGAGTTCCAGCTTGCATGCCTTTTGTGATGCTAGTCAAGATGCATACGCAGCGATATCAACGGACATGTACTATAACAGGAGTCCATGTTCAACTCTTAAAAGCAAAATCGAGGGTAGGTCTGCCGAATATTCCTCGGCTGGAATCAATGGGTGTTGCTCATTTGTTATCGTCCACAAAAAAGGTGTATGATGTTGAAGATGTTTATTTATGGACCAATTCAACAACAGTATTAGCATGGCTAAAACAAGAAGTTATTTGGTAAGTGTTCGTAGAGAGCAGAGTGAGAGAAATCATCTAGTTCACTCGAAAGGAATCCTGGACTCATGTACCAGGTGCAAAAATCCTGCTGATTTACCTACCTGGGGATATACAACTAAACTATTTGTGTCAAAATGGTGGGAGACATCATTCTGGGTATACCGTCCCATGATTGAGTGGCATATAAAGTGCTATGGTGGAGAAGTTGACATTCTGTTTGAGAGACGAAAATCCCCTACGATTCTCTTCGTATAAGAAAATTCACAAGAGCCAGATTGGTATTACAAGAACTTTTCTAGATTTGAAATTTACTCATTGGATGGATTAAAAGAATTATTTCCAATAGCAAATGGGCAAGTCGACAGTGGGGAGAACATGTTCAGAGATGGAAGATAGTGAAAAACGGTGGTTAAGTTGATTCAGAGACAGAATTTACATGGATTGAGGATCAGAAACTCACTTCAGTTGTCCTATTCTTAGATGTCATGGCCTTCTACAAGTGAAGACAACACTTGAGAGAGACGACGTCCCAGAATTCCGAAAATCTTGCCAGCAGACAGTCCTGTGGTTCAGCGACTGATATATGATGTTCATGTTCAACATGGTCATGCAGGATATGAGAGAGAAATTTTGGATTCTGAATGGAAAAATAATTGTGATATGAGCCATAGGAAAATATGTCGTCTGCAGTAAGAGCGGCTCAAGGTCACTACTCTCCCATTAGCTAAAAAGCGTGTGAGAGATGCTAAAGTTTTTGATGTTGTTGGCGTTGACCTGGTTGGTCCATAGTTTGTGAATGATATCAAGAAGATATGGATTTGCATGTATACATTGCAGTTTATCGTGCTATACCTTTGGAAATGCTTGCTCCATTATCCAAGGATTCATTTGTTTAAGGCTTACAAAGATTTGTGTCACGTGAGGGAGGCCTTCAACAATTTTCTGTGGTAATGACACCAATTTTAGAGGTGCCTGTAATATGATGGCTAAACCTGACTGGCATAAATTGAATCTTACTGCATCATCCAAAGAATTACATGGAAGTTTAATCCACACAAGCAGCCTGGTGGGTTGGCTGGTGGGAGAGATTGATTGTACTGGTAAAGGATATCCTGCGTAAGGTCATTGGGAAATTTGTCCTGACTGTATAATAATTATTGACCATATTAAATGAGTATGAAGCTCTTGTAAATATGCGCCCCTTGACTGCAGAAACTGAAGATCCTTATGATCTAAGACTTACACCTACATTTCATTTTTCAAGAAGTTCAGGTGATTTGTGTAGCAGATCGACTCAAAGGAAGAATCAGCATATCGTCTGCAATTGAAAAATGCATTGCTCTGAATCAGATTCCATAGAGAATAACTTGACAAGTTACTGCTCAAGCAGGATCAATATGATCACATGATAAAGGGAGATGCTGTGCTAGTCGAACACAATCTAACACAAGTTAATATGTATTAGTCTGAAGAGCTTGAGTGGCTACTGGGTGTGATTGAGGAACTTTTCCCTAGAAAGGATTGACAAACTCGTGTTGTGAGGGTCGAGCAAAAATGGAATTATTATATGTCCCATTCATCGTTTGTTTCCCTTATAGTGTTCTGTACAACTACCCGAGGAGACTGCACAAATACCGATGTTTCAGAAAAGGGAGAAGATTCAAATGAGCTCGCACAGTGCAGAAGCAGGTCTACCCGAAGTGGGACATTACTGAAGAGGCCTGCAAGATTGTTATGAATGAGCACATCAGTGTTGCAATTTTATGTAAGTGAAAAATTGCAAGGTGCGCGAATGTTGAAGGACTAGTTTTTCTATTTTGATAGCAAGACCTACACGTATATTGTTTTCGTTAAAGTATTGTGCTTTTGTTTTCAATAATGCATTAAAATAATGTTGTTTCAGAAGTTGAGAATTTTACTTTCGAGTTGTATTTTAATTGAATAATTGCACTTCGTTTTGATTTAACGTGCATATGTAACACACAAAAAATAGCACGGTAATTATAAATCTTATTTTTCGAGGACCTGTAATTAATAATAAATTTTCGCCACTCAAATGCCTGTAATTTTAAAACGGCTATTCAGGTTATCACTCAGAAATTTACTTAAGAGTACATTCAATACTATATTTTTTAAATGAACAATGAACAGGGGATATACTTCAAGAGTTACGTTCAGGCATCACTTTAGGGTATTACCACTCTTCAAATTGTTGCCTTTGTACAGCTTTTAGAAACTTGACTTACATGTTTTGTGGACTTCTGTCTCTCTGTAAGGAAAATAAAATCCTCTTCATTCCAGTACAACTATAACATCTACAGTTTTCCACGCATTAACAATGCTATTTATGAAAGTGATAATCTGATTTATGTGCTGATAAATACTAGATATATCATTAATGACATTCTTGAAAGCTATAATATTTTTATCAAAAGTCTTCAATGTATAGCTCACATTCCGTTTCATATTACAGAGGGCTATTAAACTTTGACTGTATGAGAAGTATATGACTATACTTTATCAATATGTTGATTCTTTCCCTTTCTCCTATATCAACTCTAAATGTTCTATTGGGCTGACTATTAGGGTAGTCATTCATGTCAGCAAAATGCAAGACTATGTTTATATTTTGTTTGCTTTCCTAATTATTTAGGGCCCAAATGACCCAGCTGTCGACGGGTCCATAAATGTCACTCAGCCAGCCAGCCAGCCAGCCAGCCAGCCAGCCAGCCAGCCAGCCAGCCAGCCAGCCAGCCAGCCAGCCAGCCAGCCAGCCAGCCAGCCAGCCAGCCAGCCAGCCAGCCAGCCAGCCAGCCAGCCAGCCAGCCAGCCAGCCAGCCAGCCAGCCAGCCAGCCAGCCAGCCAGCCAGCCAGCCAGCCAGCCAGCCAGCCAGCCAGCCAGCCAGCCAGCCAGCCAGCCAGCCAGCCAGCCAGCCAGCCAGCCAGCCAGCCAGCCAGCCAGCCAGCCAGCCAGCCAGCCAGCCAGCCAGCCAGCCAGCCAGCCAGCCAGCCAGCCAGCCAGCCAGCCAGCCAGCCAGCCAGCCAGCCAGCCAGCCAGCCAGCCAGCCAGCCAGCCAGCCAGCCAGCCAGCCAGCCAGCCAGCCAGCCAGCCAGCCAGCCAGCCAGCCAGCCAGCCAGCCAGCCAGCCAGCCAGCCAGCCAGCCAGCCAGCCAGCCAGCCAGCCAGCCAGCCAGCCAGCCAGCCAGCCAGCCAGCCAGCCAGCCAGCCAGCCAGCCAGCCAGCCAGCCAGCCAGCCAGCCAGCCAGCCAGCCAGCCAGCCAGCCAGCCAGCCAGCCAGCCAGCCAGCCAGCCAGCCAGCCAGCCAGCCAGCCAGCCAGCCAGCCAGCCAGCCAGCCAGCCAGCCAGCCAGCCAGCCAGCCAGCCAGCCAGCCAGCCAGCCAGCCAGCCAGCCAGCCAGCCAGCCAGCCAGCCAGCCAGCCAGCCAGCCAGCCAGCCAGCCAGCCAGCCAGCCAGCCAGCCAGCCAGCCAGCCAGCCAGCCAGCCAGCCAGCCAGCCAGCCAGCCAGCCAGCCAGCCAGCCAGCCAGCCAGCCAGCCAGCCAGCCAGCCAGCCAGCCAGCCAGCCAGCCAGCCAGCCAGCCAGCCAGCCAGCCAGCCAGCCAGCCAGCCAGCCAGCCAGCCAGCCAGCCAGCCAGCCAGCCAGCCAGCCAGCCAGCCAGCCAGCCAGCCAGCCAGCCAGCCAGCCAGCCAGCCAGCCAGCCAGCCAGCCAGCCAGCCAGCCAGCCAGCCAGCCAGCCAGCCAGCCAGCCAGCCAGCCAGCCAGCCAGCCAGCCAGCCAGCCAGCCAGCCAGCCAGCCAGCCAGCCAGCCAGCCAGCCAGCCAGCCAGCCAGCCAGCCAGCCAGCCAGCCAGCCAGCCAGCCAGCCAGCCAGCCAGCCAGCCAGCCAGCCAGCCAGCCAGCCAGCCAGCCAGCCAGCCAGCCAGCCAGCCAGCCAGCCAGCCAGCCAGCCAGCCAGCCAGCCAGCCAGCCAGCCAGCCAGCCAGCCAGCCAGCCAGCCAGCCAGCCAGCCAGCCAGCCAGCCAGCCAGCCAGCCAGCCAGCCAGCCAGCCAGCCAGCCAGCCAGCCAGCCAGCCAGCCAGCCAGCCAGCCAGCCAGCCAGCCAGCCAGCCAGCCAGCCAGCCAGCCAGCCAGCCAGCCAGCCAGCCAGCCAGCCAGCCAGCCAGCCAGCCAGCCAGCCAGCCAGCCAGCCAGCCAGCCAGCCAGCCAGCCAGCCAGCCAGCCAGCCAGCCAGCCAGCCAGCCAGCCAGCCAGCCAGCCAGCCAGCCAGCCAGCCAGCCAGCCAGCCAGCCAGCCAGCCAGCCAGCCAGCCAGCCAGCCAGCCAGCCAGCCAGCCAGCCAGCCAGCCAGCCAGCCAGCCAGCCAGCCAGCCAGCCAGCCAGCCAGCCAGCCAGCCAGCCAGCCAGCCAGCCAGCCAGCCAGCCAGCCAGCCAGCCAGCCAGCCAGCCAGCCAGCCAGCCAGCCAGCCAGCCAGCCAGCCAGCCAGCCAGCCAGCCAGCCAGCCAGCCAGCCAGCCAGCCAGCCAGCCAGCCAGCCAGCCAGCCAGCCAGCCAGCCAGCCAGCCAGCCAGCCAGCCAGCCAGCCAGCCAGCCAGCCAGCCAGCCAGCCAGCCAGCCAGCCAGCCAGCCAGCCAGCCAGCCAGCCAGCCAGCCAGCCAGCCAGCCAGCCAGCCAGCCAGCCAGCCAGCCAGCCAGCCAGCCAGCCAGCCAGCCAGCCAGCCAGCCAGCCAGCCAGCCAGCCAGCCAGCCAGCCAGCCAGCCAGCCAGCCAGCCAGCCAGCCAGCCAGCCAGCCAGCCAGCCAGCCAGCCAGCCAGCCAGCCAGCCAGCCAGCCAGCCAGCCAGCCAGCCAGCCAGCCAGCCAGCCAGCCAGCCAGCCAGCCAGCCAGCCAGCCAGCCAGCCAGCCAGCCAGCCAGCCAGCCAGCCAGCCAGCCAGCCAGCCAGCCAGCCAGCCAGCCAGCCAGCCAGCCAGCCAGCCAGCCAGCCAGCCAGCCAGCCAGCCAGCCAGCCAGCCAGCCAGCCAGCCAGCCAGCCAGCCAGCCAGCCAGCCAGCCAGCCAGCCAGCCAGCCAGCCAGCCAGCCAGCCAGCCAGCCAGCCAGCCAGCCAGCCAGCCAGCCAGCCAGCCAGCCAGCCAGCCAGCCAGCCAGCCAGCCAGCCAGCCAGCCAGCCAGCCAGCCAGCCAGCCAGCCAGCCAGCCAGCCAGCCAGCCAGCCAGCCAGCCAGCCAGCCAGCCAGCCAGCCAGCCAGCCAGCCAGCCAGCCAGCCAGCCAGCCAGCCAGCCAGCCAGCCAGCCAGCCAGCCAGCCAGCCAGCCAGCCAGCCAGCCAGCCAGCCAGCCAGCCAGCCAGCCAGCCAGCCAGCCAGCCAGCCAGCCAGCCAGCCAGCCAGCCAGCCAGCCAGCCAGCCAGCCAGCCAGCCAGCCAGCCAGCCAGCCAGCCAGCCAGCCAGCCAGCCAGCCAGCCAGCCAGCCAGCCAGCCAGCCAGCCAGCCAGCCAGCCAGCCAGCCAGCCAGCCAGCCAGCCAGCCAGCCAGCCAGCCAGCCAGCCAGCCAGCCAGCCAGCCAGCCAGCCAGCCAGCCAGCCAGCCAGCCAGCCAGCCAGCCAGCCAGCCAGCCAGCCAGCCAGCCAGCCAGCCAGCCAGCCAGCCAGCCAGCCAGCCAGCCAGCCAGCCAGCCAGCCAGCCAGCCAGCCAGCCAGCCAGCCAGCCAGCCAGCCAGCCAGCCAGCCAGCCAGCCAGCCAGCCAGCCAGCCAGCCAGCCAGCCAGCCAGCCAGCCAGCCAGCCAGCCAGCCAGCCAGCCAGCCAGCCAGCCAGCCAGCCAGCCAGCCAGCCAGCCAGCCAGCCAGCCAGCCAGCCAGCCAGCCAGCCAGCCAGCCAGCCAGCCAGCCAGCCAGCCAGCCAGCCAGCCAGCCAGCCAGCCAGCCAGCCAGCCAGCCAGCCAGCCAGCCAGCCAGCCAGCCAGCCAGCCAGCCAGCCAGCCAGCCAGCCAGCCAGCCAGCCAGCCAGCCAGCCAGCCAGCCAGCCAGCCAGCCAGCCAGCCAGCCAGCCAGCCAGCCAGCCAGCCAGCCAGCCAGCCAGCCAGCCAGCCAGCCAGCCAGCCAGCCAGCCAGCCAGCCAGCCAGCCAGCCAGCCAGCCAGCCAGCCAGCCAGCCAGCCAGCCAGCCAGCCAGCCAGCCAGCCAGCCAGCCAGCCAGCCAGCCAGCCAGCCAGCCAGCCAGCCAGCCAGCCAGCCAGCCAGCCAGCCAGCCAGCCAGCCAGCCAGCCAGCCAGCCAGCCAGCCAGCCAGCCAGCCAGCCAGCCAGCCAGCCAGCCAGCCAGCCAGCCAGCCAGCCAGCCAGCCAGCCAGCCAGCCAGCCAGCCAGCCAGCCAGCCAGCCAGCCAGCCAGCCAGCCAGCCAGCCAGCCAGCCAGCCAGCCAGCCAGCCAGCCAGCCAGCCAGCCAGCCAGCCAGCCAGCCAGCCAGCCAGCCAGCCAGCCAGCCAGCCAGCCAGCCAGCCAGCCAGCCAGCCAGCCAGCCAGCCAGCCAGCCAGCCAGCCAGCCAGCCAGCCAGCCAGCCAGCCAGCCAGCCAGCCAGCCAGCCAGCCAGCCAGCCAGCCAGCCAGCCAGCCAGCCAGCCAGCCAGCCAGCCAGCCAGCCAGCCAGCCAGCCAGCCAGCCAGCCAGCCAGCCAGCCAGCCAGCCAGCCAGCCAGCCAGCCAGCCAGCCAGCCAGCCAGCCAGCCAGCCAGCCAGCCAGCCAGCCAGCCAGCCAGCCAGCCAGCCAGCCAGCCAGCCAGCCAGCCAGCCAGCCAGCCAGCCAGCCAGCCAGCCAGCCAGCCAGCCAGCCAGCCAGCCAGCCAGCCAGCCAGCCAGCCAGCCAGCCAGCCAGCCAGCCAGCCAGCCAGCCAGCCAGCCAGCCAGCCAGCCAGCCAGCCAGCCAGCCAGCCAGCCAGCCAGCCAGCCAGCCAGCCAGCCAGCCAGCCAGCCAGCCAGCCAGCCAGCCAGCCAGCCAGCCAGCCAGCCAGCCAGCCAGCCAGCCAGCCAGCCAGCCAGCCAGCCAGCCAGCCAGCCAGCCAGCCAGCCAGCCAGCCAGCCAGCCAGCCAGCCAGCCAGCCAGCCAGCCAGCCAGCCAGCCAGCCAGCCAGCCAGCCAGCCAGCCAGCCAGCCAGCCAGCCAGCCAGCCAGCCAGCCAGCCAGCCAGCCAGCCAGCCAGCCAGCCAGCCAGCCAGCCAGCCAGCCAGCCAGCCAGCCAGCCAGCCAGCCAGCCAGCCAGCCAGCCAGCCAGCCAGCCAGCCAGCCAGCCAGCCAGCCAGTCAGTCAGTCAGTCACTCACTCACTAACTCACTCTCTCACTCACGTTTAAAACATTTTAATAATCTTTGGAAATGGATCAAGTATGAAGAAGGATGGAGTGGTATCGAAGTCCATATGTCTTTCTGTACACACCATTGTCAGCTACTAGGGTTATAACTTGAGGTTTATAAGACATGTGAGACAGTAGCTATTGTGATTATCTGTCATATTAACATCTGCTAGGATCCACACTACATCAAAGTGTTTTGAAATCAGGATATAATGAATTCTTGGCTTATCTGAGTGCATTTATTGGCATCAGTACTGCTTTAATAAACTCCATCATCCTTAAATGACAGTTGAGGCAGTATATAAGACGCACTACTGGCTAATATTGTTATAGGTGCTTAAATCTACTTTTCAACTAACTATTGCTTTCTGCAGTGAATTGAAAGGAATAAATGAGCTTCTACAACATTCGGGGTGCTATAAGATCAAAAGTAACGCATCTTTAATGCATTAAATACAAATCATGGGCAACCAGCCAAAATGACACTGGAGAACTTAATGTCATTCTGGTTTGTTGGCCATGGTAGCTCATTGGTTAAGAGCAACCGGACTGAGACCGGAAGATCCGTGGTTCAAATCCGGGCTATGGAATTGAATTTTTCAGTCAGAATGTGCCTTACCATACTTTGGCATACACACAGCTAGTATGAAAGAGCCATTCTGGCTCTACCCTTTCATAGTGCGTCCTACACACGGCTAGTGTGAAAGAACAATTAATTTCCATTAATTGTACCTAATAGTGGTTCGAACTATAAAGCCTGGGCCTTAAAGTACTTACAGCATAGTAAGTCGCCATTAAGGTAGTTGTCTCATGTGTTTATGAGAACTCCTAGTGGTTTACCGGGAAAAACACTAGTCAGTTGGAGAATTTAATGTCATGTTGGCACGTTGGCCATAGTAGCTCAATGGTTAGAGCGGCTGGACGGAAACCAGAAGATCCATGGTTCAAATCCCGGCTATGGTATTTAATTTTTCATTCTGGCTCTACCCTTTCATAGTGCGTCCTACACACGGCTAGTGTGAAAGAACAATTAATTTCCAATAATTAATAATAATAATAATAATAATAATAATAATAATAATAATAATAATAATAATAATAATAATAATAATAATAATAATGATAATGATAATGATAATGATAATGATAATGATAATGATAATGATAATGATAATGATAATGATAATGATAATGATAACGATAACGATAACGATAACGATAATAATAATAATAATAATAATAATAATAATAATAATAATAATAATAATAATAATAATAATAATAATAATAATAATAATAATAATAATAATAATAATAATAATAATAATAATAATAATAATAATAATAATAATAATAATAATAATAATAATAATAATAATAATAATAATAATAATAATAATAATAATAATAATAATAAATGCAGCCTGATTGCTTTTGTTGCCAACATTTGTATTAGATGGACAGCAAAACCTGCACATAACAGAATCCTATATGTAGAACACTAGCTACAACCATACGGGCCTATTATTTTACATGTAGAGCATGATGCTAAAAGCATAAAAAATCTCATGTTTCAAATGATAAAAACAATCTAGCTTTTACAGTCTGTTCCGTTTTATATTAGAAACATTTCACGTTTAAAACTATGAATACTGGTGAGGCTTAAGCCACATTAGGATTACATTTCATAGCAAATCATTTTACTTTGTGAACTTCCGAGCTAAGTGTGACTGCACAAAACTTTACAAATAATATTTTGTAACAGCCGTTGAAAGGTTGGAACAAAACGTCTTTGCTAAAAGGTTATTGTTTTACGTAAGTACAACTTACCCAAGAGAATGCCTCCAAGGAACATAAAGACAAGAGCACAGTTCACTTCCAGCAGAAGTCCTAAAATGAGACTACTTGTTACAGTGCCTACTCTGCCCATCAGCATTGCCATACACACGGCCATAGCTCTGAAAATAAAATAGTTTGCAATGAGTGTACATCTTCTTAACCTGACTCAAATAGTTTGACACTCTTTCTTTGGGTCACATTTATAGATTGCTAAGTACACCAGCAGCTAAACTAAGTGCCGTAGAATGGAAAGGTCTTAAACTTTATGAATGTTGTTACCGTTTACATTGATATTTATAAGTAAGCCTCTCTTAAATGTGTCATTGAGAGTGATGCTAATCACAGTAACAAACAACTAGGGCTCATAATAAAGTAAAGTTTGTAGTCAATGGATAAGAAGTATGCATGCAGCTTTTGGAAGAGCATGAATGTTGAAGTATAGGTTAGAATTGGAAGCGAACATCTCCCGCACTCCACCCTTTCGGAAGATCTACTACTGACCAGAAGCAACCACAGGCAGCTACTAACTGTGGGAGTGAGTCCAAAGAGGCTCTCAGAAGGCAAACGACCCATCCCAGTACTGAGTTTTCTAGAGAGGCCGATAACCTTCGATCAAGCAGTCTTCAAATCTACACGGCGAAAATTCTTTCTTTTGAGCATCCGCGCCATCTGCTCGGAAGCGCCATTCGCCACGAAAGTTACATAACACACCTGAAAGATGAGAATGAAGCAATTTCAAAGGGGAATTATGGAAAGGAAGCCATGGTAGATGAGAAACCATGGTTTCAGGCATGGTAAAGCATAAGAAACCCAAGTCAGCAGTATCGAACCTGGGACCTCCCGAATGCAACACTCGCAGGTTTATGTTTCTCTCTAGGTGAGCATGAATTCCAATTTTTACGCCACTTTCTCATGTAACAAACTTCTTGTTATTTTCAGTAGGCACAAATGTTAAATATTTTGAATTCAATGCAGATGAATCTATAGCAGCAAATTGAATAAATATAAGTATTACTATCTTTGAAATCGTTCTTCTCACCAAAATTAGATTTACTTGTTTACATTAAAGTCGTCTACTATTCTACTCATGGTTACAATAATTAATAGTTTTCTGATAGTTTATGGATAGTTATTATAATGTAAGGCTTCCGGTCACTGTTATGCCCCAAAACCTAAAATAAAAAACCTTTGACCGAACTTTGTAACAGTTGTTTTGAATTCAGCTTCGAAAGAGAAAATGAATGTTCTTTATTTGTTTTATGATGTTATTTTAAGTTTAAAATTATTCAAAGAATGTTTGAATGTATTATATTTAAATTAAGTTAGGAAGTGAAGTTTTGCAAATAAATAATACGCGTTTAGGTTTTTATGAATGACGTACCCATAAAGGAATGTGTGGTTGCTATGGGGAAGAAAATCAATAATCTTCCAAGCAGGACGCTACTGTTTAAGTTTGACCTTCGTAGAAGATGGACGTAGAACAATAAGTTTGATCGTCGGAGTGACTGGACGCTAATGGATTGCTTCTAGCAATTTTGAGAGATTATGAGTTCATTTGTTTTATATCACCTTGTGTCAACTAATCAAAAATTAAAATTGATATACTGAAATGGCATCAAATAATTTATTCATTTTCTTTGTAAAGAATTTGAAGAAGAGAAGGACATCTGTACGAGATGTCACTTTTAGATAAGAATCTTCTTAGCTTGCGAAGTCATCCTCTAAATCAAATTAAAACATAACTAACGAACCTGAATTAAAAAAGTTACGAAGTCGATTTCTTACCAGATTTCGAAGCTTATTAAATTTCGACTTGGTGATCAATAAAACGCAACATAAAATTATATTACAACTTCCATATAGCAACAACCGCATGTCCAATTTAGGAATAAGAACTGATAAAAATGCAGATTATTTGAACGCCTCCAACCTGAAAGCATACATTCACGTTATTCAACTACTTACGGACTAAATTGAATAACCTTAACTGTTTATTACTATTCAGTATATAAAAAATAAGATTTAATGTACTGTAGCTCTAAACACATTTAAGAGTAAGTATATGATATTTATAATAATTCCGAATTTCAGATGAACTTGTACGGCTGACGCTATATAATGGATCCCATATGTAATTCTTTCTAAACTTAGTTTTAAAATACATATTTTATCTGTTAACTACGCTTGAGCGGTGAGGATCAAATCAGCGCCGCCGGTGCGCCGGAAGTTTCACCCTCAGGGTTATTTAATATGCCAATAATTTGACTAAAATGGCACTGAAGCTTCCAGGGTCCTCTCTTATTACCTCGTCCAATTCCATTTTACACGAAGTTCAAGTGGTGTCTGAGGTCAGCCCCTGTTAAGGAGCAGAGAAACTGAATGTCAGAGAGTATTCAGTATAGAGGACCAGACAATACTGGTATGATGGTAAAGAAGTGAATGATATAAGGTATCGGTGCAATAGATGAAAGATAATTATGGAACAGTACTTGAAAAGAGTGGCGGGGGAAACCGCTGAACCTGGAGAAAGGCCGCTTTCTAAGAATCGTTTATTTCAGTAACCACCTAAGATACAAAATATGAAAAGATGTGTTTTTGGTGGTACTGTACAATTTAAAGGTAAATACTTCGTTTAGTGCAGAAATAACCTATGTTTCATATCAGCAATGCTATTTTCAGCCTTGAAAATAATCCGTTTATTTCAGAAAGAACCCAAGCGACCTTAGGTTCTTTCTGCAGTAAATTTCACTCGCGACGGTTGGCGGCCTTGATGACATCACAGGTTTTGTGACTCACTGTGACAATAATTCACAACTACCCTGTACGTGGCCACTCATTTTCCCCATGTGACAGAGATTTTGAAAGCATAAAGCGTCTCTTGAGAAAGATGGACAGGATTTATACTCCTGATGAATATGCAGAGCTCATGTTATAAGCTAGTATGTCTGGCCAATTTACTGTATATCACCTTACATCAGATGAAGTTCTCAGTTTCAAAAAGTGGTGCCCTAAATCATATAAGAAAATGCCAAATTCGGACGAAACATCAGGAAGGAAAGTACCCAAAGAAAATAAGCAGCCATTCAAAGTGTCCAAGTACAGGCAGTTTCTCCACAACAAGGATATTCCAGGAAAAGTGATAGCAAGCAAATTCCTTGGAGGAATAACATCTTTCTTCACATTACTAAAAACTGCCAGCCCTCCGGAACTACCAAGAGAGAAAACTTATCCTTTGGGGAAGGTATGTTTACTTTTAATTTACTAAGGTTATTTTAAACGTTTATATTTTACTTTTAGCTAAACATTTTTGGAGGCTATAAGAAATTTTAAATTTTATCGGGTTTTGCACAGTGGGAGTTTTGGGTTTAGGTCCCAATTAAAAAAAAAGAAAAAAAAAAGATAGACGATATAAACAAGACTTGTTGGTATACACTCTTGGATATGAAGCCTTCTATGACACTATCATCCAATGGCCAGAAGTTGTCAGAAGTTGCCAGAAGACTTCCCTGAAGCTGAATAAGTGAATAAGACCTGATCTTTGTATATAGGCATACTGTAGCGTGTAGTACACTTGTATTTTTCGATTTAGGCCTAGATAAAACACACTTTTTTACACTTAAGTGTGTCTGTTACTTAAGTTTGATACCAAAACAGGCAAAAAATAATGGTTTGACTTAATTTTAATAATAATGTTTTAAAAAATCATTTTGGATACACTCATTTATTGCAGAAACCACCTAAATGCAATTTGTCAAACAAATTATGGCTCAAAAACTTAAAGGAAGAAAAAATAAAAAAAATAGATTATTTCAATAGCATGTATTTTTATTTGGTAAAAAAATATTTGAAGGAGACTAGACCTATACTTAAGCTGCAAAACAGTTTGTTCTTAGTTTTCCGAAAGCTGCAAAAGCGCACTTAGGTGGTTTCTGAAATAAACGATTAAAATGTTCTTAATTGCAAAAGACCAAACCAAATATAACAGAGTACTGTGTTATTCATTAGTTTAAAAAAAATCAGTTGCGGTTGTTCATGATCTTTTTAGTGTAATACCTCTTGTTAGTCTTTGTAATCAATTTCTTTGATAATGTTTGCACCTATGACGCTTGTTTTATGGTTTTAAACTTAGAGACATACCATAACAATCAAGTAACAAGTATTTAGAGTTAGCTAGGAATCAAGCTGGAACAGTACTTATTTATGTCATGAAGAGTTCATTAAAGGTGAAATGAACTCGAATAAAATACGCGATAGCTGGAATAATAAGAAAAAGCAAACCGGGAAGTCTGTTTATTATTTTTAGAAGGCATTCTGCAAAATAGATACTTTGAAATACATAATTATATTGACACTTAAAACCATATGTCGAAAAACGGGATAATTTTATATTTCATAGATGCCAAAACATTTTAAAATTTAAGTAAAAGATTACATATAAATTATTGAAGATGGAAACACGATTGGTAATAATACGAAAAGAATTGCACAACAATAGGGATCTTTCATTATGTAACATTTTTGTTTGGTTTTTGAAGTATTTGATCCCTTTATAACCATTCCTTTGTTTATTTATTAAGGGACTTCACTGATTATTTATATCACTGTTAGCTACTGAAAACCTGTAATTGTTAGTAAAAGAAGAAAATTGAGGTAAACTAAATTCCTTTTACATATATAATTGAACAGTTTACCTGAGTTTTGTGGGGAATATATCAACAATGATGGAATTGAGTACACTGGGACTTGTCATGGTAAGCGCCTCCAGGATACTGGACAACATGAGCATCGCAATTGAGGAACGGATGATAAGCAAGGCAAGTCCAGCCAATCCAGATATTAACAGACAGCTCACTGAAAGAAAAACAATTATTAAGGCACTTGATAATGCGGCCACGCACATAACAAAAGAGGGTAGGCATGTAGAAGCCACTGAATAAGCATCTGTGACAATGGAACATAAAGAAATGTTTTGTGTTTCATTTCATCAACACTCCAAGCATTTATGTACATAGATGAAGATTATTTTTGTACTTTATCCAATTACAAGTGCACATACGAGGCATGTCTAAAAAGTATCCAACTTTAATTTTTTTCCGTTCGAAATGGCGATGCTATTGTGGTGACAATGTGTACTGTTGCAGGAGGAACTTTAATGTGTATGTTTGAATTTTCTCACCGTCTTTGTATGTGTCAGTCCCTGGCTGCAGGTCACCGAGTAAGATGTTATAAATGTTGGTGGGATTTAGTTTCCTCGCAAGATGATAGAAGGAATTGAGCAAAAGCACTGCAACAAATTTTGTCAAAAAAACTGGCGATTCTCAAAAAGAAACAATTTGTAAAATTCAGCGGGCGTTTGGAGTAGATGCTTGGGGGTAACCCGAGTCTCCAAGATCGAAAAAATTACGACAGGTGCAAGGTGATCCTAACAGTGTACTTTGATATCTGTGGAGCAGTGCACCATGAATACGCACCAAAGGACACACAGTGACAAAAGAATATAAACAGAATGTTTTCTGCCGTCTCTGTAATGCAATTTGGCTGACAAGACTAGACCTCTGGAGGACGAAAACCTGGCAGTTGCATCATGACTTTTGTTGTTGTTGTTGTTGTAATTTACGTCCTCCAACTTTAAGTCATATCGGACGTTGAATGGAATGGATGAAATGATGCTCAAATGAGACCAAGGTCCATAGAGCTTAGAGTTGCCTGACATTTGTCTTTCAGGATAAGAGAAAACCCCGGAAAAACCTCATCCAGGTAATTCACCCTGACCAAGATTCGAACTCGGGCCTCTTGAACGTGAGGCACACACGCTACCACCACGGTACCGAGGCGGGCCTTTGTTGTTGCATCATGAGAATGCTCAAGCACATTAATCGCAACTGATCCAGACTGTTTTGAAACATGAACTTCCGCTCGTTCGCCAACCTTCCTAGTCTCCGGACCTGGCTACTTGCGACTTTTGGTTGAGGATGCTTTTGAATGGATGCCGTTTTGAGAGCAGAGAAGAGATAATGAGGAATGTGACGGTAAAATTGAAGGACTTTCCAACAGAAGCTTTCCAGAATTGTTTTCAGTAGTGGAAGGGGCGATGGGCTAGATGTGAGAACGCGTAATGGAACTATTCTGAAGGGGATTGGAGTCCCACTCCCTTTAGGTAAATAATCTATATATCCCAGTCATAGGCTTGATAAATTTTAGACATACCAGGTATAATATGCAGTATGAAGCACTATGTTATACACAATTATTATTTGGCAGTACAATATGTTACTATTTATCAGTAACCAGTTCTTATTCAAGTTTAAACGGTTAGTGCCATTTTCTTGGTAACTTGATCCGCATCAATCGCCCATCCCTTTGGCACAAACTCAGAGCGAATCACACTTTCAAAATTTCACCAGACACATTAATTTGGAACCAAACTGATTTTTGTTATCGCTGACCTTGGCAGGTTGGTGGGGATCAAGCCACTGTTTCGAGGCATCAGGGTTTCGATAATAAATGAAATGTGTAGTGTTTAACGCCCGCTTTTACTACATACGGCACCGCAGGCGCTTCGGTAATATACTCATTTTTCATCAGTGGTGATTCTCCTGACAAATCTATTATCCATGAGATTACGACACCCTACGTTCAGACTGTTGTGGTGTCAGTTCATGAGGTCTACAACTTCTGTATCATTTTCCAAGTGTGTTAATGTGGTTATGTATGGTTATTTTTTATGCACCAAGTTGTTCTGAAAGCCTAGTTTTTTATTCTGATTTTCTCGCAAAACTTAGCGTGTATGCTCAATATTCCATACTTTGGGTCTTCCAGAATGTAATAAATCTTTAGTTTTTTTCGTCTCCATTGTTGAAACGTTGGAACCATCGTTGTGCCACACACTCACTAACGATACCTTCTCTTTCCACCTTACATATTTTTCGAGCTACATCAGTGGCTTCATAATCCCGTTTCCAGTAGTGTTTTAGAAATACTCTATGTTTAAACTTTGTTGTCTCCATTTTGTGATTATTTATTAACAACTGAAGACTGATGCATGCTCGCAATGTACGCAACACAAACCAAGAAGCGCAATAAATTTTCCAAAACACCAAAAGAAAAAAAAGACTTTACTTATGAGATAACCTAAAGAGTTCGACACGTACATAATGTTACATTTTACTTTACCTAAGATGTTCTTCTTGCCCACGCGGTTGATGATCAGGCCGACAACAGTGTTGGCAAAGGCCGAGCTGGCGCCAATAATAAGACTTTTCTGGAACACTACTGGAGGAACTTCAAAGGATTCGCATGATGAGGACACAGTGACGTTTTTCAAGCTGCCTTCATTCGAATCAGTTCCAGTGGAGTTTGCGTAAAGAACATTGATAGCATCACAAACTGTTGCTGAACCGGCTTCTGGAAATCGAACGGCAAACTCGGACATTCTGTTGAACATCTCCGGCAACCATAATAACAAACCGTTAAAGCTGTAGAAAGGAAAAAATATTTCATTAGTTCAATTCAAAGTAAAATTAATGATGGAACAAATACAGTATGAATACTGAAAGAGAAACCCTTAATAAAACTATATTTGGGGCTACAAAACGTAATTTCATCATTAGGTTTAATGAGGATACAGTGTCCACATTTGAATTCACCGGAATGCCCTCTCAGCCAGTTTGTAGGTTGCTCCCTTCTAGGTCCCGATATCTTCTGCGAACTACTGGCACTCACTGTTGAGGAGAATAGAAACCTAATTCTTTATTTTAAACATATATTTTATATCTAGAGTTTGAACAAGATACCGGAGTAACACGTGTATTGTTGGACAAACATACACTCCGGGCAATTTTTACGAATTATTGACCAAATTATCGTAGTCGCTTTTCCAAAGATGAATCAGAAAAATGTTGGAGAGGGCAATTTCTAAACGTGTAATGCTGCAGCCATACAAGTTATGCAATTAGATGCCACATCAACGTACTTCTGCGTGAGAGAGGAACACGATCTGGTATCGCTCTTGACCATGCCTCTTACAAACTAGTTGTAGAGGAATTTATTGCCCTTCTGCATCTTGCAGCATCTGAAGATAAGGAAGGTCGATGTGAGGCTATATCTTAGAATGCAGATCGGCTTATATCAGATATTGTCATCTACTGTAGACCTGAAGGAAATAGCGTTGCTCCAAAAAAGTAACTTGATTGCAATAGTTAAGAATGCATAACCTTTAGGCGCGAAATTTCAGTGACACCTGTATCTAAAATAATTATAATATTAAGAAAGTAAGGACTAACCCTATACTCTTAAATTTATACAATGTGTAGGTAGACAAACTGAAAACTGTCTAAACCTATACAAGTATACAATTATAAGTTTGTCAAAGAAGCTGCAAGCATGGCCTCAAATAGAAAGACATTATCCTCAAGAATGCTAAGAATTTGGGGCAAATAGATCCCATTTGCATAATTGTACAGAAAGTTCTCTTCGCCACGTCAAGCACGATGGAGGTACCCTAGAGCAATAGCAAGTAGTTTCATTTTCATGTTTGATTACCCTGAAGGAAAGACTATTTCTCAAAGTAGCGCGATAAAATGGCTATGTCGATATGATATTTTATATAATTATAGGTAACTTCATTACTAGGAACCCATAAGGAAGAAGAATGAGAGAAGTCCCATGATGGAATGAATTGTGAAGATCATAGCACAAAAGTTTAGGAATAAAATTATTCGTATATCTGGAATACCAGAACAGATTTTGATGGATTCGGGATCTCAGTTTATGAATCAGTTATGGCAGGACAGTTATATATTGCCAGAACTAAGAACATGCTCTAAAGTAGTTTTCTCTCGGAGACGAATGGAAGTTTAGGGAAATAAATATGATTTTTGTAGAATGTTTACATTTTTGTTAAATATACTAATGACACAAGTGGGTAAAGTCTGCAACGCTCAAACATAGCACGACTCCTCATAATGTACACACATCAAATGTTACTTGGTAGGAAGCCAACTATTTCAGAAATAAAGCAAAATGGACCACAGCAATTCTATAATTAAGTGATATGCCAAAAGAAATTAAATATAAATTCCAAGTAGCATGCCAATAAGCAAGTTCTTATTTTAAAGCAGCAGAAACACGTATAGCAACAACAAACAAACAAATTAAAAGTGTTGTATTACTGCCCTTCTGCATCTTGCAACATCTGAAGACAAAGATCAGGAAGGCCGATGTGAGGCTATATCACAGAATGCAAATTGGCTTATATTCGTTATTCTGATCTGCCGTATACCTGTAGCAAATAGCGTTGTTCCAAAAAGTAACTCAATTGTAATAGTTCAGGCTGCATAACCTTAATAATAACAACACCCTTAGCAATAAACAACAACAAAATTTTTAATTTAAAATTTATGAGATCGGAACAATCCTTGATGGCTTAAACCGTGAAAAGTTGTTGTTGTTGATGATGATGATGATGATGATGAACAAATATAGTGCGAAAAAACGAAAATGTCAAAGGAAAGACATGTGGTAAAGGATAACGACATCTTGCTGATATATACGGAAATAAAACCTTACGCCAAAGAACTTCTGAGAAAGATAGAAGTGGCTGAGCAAACTATTAGTTGAAAAAGTAGAAATAAACGGGTAAAAGAAAATCCAGACCCATACGAATAGGAGAAGCATTATTTTGCAGGTTCGAACAACATGATCGTTACTATGGTGATGCGTGATGCAAAAAGTGATAGGACGTGTTTTACAGAACAAGATCTAAAAACTCACGTAAATTTATTGGGGATCATTTCAACTAGTGGAACGTCGTAATAGAGTTTCTTAATCTTTGTTGATTTGGAACCTATAAATCAGCTCTGAAGGCAGACAAACTTGATCACTAATTTGCTGATCAATTCATAACTGCTCGTAGGAGCAGATGCATGGGCAATTGTAAGCATACGCATGGTGTCCTTTTCTGTATTCTGCAGCCACTAGCCTCGAACCATTAAATGTCACTGTATCTGGTTAACTGTGTAATTAATCAGGAAGAACGAGTTTGTTTACTCTTTATTAATGATCACAATTTCACACTTCTAAGCTGACACTGTACTAGACAATGTGGTCCTTGCCGTTGCAGTAATTTGACGAACATTTGATGAAGGGAAAAAGCTGTAATACAGAAGTACCATCAAAGTTGTCAGTCAGGAATTGCACCACTGTCGAAATTCTTAAGCATGTACTTAGTCTAAATTAAACAAAAGTTGCTCAAATGCTTCATGTTCTCTCTAAAGGCACTATGAAGGTACAGGACTGCCAGATATTGATAAATTATTTTCCCGAGAGGAGTGAAGACCCTTGTAGATTTTGTGCTCTAGGAATAAGGCATACAGTTTCATCATAGTATGCTGTAACCGACCTACCTGACCCATGGGTGTTTAATGGGGTTCTCCCGGGTCGCCAGGCGAATGCTGGGTAGGTTAATTACACCCCCCGAATTTCCTGTCCGTCCATTTCAACTCCATTATCATCTCATCTGGTGGTCTCTTACAGATTAGAAGTGTCGGCAGGTGTCTCGACGATGCATGGCAAGATGAGTGAACCACTCGAGTGAACCACTTCCTCCTCCGGTAAGTCTGCTGCACGTCTCCGAACGGCTGCTGGGACCGTTTCCGAACCAAAGTAGGAGGGAATGTCCGTTGTCCTGACCTACCGAGGGAGGCTTCCATCTAAGTAAAATGTAGGGGCCCTACCTTCTGCACTATCGTAGCCCCTTGGGACGGCCGCCCTGTCTCTCCTCTCGCCTCATACTTCCTCATCTGGATGCCCCACATGGGGCATAGGTACAATAAATATAGACTGGTCGCAGTGTCGAATCCCCTCCGCAGTAATCGTAATGCTAATCGTAATTCATGATAGTGTCTAGGTCAGAAGCAAATTATGACCTTTTTCTTAACTGAAATAAATAAAATAAGTAAAATAATGCTTTTAACTTTTAGCTTTTTACATTATCAGGTTACATAGTGAATAATGTAAGAATCGGAAATTTTTCCGTTAACACTAATTGCTGACTAGTTTATTGACGGTTTCATTGAAATAATTAAACGCTAACATTTAGGATAAATTGCTCATATATTTCGATACAGATAACTGTACGGTTCACAAGAAACTGTTTAACGTTATGTTAATATCATATTAATCATATTACCATATTCATTAATACTGCTATTTCAAGAATACAGAATTGTATTATTTTCGCCATGATTTTCTAAACATTTACTAAAAGTGGGCATTTTGACGTAATATGTGTGTTTCGCTTATGTTTAATTAAACAAATAAGTATTAAGTGGTGCTTCAAGTAGTTTTGTATGAAAATCTTTTTGCTGAAAGAGGACATATCAATTTTGGCAAGAGTAGAGATAATCACACAAACATATTCTTTCAGTATAGATCTGTTTCCTTAATAAGCACAGATTTCATATGAAGCTTGAATGGCTACATACGGCAAATATAGGTTTCCTGATTATCTGAAGAACCTCAATATTAGGAGTAGAACTTATGGCTAGAAAACGCGTTACCTAGTTGTACCTAGCAAAGATGCCGAACATAAGTACACAGCTCAGCAAAGTGGATCGTAAATGTTTGCCTCTGAAGAGAGGGACAGTTTGGTACCACATCTGCTTCAGCATTCCGAAAGATTTCTTCCGAATTTCCACATTGTCCTCTCTGTACACTTCCGATTTACTCGTACTCAGTGAAGATTCCTTCAGCAGAGCTTTCACCTGTAGACAAGAAACAAGACAGATAAACACAAAACAAAATAAGCTGTAATGAAAGGTAATGGATTCGGTGATTTTTTTAAGTGAAATTTTGGGTAACAACGAATGTTTATGCAATGGTTCAACAAGTGTATGAGATGATGACAAGGGGCATTTTTGATATTCACGTTTTGCTTTTAATTGGGATATCAAAGCCACAGATGCTGATTGGTGAACTTGACACTCCATTTTATGGACTTTAAAACAACAAGCAATATAAAAGCAAATAAAAATTAAAACCTGCTTTGTATAGCAGAGAATTCTCTATCGAATAACATAAAATGCATTGCAAAAGTATTTTATTTTACCGCAAAACTTTCACTTTAAATAAGGCCAGGACGTACGAGACAACTTATTATTTGAGTTTCAGGAGGATTTGCAGTTGATAATGCAACTTTAAATCGTTTTTTCACTTTTCATTTCGTCTTACCATACGCAGATTATCCTTGTTTTACTTTCAATTCCGTAGCGAGAAGTTTTCGTCAGAAATTTATGCAATGAGTCTTCCTAAACGAGCCCTTAAAAAAGGTCAAGGATTTCTAGTGTGAAAGTGAACCAAGTCCTACAAGGAGGTGTATCGTAGACGCTTCCGTTGTCATTTGTGGCGCAATATTGCTCTGTGAGCCCTTCATCGATACATGTATATCGATACTGTATAGTTTTAGCAATAAAAAGAGCATTATAATGCTACTTTGTGGTGTTAACTACTTTAGTGAATATATCTAACATCGAGGAAGGTGACTTAGCGACCAATGTCGCTAAACAAATGGCAATTTTTATTTTCACAAGAAAATTGCATTTGGAAAAGATAATACTGAGGGTAATGTAAATTTCTGTAGAAACACAAATAAAGTTAGAGGGACACGTGTGAGCTTGAGAACCATCTCTAACACAGAACATCAACTTTGCCTGGATTTTTGACATCAAATTTTACTCCGGCATTACATTTCACTATTTCCGTTACTTAGTACTATGGCGTTACATAAGTTTAACTATATATCAAACGACGTAAACCAACAAGGTACCTTCAATAAAACTATTATTAATATTATTATTATTATCATGATTATTATTATTATTATTATTATTATTATTATTATTATTATTATTATTATTATTATTATTATTATTATTATTATTATTATTATTATTATTATTATTATTATTATTATTATTATTATTATTATTATTATTATTATTATTATTATTATTATTATTATTATTATTATTATTATTATTATTATTATTATTATTATTATTATTATTATTATTATTATTATTATTATTATTATTATTATTATTATTATTATTATTATTATTATTATTATTATTATTATTATTATTATTATTATTATTATTATTATTATTATTATTATTATTATTATTATTATTATTATTATTATTATTATTATTATTATTATTATTATTATTATTATTATTATTATTATTATTATTATTACTCAAGTAAGTTAGTCTGTTCTCAATAAGTGACTCTAGGAATCTCAAAAGTTAAATTTGTATAGCACTGGAATTCAAATTTACAAATGAATAACCACCCAGAACAAGCTTTCAAAGTTAATTTCTTCCTCATTTCTTACTTTAAAATATGAACTTACAAAGAAAAAAAAGCTTTTAGATGTTGTTTGGATGATTTGTAGATTGTGGGAGGTCTTTGAAATCTAAAAAAAAAGAGTGAAAAAAAAACCAACTGAGTTAAGTCACACTACTAACTTCAAATGTAGGATATAGGAAGTGTCTGTTTGAAATACAACGGTCCTGTTTTTCTTTTTAAACGTCTGGTTGTCGTCCTTTCCTCCATTATTATATGTAGTATAAAACATTGTATATTGTAAGAACTGCGATTAATTTTTATGCAAAATGTACAGGATGTGTTACATTACCAAACTATTCTACAAACTCTTCTTTCCAAAGGTTATTCCTCTCTCTCTCTTCTACTTATCAGTACAGATTGACTTCTATTAGTCATTTCGTTATAAGTATCAAAAGAATACGACCGGGGTTCATGTGTAGCGTGTTTGAAAAAGATGTTTGCTATGCATGTTGGGGCTACTAACGTGTGAATAGGGAAGTTTCCGAAGAGATAAAAGCGAAATTGAGTACTGAATATGGGGACTTACAGTTACGACAACAGTTACATGTTGGTTCAAGGACTTTAAGCGTGGTCGAACATCCGTTTTTGATAAGAAGCACCCAGAATAAACGGGTAAATGTAGCTACTGAAAAGCCAGGGAAAACGTCCATGATACGATTTTTGCTGATCATAAACGAGATTTCGCAAAGTGGCAGAGACCGCGATATGTCAACGAGCGCCAATTCATATTTTGCATGATAAGCTGGAGATGAAAGCGTTGTTGGCTCGATGGGCGCTGCAACAATGGACAGTAGGCTGTCGTGGCTTTCAACTCCGAAACTGTGTCTGGAGGTGTTTAAGCTGTAGACGAAATACTTTTAGGTTCTGGTTTTCACCATCGACGACACCTAGGTCCATTATACTCCGGAAACAAACAACAATCAAAACAGGGATCACTTCTGATGAATTGGCCCCAAAGAAGGCAAAGACGGCGGAAAAGGAGTTAGTGACTTTTTTATTTGGGATGCGAAGGATGTTATATTTCTCAATAAAAAAAGTACCCGAAAATAAAATACATGAATGATTTTCTACATGAATAAAAGTAGATGTATGTGACCTTCAGACTGAAATATTTCATTTGTCAAATCCTTTGAACAGGTTTTTTCCCAGTATCTCGTTTTCAATCTTACAAGTAGTGCATATGGTGACAATCTATGGTTAGTAATTAGTTAACCATGGCAAAAAAAAAAAAAAAAAAAAAAAAAAAAAAAAAAAAAAAAAAAAAAAAAAACTTAAATCTACATTCACCAAATTAAAAACATTCTTATCGCAAATGACTTCTTTTAAGTGTTACATACTCTCGTTAACTATTGTTTTCAAACTCCTTTGCTTGTGTTACCTTCTTTTATCCGACTATTCCTTTCTTTCTAGTATAGGTAAATAAAGGAAACAATGGATTCAAAATTTCACACATTATGCTACACTCCCTTTACCTGTTCATTACTGTTCGCAGTATTCATGCAGCCCCAAACGGCACAAGCAGTTTGCAGTTTAAAAATTGCCTCCAGTAAGTGCTGCTTCTAATTACCAAAATATGAGTAATTTGGCACTGAAGCTTCCTAATCATTCATTTAAAACATCTACATCATCACATAGTGCTAAGCGGTTATTATTCTTTCTAAAGGTGACATAAATTGACTTGATTTTCTTGTGCTAACCTAAGAAAGCGATAATGTTTGGCATAATAAGCGTAAAATATAATACTTCTAGAAAGAGGCATTAAATCGGCAGTGTAAGTTAAGTGCTAGTGATTAGAATTAGCGGACGACTAGTATTAGTTTGTCAAAATGTCCTCCCTAGTGGGACGATAGGATGTTGGAACGACCTTTTTGGGTGAAGTTAATCACCTGAAACAGTTAAGTGTGTAATATGATTGTGTTTCTTCAGTCTAACCCACGATCGCTCGCGTTGTTAGATAAAGTCTAACAACTGACGTAGAGCTAGCAATGCCTCAGTTGATATCTCTAAATGTCATTGAAGTGAAGTAATGTGAATGAAAACAAAGCAAACGTTGTTGAGAGCGTATTATTCAAAGCGATTTGCAATGTTAGATTATTTCTAACACGGGAATTATCGCGCAGTTGCCGTACGCGACATAAGACATGCATATCAGGCACATGCATTTGCTTTTCTAAGTAGTAGTTGAAATGAAAGCAAAAACTGTCCAAGTAATGCTAACATAGCGTTGTCTTGATTTTGATCGACAGACAGGATTTATTCTGTAGCACTGTTATGTTTATTTGTAAATATTCTCAACATCAACTGTCCTACCTATGAGAAACAAGCTGCAGCACCAGAAATTATTTCGTTTTGTGTTTATTTCGTAATTTCTTCTAACTTCTGACAATTGACTTCACAATGCCCATTCTTTCGGTTATAAGTATGCCTACAGAAGAAGAGCTTCTCAAGTGGTTTGAGGAAAATTGGATGAAATGCCTATACACGCTCTAGACTCCAAATTTAATGCCGAATCTGAACACGAGCAACTTCATACAGCAACAAAACAACCTGACAGCGACTCTGATAGTGCGGCTCTTTCAACTCCAAAATTAGGAAACCGCCAAATGCAGGGGAGTAAGGTGGAACAAAATGTTTCAAGAATAAAGCTCATCCAACAAAATTTGCACGTTAGAATATTATAGCATAGCTGATGATGACGATGATGATGACAGTTGGCGCTACATGCCTTGTAGGCCCTTGGCCTCCCTAACCACCCTCTTCCATTCTACTCGGTACTCTGCTTTTCTTCTCCAGTCTTTAACCCCCAACTTTCTCAAGTGGTCTTCTACATCATCTACCCATCTTTTCCTGGGTCTTCCTCTTCTCCTTCTGCCATCCAGCTTTCATATGAATATCTTCTTGACTACACTGGTTTCCAGCATTCTCTGCACATGACCAATCCACCTTATTCTTCCTTGTTTAATTTTCACTACTATATTTGGTTGTCTAAATAGGCACTTTAACTCCAAGTTAGTCCGCATTCTCCATCCATCCAAGTCCTTTATCACTCCAAATATATTTCTCAGGATCTTCCTTTCCAACTGTAATAACCATTGTTCTTCTCTGGTTGTCAGCACCCAGCTTTCTGAACCATACATTACTATTGGTCTCAGTACAGTTGTATATATTTTAATTTTAGTATTGCTACTGACGTTCCTTGATTTAAAAATATTCTGCAATGCATAGAAACATCTGTTACCACTTGCTATTCTTTCTTGAATTTCCACTGATGTTTTATTATCTACTGTTACTATGAATCCCAGGTATTTAAAATTTTCCACTCTTTGGTATTCCTTCTCATGTAATTTAACTGTAGGTTCTCTTCTTCTTGCATCTCCATCACCTCCCATCTTCATATATTTTATTTTACTAACGTTCACTACCAATCCTAGATCTTGTGCTTTCTCTTCCAACACTACATAACTTTCCTCAAGAGCTCTTATATTCCTTGCAAAATTGCCACAGCATATGCCACTATTTATAGCATAGCTACCGGGTGTAAAACATGTATAAAAATGCAAAAACAGTTCTTGATTGTTGAAAGTTATTATTTTCTGATAATGTAATTACTCGTATTGTGCTATGTACAAATCATAAATTAGAAGCAATGGCTCAGTATTATTCACGTGCTATACGAGACTGTCCTCAAGCAGATTTTAAAGAAATGTCAACCTTCTTTTATGTTCCTTGGGGAGCATAATTTTATAGATACATCATTAGCTCATAGTAGTTTAAACATAGTTACAATATTGCTCATGGAAATCGTATATAAATCGTAATTATATATACTAAAATAAAGACATTACTAGAAAACGCATCTTGTTAGCAAAAATCTAACATGGGAGTAATCTCGTGACCAGTGATGCGAGCGATCCCGGGCTAGGTGAGAAACCGAGCTCCTTTTCCGGAAAGGAGGTATGTAATTGTTTTACTTCTGCATTTTGATATTTTTTAAGTTCCTTCAAGATAAATGTATAATGGATGTGCACTGAAATTGCTACAAAACTTGTACAATAAGAAAATACAGACTTTCATACACCAATAAACTTCCTTGTTTTTATGATAGCTATTAAATCAGAGCTGCAAACGGGCAAAAATAAATACCGCTACCACAACGGATTAAGGGAAGTCGGGAGATTCAAATTTTGTTTTATTTACGTCCTCTCTCGTTAAGTCATATCACACGATAAGTGAAAGAGGTGAAATGATACTCAAATGATCCCAGAAAAATGGGGAAACGTACTACAAAATCTGTGTGGGCGCCGTAGGAACGAAGCAATTAATATGGTCACGAACCCGATCGCGATAAGGCGGCTTGCGCACACGAAAGGAACTGATAGTTGAGCAGGTGGTAATAAGGAGCTTGCATAAACAATTAACGATAGCGCCGATAAACAAGAGATGGATAGTTTATCACAGAGGTGAAAGACTTGCCAGCACCTATATAGTTACATTCTAGAACATTCGTGTTTTATCTGATGACATTTTAGAGTAAAGTCGAGAACAATCTAGAATGATCGATTAGGTGTATAAAAAGAAGCCATAGTTAGTGGTGAACAGTTAGTTGTGAACAGCAGTTGTGAAATGAGAGATAGCACGCTGTGTTGTTGTAACGAGAGCTAAAACTGTAATCTGCTGTCGCTGTTATTGTCATTGATCTTGAAAGACTGTGTATATGTGATTTAATGTTCTTACGTGCGAATTGAATAGTGTATTTCGACGAAAATAAAGGAGATTTTTAATTTCTGCAACTCGGCCTTTTAATTCCTGAACCCACAAAGTTACAATATGTGGAAAACGTGTATGAGATGCATAAAGATATGAATATGCATAGAGGTGTACGAATGTGTTATTTTGTTCGCATAATTACATTACTTACTGAAGTTGAATGTCGCACCGTTTTTCTTTCGAATCTCATTCTTCCGCTGAGCCAATCCTAGTCATCCTCCAATTGAGGGCGATTAGGATTATTTTGCACTCGGAATAAAAATGAAGACGGAAGTATACAGAAAATTCCTCATCGAAAAACTTAGCATTTAACATGATCTAGAATAACCAGGCTTCAATATGAGGTAAAAGTTATATCATATTTACATTACAAATAGGGCTTTTGTTAAAGGTTTTCAAAATAGTGATCCAATTCAACCTCGCTTACCTTATCTAAATGCAACCATCAGCAAACACTAATAGGATAAGATTATTAATAAGATTAAAATCGTGAGAAAAATTAAGAAATATTTAATATAAACTAGTTTAAAATAATATACTTTAATTTTCATTTGTAATTCAAAAAGCGTTCAATTTGTTCAAGCGAGACAGGAAACAAATGGACAGTTACAGGAAGCCTAGCGTAAGAGTAAGAAAGTGCAACTTCTTATTCTTAAGACTGCCATTTGCTGGAGCTACGAAGCATTCTTTCCAATGTGGAAGCTGTGCAACGTGCTCTACGAAATTCTCGCAAGTGTGACTGCAATGAAAATATAAAGAGCTCATGTACAGGTTTTCCCAGAATATTTGGTGGGATTTTAGAAATGCACTATGAATTAACTATGTAGGTATAATTGCTTGAAAGTAATTTTAATTAACCAATAATTCAATTTAGTTCATACTTTCTTTTCTATTTTTATACAGATTCATTATGGCAACATTTCAGAATTTTTCATAACATGTTGTTACCTAAGCACACTCTGAATACAATGATATGGGTGTGTTAAAATGTTATTTGAAATGCTCATAGACGTATTTCTTACTTTCTTCAAATCGTTTTCTTTGTGTTTTTGTTAATTTTTTTCTGCACAAATAAAAGCTACACTTATCTTATGGTTGCCGGGATAGAAATCCGTGACTGTGGTATAACAGCAGTTCAGATCCGAGTACAACAAAAATCCCCCATCCGAAAATAATGTTAGATCACGGGACATAAACTTGAAGGAGACCGACAATGCACGAAAGGAAAATCATTAGGAAGGCCCAGAACATCAGATGTCGAAAAAATCCGACAGTAATATGTTCACAGTTCTCAGTAGTCCGTTTTGCTGCGTAGTCTAAAATTTCGTCTTCCGAAGTCAATATGCTGGATGGGGAAGGGATTCTAACTAATGGCTGTAAAATCGAACAATTGCATAAAATAAAACCACACGACAAATTGATTCAAGCTGGTTTTGCTGCTACCATGTTACAAACAATTCATGGTGGAACACAATTT
Source organism: Mantis religiosa (assembly GCA_030765055.1). Lineage (NCBI taxonomy): Eukaryota > Metazoa > Arthropoda > Insecta > Mantodea > Mantidae > Mantis > Mantis religiosa. The sequence goes on along the minus strand of CM060947.1, from coordinate 145,928,832 downwards.
CGTGACAATAGCATCTTCTCCGATGAGGTCACGATCAATATAAATGGTTGTGTTAATTGGCACAATTGCTGAACTTAAATACTGGAAGATCCAGATGTGCTATAAAATACAGTCGAGATTCCAATAAGGTGAACGTTTTTGCGACCTTATGTGCAACAAGAGTTTGGGTTCATTCTTTTATGTTGAAAAAATAAACTCCAAAACATATATGGACATGCTACAAAATTCAAATTTCTTCAAATCGAGCACATGGAAATGGATTTGAGATGCAGCACCGTGCCATGTCGCAAACCATGTCCAAGAAAACTTAAATAATTGATTTCCAGATCATGGATTGGCAGAAATGGACCAACCTCACGGCCAGCTAGAAGAACATTAGACCTTAAACTCGGTGTGAAGAATGAGATCTAAGTGAAAGAATTCAGAGTATCGACCATCTAAAAGAACGAATCAGGCATGAAGATGCAAGCGTTATGTCAGTTGTTATTGTCAGAGTGTGGCCTGAACTTGAATTTCATTTAGTTATCTGTTGTGCAGTGATTGAAGCACATAATGAAGCTGACTAACGTTATTAGAGAACTGTTGAATTAATGGTTCAATGAAAAGTATTTTCAATCAATTGAAAGACACAATACTTAGTTCACAATGAACTCGTAAAACACCACCATATATTAAGAAACCTGTAGTACTCTCAACTAAAGTGGAAGCACGAATCTGCTTGCAATATGACTATCATCCAATAGCTTTCTTGCAACATTTCCAAAATTCCATTCATGAGCTACGTACGAGAGATACTCACTCTGTAGGTATGTCGAGGTCTTCTGGTGTTGAGGAAGTACATGTACTGCAAGACAGCAAGAGCCTCTTTTTCTCGACCCTGCGCTAGCAGAAACTTAGGGCTCTCTGGCACTGCTCCCAGTAAGAGAAATGCAGCCACAAAACTTGGTACTCCACACAGCACCACAAAGAGGCGCCACGCTCGATACTGCAGTCCAAACACCGGCACACTCCAGTGATAGGACATTAACAGCCATGCTGCTCCTGTGATCAGTTCAAATTTACCGTTACTACATATTAAAAAAATTCATTATTGCATTCAACTACATAATTTTATCCACAACTCTTTAACAATCTGTTCTTCTAAAAGCCTATTTTTCTATCTAGTTCACGTTGCACCGTGGTATACATTTGCAGAAATAGTTTATCTCACATTTGCTTAATAGTTACAGGGGGAATAAGGAAACACCACCGGCCAAAGCGAAACGATCAAATAATAATAATAATAATAATAATAATAATAATAATAATAATAATAATAATAATAATAATAATAATAATAATAATAATAATAATAATAATAATAATAATAATAATAATAATAATAATAATAATAATAATAATAATAATAATAATAATAATAATAATAATAATAATAATAATAATAATAATAATAATAATAATAATAATAATAATAATAATAATAATAATAATAATAATAATAATAATAATAATAATAATAATAATAATAATAATAATAATAATAATAATAATAATAATAATAATAATAATAATAATAATAATAATAATAATAATAATAATAATAATAATAATAATAATAATAATAATAATAATAATAATAATAATAATAATAATAATATAAATAATAATAATAATAATATAAATAATAATAATAATAATAATAATAATAATAATAATAATAATAATAATAATAATAATAATAATAATAATAATAATAATAATAATAATAATAATAATAATAATAATAATAATAATAATAAATAATAACAATAATAACAATAGTAATAATAATAATAGTAATAATAATAACAATAATAATTAATAATAATAATAATAATAATAATAATAATAATAATAATAATAATAATAATAATAATAATAATAATAATAATAATAATAATAATAATAATAATAATAATAATAATAATAATAATAATAATAATAATAATAATAATAATAATAATAATAATAATAATAATAATAATAATAATAATAATAATAATAATAATAATAATAATAATAATAATGATAATGATAATGATAATGATAATGATAATGATAACGATAACGATAACGATAACGATAACGATAACGATAACGATAACGATAACGATAACGATAACGATAACGATAACGATAACGATAACGATAACGATAACGATAACGATAACGATAACGATAACGATAACGATACGGATAACGATAACGATAACGATAACGATAACGATAACGATAACGATAACGATAACGATAACGATAACGATAACGATAACGATAACGATAACGATAACGATAACGATAACGATAACGATAACGATAACGATAACGATAACGATAACGATAACGATAACGATAACGATAATAATAATAATAATAATAATAATAATAATAATAATAATAATAATAATAATAATAATAATAATAATAATAATAATAATAATAATAATAATAATAATAATAATAATAATAATAATAATAATAATAATAATAATAATAATAATAATAATAATAATAATAATAATAATAATAATAATAATAATAATAATAATAATAATAATAATAATAATAATAATAATAATAATAATAATAATAATAATAATAATAATAATAATAATAATAATAATAATAATAATAATAATAATAATAATAATAATAATAATAATAATAATAATAATAATAATAATAATAAACGGAATAGCGATTTCTAGTTGTAAAATTATGAAGAATTTAACAAATCAAGTCTACATTAAAGAGTGCATGGGAAATGGTACTAGTTGGACTGAAAAATGCATTGCCAATTCCGAGACTTGAATCATGGATATCCCGGTCTCCTTCCGGTTGTTCTAACCACCGATCTACCATGAAAACTACATTAAAGCCTCCAACTGAGCCATTTTTCCTGGTAAACAATTTGGAGATCTCATATACCCGACACATTCGAGTAAGTTAGAGAATTTAATATCGTGCTGGCACGTTGCCATGGTAGCTCAGTGGTTAGAGAAACCGGAAGCAGACCGGGAAACTGGACTTTAGCATTGAATTTTTCAAGTTGACTAACTTTTCTAAATATTGTTTTGTTTGTTAATGACACTGTCAGTTGCCAGGATGGTATCAGTGCTGCCAAAGTGCTGGAATTTCGACTCATAGAAGTTCTTCTACATGGCAGGAAATCTACTGACTTGGGGCCGCCTCTTTTCAGCACACCTAAAAGCACTCGGACTGGATCGGGTTTGAATCTGTGACCTTGCCAGAGCCTACCAAATGCTCCTCCTCACACACACACACACACACACACACACACACACACACACACACACACACACACACGCACGCACACGCACACGCACTCGCACACGCACACGCGCACGCACACGCACACACACGGCAGTGATATTCGTGGAGGAAGAATGTGAGTGAATATGCTCTTAATTATTTGGTGTTAGTGGTGTAACTTGCAAGTACTTGTTTGTGTTTGGTATTTCATAATGTTTGTTGTGATGTTATTTCTTTGTGAGTATGTTATTTGAAACGGGCATTGCTGATTTACAGAGTTTTAAGGGAATTAACAAACACAAGCATTGTTCAAAGATTGTGAACCATAGAAACTAGCATTCAGGAGGCCGTGAACCTCTCGACTAAATTGAGAAAGACAAAGTTATATATAAATTGGAATTTTTCGTTTGAGTTTGGTTATTTCATAGTCGTAGTTGTGATGTTATTTCGTTGTGAGCATGTTATTTGAAAAGGGCACTGCTGAATTTTTGTTCCAAGGGAGTTAATACATAGAAACATTGTCTTAGGTTAGTGAAGCATATAAATTAACATTCAGGAGGCCGTGATACTCGAAACGACGGTAATATTGTGGCAACCCTGTATGGGTTGTCAGGCCTGGGGCCACTAGGCTGAACTTTGTTCGTTGGCTGCGCTGGAGAGGGGGATGGCATATCCTCTTCCCCAGACGACCGGCCGCCACCAGAGAGAGAGAGAGGACGTGTTTGTAGCAACCCTCCGGGACACAAACCTCATTGAATGTAAGTTGTCTGAAATTATTAAACCACCTTTAAAATGCACTTGTGAGTTTTCCTTCGCTGGGCCTTCCACCTTTCACCACCATACAGGTAAGCTAATTATCAGTAAAATAACATGTCCACCCCACCGCGTGGTGTGTAACTAGCGTTTGTTAAAATGGTTTAGCTCTACCGCTACGTTTTCCCCCATAGATAACAAATATTTAAAATCTATTTTAATGTAGGGTGCGACATATTGGTGGAGACGCGGGTAAGATCTCAAAAATTTTTTTTCCTTGCTTTATTCCTGTTTTGATGAAAAAATTTGAATGTATACGCTGGTGAAAGATGGAGGAAACATGGCCGACCGCGTGGTGTTCAATTAGTTAGAAATTCTAATCTGGTCATCGTGTCGTAATCCTTTAACTTTTGGTCTGTTTTTGATTTGATTTCTTTCATAGTAAACTTATTTCATAATATTGTGCTGAATTTTTTTTTATAACTACATGGAAATTGATTATTTGCGTTGAAGAATGGACACCACGTGGTGGCATAATTTGTTTTTAATTAGTTTTCTTTTCAGGCTTAATGTGAGGTTTATTTATTAATACAGAGTTTATAGTTTAAATTTGCGGAGATTTGTTTTTCTAAATTTTGAGTATTTTGGGATGTGAACTTAAATTTTGGTGGACCACGTGGTCACGTGTTAATTTTCAAGGGACGCTATGTGAATTTTAGCAGTAAAATTCAAAGTAAATAGTTTCTTTTTTTTTGGTGTTTTTGTGAAGGATGCACTTCATTTTTGTGTTCATTCCAGTTGGTAATTCTGCTTATTTTATTCTGGTGTCCAGTGTTGCTTAAAAGTAAGTCAAAATGCCTAAGAAAACGCGGCAATCATCCAATGTGCCAGTTACAATGGATTCACATGATGTAATAGCTTCGACTTCTGCTTTAGCTAATCAAAGTGCACATGTACCTAGTAATTTAGAAGTATCCATGGCACCTAATGTTAATCAGACTCAGACAATGCAAGTTTCTCGGCCTTTTATTGATCCACCCTGTTTTGACAGGATAGCACTGATATCTCCTTCAGAATTTTTGAGAAAATTTAACTTAGTTTCTACAGCAAATGGTTGGTCAGATGTACAAAAGTTGAAGTTTTTCCCATGTTACTTGCGAGACACAGCAGTACTTTGGTACCGAACTTTTTGCCATAGACACCCTGAGCATGATTGGCATTTTCTAACTCAACAGTTTTTGGCAGCTTTTCAAATGTCCAATCAAGATGAATTGTTGGAAATTAAACTTAGGCAGAGGGTACAATTAGAAAATGAACCTGTATTAGATTACATTTATGATGTATTATCCTTGTGTGACCAAGTTAACGCTGCAATGACACAAATGGAGCAGGTAAAAAACTTATTGAAAGGATTGAAACCTCAGTATGTACAAGCTTTGCTCCCATTAAATCCACAAACAGTTGAGGAGGTTTTACAAATTATTAAAAGCGTTGATAAAGCTAATTTTTATGTGCAACATAGACAACATTTAGTACAAGCACAAACATCAACTTACACTTCTCCACCTGTGTCATCTGCACCTGTTTTATCACGGTTTGAAAGTGTAAATCACTCTGAACCAGTTATTAATGTTGTTTCCACATTGAGTGAACAGGTCACTAAACTTGCTACCCAAATGCAACAACTTCAGTCTCAATTCACTGCTGCTGCATCTACTGTGCAGCCACCTCCACTTAAGCCTCCAAGATATCATGAAAAGAGACAGCAGGCACCTATTGTGTGTTACAATTGCAACAAGCGTGGTCATATGGCACGTAATTGCAGGACTTCACCATCTGGTTCAAAAAACTCGAGAGGCCCAGCCTCCAACGACATAACCTAGAGGTACCCAAAGTAAGTTCACCTGTGTCTAATGTTGTTTCTCTTCCAGGTCAAATTTTGCAAATTTTGGGGTCCATTGGGGAGTCAAAACTTCCAATTTTGTTGGATACAGGAAGTGCAGTTAGCATTGTGAATGCAGCTCATATCAATGACATTTCTAAAATGAAACCTGTCGAGATTTTGCTTAAAACAGCTGGTAACAAGTTATTAGATGCGCCTTATCAAACAAATTTGAAATTTCAAATTAATGACTTTGTTTTTCAGGAAGATGTGTTAGTGGTAAAAGACTTGGCACATAATCTCATTTTGGGTAATGACTTTCTAACTTCACATAAAGTTACCATTGATTATTCTTGTGCAGAAGTTAAGATTCAAACTCATGAGGGAGAAATGGTACACATTCCTTTTGAAACAACATGTGGTGGTCCCTTTACAGATATTGCTGTGATTCCATTGAACGATGAGGTACAGATAGTTAATAAAGTTTCTGTTGTAAAAGATGTTAAATTGCCACCGCTTACTACTTGTTTTGTGGCAGTGCAGCCTTCAGCTGATATTACAAATGAGGTTATGTTCGAGCCTTCTACCAGTATTATGCATAAGAAGAATATTTCTATTCCACCTGTAGTTTGCAAATCTTCAAAGGACTTTGTGATACCAGTACATAATAATTCAGCTGTTCCTCAAACACTTTTTGCTAAAACTGTATTAGCTAATGCTCATGAAGTTGCATTTGTTCAAAGTAACTCAGTTTCACCTAAGGATGTTACTCCATTGAACGCTCCAAAGTTTGAATTTAATGTTAATACCAACTTAACTGAAGCTCAAAAGTCAGATCTTCATAATCTGTTGTTAAAATATGAACATGTTTTTGCCACTTCATTGCAAGATTTAGGCTCAACTAATGTAGCTGAATTTAAAATAGAGGTAAAGGATGAAAAACCTATTAAGCAACGACCCTATAGGCTTGCTCATAAGCAGAAACAGATTATTTCCCAACAAGTAGAGGAAATGAAAAATGCTGGTATTATTAGAGATTCTCAATCACCTTGGTCATCACCTGTTGTGTTGGTAAAGAAAAAAGATGGCTCTATGCGGTTTTGTGTAGATTATCGTCAACTGAATAAGGTTACAGTAAACTCAGCCTTTCCCTTGCCTCTTATTGATGACCTCCTTAGTTACCTTGGAGAAGCTAAATGGTTTGCTTCCTTAGATTTGTTGTCAGCATACTTTCAAATTCCTTTAGAGGAGAATAGTAAAAAGTATACCTCATTTGTTACTCATGAAGGGCAGTATGAATTTGAACGTTTGTCTTTTGGGCTTGCTAATGCACCAAGATTTTTCAGTTTTGTTGCTGAGAAATTGTTAGGAGACTTGAAATTTAGTAAAGCTTTAGCATATTTGGACGATATTGTTGTTTTTGCCAAAACTTTTGAAGAATTATTAGAAAACTTAGAAGCTGTTTTTCAACGTTTGGAAATGCATAATTTTAAACTGAAACCTGGGAAATGTTTCTTTGCTATGGAAAAGATAAAGTTATTGGGTTTTGAAGTATCTAAAGATGGAATTTCCCCAGATTCTGAGAAAGTTACAGTGATCAAAGAACTACCACGCCCAAAGAATGTTAGAGATGTGAGAAAAGTTTTGGGTTTGTTCAATTTCTACAGGAAATTTATTAAGAATTACTCTTACATTGCCCATCCATTGATTCAGCTGACCAAGAAAAGTCAAAGTTTTATTTGGGGCCCGGATCAGCAAACAGCACTCCAGCAGTTAAAGAACTCTCTTGTTTCTGCTCCTGTGTTGGCTCATTATAATCCTGGAGCCTATACAGAATTACACACTGATGCTAGTGGTCTAGGAATAGGATGTGTTTTACTACAGAAAGTAAATGATAATCTTAGACCTATTGCATATGCTTCTAGAACTTTGTCAAAATGTGAAAGAAATTACAGTGTACCAGAGTTAGAGCTTTTGGCAATCGTTTTTGGTTTAACACATTTCAGGACTTTTGTGTATGGCTATAAAGTGCATGTTATTTCAGACCATCACTCCCTTTGTTATCTGAACAATTTAAAGGATTTGACAGGCCGGTTGGCTCGATGGAGTCTAAAGTTACAGGAATTTGATTATGATATATGTTATAAATCTGGTAAGAAACATAATGACGCAGATGTTTTGTCAAGGTTCCCTGTGTTACAGCCTGAAGAGCATCAAATTGAACAACTTGATGAGCTAATTACCTGTTTGCTATCACCAGTTGAGGTTGCTCAGAAACAAAATGATGATCCAGTTCTGACTCCAATTATTAATGCCCTTAAGGATCCTGAATCTGCTCCTGCTAAGGTTCAACGTCAAGCTTCTACCTATATTTTGAAAAGTGATGTCTTGTACAGGAAAAATTCGGGTTCTACTGGTCCCTTGCATTTACTAGTCATTCCTGAGGTGTTAAAGCATGAAATTTTGTCCTCATGTCATGATGATCCACTATCTGGTCATTTAGGTTTTTCTAAAACTTTTAGTAAGATTAATTCAAGATACTACTGGATAGGTATGAAAAAAGATATTGAGCATTTTGTGAAAACTTGTCCAAGTTGTCAGTCTAGGAAGGCACCTAAGAATCAAAAACCTGCTGGTCTTTTGCAGCCTATTCCAGTTAACTTTATTGGAGAACGTTGGGGAATAGATTTGTTAGGCCCTTTGCCTCGTTCTACGTCGGGTCATAAGTATATCATAGTTGCTACAGAATATGCTTCTAGGTGGGTTGAAGCTGCCCCTCTCTCTTTGGCTACCATTCCCCAGGTTACTAAGTTCATCTTACATCAGATTATTTGCAGGCATGGGGCCCCCGCCATGTTACTGTCTGATCGTGGTAGTGTCTTTCTGAGTGAAGTAACCCAGGAACTCTTGAAAGCTTTGTCAGTTTCCCCTCATTTTACTAGTTCATACCACCCTGCATGCAACGGCCTTACTGAACGATTTAACCAGACTTTACTAAATTGTCTTAGTCATTTTGTGGATTCAAATCAGCGCAATTGGTCTAATGTTTTACCATATGTGATTTTTTCATACAATTCTTCTGTTCAGGAAACTACAAAATTTTCACCATTCTATTTGATATATGGTCGTGAACCTTCAGGTGCAACTTCAGGCCACTTCAAATGATTTATTTGTTCGGCAAACTTTGGAAGAGATTCAGAAAGCTCGTGAAGTAGCCATCCATAATATTAATCAGCAACAGATTAAACAGAAAGAAAGATATGATGCTAAGCATAGAGATACTCATTTTGCAGTAGGTCAGCTTGTTAAGATTTTTACTCCAATTAGGAAAAAGGGAAAATGTACCAAATTGCTTCATAGATATTTTGGGCCTTTTGAAATTGTTCGACAAATTACTCCTGTTACTTATGTGGTTCGTCGACCAAACGCTCCTAGAGTTAAGGAACAATCAGTACATGTTTCTAGGATATTCCCATATTTTGATCCTGTGGGACCATATAGACTGTAAATGCATTTTGCTTTTCTTTTGTGTCACATTAAATGTAAAAAGGTTGTATGTAAAGTATATTGTCCCTTGATTTCTGAGTGTGAATTTTGAGATTTAGTGTATAGTGTGCTAAGCTATTTTGTTTTGGAATATGATGTATATTATTGGCAAATGGCAATACTTGGATAGATGTTTGATGAATTAGATGTCAAAAGTTGAACATACAATTGTTATTATTGAAAGTCACAATTAATTGATATTAAAAGTATATGTTCCCTAATAACTGTTTTGAGTTGAATAACCTCATTTTATGATAAATTTTGCAATGATTAGAAAATTGAAATTTTGTTTATTGATTTTAAGTTTACATTTTGGAATAGTGCTGTGCTACCTCGATAAGAAGGATGAATGAGATTATGTGTGATTATGTGAAAGGTGTAGAGGTAAAGTTTATCTGGTTAACGGGGTTGCTGTAATGTGCCCGTTAATCCAGTGTTTTAGGCTCGATAAAGTGGCTGAAATGTGCTTATCGATGCAAGTAATTAAGTGTATTTTTGAGTTTTGTTTAGCATTGGTGCTGAAATGTGCATGCTAAGATGATGAGGAAAACCTGAATCACAGAGAGGTTTGTGAATGACTGTTATGAAGCTGAGACCTGGGGGATGTTCTGTTTGTCATCCTCGCCATAGTTACCAGGTATTTGTGAGATAGCACATTACTGGTACAGATGTTTACTTTGTCTCTTTATTGCAGGATGCTAATAGCTTGAACATTTTGATAAAATTGTTTTGGATTAAGAGTGATATATATTTTGGAGTTGTGTGATTACCAGTATGCTTTAATGGTTTATTGAATTCTAAGTTTTATGTTGAAAAGCAAAAGTACCCTTCAATGTATACAAAAGTTTTTAGAATAGGCTAAGACATGATACTATATTTTCTCTTTTGTGTATCTAGGATGTGAAATTTTGAGGCCCCGGAACTTAATTTTTCTTTCAGTTTTGTTCTATGTATGTGTTGTAGAACGATTTTTTTTTTTGTTTTTTTGTTGGTGTAGTAATGTGACAGTAGTTTTGTTGGCATGCAAAATGTTGATGTTAGTAGATTGTAAGTAGTTTTGTTGATTTGAAAGGTAGTAGTACTGATGATATTAAGTAGTGCGCGCACATAATAAATATGATTGAAATTATAATGGTAAAACAAAGAGAAAAACTGAGCTCATTTTTGTTTAAGTGTACACGTCAGTTTTTGTTAAAAAGTTTATGGCCACGTGTAATATTTTGGGGTACCCCTCTAATTGTAAGTTTTGGTATTTTGAAAATTTGTAATATTTTTATTCAATGTTTTGGAAGGTCAAATTATTTTGTGCTGTGTGTATTGTATTATTTCTACCCTAAGGGGTTTTTGTAAAGTTTTGATTGTGATATTTCTACGTTTTATGTATTCTTTTGTGAAGATTATTTGATTTATCTTGTCAAAATTTGTAAGCTCTATATATTGCCGAGTGATGGAAATTATCTTAGTTTTATCATGTATCTTGCTACCCAGATGGGGTGTACCTAATTTTTTTTTTTATTATTTATTATTGTTCAGAAGTGAAGTTTGTTTTTAATGATGTAGTTGTCTTCTGTAATTGACGTACACTTATATTTTTGGAAATAATGTTGTAGTATGATGATACGTATCAAGTCAGCCCTATTTATCTGCGTTCCTGCTGCACCACACTGTCCCTACCGAACTGTTTGCACCATGGGAGTGCTAAACCTGCCACACTGCCTTGTGTCATCGGGCTCTGGTCCGCCCTTTATGACCACTGTTCGTCAGAGCTTTGGCAGCTATTAGTGCTGTCACTTCGTACCTGTGTTGGGGGCAGAAGAACTATTAATGCCCCACATTGTTATTCAGTGTAGAGCAAGTACAATTGTGCTCAATTCAGTGGTCTGTATTCATCAGTGACTGCAGTGCAAGCTTCAAGTTTTTTTATTACATTTGTGAGACCAGTGGGAATGGAATGTACTGTTCAGGCAGGTTGTGAAACTGTTTTTTGCTTGGTGCAGTAGTGGTGAAAAGTGCTGAACTTCATTTATTTTTCTTTTAGGTTTTTTTTTTAATTAAAGTTATAGACAGACACTGGAGTAAAGAAACGAATGTGTAACGTCAAGAGACAAGATTTATGTTTGTAATACTGTTTGTGATGTTTGTATGCTAAATTTTTTTTGTTTGTTTTGTTCCATCACTCGAGCGAGTTTCTTTTCATTTGTAATTAATTGTTCTGTTGACCCTGGGTCAACAGCTTGTGGTCCGGGGGGAGGTGTGGCAACCCTGTATGGGTTGTCAGGCCTGGGGCCACTAGGCTGAACTTTGTTCGTTGGCTGCGCTGGAGAGGGGGATGGCATATCCTCTTCCCCAGACGACCGGCCGCCACCAGAGAGAGAGGACGTGTTTGTAGCAACCCTCCGGGACACAAACCTCATTGAATGTAAGTTGTCTGAAATTATTAAACCACCTTTAAAATGCACTTGTGAGTTTTCCTTCGCTGGGCCTTCCACCTTTCACCACCATACAGGTAAGCTAATTATCAGTAAAATAACATGTCCACCCCACCGCGTGGTGTGTAACTAGCGTTTGTTAAAATGGTTTAGCTCTACCGCTACGTTTTCCCCCATAGATAACAAATATTTAAAATCTATTTTAATGTAGGGTGCGACAATATATACAAAGGTTATTGATTCATTTAAATTAGCATTCAGGAGCCGGGATCTTCAAAACGAAATTAAGACAATGGCAGAAAATGGCATCTGACGTTGAGAACCGAATCGAGAGTGCGTTCAGTATGCTGTTGCATGTGACTGAAGCAAGCAAGAATCTTCGACAAGACCTGAAAAAGGACATTATAAATGCTGTAAGCATCCTGCGAGCGGGTCTTCGACTGTAATAGAACTCAAAGATAAAGAAATAAAAAACCTACGAGATGAGGTGACAAGGGCACAAGCTAAGAATATCCCTGGAGGAAACAATAGAAGAACTTCATATATGGCATTTGGTGAGCCATCTGTTGGTCGGCTTGGGAATCGCAATGAAAATTCACAGGAGACACCTACAACTTGTGGGAGGAGTTACGCGGCAGTAGTGGGCGGAGCTAATGGTTTATCTGAACCAAAGTCCTACAAAGTAATAGTTAAAAGTAAGAATAAACAAAGCTCAGAATATATGAAAACTTTGTTGAAGACTAATGTGAATCCTGTAGAAATGAAGGTCGGTGTTAATTCTCTTAAAGCACTAAGAAACGGCCATCTTCTGATCGAATCCAATAAAAAAGAAGAAGCAGAAATAATATGCACTAACATTAATGATAGATGTGGAGGAGAGTTAGATGCGACTGTTTCAAAGAAAAGGAACCCGCGAATAATAATCTTCAACACACCAGAAGAAATAACGTTGGAGAATGCGGCTCAGGCGTTAACTACACAAAATAAGGGCCTGGAAAAATTTGAAAATGAGATTCAAATTAAATTTGGATTTGAGGATAGACGGAAGAACAAAAATCTTGTCGTTGAAGTCCCTTCTGCTGCAAGGAGAGAGATCCTTGATAGGAAATTGAAACTAGGATGGAGCATGTGTGGTTGGGATGATTACATCAAAGTGAGCCGATGTTTTAAATGCTGTAAATATAGGCATCGTGCTATAGACTGCAGAGGTCAACAGACTTGCCCAAATTGCGCGGAAACCCACACAATAAAAGAGTGCAAATCTAACAAGGATAATTTCAAATGCATTAATTGCATGAACTATAAGAAATACAATAAAGATACGTCCATAAACGAAAATCACTCTGCACTAGATCCCAACTGTCCCTGCTACCAAGCAGCGCTGAAGCAGCAACAACAAAACACTGACTACTAGCATGGACCATTTTGGACTACGATGTTATCAAGTCAATTTGCAACACTCAAGAATAGCGACTAGTAATTTAGTGCAGCTGATGATAGAACGAAACATTGATGTAGCATTCGTACAAGAACCCTTTATAATTAATAATAAACCAGCCTCCATACCTTCAACGTTCAGAATATTTACTGCCGGAAATCAGGTTAAAAGAGCAGTAATATTAATCAATAACAGCGGTGTTGATGTCACTACTCTCAGTCAAATTTCGGATGGAGATTGTGTCGTCATACAGATAACACATAGGAACCAAACATTATTTGCAGCATGTATGTATTTTGATGGACTGACGAATATAGAAGATGATATTAGGAAAATCGAAAACATATTAATACACTCTAGAAACCAAAAGTTAATTATACTAGCAGATAGCAACTCCAGAAGTAAACTGTGGTACGATGTGCTCACAAATGAACGTGGGAAAACACTGGAAGAATTCATCACCATAAACGACTTACATATCGTAAACGAAAATACAGGAGCGTCAACCTTTGAATCACCTAATGCAAGGAGCTGGATTGACTTGACATTAGTCAACAATAGACTTCTCCGAGACATAACCTATTGGAACGTAGGAGAAGAAGAGAGCTGCTCGGATCACAAAATAATCTCATTCAAAATAGGAAATAAATTTCAAAATCCCACATGGAAGTTTCAAGCCATAAGATACATAACAAAAGTAGAGAAATATAACAAATTCATAAACCTGTTAGCAACAAACTTGACCTCAAATTTTAATTGCAAGAGTAGTAGCAATAACTTGGACCAGGAACTCGCCCAAAAAGTTAACAGTAATTTGAACGCTGATCATCTAACCGAAATATTCCACTCTTCGCTGAAGGAAGCATGCAGAGGTGCATTTGGAGTGGGTAGGAGCAGGAAAAAGGAGTTTAGAGGCAAATCTGTTCCATGGTGGACGGCCGAGCTTACAATATTGAGAAAAAGGGCGAACGCATTAAGACGACGCTATCAAAGAACCATGAACGATGAGCAGCTAAGACAAGAAAGAAAAATGCAATATTGGAAAGGCAACCAAGAGTATAGGGCAAAATTGAACACCGAAAAGCTAAGATCTTGGAAGGAATTTTGTAGTGCCACTGACGGAAATAATCCATGGCCAGTTGTTTACAAAATTGCGGCTGGGAAAACTAGAAACCAGATCTCTCTTACTACACTACAGAAAGAAGATGGAACTTACACCGAAGACACTCTAAGAACAATTCAGTACATGCTAGACAAGTTTATCCCTGATGACAGTGAACAGGATGATACTCAGCGACAAAGAGAACTAAGACGACGGGCAACGGAACCAATTGATACACCAAACGATATGGAATTCACAACTATAGAAATATTGTCAGTATTGAGAAACTTCGACCCAAGAAAATCACCAGGAGAGGATGGAATAACTAGTGATATCCTGCTTCAGGTTTTCAAGAGATTCCCAACTTTCTTCACAGCCTTATACAACAAGTGCCTCAATAGCGGTCAATTTCCAGAAAGATGGAAGCGTGCAGTAATAGTTCCGGTAATCAAGCCGGGTAAAGAAGACAGCCCAAGCGTGACGAAATACAGACCTATCAGCTTGATAAATATAAATGGGAAAATTTTAGAAAAAATTATGATGAATAGGATTCAGCATCACATCAACACCAGAAATCTTATGAATGATAGACAGTTTGGATTTAGGACCCAGAAAAGCACGGTAGACGCACTTATGACTATGAAAACTTTCATCGAGAACAACTTGAATAGTTACGGATATATTGCTCTCATAAGCCTTGATGTAAAAGGAGCTTTTGACGCTGCCTGGTGGCCCAGCATATTAAATAACTTAAGAGAACTGGAATGCCCAAGAAATTTATACCAATTATCTCAGAGCTATTTCAAAAACAGGACAACAAGTCTAAGAACAAATGAATTTAGCACTGAGAAAGAAGCCAAAAGGGGCTGCCCACAAGGTTCATGCTGCGGACCCGGCTACTGGAATATTTTGTACAACTCCCTGCTCAACTTAGTCTATACAAAACGAACTGAATTAATCGCTTTTGCCGACGACCTACTTCTCATGACGAAAGGAATGAGCATAATAGACGTAGAAAACTTTGCAAATCACGACTTGAAGAAAATTGAACATTGGGCAAGAGAAAATAAAATTACTTTCAATGACGCTAAATCAAAAGTATTAGTGATATCAAGAAAGAAACAAGCTGCAAACGAGAAGATAAACATCTATCTAAATAACAAAATTATAGAACAAGTAGACATCATGAAATACTTAGGCATTCATATCGACAAACAGTTCAAGTTTGATTATCATATTGACCAAGTGCATGATAAAGCTATAAGCCTAATTCACACTTTATCTAAATCAGCAAAACTAACCTGGGGACTTGGAAGCAAAGCACTAGAAACAATATACAGAGGAGCTATAGAACCTATACTGACGTATGGAGCACCCTTATGGGCATCTGCATTACACAACCCGAAGAATCTGAGAAAAATCCAGAGAATCCAAAGGTTGTTTAACATAAAAATTACGAAGGCATACAGGACAATTTCATTTGACGCATCTTGTGTCATTGCTGGCATCCAACCCATTGATATCACAATTGAAGGGAAAGTCAAACTGTACAACTTCACGCAAAATAAACAAGACTATGACGCACCGTTGCTCCCCAGTGACTGGAACCACCCTGCAGAAGTACCTGAAGTTAAAGAAGCTGGTGATGAAAACTCTATATTCAAAATATACACAGATGGAAGCAAAATAGGAGAGCAAGTGGGTGCAGCAGTTGTAATATTCAAACAAGGGACTTCAATTCGAGAGTTAAAATACAAGCTAGACAGAAGATTACTAATAATCAGGCAGAACAACTGGCCATATTGAAAGCGCTGCAAGAACTTCAAAACTTTAACAACACACCGGAGGAAGAGAAGACTGTAGCGATATATTCAGACAGTACAGTAACCCTAGCCATTCTGCGGAATAATAATAAACATAACTCCATAGCAGAGAAAACCCTTAATATATGTAAAACCTTACAAAGACAAAAATGGAGAATACATTTCAGTTGGGTGAAAGCCCATGTAGGTATATGTGGAAATGAGTTAGCAGACAAACTAGGGAAATCCGCTGCTCTAGATGATCTGCCCAATAGCTACAGTTTGATACCTAAATCTGTAATTATTTCTGAAATACAAGAAACAGGGCATCAGGTCTGGCAGAATAGGTGGAATGCCACGGACAAAGGGGCTCTCAGCAAATTATTCTTTCCAACAATAAAAGATAGACTGAAGAGAAAGCTTCCTTTAACACCAATTTTCACAGCAATAATTTCCGGCCACGGTAAAACCAAAGCTTATTTACACCGATTCCATATAGTAGACGATCCAAAATGCACATGTAACAGCTCCCAACAAACTGTAAACCATTTAATATACGAATGTGTAGACAAAAGTCAACAAAGAGCCAAGCTAATACAAGATGTAACTCTAAATGGAAGCAAGTGGCCAGTAACCAACGAGAGTCTTGTAAAACACCACTTAAAAGCATTCTGTAAATTCATAAATTCAATTAACCTGTAAAGATATGTAAATATGTATAACTTGTGAAATCAACTGCTAAAAGATGTAATGTAATATTAACATGTAAATATGTACAATTTGTAAAATCAAATGTTGGAAAAATGTAATGTAATGCATGTAATACTACTATGTAGTGGGGCATGCTGATTGTTATCAATAAAGAAGAAAAAACACACACAAACACACACACACACACACACACACACACACACACACACACACACACACACATATTCACATAGAAAGGATATTTTTCTAAAGATGTCCTTTTGGGTTTACCAAACCTAAAACATACGTTTATGGTGAAAACTCAACGCCAAATTATTGGATAGAATATCGCCTATTTATATATTTATTCGCGGAAGTGAATATGCCTTGGGCGGGGGTGCAGGAGCTTCCTAAACTTCCAATTCCGGTCAAATTACGACTACTAATCCTTTTGCCTGCGTATAATACTTCTTTTACTTGCTGTACCTACTGAGCGGGATGGCTCAGGAGGTTGCCTCTGTGATCTACATTCGAGAGGTCTTCGGTTCGATTACCTTGGCCACCCATCTTGGACCATATTTTTTGTGTTTTCAGTGGCTTCGCCGGGTCCCTAGGTGAATTTTAGTAAGGATAATTAAGTCCCAGTAATTCTTTAGCCTCCATTCCACCTCACTATCGGCAGAAGTTTCAGAATGCAAGGCTAGGAATTTTCTCTCCATAAATGCTCATCCTTGGGATTAGGGAAGGTCTCCTCGTTCCAAGCCATATAAAGATAATGTGTGAACTCGGAAAGCGAAGCGATACGAGCTATAGTTAATGGAAGTTAATTGTTCTTTCACACTAGCCGTGTGTAGGACGCACTATGAAAGAAAAAGACTGAAAAATTCAATGCCATAGCCGGGATTTGAACCACGGATCTTCTGGTTTCCGTCCAGCTGCTCTAACCAACTGAATTTAATGTCATGTTGGCACGTTGGCCATAGAAGCTCAAATGGTTAGAGCGGCTGGACGGAAACCAGAAGATCCGTGGTTCAAATCCCTTCTATGGCATTGAATTTTTCAGTTTGGCTCTACCCTTTCAACGAGCTATAGTTGCTTGGGAACCTGCCTTCTGGCGTCGTCTTAACGCCCTCTCATCTCACCCCTCCTTCCCAACGGTGATTACTGTGTAGAATTCGTTCCATTTGACGAAGGTTTCATGTATGATTACAGTTTTAATAAATTCACCTTAGTTCATGAAAAATTATTACTTTTTTATATTTTGTAAGAATTATAATTGTTTTCTGTTGAGTTATGATAATTTCCAGTAGCAATCAACCCGGCTTTTCAAACATTCTAAATAATTTCTTGAAACACATTTAAAAGAACGAAGCCGTTAGTACAGATGATGGAACTAAGGATATGAATTAAGATGGTGAAACTTGGCGTAATTGAAGAAACAATTAATTATTATTTAATTTGTATCACTTATTCTTCATATATGTAAATTACATATTACCAACATATTAACATTTCTAAATAAAAACTTTACTGATTCAATCCCAGAAATCCAACAACACGACTTATCTCTTCGCTGTCACTTACTAAGAAGGTATAATAATTGAATCAAAACATATCTTCTCTCTTCGGCATCCCTTATTAAGGAAAACAATATTATTGATTTGCATTGCCTTAATGACAAACGCCTCCACGCATATTTTACATTCATAATCTACTCTATATCATACGATTTTCTTTAATTCACTGATTCATCTTCTTGTTCATGTCTCCAATATTTCAACAGTTTATAACGATTTATGTTAAAACCTCTTAACTTATATTTACTATTTTGGGACTGAAAAAGAAAACAACTGTTTCAGTATAGTGGCTTCCAGTCGCTCCACGTTACACTGGCAATTATATTTTCATCTTAAAAGGAGTAATTCTTCCACAACTGTATTTCGATAATTACGTAATTCGATATTTAAGGGTGGATAGAGCCAACATGAAAAATTCAATGCCATGGCCGGGATTTGAACCACGGATCTCCTGGTTTCCGTCCAGTCGCTCTTAACCTTTGAGCTACCATGGCCAACGTGCCTTCGTGACATTAAATTCTCCAGTTGACTCATATATTACCCCGGTAAACCACTAGGAGCTCTCGCATCCGAGATACACCGTTTGTGGCGACTTACTATTGTAAGTACTTAAGTCCCAGGCTTCATCATTTAACTCTTATTATTTTAGTTAATTGATGGAAATTAATCATTTCTCCACACTAGCCGTATATAGGCTAAGATATTTGATGGATAGAGCCAACATGAAAAATTCAATGCCATGGCCGGGATTTGAACCACGGATCTCCTGGTTTCCGTCCAGTCGCTCTTAACCTTTGAGCTACCATGGCCAACGTGCCTTCGTGACATTAAATTCTCCAGTTGACTCATATATTTCCCCGGTAAACCACTAGGAGCTCTCGCATCCGAGATACACCGTTTGTGGCGACTTACTATTGTAAGTACTTAAGTCTCAGGCTTCATCATGATGAAGCCTGGGACTTAAGTACTTACAATAGTAAGTCGCCACAAACGGTGTATCTCGGATGCGAGAGCTCCTAGTGGTTTACCGGGGAAATATATGAGTCAACTGGAGAATTTAATGTCACGAAGGCACGTTGGCCATGGTAGCTCAAAGGTTAAGAGCGACTGGACGGAAACCAGGAGATCCGTGGTTCAAATCCCGGCCATGGCATTGAATTTTTCATGTTGGCTCTATCCATCAAATATCTTAGCCTATATACGGCTAGTGTGGAGAAATGATTAATTTCCATCAATTAACTAAAATAATAAGAGTTAAATGATGAAGCCTGGGACTTAAGTACTTACAATAGTAAGTCGCCACAAACGGTGTATCTCGGATGCGAGAGCTCCTAGTGGTTTACCGGGGAAATATATGAGTCAACTGGAGAATTTAATGTCACGAAGGCACGTTGGCCATGGTAGCTCAAAGGTTAAGAGCGACTGGACGGAAACCAGGAGATCCGTGGTTCAAATCCCGGCCATGGCATTGAATTTTTCATGTTGGCTCTATCCATCAAATATCTTAGCCTATATACGGCTAGTGTGGAGAAATGATTAATTTCCATCAATTAACTAAAATAATAAGAGTTAAATGATGAAGCCTGGGACTTAAGTACTTACAATAGTAAGTCGCCACAAACGGTGTATCTCGGATGCGAGAGCTCCTAGTGGTTTACCGGGGAAATATATGAGTCAACTGGAGAATTTAATGTCACGAAGGCACGTTGGCCATGGTAGCTCAAAGGTTAAGAGCGACTGGACGGAAACCAGGAGATCCGTGGTTCAAATCCCGGCCATGGCATTGAATTTTTCATGTTGGCTCTATCCATCAAATATCTTAGCCTATATACGGCTAGTGTGGAGAAATGATTAATTTCCATCAATTAACTCGATATTTAAGTTTTATCAGTACTGAATCATTTTGCTGATTTAGTACTTGGTATAACTTTACATTTTTATATTTATAATCAAATATTCACCCAACTTCTCGCACCAGTGATTTTGATTAATACATCAAATATTATAATAACGTCATTGTTTTAAGGCCAGAAATTTTTGTTTTGAAATTTGGAAAACATAGCAGTGCGTGTGGCGCCAATAACTCACCTGGTAGAACTAGAATGGCTGATGATATGAAGACTGCAGCCCACATGATGGCTTGCGCACGCGTCTTGTCTGTATGGAACTCTCCCAGATAGGCATATGTCACAGCAGAAGGAGCACATATACTGTTGTACAGAAACAAACACCGATTTAGAAAACTGTTAATCACTTTTAGAATTACTTTAATTTTAATTTGGCTAAAACTCATCATGGTTTATATTTTTGTACTTATGTTTTAATCTTAAATAATTAGGGACATTTTTGAAGACAGGATCATCTATAAGGGACTATGGCCACCGGGATCTCCAGACTTTAAAGTAAGCGATTTTCATTAATGGGGAAACTTAAAAACTAAAGTTTATGGAAACAACCCGCCTACGTTAGAAGAACTGAAAGACAATATCAGAAGAGAAACTACTTCAATTTCAGAAGATGAATTATTGCGTGAGAGCAGAAATTTTCTTCGAAGGTGTGAGACATACGTGACAGCTCAAGGACATTATCTCCAATACCATCTGTAAGAAAGTTATGTGATTTTTATTAACATAAGATCGGATAATTTGACAATTTTTCAGTAAATTGTGTACCATGGTTATATACAAAAATGAAACGTAATAGGTCGTGTAAGTTGAAATATCAAAACCAATGTCATTCTAACATACACAATATTATTGCAGACAAGAGCAAACCACCAGAGCTTTTTAATTTTCGCCTTCTCTACTAGGTAAGGAAAGTATTACATTCATCCCAATACTTCATAGTTAAGATTTCACCGAAGATAAATGTGAAATACCCTCAATAAATGAGCAATTAATATAGTTTTAAAAAATTATCCGTGTGTAGCATAAAATCCATTGTTGTTGAAATTCACCAGCATCTTTCAAGGAGTTTCCCCAAGGGTAAAAAAAATATCCAGAAAAGGAAAAAAAAAAAAAAGAAAAAGAAACTTTTGAACGATTTTGTTGAACTTACTATACTTAAATATATGTGAAATATATATATATATGAAATTAGATGTATATCTTGAACTTTTCTTTAGGTATAGCCTGTAAATTCCTCTTCAGTTTTAAGGACTTTTATTAACGGGTAAACAAAAACATACATTTAGTTCAAATATACAATAAAAAGAATTTTTGTAATTTTAGCCATTTTTGAAGTATTCGTCATTATTTTCCATCTTACATACCTATACTTTTCTTTCACGTGAGGTCGTTATTGAATGCCTCTCTCTCTCTCTCTCTCTCTCTCTCTCTCTCTCTCTCTCTCTCTCTCTCTCTCTCTCTCTCTCTCTCTCTCTCTCGCTCTCCGTTGGCCATGCAAAGAGAAATGGCTTTTTGAACGTATCATATGGGGGACCCCCTGTGAATATATCTATCACTTAAGCTTGCAGCATTCCCCTATTCACATTTCAATTCGACAATCTGCCCCACCTCTCCGCCACAGAATGCCCATAAGATTATCATTTTAGATCTCAATTGGCATAATTAGTGGACATCGCTGCAGTAATTACGTCGTTATAGCTCCGTCAGTAACGATATCTGTCGATATCTACCGACTCTGGCACAACATCGCTATGACAGTATTAAGAAAGTCAAAGCAATTTCATTCCATATCTTGGAAATGGTAAATTATACAAACCATTAATGTAAATTGTGTGCTTTAAATATGCTTAAATTATCAGTAAGCCTTTGTGATTTACAATTATCTCTTATGGTTTACCACTTATATAAAGTTATGAGAAATTCATTCCAAATGAAGAGAGCCTCACACAGTATTCGTTGAGAATTAAAGAAATGCAGTTTTATACAGTGTTATCACAAATGTGTTTTTGAGTTTCGAACACGCGTATCTTGTCTTTAATATAACTTAGAGCTCTAAACTAGTGTCAGTGGAAAGAGGAGTTCAGAAGAGGTTGATTTTGGAGACATAGGTTTATATAATGACATATAATCATGTACAACATTGTGTATTCTTGAAAGTTACTCCGTGTTTTCGTCCTGCACCGTAGCATAGTGGGCTAGGATGTTGGTTCCCTGCCACGAAATTCGCCCAGATTGAGGATTTTAAGTCCCGGATATAAGACCGGTCCCTACTCAGTATGGTGAGGAAATTGAAGAGATAGATTGGCAGCGAACCCTGGTCTAGAAACCAACTCTACGGCGGTAGGGGGGGAGCGATGCTGACCACATCTCCTCTGTGAATCAGTTGGATGTCTACCTAGCGTATGTGGACTTGATGCCGGCAGTCGGGTTGGTCTTATTTTTACATTTACATCATTTTAATCGGTATAAACATACCAGAAGCAGTTCGATATGTATCATGAGAAAATGTTTAAAATCAAATCATATAGAATTGGATACTATATGCTGGTCTTAGAACTTAATTTTCATTCCATAATCTCAGTAGTGGCACCAAAGTATCAAAAGGACTTTAAAAGAATGATGATTAGCGCTTCTAATTACTAATAATTAATGTCTTAGAAATGCCGTATGATGTGGTTTCTAGCATTTAAGTTAACAAATATGACACCAATACTTGTTTACATTCAAACGGAGAAAAGAGAAGCACTAGTCTTCTGCGCTACTGAACTTGTAAATAGCCGGCAGTGTTCCGGAGAGGGAGTTTGTAGTGAAATCCTCTGCGTACCTATTTCCCAGGCAAAGGGCAATAAAATAGTAGCCGCGTCCGAAGACTACTTGTGATTATTATAGAGTGATTCGGAATAAATTGTGTGTTTTAAAGGGATCAAAATTTTTTGTGCAATAGCTTCTTAACGTTTAGCCCTAACATAAGTTTATAAAAAATTTCATCTGAGTAAAGAGGCTTCTTAGATTTTTAACAGAAAATCCACAATATATATTTTATTTGAAATGCCAATATTACACTTTTATAAACTCGGACAAGCCATTTTGGAGAGAAATCGAACATTTCTAACACATTTTTAAGGGTAATTTGTAGGAGTGATTGGTGTTGAAAATCTTAGTTTGGAATCTTTGGATACCCTAAATACCAACTTGGTATTTATTAGACTTTTCGTTTTCGGATTGTGCTGCTCAAAGGTACGCCAATACCGTACATATGTACACCAATCTTATCCCAAAAATACTTGGGGCGAAGGATCTCAAAACCTGTATTTGTAGTATCGAATATATTGGTGGAATGTACTACTTTCTCTACTTACTGTAAGCAAGCAGCAGAGAAAACAGAAGGGAGCAAATTTAATGAAAATGTCAGTTAACTACTCACAAAAATCCATTGAAGAAACGAAAGGTCACAAATAGCCAATAAGAATGAGAGAAGCTTGATGCCACTGCGCAGAATCCATCTACAAAAAGTGCACATATCAGCATCATCCGACGTCCTCTCGTGTCCGCCAGAAACCCCCAAAGATGTGAGCTGGTTATCATGCCTAACATAACAAGAAGAAAAGCATTTATTAACTTAAAGAAGAAAAGCTCTAGCTACTGGATTTAATGTAATAGTTTAGCATAATTATATATATATAGTTTAACTGTACTTAAAATATATTTGATATGGAAGAGAAGAAACATGTCTACAAAGGCTACCAATTTTTTTTATTTAGAATGTTTTTGATGTGTAGATGTGATAATTGTTGAACATCACATCAATAATTATATTGACTGCTACAGGACCTAGTGTTTTTAAAAGGGCTCAATAACTAGCAGAATAAAGATTCCATAAATTGTATTTTCTTTATCCAGTTTACTTTCTTCACCACCTGTATAGTAGGCAGAGAATGTACTACTTTCGTTCAAGGATTTAATATCAAGGCTTCACCGTAAATATTCCATATATCCAGGAAAAGCATTTTTTAGAAAACGATTTGTATATGTGTGTACGTTCGCACGCGTGTATCTGAGTCGGAGAGAGAGACAGAGAGAGACAGAGAGGGACATAGCGTGCATCTGTGGAAAACGCAATTCCAAATTGAATTTAACTCCAAATTAATTTTTATTGTTTATATTACAGAGGGTTTTGCGGCACTGCGACCAGTCTTGATCTATTGTACTTATGTCCGCACGTGAGGCATCCTCACGGGAGGAAATATGAGGTGAGAGGGGACAGAGGGCGGCCATCCCAAAGAGCCACGATACTGCAGAGGGCAGGGTCCCTACATTTTATTTAGAAACCTCCCCCGGTAGGCCAGGATAACGGACATTCCCCCTACTGTAGTTCCGAAACGGTTCCACAGCCTGTTAGAAGATCGGCAACCGACCTACCGGAGGAACAAGTAGTTTTGCTTTAGAGCATATCTTCCTGCCCTGCACCGCCGAACCACCCGCCGACACTTCTACCCTGAAAGAGACCACCAGATGAGAGATGTTGTAAAATGACAATGGAGATGAAATGAAGGGACAAAAAATTCGGGGGATATAATTAACCTACCCAGCATTCGCCTGTGGACCCGGAAAAATGCCCGAAAATACCCAATGGTTAGGTCGGTTGGCCACGGAAATCGAACCCGAGCCTCCCGAAGGCGGGCCACAGACGGAACCACCTGAGCCATCCCGCTCGGTAAATGAAATATTGGTATTTAAGTTAGGCGTCTTTGAGGAAGCTTTCCTCTACCCCAAACCAACCCTGTCATGAAACACATGTCGAAAGCTTAGATTCTTTCACAAATTGTTGATTTATGTCATGTATTGGGATATTTCTATGGCAGCGGCAATTTATATCTTGAATTTTCTGGAAAAACTGTCGGAAGTAAGTATTCTTATTTTCCAATGCTATTGCTTAACTGGTAAGTCGTATGAAATACATAAAAGCTTAAATCTTACCTCACAAAAATTATAGCTTTCATTGAAGCATATATTTTATGTGAAATATATTTTTCTGTAGCTATTAATTGATAAACTATTTACTGATATGCGTTTAAATTGTTCATTTTACTTTCTCTACTACGAATAGTTTGAGAAAGTGTTGTACTTCACCTCAAAATTAAATATTTAATTTCGCCAGAAAAGCATGTTTTTTGATCCCCTGAATCCGAAAATATCGGTGTATATGAGTATGTATACGTGTATATGTGTGTGAGTGTGTCTGTGTTGTGTGTGAGTGTTTGTGTGTGTGAGTGTGATGTATGGTGTGTGTATGTGTGCAGGCCCGTATTTAGAACTTAATTTCCGGGGAGTTTCAAAAAATCGGCGTTGAATTATTTGCTTTTAATATTTAATCAGGGATGTGTTTTTATCATGTTAGTAAAAATTTAAAAACATATGTAATATATTACATTCACATGACTTTTTCCACACATGCTTATACAGGTTGTTCTTAGAAAAGTTCGTTGTTGTCTTGTTTCTTTGGATAGAGTTTCTAGAAAGGCTTTTAATTACACATTTTTTGTACTTTTACCTGGGATAAAGTGGTACAAGTAATAATCATATGTTTAAAAGGCGAACCATGATATTCTCTTTGAAAGAAAAAGGGAACATGAACTTAAAAGTTAAAAATTACATACCTTTAAGTATCTGAGGAATCTAATCACCAACAAATAATATATCTGAATTGGTTAACTTTGCAATACATTAATGTAATTGACATTATTTGTGTATTTTAACGAGTTTTACAGGTGCTGTGCAGAAACTTTTTGTTTATCTCTTAGATTTAGTTATACAGACTTCACTTCCAGAAAGCGGACTTGAGAGTTAATCCTCAGAAATTTCACAATGGCATTTTATTTATGTAGGTATCTTAAGTCTGTGGTGTTTTAATTAAAATTATTGAAGCCATTTTGGAATATTTTCTTGAAAGCCTTCGTTTTGCATCCTTGAAAGATAACAAAATTAAATCTTACATTTGGTATCCCTCCAATATTTGGATTCTGAAATATGCTATTAGCAGTAAAAAAAATCAATACACATTAGAGCGCGCGTGGACATTCCTTTTTTTTTAAAAAAAAAGCCGTCGATGTTCTTGAGGAATGTTAATACACATGCATTAATAAATCAGACCATCTGTAAGCAGCGGAGAGTATTGCGATACAGAAATTATTTATAAGGGGTATCTCACCTACATCGCATGTTTATTAGGTGCAGTATCTAGTGTTGCATATTGTATTTCAGGGGACCAAAATGAACTTATTGTCGACGGGCACTTAAACCCCAAATCACTCATTCACTCACTGTATTCAGCTATGAATTCCATAACAGTACTATAGTCATGCTCTATTATTTTTCAGCGGCCTGTACTTCTACCACCGTACCTGATCTTAGGTATATGAAATGCCAGAAAGTTGAAAAGAAGCGGTTCTTGATTAGAGGCGGAAAATTTCACTTTTATAGTTCTGTTCTGCACGCATCCTTTGTAACTTTAGGTCTGTCTGACAGTGAATAGAGACGTTAAGATGAGAAGCTTGAATAAAGTTTTTCGATTTATTTTGAACTAAGTTTTATTTAAACCATTTATTTATTAAAACATTGAAATGACAATTCATTTGGGGTGGGGTCCAGACCCCCTGGACCCCTCTTAAATACGTCTCTGTATGTGTGCGCACGCATGCTGATCTATAAGAAGCATATCTCAAAAACGTAAAAGTTGGTTAAATAAAAAACTTAATTTCGGTATCTTTTAAGGATGCGACGAAAATATTTTAAACACATCGGTCAACACGTAGTCCACCCTACAGATGCATAATCTTAAGCAAATTTAGGCTTTCTCAAAAATGGTTCTAGGAATTTGAGTAAAACAAAATATATTTAAGACATTTTCATGACAAGTGAAATGCATTTTTGGAGTTTTCTGATAATGTCTCCAGAGCTCCTTTTCATTCTGAATGACTTTTACTCAAACCATAAGACAGACAAAATCTTACTTTATGCATAAAAATTGAGATTTTAGTAAAACATACAATTTACACACTTATATCTCTTGTAGAATGAATCATTTGGAGATATTCCTTGATATTAGCCTAAATTCTCGAACACTTATACTTTTATTAAATGGGAAGTCACTAGTTATGCTTATCTCTCTTGGTCATTCAAAGGGAACGGAATTACAAAGGATCGCATAGCGGCGAACTATTGAAAGTGTTGACTCACTCTTAAACTCTACTTTATTTCCCATACTTCCCTTGCACCTACAAGAAAATTAGCAGTAATTTCTGCAAATGTTTATCTCGATAAACACGAAATAGATAAACGCATAAGACTTTGTAAGAATAATTTGCACAAAATTAAAGAAGGTAATGTGAGTATCACATCAGATTGCTTTTCAGTTTTTATACTTGCTATGAGGCAAATTTCAGAAGTGTTGCGTTTTCTTCACAAACTCTGGGATTTTCCTCATTCGTCAAAAAAGTTATTGCCACTTTTATAAAATGATACCTCCAAAATTGGAGACGTTTTTGCAATGAACCCTTCTGTTAATTAGTTCCTTTGAAACTTAAATGCAAAAATATGAGCATAATAAAAGCAGTTGAACAGAAGTTCTAATAACACATCTGCTTGCCGCCCTTTCTAATTCTGTGTGGCCTTAATTATGTTCTAGTAAGGCAAAGTGCGCAAAGTAGCGCCGCCATCCTGGAATAAGATTTCTGCAAGTACGAATGACTCGACTAGAAGTCCTACATCATTTTAACTGGGATTAAAGTTAGCGTCCTGCGCCGTGGAGTAGTGGGTTAGAGCGTTGTGTTTTGGTTCCCTGCTACGGCATATGGATTTTAAGTCCCGGGAATAGAACGGTGCTCACTCAGCATCGTGAAGTAATTGAGGTCCTGCAATAGGTAACGAATCCTGTTCTAGGAAGTCAGCTTTCCGGCTGGAAGTGCCGTGATGCTGACCACATCTCCTCCCCGTATCGGTTGTTCGATCGCCCACCTCTACCTTCCGTATGTGGGCGTGATGCCGGAAGTCTGGTTGACAGGCTCTGACTCGCTTGCGGGATTTTACCCTTAATACTTTTAGTGGCTCTACTGTAAAGTCAAACTCTATGAAACCCACCCTATTAACAAGTCCCCCTACAGGCCGTTTCCCACGAAAGTTCAAAAATAATTGAGGTAGCTGTACGCTTAAATTTCATCATTTTATTTAGAGGAATCGGGGAAAATTGTATTATATATCTATGATACAAATGAACGATTCATTTTGATCGAAGTGCCTCAGCAACTCTGTAATAATATGAAGACTTTTAAGTGTTGGAAACATTTAAACAAAATTTCGGGGTTGTAGGCCGCAGTCTACAGATGTTTCGTCTAATTCTACAGTAGTTAACTTCATTGGAAAATCGCAGTCGGGAATATCGGAGAACTTCTACGACGCCACGGTTATTAAGCAAATAATGCTCATCAATACCGTACGCCTGCAAAAGCTGAGGTGAACGACACCATAAATAATTAAACGGAAGCTTAAACGTACTTTTAATTTTACTATTAACATTGTTTACTATTTCATATGAATTAAAGATTGATGTTTAATATTTAAATGTTTGTTTAAGATAACCTTAAAGGTCACAGTTAATCAAACTACTTTGGTAAAATATTACATATTACGGTGTCACTTGGTTTTCCGCATATCGCAGTCTAGTTAATGGCATGAAGTTTGATTAAATACGGTTGGAGAGTTTATGGACGAGCTATCTTTACCTCACTACGAAGAAAATTTATTACTTACCTCTCTTAAACAAAATATTGAATTATTACATACGGTGTTGTCTTCTCTTGAAGGACGCGATTCACATTTTATCACTATTTCATTATTGACGATGGGAACCGAAAAATATTCACAAATCCTAAAGTTATTTTTTCCGCGTGGGTATATCATATAGACCAGTGTTTCTCAAAGGGTGGTCCGCGGACCCCCGGGGGTCCGCGAGGTGATGTCATTGTTATACAACATCAAGTCATTTTAGAGAAACAGACTTGTCAATGTAGAAACCGACTTAAGAGTAATAATCACCAACATTAAACCCAGCTTAATAATGTTATTAATCTTTGGGTAATCCAAAGAGTGTGGTATTTATATACAAGAAAATATCTTAAATTATACATAAAGTAATTATTTAAATTCCAATTATAAAATTCAACCAAAAGTCGACTCGTTCTAATAAATTGAGTTGCCAAACTATGGGGGTCCGCGAACAAGTTGTTAGATGATAAGGGGGTCCTTGAGGCAGAAGAGTTTGAGAAACACTGATATAGACCATAAAGATTCATTTACTAAGGTTCACAAAAACAATTTTCATCGATTTGCTTAAAATATAATCTAAATTACGATGTCAGCGTTTCCTATGCTGGAGTTAGAAGCTGAGTATATACCAATTGCATTAGTCCCATTCTGTTAAGGAAATGTCAACGCACGCCTCCTAAAACGAAACAATACTTTCGGTTGTGCCTGGTATCTTGTTCAAACGCTCTCAGTCTAGCATAAGAATGCCAAATAATCCAACAGCGGTAAATATCGTGGCACGTCACAAACTTACGAATCCAACTAGTGGAACCAATCATTATCTGTCCACTTACAAACCAAGTGACGCAGAACTTGAATTCCTCTCCAGGAGCGTTCCTGGGTGTCCTTGTAACACGCCATCCTGACATCTCACATGATACAGAGACCGCTATGCTGTCTCTGCGTTCCTGTTCTAATATGTGACACCTGAAATAATTTAACGAATACGTAATAGATTAATATATTCTTCTGCTCCCATTTATGGATGATTGACAACTTGAATAGCAGGAAGCATACTCAAAGTATGATTATTTTCACGAACACCTGGTCACCTTAAAAGTTTTATAAGCAGAGAAAACCTTAGCTCCCCTTATACTATACGAGTGTGAAGACATGCGCATGAAATGGTGCCGGCATTATGCAAATGTAACTTCAATAGCTTTAGCATTGTGATCACCATCTATTAGATCTCTGGCAATAACTCCTTTCGGAGGAAAACTTGAAATTTGGTTTAGTACTGTTACACTAATTTTAATACAAGGACTGAAGAAAACCAAGGAGTTTAGAGTTCAGCGTGAAAATATAAATACAGCAAACAAATAAATAATAATAATAATAATAATAATAATAATAATAATAATAATAATAATAATAATAATAATAATAATAATAATAATAATAATAATAATAATAATAATAATAATAATAATAATTATAATAATAATAATAATAATAATAATAATAATAATAATAATAATAATAATAATAATAATAATAATAATAATAATAATAATAATAATAATAATAATAATAATAATAATAATAATAAAAATAATAATAATAATAATAATGATAATGATAATGATAATAATGATAATGATAATGATAATAATGATAATGATAATGATAATAATGATAATAATAATGATAATAATAATAATAATAATAATAATAATAATAATAATAATAATAATAATAATAATAATAATAATAATAATAATAATAATAATAATAATAATAATAATAATAATAATAATAATAATAATAATAATAATAATAATAATAATAATAATAATAATAATAATAATAATAATAATAATAATAATAATAATAATAATAATAATAATAATAATAATAATAATAATAATAATAATAATAATAATAATAATAATAATAATAATAATAATAATAATAATAATAATAATAATAATAATAATAATAATAATAATAATAATAATAATAATAATAATAATAATAATAATAATAATAATAATAATAATAATAATAATAATAATAATAATAATAATAATAATAATAATAATAATAATAATAATAATAATAATAATAATAATAATAATAATAATAATAATAATAATAATAATAATAATAATAATAATAATAATAATAATAATAATAATAATAATAATAATAATAATAATAATAATAATAATAATAATAATAATAATAATAATAATAATAATAATACCTTATCTCAAAGTGGCTTAGCCTTTGCTCTTACTATTTTAACTACGAAATTGGAGGATTACCGGAGATGGTGAGCAATGCTTTTAATGTTGTTATTCGGTGTTATTTAAAGCGTAATATTTCACAGCCACCTAAACCTGTAATTAATTTTCGCTTATAAATGTTATCATTAAACCTTCAACTTGAAGTGTAAATGTTAGGAACTCGGTGTGTTGCATAAAACTCGTTATTTATTATATATTTAATTTATTTGGTTAGCTCTCTTCGTAACATTGCTGTTTTGTTAAAGAAGCGGAACGTCAGTAGTCAGCAACGCAGACTGTCTTTTGTCTTGTTGCCAACATCATGCAATCTAATCAACAAGAACGAACCTTACCATGTTCACATACTATCAATCTTGTGAACACTGATACTACATTTCGTTCAGTCTTACATCCACCCAAGTTAGTTCACAAACGTCCGTTCAAAGAACTCAACTAAAACGATGCCTCCACATCAAATGATGTTTTTTTTTCACTCCAAGCAAATAGTATACAACGTCAGCCTTGGCTATAAACTCTAAATAAATTGTGGACTTATCCTCCATTCACAATAAATTTTCCCCTTTGGAAACAATGGAGGAAGTTGACGACTCAGCTGCTGAAGTTAATTCCTCTGCAGCTCCTAAAATCAGGACTCCACCTATTTTTCTCCATGAAGTCAACAATAAAATTACCAGCAAATTATCCGCGACATAGCTGCTATTTGAGCATCATTTCACCCAATTCATTCACCGTCCGATATGACAACGTTGGAGGACGTAAATTACTACAACAACAACAAAAAAAGCTCCTATTGTAAAAGTCTATTCAACACAACAAAATAAAGTTCATAAGATAAACACAACTTCAGTTAACGATTTCCGAGCCCTACAAAATTCCTGGATGAATCAAAGCTCCCTTTTCACACTTTCCGGGATCCAAATTCCAAAAGGCTTGAAGTTATCTTGAGAAATGTTCCTTACTGCCTTATAAACGACGACATAGTTACAGAATTAACTACTTTGAAGCTATGGCGAAAGTTACCAGGCTGTTCTACAAAGATCGACAACCTATGCCCCTGTGTGCTGTAGAATTAGAAAACAACGAGCAAGTTAAGAAGATCTTTGAAGTTAAACACATCCAGCATGCTTTAATAAAAGTTGAGTATCGTAAGAAACCCACAAGCATCCTACAATTTAGACAATGCCAGCGCTACGGGCATACTAAAGGCTTTTGTCGACTTACACCTCGATGTGTGAAGTGACCCTCTAATCATCATTTCTCTGAATGCCCCCCCCCCACAAAAAAGCAACAATCAGCCTTCCTGCGTGAACTACGGAGGAGCTCATCCGGCAAATTTCAGAGGTTGTCGTTATTACCTGGAATTTATAAAGAAATCTAGTGCAAAAGTTCCCGAGCCCGTAATTACACCTGCACCTGCAATGTGTAGCGATGTGTAGCGCTATACTACATCGGCGGTGCTCCAAGAGAGTGACTTTGATATACATGTGAGCCTTAGGATGGAGGTAATTTTGGATACCGACCTCAGGGATACCTCCTTTCCTTTTTCTTTTCCTTTTTCTTTGTGTGAAGCAAAAGAAAGCGTGATTAATTAAAATGTGTAATATTGCATGCTCGAGCTCTCTTCTTAGTACATTGGTTTACATCATTTTACAATTTTACATAATTTAGCTTCGAGTACATTATTTCATAATATTGCCCAACTAAGTCATTTTGGTTACATAGGTAATTATGGGATGTATAGTTGAAGACTGCTGCAGGAACTTTGTCTTGGTGGACGGGAATATTGAGTGAGGACTTACGAGAGACCTCCTTCCCCCCGAAATCCAGAATATTTTAGAATTTCTGCGGAAATTTCCAGAAGTTGTTTAATTCATTTAGCGAGGAAATGAATTTGTGACTGCTAGACTGAATGCTTCTTATGGTGTTTTCTGATATTAAAATAACATAAAATTAGCTACTAAGATGATAATTAAGGTAGTCATGTGAAGCCATGTACCGTGAAGTAGCACCTTCCCCTATTATTATAAATGGATGTTATAAAATATTTCAATTATAACGAACTGAATTTTTACTTCTTGAAAATTCATCACGTACGCCAAATATGAACCAGTACACAATTGAGGGCGACTATAGCAGGGCCTTGTATTATTTTAGAGATCGAATTACTGAATGAAAATTTCAGACATGAAACTCGGCAGACACGTTGCGTGCCTGAAATTACCTGTGATTTTAAAAAGGACTTTCTATTTTAAGATATGTGATTCATTTAATTTAAATATTACACGAGCTTCCCTGCAGAAAGATACCAAGCTAAAACTTTTATGTCCAAAAGAATTCCAACACCCTCAACAGAGCTCAAACCCAACCTTAGAAACCAAAAGCTATGATAGGAACCAGTAGACCACTCAGGACGACAATGGGAAGGCCTTATACTTGTTTTAATCATAAACTTACTGTACAAATAATGGAGCTTTAATTCGATGTAAGAGTCTTCTAATTTAACATGCACTCGCACTAAATTAAACAAAACATAATACAACTGGGCTGGAGGTTGAAAAGTGGGACAGTTTTGTTTTGTAATTGCAGCCAAACTTTACAATTCCAGGGAAAATAACTTTAAAAGCTGTACATTTGTATTATCCGAAACCTTGATTTACTATGGAATTTTTGGCATACGTACACATACATCGCGCTCTGTTAGGAAATCTGACTGCTTTCTCAACATCGAGTTATGAGTTTTGCAGTTTTTCTTCCAACGCACCAGCGTGCCTTAAATTTGTGAAAACAGAAGATAGCAACTGAGTCTGGTGCATACAGCATGATGACATTACTAATTGTTCTTTTAATTAACCTGCCAGCTGGTTACATCTGGTTATTGTTACTCTGGATTATTTAAATATAAGTTTTATGGAGGCAATATCCATATACCGGATGAATTGTAAGAAATTATTCTGTCTATATTGTGCAATACTTCAGCTGGAACATGTCGTTGACTAATTTCTTGGCCACTGCAAGGCTTGTCCACAAGGAGCAGGGCATAATTTTTAACGACTTTTATGGTGAAAGTGAATATTATTGTAGTAATACAGTTTCATATTTTCCACAGTAATCAGGTTCTACTTCTTGCACCAGTTTATTAAGGTACAGCAATCTTTTTTTTTCAAGTACAATTACCGATATTTAGTAAATTAGATAACTAAGACAAGCATTAACTTTCTTTTTGAATCAAGAAAAGAATAAGCATGACGCTTCCAGATTATTTCCTAAAATGCAAAATACAGCTTAATTTCACGCACTCACCAAGGTAAGAAATTGCACTAAGTAAGCCCTTATCACTGGAGCTCATGTTGAAGTCACACTGTGCAGCAGGCAGCAAATACGCCGTACCCAATATCTCAGAGATCATCGCGACCAGACAAAATCCACACCCCAACAGTAGAACTGTGTGAAATGTCCCATGACCTGCAGAAGAAAACAGTTTCATTACTACAGCACTTTATATAAATCTGTATCGGCACCCTTTTATTGCTCAAATTCGGTTACATTAAAGGATACATTTTTCAAGCTCATAGTTTTATAGTAATAATTTAAAGACAGTTTAAGAAAAGGAGTGAACATGATATGAAGGATCTTTCAACAAGAGCGTCCCATCTTTGAACTTAAAACACGTTCTATAAATGATAGAGGTTTAATAATTTTTTATTTTGGCACATAATGACATTACGTGTGTATGAGAACATCAGTTAAGTGGTTGTCTCGACTTCGTTGGGTTGCGCTTATACGGTTGACCCAATTTTGAATGACAGAAGAACGTAAATTAGGTCCAACTTCACGAATAACACGCGTGATGTTATTCATAAGATCATTTACTGTTTCTAGCTTGTTGACAAACTCGATACTTAACATAACTCCACAAGAAGTAATTCAACGACATTAAATCATATGATCTCAGGCGCCAGGTAACATCACCATCACGGGAAACGGCCCGCCTCAGTAGGATAGATGGTAGCGCGTGTGCCTCACGTTCAGATTTTTTTCGGGTTTTCCCTTATCTTGAAAGACGTATGTTGGGTGACTCTAAGCTCCATGGACTCCGGACTCATTTAGCCATCATTTCATCCATTTCATTCATCGTCCAATATGACTTGATGTTGGAGGACGATATATAAAAAATCACGGGAAATAATGAAACTTCTGAAATTCTCCTTGAAATTATCGATAGTTTCCAGAGCAACATGGCATGTAGCACCAATTTGCTGAAACCAGATATTTCTGAGATCCATACCATCCAATTGAGGCCAAGAATAGTCGCTTATAAGAGCCCACTATCTTCCTCCATTGACAGTTAGAGCTTCACCATCTTGTCTTGAAAAAAAAAAAAACTTTGACCATTAGTTCCACAATACCAAAATCCATACCACACAGAAACCTTTAGTTTATGAAGGGGTCGTACCTCAATCTGCATTGGCTTGTAATTGCTCCAATAGCGGCAATTTTGTTTCTTAACCAAACCATCCACCCAAAAGTGGGCTTCATCCTTGGGATGACTTTCGACAAAATTCCGGGTCAGCTTCCAATTACTCCAAAGCCTAGTCAGCGAAAACGTGGCGCAACCAGCTGAGCTTTAATCCTTGAGCTACCCTCATTTTGTGTGCGTATAACTTCAAGTCCAGATGCAGAATTGACCAAGTTGTGGCCGGCGTAAGCCCCAATTCTTGCACTCGACGAACAATTGATTTGTTTCAATTGTCGCGTACACTCTCACGAACGGCAATTGTATTTTCGTTGGAGCGCTTATGTCGATTACGTACAGACGTTCTTTGATTGGTGAAGGAACCACTTCTTTCAAATTTATCGAACAGACGCCGATTCGCTCTCTCACAGAGACCATTACACACACCGTAAACTTCACGCAATACGTGTAAGGTAAGGCAGTCCGGCCCGTAGCGAACCACTTCGAGCTCTCGCTTTTGCTCAAGGATTTGTGGTGTGCGAGGATCAAGGAGATTTATGCTTGGTCGGGTTAATTTTCAGCGTAGCTCGAACTGAGTCCTCTTATGTGTGTATCTGAATGAAAGGTACACCTCGATTGTCAATATGAGAGTTTATTGGGATCATTAATCTGCTCTACTCGCCATCTGTGAAGTCGTCATCCGCGGAGTTGCGTTGTTCAGTGTCACTGTGACCGGGTTTGTACAGTGGTGTGTTGTGTAGGAATTTTAACTGACATTATGCGTCGTGGTTGACCTATATACATGGTATCACTCGGACATATATATTAAATGTTGTATTAATTCACCTGCTTACTTGCGACCCATTTGTGTGTTCACTATGTGTTCACTAAGTATTACAATTTTGCGTTTAAACGCGTTAGCCGAATTGTAACTGACACGGAGTCTTATGCGTCCATCTCGTTTACGCCACTGGGACGGAGTGTTCTAACAACAAAAATCTAAGTTCAGCCATTGTTCAAAATTCCCCACACTCGAGCTATTTTTGGACTTTGAAAAATCACGTGACCAGTTATTAATGTCCGATAGGCCGTTTCTTATCCCCACTTCCGATTAATATTGAGAATTTGCAGAGCGCGGCGTGCTAAACTCTTGGCAAAATCCTGCTTTCTGTTGTTTAAGTCACGATCCAAATCCTATGAAAGGAAAACGTATTGCCATATCGGCGGCCCCAAAACTGCATCCGGTTTGGTCGAACAATAGGTAATGGTTGGAGTTTCCGATCTGGTGCGATGGTATGTGAACTCGGCTGCCCGAGAATGTTAAGGAACATTGGCTCGAGAAAACATTTATGTATTATTTATATATCTAATACTGATTTTTAATCATATCCTTACTGTCCCTGTAGGTTATTATTATGATCTCTAGCCTATCTCGGTAGCGTGGTGGTAGCGTGTGTGCCGCACGTTCAAGCGGTCGCGAGTTGAATCTCGGCCGGGGTGAGTTACCTGGATTAGGTTTTTCCGGAGTTTTCCCTTATCCTGAAAGACGAATGTCGGGTAACTCTAAGCTCTATGGGCCCTGGACTCATTTGAGCATCATTTCACCCATTCCATTCATCGTCCGATATGACTTAATGTTGGAGGACGTAAAATTACAATATATATATATATATATATATATATATATATATATATATATATATATATATATATCTCACGTTATATTTATTATTTAGTACTACCAAATATTATTATTATACGTTTGATATCATTTTATACGTGTTATATCGAAGTTCCTAGTTGACAGTGACTGCTTCAAAGGTATGGCGAACAGCTGATCCATTTTGATAATACATTTTCACATTTATAAGCGTTGCTGAATGCAGAAAATCCCATATGGCTAATTGTGAATAAACTGTGACCACGTGGAAATGACTGCTGTAACTCAATAACAACGGAAGCCATCACATGGTTTAGATACGACACTGTTGTTGAAAGATCCTTTACATTTCTCTCAGACCAGTTTTATAAAGAGAAAAAGAATAAGAAGAACAGGGATCACACCTACTTACCTCTGCAAACATTACCATCAAGTTGCGCGCATTTTATGCATGGGACATTGCTTGTGACGCAAAGTTGTAGTAGTCAAGTTTTGTGCAATTGCTGGTGTGAATTTTTCACAAGGAGGTAAGAGAAAATGTGTTACTCACTTTTGTAAGAAAATGAGGAATAAGAGACACATTCCAGTAAATAAGGCATCAGAACCGTAACCTTAATCAAGGCATCGCGGGTTATCAGTCGTGTCAAGTTTATGAAAGTCGAGCTCTAGCCGTTCTATACTCCAAGGTCTCCTTCAGAAAATGAAATGTGTAGTATTTAACGCACGCTTTTACTACATGCGGCACCGAGGGCGGTGACACTGGTACATGAGATGAAGATGAGGCACCGATGGAAAGAGTCGGAGGGGGAAACCGCAGATCCCAGTTTTACCACTCAGCCACGGCGCGGCTCGGCCCTCTTCAAGATCTGTATCTTAGAACAATCCTGTTGTAAGTATATGGGAAGCCAGAAAAGGAGATTCAGACATTCTTTAATGGAATGCTCTTTGGCTTCTGAGTGGTGAAGAAAAATTCATGGGTGATTATAATGGCAGTTCCCCGAAATTTTGCTTTGGGCGTTTTGTAAACATAAGACACAACAACATAAACAATGACACTGCTTCGTCAATGACTGCTTACAGCTCGCTAAAAGTTACGCCAGGAAGGTTCTCCTCCTGAATAGCGCCACAAACCACTGACCATTAGCCGAGTGTCAGCGCTGCATAGAAATTTCACCCTAAGCAGATATCGACCAAGTCAAATGAGAATGATTCTTACACTGTCAATTCATCACTGACAATAATGATAATTCTTAAATACTTAATAACAGATTAAAAATAATAAAAAGGCTTATGTTTTTTAATTTCTGTTTTGAGCCTAATATATAACTCAGATTTAAAATCTTTATTATAAACAAAATGTATAATTCTATAGCTGGGCACTAGTAAATAGCATTCGTTCTTTTGAAATTTCATTTTAATTTAATGTGCTACGAAATTTGTACTGATAATGAGAAATTGTTATAGCCCCAAATATTATTACATTATTTAATTTTATGTAAAAAGTGAACATCCAGTTTCAGGTCTTGGTGCTGCGTATTATTAAACTGACCATCAAATTATATTTTCTGCCTCACCATCTGCTCACAGATATGTTTAACGGCTGTCGTAATATGCCATAAAACTAAATGAGTATATTATGTCCTTAAATCTTTTTAATCGAATTTATTAATAGAAAAAATTTCCAGTGATATTAATTTTCAAATTTCAGATTTATTTCAAACATACTTTTTACTAATGGCAAATGCAATGCTGCAATTTTTTTTTATTTTTTTTTTAAGTTGTTCGGCGTCTTTCTGAAGAGTTTTCTCTGCCTTACTTATGCGCTGGTGTCGTTCAGGACTACCCAGTTATGTTCCACGTCTTACGGTTCCACTAGGAGTAAGACGCTTGCAGATGGGGTCTGGCAGTTTAAAACTGTAATTCTTAAAAGTGTTTGTGTGCATCGTCATCCGGATCATCGGGTCTGCCCCTCATTCCTCCCTCTAACGGATCACGATAGAAGAACAAAGAGAAAAGGGCTTACATTAAATGCTCTATCCCAGTAAGAGCGGCTATTTTGTTCATTCGTACCTTTAAGGAGTGATTCAACCCGTTAAGTTCAAGCGTTTTATTTTCGGATGCAAAATGAACATCTTTGCAGAGCATTTAATGTTATTTGATAGTGTTATGTATTGTAAACAACAATGCGTTTAGCTCTCGTATGCTTATATATTGTTTGTACTTTTCAGATAAATGAAGTATTATGACGACACTAAAGAACACTTTCGACACCTGTTTTGTGCGTTTAACGAGGTGCAAAGCCACTATAGAAGTTGCTCCTCCGAAAATGGTGCTTTATTATTTACTTTCTGAAGAAACTCCTACATGCAAGAAACTCCTAAACAACTTCGAGTTGGAAGAAGACATTCGGGAACATCAACTGAAATAGGATCACACATATTTTGAAAAGAGCATCCGTTGTTGTCCAGTCCCTGAAGAAAAAAGTGTACACTTATTGAATGTACTGAATGTATTGAATGTACATTAGTTTCCGAATGTCTTTATTTTCCCTGTGCTTTGTGTCACTCTTGTTCCTAATATGTAAAGAAAATGTAACCATTACCTCAATTCAATTTATTATGTAAATTATATCAAACGAATTTAATGTTGCTGTTTGGAGATTTTTTTAAACAATGTTAACTTACCAGTTAAAGAAATCGCTTTTTCAAAATTCACTGCTTTTGGTTTGTCGCTGGAATCTACGTCGTCTCCATCTATTAAACATCAAAAACAGGCATTTTAAAATTAATGTTTTAAAACATAAATTTAGAATTATCAACTGATTATCAGCTGATATTTAATTTCCCTTAGCTCAGGTTGCGGCAGTCACCGTTGAGCAAAATGGCTTTAAAACTTCTATGTTACTTATAATTGTTTAAATTATGTTTAATTATTGTGCTCTATAATTGAATAATAAAACCTCAAACAACATTTGTCACACTCATGAGAAGGATCCTTTGTTACCATCCCATAATATGGTTTTGGAATTCCTTATTTAAAACTCCAGCATAATTTTTCAGGGTAGAAAAAGTTATGAGGAATTGAAGTATTTTTTTCATTAGAAGAATCCGGGCTGGAAGGCCGTGGTCCACTGGGCTTCCTCATCTCTCTCCCAGAAGTTTCGCTTGCAACTCTTGCGCTTTCAGCGCTTGTTAATTGAAATATTTTCTAAAAAGATGGTTATATTTGAATATAGTAAGAGTAATTTTTAATTATTGAAGCTCATTTAATCTAGCCTCAGTGTTCACGATACAATTTAAATTTCCGAAAAAAAAATCTGTTCCGGATATTTGCTGGACTAGGAACAAAGAACTTTCTTGCTTCTAAAATAGATTATATAGGATTTATAATAGAACATTGTCATTTTATAAGCATAAATCATCATCATCTTCTTCTTCATTATACTTTTGGACATTCTTATCCGTTTATAATAACTTCTCCATCTTCTATCTAGATCTAGGTTTGATTTACTGGAAATCGTGTACTATACATGATGTGTAAATGATGTGACCATTTACAATTCTATTGTATGTTCATATATTTAATTAAGTTAATTTAATTCTTGTTTATTATCTAATTATTTATGTTAAGTAATGAAGCGATTCCTTTTATTTTATAAAGAAGTCTCAACTCCACTGCTTGTATTGCATTCTTCACATTTACAGCTGTATTAATATCTACTAGCATGTATTCAATAGTTCTGTTCCTTTTATATAGGGATTTGGAACATAATTTACATATTTTAAGTAATGTAAAAATATTTGCGAAGCATCCTCATTTTAATAAAGGATAACGATTATATTTAATTTTATTGCTTTAGAGTTGAAATGCAATATACTTAATAATAACAACAATAATATAAACACTGCCATAATTATCACAATAATACTCATGTAAGATTAGTATAATAATTAGGGCCCGGAAGTTGTTGACCTAAAAATTCTTTAAAAATGAGCTATAAAATGCCCTTAAAATATAAAAAAAGCACATAAAATGTAAAAACAATGACCTAACAAAAATAAGCAATTTATTTCATAATAATAAATTAATAATGTCACAAATAATGAATATGGTTTGAATAACCACATTTTAAAATTAAATTTCTTAGTAAATAATACAATTATTGCTACTAAATAATAAATAAATTCAAAATTCATCAGGTCATTTTCAATTTTATAAAATATGAAAAAAAGTTGCTGTACCTATTAGTCAAAGCATACCTTACTTAGCCTTGCAGTACACCACCATGGTCATCTTCAAGTTAGCAAAAGTAAAGGAACGGCGGTTGTCGGCTAAAACTGTTTTATACTTTGAGAATCTTCCCTCCACTTCCACAGATGTTATAGGTGCATATTTGAAAAACACTATGTCACTGCTTGTTAAATCCTGTTCTAAAATATCAGTTCTAAGGTTTTCTCCTGATAGATATTGGCTGTCTCTTGGCAACCACTTTATATGGCGACTACTTCTCTCAGTACTTTAAAATTGTCACAGTGCAGTTAACAATGTACCTCAGCATGTTAAAATTGGTGCCGGGGGCAAAGCTATATTAGGGGCTTTATCTCTGAAATACATAGTTCGGGTTGGCGCTTTCGAAAATATTTTCTTTACTGTGTAAATTAGTGTATCTGCTTCTGGAAATGTTGATGTCACCTGTTCCGCCATGGTGAATTCAATGAAAATCATGGGCCAAGCGTGTAACATGCACCATCTTACTGTAAAATAATTGGATCGATTTTGCCGCCTTTACCATGTAAGGCACCGCGTCTGTTAGGAAGACGAACACGTTGTCATACTGTATTCCACTAGGCCACAATAAACACATGGATTTATCGAGTAGTTTGCATATCTGACAGTGGTTAACAGCTTCCATAACCTCTGAGATTAGAAGAAACATTTGTCCGACACTGGTAACTTCTAGCGTACCATAGGCCACATAACGCCCCTCTGAATCGGTTGTCTCATCAATTGATACATAATTTTTTTCCCCATCCACATGTACACGTATTCGGTTTAAGATGTCTTCATCACATTTCTATAGGTGACTTTCACGCAAAGTTGATTCATTTGGAATTGTAAGACCAGTGTGACGTTCAAGAAAATCTCGTAATATGGAATTAATTTTCCTAGCGGAATATTTACACCAACAAACACCTCACATAATTCTTTATAAAATGAAGATGACTTGTTACTTGTCGAAGCCGTTTATTTTAACAGTAACGGAGACGCTTGTCTTCTTCTTCTTCTTCTTCTTCTTCTTCTTCTTCTTCTTCTTCTTCTTCTTCTTCTTCTTCTTCTTCTTCTTCTTCTTCTTCTTCTTCTTCTTCTTCTTCTTCTTCTTCTTCTTCTTCTTCTTCTTCTTCTTCTTCTTCTTCTTCTTCTTCTTCTTCTTCTTCTTCTTCTTCTTCTTCTTCTTAAAATTTTGAAGAGCTCGCAAATGTTTTTCTGTGGATGCAATCCACACGTATTCCATGATGCAATTGGCGATTTCTCGAATAGATTGCGTCATAAATTCACCAGCAGCGTTAGGACGCTGACCTGTATTAATTACATATTTAACACTCTTACAAAGTTACTATTTCATATAAAATATATAAATAAACCTTTAATCACAGATTATTTTAAAATCCTCCAAAAAGCCCATGGATCAGCATCAGATCCGCCACGGGAATCGAACCCAGGCCTC
Organism: Mantis religiosa; assembly: GCA_030765055.1. Lineage (NCBI taxonomy): Eukaryota > Metazoa > Arthropoda > Insecta > Mantodea > Mantidae > Mantis > Mantis religiosa. The sequence goes on along the minus strand of CM060947.1, from coordinate 145,885,448 downwards.
CCATAATTCAGTACAGGAACAAACTTCATAGATAATTTTCAAAGTAAAATTGGATGAATAGTTTTAAGTAAAAACTTTGATGTGATGAAATATTTATGCTTTTTACTACTAAATTGGTTTAATATTTTGGTAGTATATCATCATCATCATCGTAGTAGTAGTAGTAGTAGTAGTAGTAGTAGTAGTAGTAGTAGTAGTAGTAGTAGTAGTAGTAGTAGTACGAGTAGTAGTAGTAGTAGTAGTAGTAGTAGTAGTAGAAGTAGTAGTAGTAGTAGTAGTAGTAGTAGTAGTAGTAGTAGTAGTAGTACGAGTAGTAGTAGTAGTAGTAGTAGTAGTAGTAGTAGTAGTAGTAGTAGTAGTAGTAGTAGTAGTAGTAGTACGAGTAGTAGTAGTAGTAGTAGTAGTAGTACGGGTAGTAGTAGTAGTAGTAGTAGTAGTAGTAGTAGTAGTACGGGTAGTAGTAGTAGTAGTAGTAGTAGTAGTACGAGTAGTAGTAGTAGTAGTAGTGCGGGTAGTAGTAGTAGTAGTAGTAGTAGTAGCAGCAGCAGCAGCAGTATTTTACTGTTATAGTTCCGGTAATACAGTTGACGGCAGTATTAAAACGTAGTAGTATTTACAGTTCTAAAACTGGCAAAATATATTTTCTTAGCAGACAAAATGAAATGAAGTATAGAGTGAGGGTTGTCTTAAACATTACAATGTTGGTAATACAACTGATTTATCAGTACGACTAAACCTTTATTACTTGCTCATTTCATAATGCAGCAAGAAGGAGCTGAGAATCCAAGAGAGCAGACTGACCCTGATAATAATGATTGGTGGGAAACAAAACTATGAGTACAGACCTATTGATTAAAATAGCATTATTAAAGTTAATGTTAGCATATTTAACACTAATATGTATTATGTATGTAATATATATATTACTTGTTTAACAATATTTATTTGTACTTACACATATTACAATCTCAATTACAAGGTTTACAATTCTAATCTAGGTACAAATTTGTCAGTTTCTTATATTATGGGGTGATAGTTGTGTTGGCTCCCTGGCCGTTAACCTCTATCCTAGCTCTTATACGACCTTGACCTAATGTTCTGATTGTGTCTTCCATTTCTCTACCTCCTATTTCCTGACCCTTCTCAACCATTTCTCTTTGATTTTGCCAGAAAATTTCCCCACCTCCCTTAATCTTTCTCACTTTTCAACATAAGCATTTTTATTGTTACTACGTAAGCCCCTTTATTATCCCAGTTCTTATCCCATATTAAATTCCTACAGTTTTCAATTTCTTTACACTCCACTACATAATGTTCTAAGCTTATTTTCTTTCCACATAGAATGCACTCCTTTGGTGAAGCCGCTCTCAATATGGCTCCTGTCCTTAACCAAGCTAAACATTCCCTCTCATATCTATCGCATATGTCTATATATGTTTCCCTTCCGCACTCTGTCTTTATTTTCAGGTATACATTTAGTGATTTCTTACATATCAGATTTCCCCACGTCACTTGTCTGTTGATGTCCTCTATCCTATTCTTAATAATTGTCCAAAAACCTTTTATATTTCTTTCACTCTCTTGCCAGATATCCCTCATCCCTATTTTAACCAGCGTTCTCTCAAGCTCTGCCCACCAGCTGTCCTTACATGTTGAATTCTTCTGATGTTTTAGGCAGATCTTTAATGTATTATCATCATCTCTTTTTATACAGCTATACCAATATTTTAAACATCTTTCTATAATTACCCTACTCCTGCAAGGTCTTCCAAGTTCCACTCTAGCTACTCCATTTGGCCTTGACTTATTCAAACCCAGTATCTCTTTACAGAACTGTTCATATGTATGTTCAACATGATTTCTTATCTCATTGGTCCCCCACAACTCCACACCATATGTCATTTTTGATTCTACTATTGCTTCATAGATTCTTTTATATACCTCCATATATGTAATCTGGAGATCTTAGGTGAATTTTAATTACTTGATGAAAGTGTAAATTATACATAAACTTTTCAAACTAAACATAATGAACACAGCTTACTTGGGCTTGGTCATTAAAAGGTGGGAATATTTGGTTTTTATAGCTTCAGTAGAAATGCAATGTGATGTCATTTACATAAATATTCCTTCAAAAATTATTAATAAAATCAAATATCTGAATAAAGATTTTCTGTACAAAACGGCAACAGAGCAGATAGCAATTTGCAAAATAGTTTTCTCACCGGAGTAATGAATATGGTTAGGAATATGGTAGTGCTCTTCTCTTTAGAGAAAATAAGAGATTACCCGCTCCTATTTTTTAATGGTTCTTTCTCGTTCTGTTTTTAAGGTAGGAATATTATTTTGCGGACATTGACCTAGTTTGTCGAACAAACTTTGCAGCCAAAATAGAGCAACTGTAATTAAATAAACTATGCTTAAATGAAATTGAATTTTGATTTGACTGATACATTTTTGAACTTAGTATCCCAGGCTTTTGTTACAATTTATATTGCCTCCTCCTTATTTTAATAATGCTTCCATTTCTATTAGTTTTGAAGATTGCAATGACATGGCTAAAATGCAACTTCTAAAATACATAAAATTAATCTTTACTTACTGCTTAAGGTGACAAATTCTTCGTCTATTACTGATATCGACTTCTGATTGTCATCAACGTCATCTGCAAGCAAAAGGAGGAATAAACAGACACATGTATTGTGCAAAGAAATATATTTACAAAATAGTCCTTGATGCATCACTAAAAATATATGCTAATTTATGCTTACAAGAATCAACAGAAGGAAAAAGAATGAAACAAAATTTTAGAACAAACCCGAAGATAAGTTGTCTATCACTATTTTTTCCTGGCTCCGCCATTATGTGTGGCCCGGTGGGAGGAAATGGTTTAGGAAAGTAATTATTCACAAGCAGAGCAATTTTACAAATATTTAGTTCTTTTTATTTTCTTTCTTTTCCGTTTTCTTTCGTTCTTTATTCTTTTTAATTAACGTCCCCCATCATAACCCATATCGGGCAATGCATTTAATGGGTGCCATGATGCTCAAAGTGCCCAGGGTCTAAACGGACATTCATCTTTCAGAACAAGGAAAAAACCCGGGGAAAGCCTTATCGAGATAACAGCCTGACCGAGAATCGGAGTCGGGACATTTTGAATGTGGCGCGGATATGGCAACCGATACTTCTGCAGCAATTGCGAAATAAATACAATAACAATCCTTGGTGGGACTTATTTCGTGTGAAGCGATTTGCCGGCGAGGTGTGTTCCTGTATCGCCATTACGAATGTCCATAATAAATACAGTAGGTACAACGTCCCGTCATTACTTCTAACACTCATAGCATATACGTTTAAATACATTTTTTACTCAGATGTCCATACGTCTTTTTGAAAACAGAACCGACAGAACCGGAAACGTAGCTTCTAATTTACATCGAGGTGTCCCCTTGCAGTGATGGTATAAGATTACTCAAGGAGTTTCTTCATCTTTATTCTCCGAAGTGTGTAGTGTTTAACGCCCACTTTTACTACATACGGCACCGCAGGCGGTGACACCAATGATACATGAGATGAAGATGGAGCACCGGTGGAATGAGATGGCGTGGGAAACCGGAGATCCCGCCTCAGCGCCCTGTTGAGCACCACAAATCTCACTTTGCGGTCGCCTGGGATCGAACCCGGGCCACCTTGGTGAGAGCCAAGCGGTCTAACCACCGAGCCACGGCGTGGCCTTTCTTCTCCGAGGTACCAGCTGCTTCACTTTGGTTTTTCTGTCTACACTTAATCATTAATGTTCACCAGGCAGTTCCGTTGCATTCAATAGCTCTTAAAGTTGGAGACCTATCTGCAACACGCGACTTTGTATATATGCCAGCTGTACTCTCTTCGCCCCAGCGAAATGTAAGTTGCACTGTGACTGGATTTGGGCTGCAGTTCTGTCGTCATGTCCCATCACCCTCCTATTTTGATCCATCTGCCCATATAGCCATTCTTCTGACTGATCTAACCGCTCTTCCATCTTATATTATAGTTTTATCTTCCACTTAGATTATACTTTCCTTCAACTCTTTTGTAAAGTCGTCTTTGAGATGTTTCATCGTTTCATAAACTCGGATTTGACAGTGTAAATGCCAAAAGCTTGTTGGGATTTCACTTTCTCCATTTTATACTTAATTTCTCTTTTCGCGTTGTCCAATTTTTTTCAATTTTATGGCCAGGTTCGGATTAAATTTTCCTCATTACGTTCTTCATTTCATCCTTAACACTTCCTGATCACCTCCATCTTCTGCATTCTGAAGTCCATTTTCTCCATTCCGCACTTCATTGCATTATGAAGCATTTTCATCCATTTTCATCTTTTAATCCCACTAGACTTGTCCAGCTTTTAACTATCAGAACACTCAATTGTAGCTTATTAACCGAATTGAACCTCTGCTGAGACTTCGATGAACTCGTTGTGTCACTCCACGAATACGAGCTAGTTAAATTTCCCTATTACTTAAGCTTCTACGCTTCTGAAGTTCCTTCTTACGTACTGTTCACTCGATGGGGAGTCAAATAATACATGTCTCGTATCTCTTAAACTCGCCAAAGACGTCAGAAGCTTCCTGAGAAAAAAAAAAACACGTTTTAATCACAACAGAAATGTACTCGCTCGCTGACTTATTCACGAATTCACTCACGGACTTACTTCGGCAGATTGACTCAGCATTCGAGAGCTTTCGCTTATATAACATTGGTGTAGATGTAGAACTTTTGAAATTGCCAAATATCTAGAAGGTTGAGGTCATTTGGCGATACAGATTACCGTCTTTATCTGGGCCAGCGCACAGCTTATCTGTTTACAACTCCAAATACCCACCGCGGCAACCTCCACATAATTTTAGCATAGCCACTGCGTCATAAAATAAAAGTAATCTGATTTGTGGAGTTCATGCCTGCAACTTTATTGTTCCCATCTTAAACTTATGTGGCCGAGAGTTAATGTGGACTCCGTTATGAAAAGTTTATCAAGCCTTGATTTAGGTGGTCAGCAATTGGAGAAAAGGGTAACCTTGATCCCTAAAGAATCTTAGAGTATAACTCTAAATAAAATGAGCTAACAAATAATAGTAAATGTTTCCAATCTTTCCCGTGAGCACCAACCTTTCAAGTCTCTTTGGTTACTTTCGAAATATTTTTAATAAATGGTATAGCAGCCACAGTGCACCTTTTAAATAGTTTATTAAAAGGGGCGTCCAGAAAGTAAGTTCTGTTTCAATTTATCTCCGCTGTAGCGCTGCGATCGCAGTTCTGCTTATGCATGGTAGACCCTATGTATCAAGGAGAAGAAACGTGCGCCATTGTGAGATCGCTGTCAGTCACGTACGCGTTGTTGTGCTTGTTTACAAAGTCGGTGCTGTTTGAAAATCCCACCGCTTGTGAAATCAGATCTTTGATTCGTTTTCTGAATGCTAGGAAAGTGAAATCAATTGAAATTTATCGGCAAATTTGCGATGTCAAAAGGTGTTGTGTTTGTTCATGACAACGTACGACCACACACTGCAAATGCGACGAAAAACATCCTACAGGGATTTGGCTGGTACGTGTTTGACCAGCCCTGACCTCGCTCCTAGCAACTTTCATCTGTTTTTGCATCTCATATCTTTCCTTGGCGGTCAACACTTCAACAATGACGAAGAGCTGAAAGAAAATGTTTCCAACTGGTTGAAGACATATGCGGCAAACTTCTATGAAGAAGGTTTACGAAAACTTGTGCCTCGTTATGACAAATGCCTGCAGAATTTCGGCAGTTATTTGGAAAAGTAGTTTAAGAGTTGTAGAATTTTGTGCAATAAATAATTTTGCTGCATCTGTACACAATTTAATTTTATTACCAAACAGTACTTACTTTCTGAACGTACCTCGTATTAAAGGATTTGCAATAGCTTCACAGCTTCCCTGCAAATTTCAGCCTCTTTCTTTCCTTTACAGCCACTGCTTGTTATTAGGCATATTAATTAAATACAGGAAGTTGTATCCTAGGCTTAACACTTTATTAGCCTGCGAAAATATGGAAGTATAAATAGCACTAACGTTTAATGACTAATAAGTTATAATTCTCCTATAGTAGATCTAGAAGTGGTGGCACGTGTATCTGTAATATGGTCGGAATATACCTTGTGCCTATACTGAGAGACAGAACGTTATTTCTAAATTAATTTTGGGAAGATTACCTTCTGGGTTTATTAAGCCAGTGGTTCAAACCATTTCTTACCCAAAACTTCACATTCAAAAATTATATGAGAGGCCGTTTCTTCCTCTTCATTAAACAACCTACATATTAGTTCTTCTTTGAAGATACCCATTGTAAACGTTTTTTTAAACACTACATTTGTAGTGAAAGTACCAAATAGTGAAAGGATAGGCTTTCATGAGTGACTATAGGTCTTTGAATAGAGTAATGACTACGCAACAAAGTTATTAATGGAGAACAAAAATAGAGCGTTTGAGAACTGTAATAAATGCTGTGTCACTGAAACTTCTTTTCTTCTTGCTTACTATTTCAGGAACTATGGGAAACAAAGTCATATTTTTCTTCGCCAAATAAACTCTTATCGTATTTAAGCTCCATTTTGTGTGCATTATGATAAATATTGTCTGGCTGCTGCACGTGAATAAATCTTGTGTCTGACTTGAAAAATGCATGACAAATGATTTACGTATATGCAAGCCCATATTGTAATCAGTTGTCTTGATGAACCATTTATTTCCACTTTGAGCAAAGAGCTTCCAGATGTTAAACGTAAAAACTGTGAAAAATGACTATATAACGCTCCACGTGCGTTCATATATCATGATATGCACTAATTAAACAACCTGCGCATTTAGCGATAGTGTCATTTTACAAAAAATTGTTAGTTTATAACTCCACAGTATAGTTAACATATCAATAAACACAAACATTACTTACTTTGTTACATGAATTAAAAGTTGTAAACAAATATACACTGAGTTAGGTATTATTAGAGCAGACAGCAGGCCATAAAGTAAGTACACATATTATGATTCTTACTAAATCCTTATACGCAAAAGCACATATTGGTATTTATGTAGGACGAAACCTGAACGAAGAAAACAGTGAGAGCAAGGCTTCGAGATCTGTTATTCATTAATTTTACAGAAAGAAGAAATAAAGTTCGGGTTATATTCACACTACTATCTATGACTACCCAGTCACCAAGAAATTATTCTTATATAATCTTACTTTACTCTCCACTTCATCCATATCAACATCTGCAAAACTAGTTTTATTAGACATTTCCGTATAGGTAAAAGAAGAAGGTCAAAATTTCATACAGCAGGTGGCTATGTTTTAAAATTTTTGATATTACATACTCTTTCGAAGACGTGACCGGAGTAACTGATTGACGACTTTCGTTATCACATATCAAATATATATATATATATATAACTTCACACATCTTTATGTGTAAATAATTAGCTCAGAAGACTAATTACTGCGAGTAATATTGAAAAACTTGGAATTCGTGAATATCACAAAATGCTTGTCAGACATAAATTGTGTAAATTAATTGTTCTTTCACACTAGTCGTGTGTAGGACGCACTATGAAAGATTACAGCCAGACTGAAGAATTCAATGCCATAGCCGGGATTTGAACCACGGATCTTCTGGTTTCCGTCCAGCCGCTCTAAAACATTGAGCTACCATGGCCAATGGTCAACATGACATTAAATTCTCCAACTGACTCGTGTTCTTCCCGGTAAACCACTAGGAATTCTCATAAACACGTCACACAACTACCTTAATGGCGACTTACTGTGATGTAAGTGCCTTTAAGTCCCGGGCTTTATAGTTCGGACCACTATTAGGTACAATTAATGGAAATTAATTGTTCTTTCACACTAGCTGTGTGTAGGACGCACCATGAAAGGGTAAAGCCAGACTGAAGAATTTAATGCCATAGCCGGGATTTGAACCACGGATCTTCTGGTTTCCGTCCAGCCGCTCTAAACCATTGAGCTACCATGGCCAACGCGCCAACATGACATATTGCTTCCCAGCTGTTTATACGAGTCCATTAGATTTTCTACAAGTTCTTCAAAATTTTCAGCTTTAAAATGTCCCAGAAAATTATTAAAAAATTCGAAACATTTTTAAAGAATTCCAGTGCTTCTCTCTCTTTTTTACTTAACATTGTTTCAAGCTGGTGATCTTTGAAAAGTTCTCTGATTTGAGGTCCAACAAATGCGCCTGCTTTCCCTTTTTCATATCTGAGCCTTGAGAATTTGTCACGTAAGTGAATGCAGAACTATTCACATCTAAAGCTTTTACAAAATACTTCTTAAGACCCAGTTTTATATGTAATGAGGTTAGTAAAATTTAGTTTGACTATGAATGGTTCATGTGCAACATTTTTTAATCCTGGTGTTAATGACTGTCTTTAAGGCCAACTTTTCCTAACATAGTGATTGTCTCAGGCACGGCTATCCCATTCGCACAGGAAATAACAGTACTTGGTGTAGCCGGTTTGCAGTCCTAATAAAATGGCAATTACCTAGAAATCACTCATACTTCCCACTGGTATTTCTTATAATCTACTCCCAGCAAAATATTTGTCATATTTACATACGTTTATCTTGTGTTGGTAGCATATGCCACAGGAATGGAAGGAAACTTATTTCCGTTTTGTAAACATAGTAGTGTAACGGGAGCGCTGGAACACCCTGTGAAAGCAGCTGGCAGCGGAAGGCAGGGGAGGTTCGGTTAGCCACACCTCCTCCTCGTTCGTCTTGTAGTGGTGACAGGCTGTGGTCAGGGAAAAAACATGACTGTGTCGCCTGTTTTCTCTACACCTGTTTCTCGAAATTACGTAATCTGGAACATTCTCCTGGTCACTAGAAACCGGCGATATTCCTATATAAAGAGAGTTACAGACAGACAGAGAGAGTCAGTCAGTCAGTTGGTTAGTGTGTGAATGAGGACAGTTCTTGGTGTAAGAAGGCAGTGTTAGTCAGTGACGTGTTAATGTACGAGAAGATTGTGCAACGGAAGACTGTACGTAACTGGTATGTGCAACGGAGTTTATGTAATCGCGAGTACAAGGAAATTGTAACGGACGAACTGGTGAATTGTAATTGTGTGCAGCAAGTAATTCTGTGTAATTGGCAAGAGTTTAACTGTAAGTCGGTGGAAATAAAGAACATTTTTGAGTGATGAAATTGGACTTTTCATTTCACGAACCCACAAAGTCACAATACTTTACGGCTTGTCATTGAATCATCAATGAATAGTCGTCACTGATCAGGAATATGCCTCATATTTAATGCATCCAGCAGGCAATCAACGTCTTTGCAGTACGTGAAATCTCCTTCAGTCATAAAGAATTGCTCCAAATATTTCTTTCTAGTTCAAAATGTTGTCACTTTCACGGAGTGTGCAGATAATTCCGTTGTTGCAGGCTCGATGCCAGAAGTTCTGTCTTATGTTTAGGAAGATCTAGATCCCTGATTAAATCATTCAGCTCTTCTTGTGTGATCTTATGATTTGGACGTGTCAGTGCTTGATATATAGTCTACATCTCTTGAAGTTGATGGCTCCTGTTCTTCACTGTTTGAGGAAACACTATAAGATTCGTCAGAGCCAACAATAACATTTTGTGGAGGTTGAGGAACAGGGAGTCCTTCACTATGAAGTACAGGCAACAATTCTATCAATCACGTGATGGATACGTGTGCAGCGAAAATGGATGATCACGTGATTACACAGTGTTATGAGATTTATGACATGCTGTGAAGAGTTAATACATGGAGATCCAATATTTGGTGGAAAAAATATGTAATATTAGGCTATGACTGTAATTTAAGAGCTAGAGCTAAACTGGAAATTTCATTGTCATTTTCAAATTCAGTGGTCCCGAGTTAGTATTAGCTATTGTCATTTCCGTAACATTTTGTGCGTAGAACAGTGTAATTTGTAAAGTGTAAGACTAAGAGAAGGAAATGTTAACCCACTGAAGGATGAAAAAAGCCTTGTAATACGACAAGGCCAGTAATGCAGGAAGTTTCACATTAGGAATGCAACCAGAGGGAATGACCTTTAGGTACACAAGAATCCTTTTATGGTACAAATAGCACGAAAAGCAACTGGTTTTACATTTTTTACATATAAAGAAGCGAGAACCCATTGCTGGCAACACGTAAGTACACATTTCGCCACGTGCATCAATCTGCATTTTTTGACTTCATAATTGGTATGTACTTACGCAACCGAAAAGGATGGTTCAGGCGATTTCGTCTGTGGCCCGCATTGGGATCCTGGTTCGTTTTCTGTGGCCGTCCTACCTCACCCATAACTTTTACGTGGGCTTTCCCGGGTCACCAGGCGAATGCTGGGTAGGTTAACTACATTTAACGAATTTCCTGTCCCTCCATTTCATCTGCATTCTCATTTCATATCATCTTTCATCTAGTAGTCTCCTTCAGGGCAGAAACTTTGGCGGGAGTGTTGGTGCTGCATACAGATATGCTCGTGCTAAGCTCTTCCTCTTGCGGTAGGACAGTTTCCAGCGTCCATGCCAGCTTCAGGGGCATTTTCAACACCAAAGTGGCCTGCCGGGGGGTTTCCAACTGGTAAATTGTACGGACCCTACCCTCTGCATTGTCGTGACTCCATTCCCTGTCTTCTCTCACCTCATTCTTGCTACCGGGGATGCCCCACTTAAGCAATAGGTACAACAGATTAAGGTTGCTGCAGTGTCAAATCCCCTCTATACAATTCTATCCCGTCCTAACCTATCGTATGCTATTGTGCAATACATACCACAAAAATAAAACACGCGAGTTAAACCCAGTTAATGTTAAATCAATACTAGTTCCATCTAGAATGTAGATAAGCTACAATCCCATCTAGAAATATGGTTTCCTTGCTGTTATAATTGTACTGAACGTAACCTAGACGAAATAGCTCCAGTCTCCGCTAATGCAGATGCTTTAGTTTAACAGAAACAGAACTGGAAGTAAGTTTTGATAAGAAAATATCCTGAAATAAATATTATGTCTGTTTCAGACGTTGCTGATGATATATGTAATATTATTATTTGCATATCGAGAAAAAGTAGGTGTCTAAAATATTTTACGCCTTCAGAATGTATATCCGTTTACATGCATCTCAGGAAGATATTTGTTTTTAAAAGTAATAAAACATTGTTTCCACACCTACTTACTGGAATAGATTTAGGAAAGTAAATAAAATACGCTTTAACTGGCGTAGCCTTTGTAAATATCTTTTATTTACATTATTACATATGTTTTATATTATTTCCCATGTAATTATACTATGTAGAGATAATGTACAATTCTGCAATTTTAGCAACTGAGAAAAGACTTTCTGGAAAAACATTTGAAGGTGTCAGACAGAGAGAGGGGGGAGAGGGGGAATAGAATATGTGTCTCTCTCTCTCTCTCTCTCTCTCTCTCTCTCTCTCTCTCTCTCTCTCTCTCTCTCTCTCTCTCTCTCTCTCTCTCTGTGTGTGTGTGTGTGTGTGTGTGTGTGTGTGTGTGTGTGTGTGTGTGTGTGTGTTAATGGATAACACAAATCAGGAAAAGTTGAGTGTTTAAGTAAACAAATTTCTTAGAGTTCGCCAGAAATGTTTTGCAAAATTCATTCATGCAACCACCCAAATGACCTTGTTGTCGACGGGCCCTAAAACACCACCACCACTTCATGCAACCATACTAATCGAAATGGGTGCGCGTTAACGCTTAAAGCTCACATTTGGGAAGTCTCAGATTCGTTACCGTCGGGGCAGGGACTCTGAGCATGGCTGTGTTCGTGGTTTCCCCTATTCGTAGATCATTCCTCAAGTTAGACGTCTATCACTATTTTCCTGAATATAATTTACTTTATTGGTTTCATTTCCCCTCCTTGAGGGTTGAAGGACCAGGCGATGACAGTTGGTGTGTTGCAGCAGGACGGTGTAGTCTACCTAAGGAAACATTTCTTTTATTTCTTCGGCAATTATTGGGGCTACCGGAGGTCTTAATGAAATTTCTTTACGAAAAAAATCTTAGTCAAATTTCTTTACGAAAAACTTTACCGGCATTTGGTGGGTGTACTAGGGCCTCTTCCTTTGTGGTACCACCAGGCTGCAGGTCATTAAGGCGCTGATAGCCAGCTTAACGTCTGGCAGCATGTTGGAATTGTTAGGAGCTCCAATTTTGTAGTACACCACTTGTACAGATTTGGTCACCTTTTGGGTCTCTGCTTCCCAGGGATCACTTTGGAAGCACCATGGCTTTTATCTCCAAATTTGCTCACTTAAAATCTCCTTCATCACTTCTCACCTGTATATATCTATTTCTAATTCCTGTACATTTGCAAAATCCATCAATAAAGTTTATTTTTTTAAAAAGGAATGCTAAGGAATCGGATTAAAATAAAATATATTGGACTAATTACCATGAAAAATAAAATGTAGTTTGAAATGTTTTTGAGTGACTTGTGAAGCTTACTTTAAAACTGATATGGTGAAGGTTTTCATGGTGCACCTACACTGTATGAGTGCACTCTGTTTGACAAGATAATTGAAGATAATTTACAAGAACAATAGTGAAACTTATTACAGCACAGAATGAGAATAGTTGATGGTCAAGAGAATTTGACCGTAGACTGATAAAGTGTTTGGAGAAAATTGGGTGAGAAGTGCTTTTAATGCATGCAACCATTATAGTTTAACAAAACTAAAAATTGGTAGTATATGTAATCAATAAACTCATCATTATAACATACTGTAACAAAATGTCAGTATACAGTCGTACTAATGTAAGCTCATTTTATTTTGATCAAAACAGCATAGCGTTAAGTTACAGTATTGTTTTCCAATTCTACAAATACACAGAGATAAACAGGTCAGCGATAATGTTTCTGTATGTCTCTCTTACATACACCAACTCGTGCTGCTTGAAACTTCTCGACACTCGCAGACTTTAACAACATAACTACTTGTAGATTCTGACATCTGAAACACTCACTCACAATGAACTAATCTGAACTGATTTTTTGGGCTTTTTTATATCTTGGGGTCAAGGGAAAGCGAAGTCTCTGGAATGGAGTAAATGGATCATTGTCGAAGTCGATTCTTGTAACTATAAATCCTCTGAAATCGGACGTTTTGGAAACACCGGTTAGATACAAAAAAGAGGCATGTATTTCGGGTTCGCGAAATCAGCGGCTGTCCTTGAATGTTATTGGTTTCTTTTTCCTCCTCTAGGTACCAAACAGTATACGTGATGGAATGAGGTGACTCACATTTAACTCCTTTAAGGTAGGCTTAGGCATTAGCAGCCCCGTGACAATAAGAAGGAATTAAAAATATCTATACACTTCATCAATCTATTATCAAATATCTATTACCTCATCAATAAGCTTAGAATTCAAAATTTTTAAGTTAGAGACAGAAAACTCATTATAGAGCACAGCCAGTGTTCAAATTATTGAAATGCCTTGAGGTATTTGAAGCGGTTTCCGAACAGCGCTACAAACGACCTGCTCTAACATGTTCCGTGAAGTTACGATACTTCTATCTATAATTTCGTGTAGTGCAGCCATTGCTGATGGCTTTCACCGATAGAAAACACTTTTATAGATGTCCACAGGAAAACCTCTAAAGATTGGGGGCCATATTTCATGTTCGACAATCCGTGTTCGCTCTATTCATTATCCAGGAAGATTTTCATCTATGTGCTCCATGTGAAGATGGTAATGTACTGGGGCACGGTCTGCAGATAAAACCTCATGCAGCTATCAGAGGTAAAATCGATGTCTGCAGCTTTCCGAGATAAATATCATAGCGGTGTAGTCATCATAAGGTGTTCATGTCACCTAAATAAACAAAATAAACGTTACCAATCCTAGGCTCAACAAATCCTAGACATTAAGTTGCACATTCATCAAATTTGAGACTTATATGTCAATTTATTACGAACCTACCGATTTTTAATGTTGGCACTTTTTGCACCCTTCTGTACTGGCTTGAACGTTTGTAACTGTGACAATTTTATGAAACGGAGCACGACAAAATGAAACAATATATAAACATGCACACAGTATAAAGTAAAACAGTTGTAATTTAAAGCACAAATCAATATAAAAATAAATGAAATATTGAAGTACGTAGGCTTTTACAGCCGTAGTCATTGGTAGAAGATTTTCCTCTAGACCACGGCCCACAAGATCCGATAGTCATTATCTACCAAGAAATAAAAAATAAAAGAATAAAAATTAAACAGCACGGAAACTATAATATAAAAGGACGCATACTTTACTTATTAAAATAGAATTTTGCAGTAAGAAGAAAGTTATACAGGCACACCAAGTCGACGTCATTCTGGAGGGTACAAACGTTGAAGTAAGATTACCGCCAATAAGGGAAGGATGTACTGTATTTTGCCTTTGTCCGTGTTATTCCTAAAGAGTATATTTACGTTCAACTGAAAATTACTTCTCCAAACTTTGGTTTCCCAACTGGTGCTATAGGAATTGAAATACAGCAATAATTAATTTAATTTGAATTAATAATTTTACTGTTGTACAGGTTTCGTTGTTATTGTTCATGAATATTCAACAAGCGTCCCTTATGAGCTACATAGGAAGCCTGCATATAGCTGACCAAAATACATATTTACCTTCAAAATCTTTTTATAAGTTAATTTCATAAGATATGCAATGCAACTCGATGTTTCCTACCTTACAATTCTTTCGAAAACTGTAAATGCATATAGTTATGATCGATCTCCAGTTATATATGCTTTCTGATAGAAAATGGCCATTTATTCATTCAGATTACTTGCTCATTCTAGAGTTCAAATAATAATGTTGTTATAGTGTTGTTTCAGTCCGTTAGCCCAAATGAATGACAGTAGCATGTGCCACGTCAACAGCCCTTGACTTGCTTTTACTTCACATTGCGAAAAAAACCTCCTTTAGTACTTTATGTTACACAAATTCTACGAGTGCATTCAGCTTTATTCTTCCAATTATTGTTTAAACTTTCTGTCAAAGGAAAAGAAAAACAAATCAAAGTTCAGACGGTATGGGTGGGTTTGTTGGTGCTTCTCAGAGATTAACTGTAATTGCAGGTGATGGTACCTGCAGGCTCGCTCCGTGTAAATGCCTGCGGTTCGAATGGTTATTTCGCTAGATTCTCCTTCTTTATGTACTTTTTACCCTGGCTAGGATTATCTCAGTGGAGAGACAAGAATCTATGGTTATAGTGGTAAGCGTTAACGGAGGTCTCAGGGCAAGTTAAACGCTAGTAATAAAACTGACAATAATGTCACTAAAGTGCTCAAACTGTATTTCCTTGTTCAATTTCAATTATCAAAAATATATCTTGGAAATTTCCCTGGCAAATGCTATCGAAATACTCTATTTCGCGGAATTTGAAGATGCACTGCTTATTCTTATCAGTGCTGCGTCCGGAATCACTCTATGGCACGTGGACTTTTCGTGGTGCACGACTGTTGCTTTTGCGCGAATATACTTTCTCAATGACGTGGATTTTGCTTACTGATCCTTTAGGCGTGAGACAGAGGGAAATACTGGCTGCAGACTGGCGCAGGACTGGCTCTGACGATTTCATAAACCTTACTAATTTATAAGATGCCTACTCCGAGCCTAAGTTAAATGCCCTTTCTCCCAATTGGGTTTATATTCCCGCTTTTTAAAGTGTCGATTTACCATGATATCACTTTGAACCACTCATTGGTTTTACTACATCACATGATTCCTTTTAGCACGTGACAGGATCTTCTCTTATGCGAGACTTCTACTCACCTACTCCGGGTCACGATTTCGCGCCATTTTTCTGTAAGATGGCAGTGCAGTTTCCAATGATCTAAGGAATGCCCGTCAGGTGTCAGAATAATGTAGTTTTCTGAGCAGCGAAAGCACGAAACTTACTGAAATCCATCAATGAAGAAGGTCTAGTACGGATGGTTTTCAGTGAGTTATTATTTGTATTCGTTTTTTAACGTTTGGACATTTCGGAACACATTCTTAAGCCCTGAGGGACAATATTGTCACGGCAACAGGCATAAAAGTTTCGGCACAAATAAGGAAACAATCGGCGGATAAAGTTTCATGGTAATAATGAGCCTTGCTAAGCAGTTAAGGATAACGGTAGTGTAAACAGATATCGCCGGCAATCAAGATAACTGAGGTAAAGGACTTGCCGCTCAGATAGGGTTTCAGTGTTGGAGTGTTCTAGAGATATCTCGATTAACAGAGAATGATTGTTTTTCTTGTTTGCTCCAGAAGGTTCTCGGTCCATGAATTTGTGTATAAAAAGAAGCCATATTACTGCAGCACATGCATGAGCGGAGTAGAAAGTTTAGAACTGACGTGACTTCTGACAGACGCTTTATCCCCGGCTCAGGCACATACCGTTGTGGCATAGAGTCTACTGCAGCATTTGAGGGCAATGTGATGGAAAATACCACGTGAATGAAATAGCCACAAACCGCAGCATCTCATATAATTCACGACATGCCTAAAGTTTTGCAAAATGTCTGCAAGATGAGTGCCACGACTCTACCTTCCAAATTCGCCATTCTCACCGAAAGATTACCACATATTTGAGCCATTGAAGGAGTCGATAGGACGAAACAAATTTCATTCCAATGAAGAACTGTATAAGGCAATGTACAATTGGTAGCGTACACGACTATTTGTCTTTTTTTTTTCCTTTTTTCCTTTTTTCAGAGGTTACGTGGACATCCTAAGCTCTGCAAGAAATGTGTTGAGCATCAGGGAGAGTATGCTGTAAAGCGATACAATTGTGTTCCACTTTTGTTGAATAAAAATGAAGTAAAACATAATTAATGTTTTCATTTGACTCCGCCTGGTATAACACAATCACTTACTCTTCAAACTCCTAAAATTTAACTAGTATAATTAAGATACCCCTACCAACCTTTACCAAAATTAAGGAATTATTGTATACTGTCTATAGATATACAATAATTGTATCTAAAATTCCTTTTCTTTCAAAAAACATAGAAAAGAGAAACCCCTCCAAAAATTCGTAATTTACTTTCTCTTTAGCGTAAAACAAAACTATTTAACGTTATAAATACATAGTGCGATTACTAAATACTATAATGATCTGTTTGACCATTAATACTCACATGGCTCTTTCTGCTCAACCTAGCAATGAATTTATTACATATTTCCCTATAAATACAATAAGGATTGGAGAGTAACATAGTCTTAAGCTAAGGGCAAAAGCTTTAAGAGTTGGTCGCTAATTAATGGATTTGTTATTTCATTCTCTTTTTACCGCCCAGACACGGAAAAGAAACAACGATAACTTCAAACCAATAAGAAGGAATATCTCGTTAACGTTATGTCAAATAGCGTATTAACATAAATTACGTGGTTTAACAAGATGTAAACTATTTTGTGTAGCAAGACGTTGCCTCTTGCATTTAATAGTAGTGAAAAATTTATCCAAAAAGAAGGAAACATCAGAGACAATTCCAAGAAAGTTTCAATGTGAATTTAATTGGTAAAGGAAATTATCTTAAAACCTATAGTATTTTAATCAAAAGCATTGGTAACATTTTTGGAACGATTAAAATTTTCGAAATCTTTTGCATGTAAAGTAATAGAGTAATCGCCTTCAAAATGTGTGTTTCGCATTCTTGCTGGATTTAAATATCAGGGTTGGTGCTTAACCTACTTTACGTCTTTTAGTTATGTTGTCCACGAACACACACACACAAACACACACACACACACACATTCACATACAGTCATATACATATACACACACTCATATACACACACATACTCGTAGAGACAATGGAAAGAGTGAAATAGAAAGAGAGTGACAGAGAAACAGAGAAATGATTTTTGGAACTACTTTCTTTTTAATTAAGGATACCTCAGGACGTATTTTCAGTGGTCTTGGTATCGAAATTTTGGGCGAAATGCGATTAATACTTCTTTATGTACGGAGTGGAAAAAATAAAACCAGAGTTTCTTAAAAGTAACTTAAAATTGTTATTATTATTATTATTATTATTATTATTATTATTATTATTATTATTATTATTATTATTATTATTATTATTATTATTATTATTATTATTATTATTATTATTATTATTATTATTATTATTATTATTATTATTATTATTATTATTATTATTATTATTATTATTATTATTATTATTATTATTATTATTATTATTATTATTATTATTATTATTATTATTATTATTATTATTATTATTATTATTATTATTATTATTATTATTATTATTATTATTATTATTATTATTATTATTATTATTATTATTATTATTATTATTATTATTATTATTATTATTATTATTATTGCATTTTATTCCCTTAACAACTGTGATTTTATTAAAAATTCAGTTCATAATCGTTCGGCTTATCAATTAATGTTTATTCAGTAATAATCAACTAAGATAGAGAGAGAGAGAGAGAGAGAGAGAGAGGAGCAGTTTTTATCCTTTGGAAATAACATAGCTGCCTTAATTTCTGTATCTTGCCTCATTTTCTTAAGTTTTCCTCATTCAGGTAGGATTACACCTCTCGTTTCTTGTTCCTACTTCTCTCTCACCATTATTCCTCTATTTTGATATTGGTATGGAAATATCTTATTGCTGGAGTTAGTTTTAGTAGTACTACTCAGTCCACCTGTTCAAAGGCTATTTTACTAGTTATATTTATAATACGTAAACGTTCTGTTAATTCTGGAATTCTAACAATTGAGTATAGTATATATTGTCCTACAACTTCGTATTTTCCAGTTAAATTATGAACGCAACTATTACATTAAAGCAATGTGTAAGTATTAATGCTTTTCCCAGTATGCAGGATGTTCCAACATGAAATGAGACATCAAATAGTAGGATATACATCGTTCTAGTTTTGGTATACTCAATTCAGGCGTATAGTACGCCAACTCTCTTTGCTCGAAGGCACGAGGCACAAGTTGATGACCAAAACTCTGTCGATTATGGACAGGCCTAAAACATGCAAGATCTTTGAGCGGCATTTAAAATTATATAACGCTTCTTTCGCACCAGCGAGTGTTTATAGACGCGTTGTCTAGAACAGCTTTATATAAGTTAAAGAAATAGTGCATATAACACTTATACTGTAGGTGGCGAAACTATTGCATTCCACACAAGAATACAATATCGGCATTAAATTGGAAATGCTCGTTTTGACATACCATGAATAATACAGAAAAAAAGGAAAGAAAACGAAAGAGCGCGCGCGTGTGTATGTGTGTTACAAATTTGTGTTCCAAGTGTCTTGTAGGGCATAACTAAAAATAAAAAAAAAAACATTAAATTTAAAACTTAAATTTCAAGCTTGGTAATGAACCATGCAACATGAACATCTTCAAAACTTCACCAAACTACTCTTCACATGAAACGATTTGCAAAAGATTTAATTTTCTAAAAAGTTTTGCTTTTTCCCATAAATTTCTCTTACCATATTTTATACTTTTCAAGACAAACGAAGTCTTCAATAGATTGTGAAGGCCTCTTCATTCTGTGTGACTGTTGCATAATTGGCTAACCACAAGAGATAAAGTCTTTCTACATAGTAAATGACTATCTCCTTAAAGCTTACAATTTATACGAAACAATTTGTCTTGAGAAGATAATCATTTCCTAAATAGTCCATATTACGTTCTGAGTTTTCACATGCTTATTCTTTTCTCAATTATGTGTTATTTGTGGTTTTAATGACTTGTCTATAGAAATAGAATAGAATTTCAAAACCATCATATACCGGCCAGACTTTAAAATATGTAACAGTCTGTTAACCCATTGGGATTTTATTCCCGTTTTTTGTTGTTGTAATTTATGTCCTCCAACGTTAAGTCATATCGGACGATGAATGAAAGGGGTGAATTGATGCTCAAATGAGTCCAGGGTTTATGGATCTTAGAGTTACCCGACATTCGTCTTTCAGGATAAGGGAAAATCCCGGAAAAAAACCTTATCCAGATAACTCGCCATGACCAAGATTCGAACTCGAGACCTCTTGGACGTGAGGCAGACATGCTACCATCTACGCTACCGAGCAAATATGTAATATCATTAGCAAACATTTATCATAAAGTAGTTAAAAATGGGCGTTTTTAAGAATAATAATTTGAAAAAGAGTGAATAGAAAATATCACTTGAATGTACATATAAGAACTTTTTAGAATTGTTAATTAATTTTAATTCATTACATATATATTGATACGCAAAAAAGGAATTTTCTGTTTCTGAGCACATCGGGACAAATTACTTCCATGCAACTTTCAAACTGCAGATGATAGAGGCAACTGCAGAGGCAACTGACTGCAGTTATCGTGGTAAAACTTGAACACACATTTTCCATTAATTTAGAAATGCTTCTTACATAGCTTATAGGCTTATGTAACCTTTTAATGGCGGTCCGTCTGGCTTGGCACATGACCCAGATATTCATAGTTTATCGCAAGAGTAAAAGCTCCTCAGATTAATGATGCAGCGTACGAAACAGAAATTAAGGAATTCAGATTCTAACATCCTAGGATGCCTTTCTGTATTTCTACACTGTTACATTACCTATAGCTATTCCTTTTGATATCCTAAGATATTTAATCAACACATCATTATTTGTGACATAATCCGGTAATATAACTTTCTGAAAAGAATCTCACCTTAATTAGGAAAACAAATAATTAAGAACCAGTGGAACCTACACATACACATATTCATGTAACCCAAACATTAAGATGATATTTTGAATAGAGTAATTTATTAGTTATTACTTTCTGTAACCCTCAGTTATGGAAAAGGAAGTGTAATATTCAGCCCCAAAATTGGATATTAATTTTATTATAAATGCACGTTTTGAGTACTTATGCCTGTTTATGTGTGTCTTTAAATAGAAAAACCCAAATAAGAAAAGCCAAATTAACGAGAAGAAATATGAATTTAACGAGGGAACATTTGATAAAACTTAGGCAAACGTTTCTTCCTGTCACACTCCCAAAATGTATATAAAGAGAATTATTTTCATGTTATTTCTTTCCTTTTACTCTTTTTACCAAGAACAGCTCTGACGTGATTTATTAAAGTATCATATATATGATTCAATAACATAAGTAATAAAATCTATCTACTTCAGAAAGTTCGTTAGTAGAGAATGAAATCTTCAATTTCGTTACTCTTTTACAACTAGGAGAATCTTTACAATAGCTCCTTCAGGTCTTGCTGAAATATACATTTAAGGTGAAATTAAAATTAAGCGTCTATCTATTTCCGAAATATTCTCAGCTCATGATTTACACTTCAAATGTTGACTGGTCGGAGTGTTGTTTCGTATGCTCAATTAGTTTATAGCTTCGTAACATTCTTCATCATTTGGTACAGACTTAACAAATATCTGTTGTGCAGTTAATTTTTTACGCTTGTGTATTTTGAAACATATTTAGATAATAATAGTAATAAAAACGTTTGACCTATCTTACGATGTGTGTAAGTGGGCTAAGTCGTTTTCAAGGCCAGGAGTTTCTGAAACAGATCAATTATACTTAAGAATACAGAACAATGTCATACATTATAATATCATTACAAAGTTACATTCCTATTTTCTTCAAGACTTCGAAATGTGAAATCCCTTTCAGGGTTGCATCCTACGTAGGTATACCCAAGTTTATCTCATCAATCTTAGCCCATGTTACAAAACTTATTATCCGATGGGTTCCTTATGACCACCTCAGAAACAGGGTGTCAGAAAAATGTTTAAAATAATTTACCTTAAAATTATACGTAGCGAAGTTTATTACAAATACATTTATTTTATTTTATTATTACCTTTAATTAATGTTGTCATTTATATCTTCATCAAGAGAGGCCAATTTGACCTAAGTTATCCATCTGCAACGAGGTCTTTCAATATCTCTAGTTCCTGTGGGTTTATATTGCATTGCCTGCTTTGCCGGTCTACTATTCTGCATATTGAGTATGTGGGCGTGCCAATTTTGTTTGTGATTCTTAATTTTATCGCGTAAGTTAAATATTTTGTGGAAACGTAGAGTCAGACTGAAAAATTCAATGCCATAGCCGGGATTTGAACCACGGATTTTCTGGTTTCCGTCCAGCCGCACTACCATTGTGCTACTATGGCCAACGTGCCGATATGACATTAAATTCTCCAATTGACTCGTATTTTCCCGGTAAACCACTTAGGAGTTCTCATAAACACATGAGACAACTGCCTTAATGGCGACTTACTATATTGTAAGTACTTTAAGGCCCGGGCTTTATAGTTAACCACTATTAGGTCAATTAATGGAAATTAATTATTCTTTCACGGCCAGTGGTTCAAATCCCGGCTATGGCATTGAATTTTTCAGTCTGACTCTACGTTTCCACAATTTAGCCTACACACGGCCAGTGTGAAAGAATAATTAATTTCCATTAATTGACCTAATAGTGGTTAACTATAAAGCCCGGGCCTTAAAGTACTTACAATATAGTAACTCGCCATTAAGGCAGTTGTCTCATGTGTTTATGAGAACTCCTAAGTGGTTTACCGGGAAAATACGAGTCAATTGGAGAATTTAATGTCATATCGGCACGTTGGCCATAGTAGCACAATGGTAGTGCGGCTGGACGGAAACCAGAAAATCCGTGGTTCAAATCCCGGCTATGGCATTGAATTTTTCAGTCTGACTCTACGTTTCCACAATTTAGCCTACACACGGCCAGTGTGAAAGAATAATTAATTTCCATTAATTGACCTAATAGTGGTTAACTATAAAGCCCGGGCCTTAAAGTACTTACAATATAGTAAGTCGCCATTAAGGCAGTTGTCTCATGTGTTTATGAGAACTCCTAAGTGGTTTACCGGGAAAATACGAGTCAATTGGAGAATTTAATGTCATATCGGCACGTTGGCCATAGTAGCACAATGGTAGTGCGGCTGGACGGAAACCAGAAAATCCGTGGTTCAAATCCCGGCTATGGCATTGAATTTTTCAGTCTGACTCTACGTTTCCACAATTTAGCCTACACACGGCCAGTGTGAAAGAATAATTAATTTCCATTAATTGACCTAATGGTGGTTAACTATAAAGCCCGGGCCTTAAAGTACTTACAATATAGTAAGTCGCCATTAAGGCAGTTGTCTCATGTGTTTATGAGAACTCCTAAGTGGTTTACCGGGAAAATACGAGTCAATTGGAGAATTTAATGTCATATCGGCACGTTGGCCATAGTAGCACAATGGTAGTGCGGCTGGACGGAAACCAGAAAATCCGTGGTTCAAATCCCGGCTATGGCATTGAATTTTTCAGTCTGACTCTACGTTTCCACAATTTAGCCTACACACGGCCAGTGTGAAAGAATAATTAATTTCCATTAAATATTTTGTGTTATTTTGTTATAGCTTTGCTACTTATATGGTCTATGAAGGAATGTCAAACAACACCTCTAAGAAATTTCATTTCTACTGTTTCTATCATTACTTTTTACTTGCTATTCATAGCCAATTCTCTGAGCCATAAGTAAATTGGGTGCTGCCATCGTCTTAAACATTTTTTTAGCATTGCTACATTTGTGTTTTATCCTTTAGCGTTCTTCTAATAGTTCCACATATAGTTTGAAATTTATACATCTTATATTTCAACTCTTTGTCATAGTCAAACGAGATATGACATCATAAATAATTGAAAAATTGAACATGTTCTATTGTTTCATTATCGATAATTATTTTTACCCTTTTGGGTATTTTAACAGAGATACCTTTCCTTTTGTTTCCTTACCGATATACTTAAATTATAAGTTTTCAATACCTTCTCCAGAGGAAATGCTGTTCTTTTTCTGCCAAGATAACCTGATCATCAGAAACTAGGATATTGCTTAAAATGATCTTTTATTAATCTTAAAATTTTAAAATAATTATTAAGCTGATTTTGAATACGATGTCTTAGATATCTTTGCTCTATCATTATTTCCCAAAGTTTTATATGCGGCACCATATTGAATGCTTTTATATAATATACAAAGATAATATGGGTGTCAAGACTGAACCCTTCTTTTTTAATAATCTGTCATAGTTAGAAGAAACGCAATCCTAATTCCAACTGCCTCTCAATCCATGTTTTTCGTTCTTCAGTAACATTTCGGATATTTAATTTAAACATATAGTTAGAATTTTAACAGATACTTTGTAAACTTGATTTAGAAGGTTTATACCCCTATAATTCGTTTCTATATTCTCATAAATATTGATTTATCATTTACACGGTGTTTTAGTAATGTTATAGGTCTTTTATGCCTGGGACAATTATTAGATATGAACATCCTTCCAGTAGTGATTAGTTGCGGCACACCTGGCACTGGTGTATCTTCAATTACACTATTATTTCTATCCTCCTCCTCCTCCTCCTCCTCCTCCTCCTCCTCCTCCTCCTCCTCTCCACGTCCTCCTCGTCTTCTCCTCCTGCTCTTCCTCTTCACCATCATCTTCCCAAAGTGATTCATTTGCTTCATCTATTCACTCACTACTATTTTACTCACCATCTCATCACTATCATGAAATTAAAAATAAAAAAAACCTTTCTCTATCCAGTATATCAAAATATGTCGAGACGTTTTTCATGAATCATATGCGTAAGTTACAGTACTGCACAATTGGCATAGTGAATACTAAAACATAAAAAAGTAAAAAAATATCAAAAATTGTTAGAACAATACAGAATGAAAGATAATTTCCATAAATGAACCCCATTACTGAAGCAAAGGAAATGGAATTATAAAAGTATTGTTTTAAAAGCTAACCGTAATCCAAAATTGGAAATTCTAAATATGTTAAGCAGGACATGAACTAGCGAGATGTACGTTATGAAGCACCTTGACAGATAATTTTGTAAAAGAACCAATAAGAAAACTTAGAAAAAATTACGCAGTTCAATAATAGAAACGATGACTGTCTAAAATGATTAACTCTGTGCATCTAATAAAACAAAAGACAAAATTTGAAGGATTGCTTATATTGGGTATAAAGTACTTCCCTCTCGTTGGTATTGCTGGTGTTAATCACTTCTGGCGTCGATTTATCAGGACTCGCGATTCAACGGTTGTTGAATAACTGTTTATTGAAGAACTTATTATTCTGTTTATTTTGCTATAATCAGTCGTGTGACTATTTTTGAAATAACTTATTTCTGCTTAATGAACCATATGATTGAATACTTAAAACAAAAAACGAGGTAAAACAAGACAAAAATCCCCGTTAACGCTATTAAAATCTCTCTGAACCCTGGAGAGTGTATTTCAAAGGAAACTATTTCACTGAAACATATCATTATCAGTTTTTCGCATGTTATGACATAATCGAAAACACCGTAAATGATACCTTACATGCATCTTTTAACATTTCAACGATTTTATTATTGTGTATGATTGCTCAGTCATTAAAAGTTATTGCCTCTCATTACCAGTTGCACATTCTACTGAAGTCTGGCATCAGCCTGTCAATGAGTGCTATTCGTTCATTGTCTTTTGTGATAAGAGGAAAGGAGGAATAAATAACCTCTCCCTAATATGTCACTTCCCCGTTGACTCCTTTATTGGAATTGCCCAGTTGGGTTCTGCAACTCCTTCAACACAAAAAGAAGCAACTACGCAGAGGAACTATGATGTCTTTTTACCACCAGGTTTAAAGACTTTTCGGTTTATAGATAAATAAGTACCTATTGTAAAAAGCACTCTTTTCTAATTTGCGACTTTAAAACATCTTCTTAAACATTCTTACCCTTGACACAGCATATTTCCTTGAAATTTTGTATCGTGAAGCTGTTATGCTGGTTAATTTTATCACCTACTTAGTAATTGAATTTTTCCCATGTATTTATTTGAGGATGCGCTAATATATAGGTCATAAGCGACCGTAAATTTCAGATACATATTACAATAATTGTGATAGCGAAGTAACCATAAATTACACCTAATACTACGGGAACATTCAGCTAAAATAAAAAAAAAAAAAAAATGCTTACAAACACTGCAAGCGTGGCTCGTGCTTATGTGCTACAGTGCTACAGCACGATAGTTTGCTGAAACGGATGCCTTAATGTATTCTTTGCTTTTGTCAGATTTATACACGCTAGCAAGAAGCAAGCATAGCTGTCAAACACTTTAAAGTAACACGTGACCACTATTTGTGCTACCGAGATCTGTGTGTTTGCGGAAATGCTGTCCAAAGAATGCACTTGACATAGCGGCGCATTGCTTTGAGACCACTCCTCTGATTTACATTGGTTTTATTTGATTGTGTAGATTTCTAGTGTTTTAGACTTTGATTTAGATTTTAGCCCACTTGTTTTTAAGGGCGCTGATGAACCAGATGTTGAGCGCCCTAAAACACAATCATCATCATCATCATCATCATCATCATCATCATCATCATCATCATTATCATTATCATCATCATCATCATCCACTCCTCTGGTTGGCTGTTTTTGCTCGGGATTGTGCTACGGCCAAACGGAGCACAAAAGTTTCTACTGCTTGCTGTAGTTTTTTCAGTTTCATCTGCAGCAGTTACAATAAATTACCACCGCTAGTAGTGCTCTTGCAGGTATTTGCTTGCAGGTGCGAGTCAGGGATGTATGTTGGCACTACTGGCTATAGTTATTTACAATTCGTATTATTGGCTTACTGAAAACAATTGTGCAGTTCAAGTTATGCTGTTATGGTTGATGGTATTCCACGTATTTTACGTGCACTAACATGAATTCGGTGAGCAGTTCTCTAGAAGAACCCTGGAGGAAAAAGTGCAAATCAAGCAATGAGGTGGGCAAACTCCAGAACTAAGTATAACGCGGTGTGCAAAAGGAGGGAGAAATAATTCCTACACCAAGTGTTATAACCCCAAAGTGTATGAACATATGTGGATATGTGAATGCCAAGAAAGAAATACTCTGTTCTGCTTTCCATTCCTGCTCTTCAGAAACAATGATGCTTGGAGCACAATAGGAGTGACAGATTTAGGTCAGCTAAATGTGCTTATTAGTAAGCATAAACAAAACGTAAAGAATTTAAATAATGCACTAAACTTAATTTTTTTAGGTAATGTAAACATTGCGACACAGTTAAGTCCTGCATATCAGGAGGCGAAACTGAAACATAACCAGCAGATTGTAAAAACAGGCATGTGCTCTCACGTATAATTGACTACATTAAATTGTGTGGTGCTTTAGAGCTCGCTTTAAGAGGACATGATGAAACTAAAGGTTCTGAAAATCCCGGCATGTTCTTGGGTTTAATGAATTTGGCCAATAGCATCGACAGTGCTGTGAAAGAACACATGGATTCAAATAATATTTTCAAAGGAACCTCAAGAATCATCCAGATTGAACTCCTTGAATGTATGCTGGAAGTTTGCCGCGAGGTGATAAAGGTGGTGAAAGAACCTCACTTTGTGGCTGTTATGGCAGATGCAACTACAGACGTTTCTCATCAGTTGCAGCTTGTGATTGTGTTTGAGTACGAGACAGATGGTCTTCCAATTGAGAGGTTTTAGGGATTTTTGAACCCAGAGAGACAAAATGCAGAGGCAATTTCTGAGAGCATTTTGGATGTGATTAATAAATTATTTATATAAAAGCCCCAGAAACTCATTGCCCAGACATACGATGGAGCCTCTGTGATGAGCGGTGCTGTAGGAGGAGTTCAAACAAAAGTCCAATCTCAGTATCCAAATGCTCAGTTCATTCACTGCTATGCTCATCAATTGAATTTAGTTATGGAACGTGCATCTTCTCAAAATAAGTCCGCTAGAATATTTTTTCTTAATCTATGAGCTCTTCTTGCGTTTTTTTTTTTTTTTCAAAATCCGCCCAACGTTTAGCTGTCTTACAATCTGTGGCAGCCAGAAGAGTTCCTTGTGGTTCTGCAACTAGGTGGAATTTTAGATTCAGAACTGTTAATATGCAGCAAGAGCGGCATAAGTAGAAAAATAATTAATGCATTAAAGGGTTGACATGATAACAGCACGTATTCACGTCGCAGGTGTTTGTAGGATAATATTTAATTACCAAGCCATAATCGAATAAACATTACCTGATCTGTCATGGTTTCTTTAAATTTAGCAGCTTAAAGTTAATATCGGATTCCTTATCTGGGACAGTCCTTCTTTTGAGTCCCTTTGTAATCTCAAATCTTAATATTTGTTAACAGAACTCAGATGTTTCTGGAGACTCCTATCAGATAATTTGCTAATTATGTTAAGATGAATGAATAAGGAAAATTGTTAGATGTTTTGTCAGCTTGTTTATTACAAGAGATTTGTATATGGGATGGTTTTGTTGCAGTGAATGTCATTGTAAATAGCTTAGTGTCTTAAATTTTATATTCTTTGCCTGATACACTTCCAAGTACACCACACTGATTTGTACAACATAGAACAAATCTTGTAATGTAATAATAAACTCACATTTAGGAACACACCGCGATGAACTGTGGAGCTCGTCATGTTACTCCTCAAGCGACAACTGTGTCACCAACCTGCAGGGGAAAATTCACGGCTACCGCAGATTTGTACCTTTCAAAGAATTTTTCTATGAATCTATAAAATAGGGAGTGTAAAATTTCTTTTATTTCTTCAGTTTACTCTTAATCATCCCTCTCTGTTTTCACTTGCTCGCTTCGTGGTGTGAGGGAATGTCGCTCACGGTTGTACATAGCTAAGGGTTTCTACCTCAGCAAACGTGTTGCCTCTTGAAACTCTTTTATTTGTTTTTTCTAATTCTAATAGTAATAGTATTGCTGTTGTATATTGACGCCTAATGCTACATACGACAGAAATATACAATGAAAAGCTGACCAACGACTTTAGTTCTAAGTTATGTTGAACGCGATATTATTGGACAAACTGCGTATGGAATTCATGAGTGGATTTTCGATACACTGAAATTGGATGAAGGTGATGTCAAAGGTTTGCAGGTAAAGGGAATTTCTAAACAAATTTTTATTCAATGTACAACGTGAAAGCTCGTCACAAGAGCTCGTCACATTTGACAGAGTCAAGTGGGGAAGTTAATTTTGTGCTGTCAAATGGGCAGCGCGCTAAGGTGATTATTGATGTAGCTGGATTTGGAAGACGTGTGACGAAAATGTACAATTTACCCTTGAATTTCGCTAGTAGAAAGTTGATGGTAAGCCTTGGAGCCCTAGAGTGTGGTGTTACAGGTGAAGGAAGATGTTTGGAATGAGACTTTTCGTTATAAGGTTACTAATGGGGTTCATACTGTTCTATACTGCTAATAAAGTATACAGGAAGGTTTTTATAACCCTTCCAATCAGTACGCATTTTAGAAAGAATTCTAAAGAAGTGCAACTATATTACGAATTAAAATAAAGAAAAACGCAATGTTAGGATAAAAGGTACCTTGTAAAGTGTAATTTTAAAAGTTAAGTAAATCACAAACTCTTAACCTTATTCAAAATTCAACATACTGAGATCACAAGAAACTGAAAATGGGCTGTTATAATTTAATTTGCTTCCAAGTTTCGTAAGCTTTGGTCGAATTTCGTTAATCCAATGACTTATTTATCAATCGCCAACATCAAAATCTCTCCAGCTATCTCTAAAACTGACTTTGAACTATCAAATTTGGTCCCAGAGATTTTTAGAGAAGTATTCGCCCAAAGGATAGCTTATTTTTCACACCGGTGAAAGAATACTACAATTAGTGTCCATTCCAGAAAAGCTTACGGAAGGAGCGTTTACCAGGTGAAACGTTGTCAGAAACGATGAATTTTTGTTTTCACAGTTAAGGAGATGTTAGCACATATAAAAAAGACATTTTTGTTATATAAACAATATGAATGATATTGATATATTTGAAGAATAATCTTTGTAATTTTTTGGTCCTATTTATCTTCTCTTATTGTAAAATACACTTTGCCCATACTTAAAGAAACCTTTGGTAATAGCATTCTTTCTAGCCATTATAAAATTTATAAATCTAACGGTTAGTTTAATTAATGGAAATTAATTATTCTTTTACACTGGCCGTGTGTAGGCTAAATTGTGGAAACGTAGAGTCAGACTGAAAAATTCAATGCCATAGCCGGGATTTGAACCACGGATCTTCTGGTTTCCGTCCAGCCGCACTAACATTGTGCTATTATGGCCAAGGTGCCGATATGACATTAAATTCTCCAACTGACTCGTATTTTCCCGGTAAACCACTTAGGAGTTCTGGACGGAAACCAGAAGATCCGTGGTTCAAATCCCGGCTATGGCATTGCATTTTTCAGTCTGACTCTACGTTTCCACAATTAAGCCTACACACGGCCATGTGTTTATGAGAACTCCTAAGTGGTTTACCGGGAAAATACGAGTCAGTTGGAGAATTTAATGTCATATCGGCACCTTGGCCATAGTAGCACAATGGTAGTGCGGCTGGACGGAAACCAGAAGATCCGTGGTTCAAATCCCGGCTATGGCATTGAATTTTTCAGTCTGACTCTACGTTTCCACTAACGGTTAGTTGTTTAGAACTCTTTACTAGGCAACTCCAGCTCCCAAGGATCATTCCTTGTTTCAACATCATAGCTTGAATTTAAGATAGCTTCATTTCATATGATCTATCTAAAATAAAATAAATAAACCCTGGCACGACAGCCCTATGAGGGCCAAAGCCTTCCAACCCGACTGCCAGCCTGACGACCACTTACGCTCGGTAGAGGTGGGCGATCATCAAACCTATACGGGGAGCAGATGTGGTCAGCATCTCGGCGTCCCCCAGCCGGAGCTTTGAATTTCGTGACCAGGGCCACTTACCTGCATAAGCTATTCACTTTCCTGAGTGTGCACCGGTCCTATACCCGGGACTTAAAATCCGCACCCTTTGGCTGGGATCGAACCCGGGCCGTTTTCCGTGGCCAGGGACCAAGGCATGCTGTCTTAGCCCGCTACGCCACGGCGCAGTATATATGATCCATCTGTTATATCATATTTGTATGTTATTTCAATCACATGAAGTTATAGCTTTCCATTCATAGCCGGAACAATCCTTTTTGTGACTTTATGTCTTGCTGAACGACTGAAAGAGTCTGTAATATTTTTAGCTAGCTATAAGGATTCCTAAATGTCTGAATTATCTGACCGTAGTTTATTTAACTTGACCGTGGTGTTATTACGTGTATGAGGATCTTTCTTCTACAGGCAGTTCAGATATTGGGGTTTGTGAGATTCTTGAAGACCAATTTGCTAAGCTTGATAAGAAAGCGCATATGCCCATTATGGGGGGGGGGGGGGGGAGAAGCTTAGTTGTGGACCATTTATACCACTGATTGCTGTTGCAGAAAGTTAAATTTTTAATTGCCCAGTAAGTTTCTGTGGATGTTCCTATAATATCGTAACCGTCCTACCTATATTGAGACCAGTATCAGAGACGAGAAAGCTGTACAATAAGGCAGAAAGTTTTGCAACCACATCAAATCAGATATGTTTGAATTTGAACGTTGACGTTTATGTTAGTACAAGCAGCAATATAAGCGAATCCCAAAGTTACCGGTAGTCTGCTCTGTTAAGTGCAGCCCTCAAGAAGCTGTTTATGATACAAGGCAGGAATACTCTATGGAACCTTCCTGACCACTTCTCCTTAAGCGATTAGTTTGTAACCTGAGCTATTCTTATCTAGGATTGAACTTGAATAACTTAAAGGGTTAAAATATTAACTAAACTGACTAGGGTTATATTCACTAGGCTGGTAAAGTATTTGCTGAAAATAATTAACCATGCAGCCTTCACAAAAGGGCAGGTTTGTCGTCGATCTAATTTTGTACGTGCTTCAAGGTTTCTGGGAATGCCCTAATCGATTTTGCAGACGTATTCTATAAGCAGCAACCACAGAACTTCGGTAGGGTGTATCAAACGTTTTCCAATACATGCAATGTAAATCAAAAGCTGTGGGCGCAACCTGTAATCTTCACATAAATTTATTATTAAGCATGGCATATTGTCATGTAGGATAATGTTCATTGATTCCATAAAAATGGGAATACAATGACACGAACTATAAGGCATACTTTATTGGTAATCTGATATTTGGTATAAATCGTCCGGTACAATCTTGGAACATTTTATGTACGTAATTGTTATTAAACTTAACGAAAAACAACATTCATTTGAACCACCCTTGCATATGCTTATATGACAAATATCGAATTATGTAATCTTATGCAGCAGCTTTCTAGTTTTCTGCAGCTTATCTAGGGCAGAGAAAACATTGTATGTGATCCTACCATAATATTATACTTTGCGACAGCACCAAAACAAGCTTTTAAGGACGCGTTAGATGTTTGTCTTCCCCAGAAGATTCTTTATAACTATAGGTACATATGTGGGCGATTGGGTGTTCGTCTATGAAGAAGATAACTGATATCCCTCAAAGATCAACAATTTTCGGTAAGTTTCATAAGCTACAAATGATTCACCCGATAAACCAAAATAAATTAATAATTAAATAAATAAAACAATACATAGCTCTCTGCTCCGAGCTATTTGTGTGTCTTATGCCCGATTTCACCAACAATGTTAAGACTTAACACGAGTTTAGTAATAGTTATAACAAAAATTGCATTTCACCAACAAGTGTTAGCTTAACACTCGTGTTAAATCTCTTGTTAAACTAACAAGCCAAATTTCTATTGTTAAGTCCTTAACAATTGTAAATAGTCAAGACGACGGTCGTGAACTCAGCTGTTAATTTCGATTTGCTATATTTAATACCGTGTAAATGGCATCCGTAATAGAGTACGGCCTATGAGGAGAAATTATTTTGAGGAGCTATCAGAAGAAAATTTTCTGCAGAGGTATAGACTGTCAAAATAAGTTCCTATGAAGGTTATTACGGAAGTACAAGAGAGGTTAAAACATGCTTCGAAAGGAATATGCCATCTCGCCTTTGCCTCAAGAAGTAATAGCTTTCCAATTTTATAATTCACTGAATTATGTGGATAATACATTGTCCACGTCCCATCTTGAAATTCAAGCAACTCGTCACTTGTCCTTCTTCGCTTCTCGTTTTAAATTTACGTAATACTGAGTTAGAACATGCATCGAAAGGAATATGTCGATCTCGCCTTTGCATCAAGTACTAATAACTTCGCGATTTTATAATTCACTGAATTATGTGGATAAAATACACTGTCCACCTCCCGTCCTGAAACGTTCAAGTCACTCCTTCACACCTCGTTTTAAATTTACGTAATAATAACGAAGTTGTTTTGTCCTTCTACTAGTGACTCATGCATTTGTAATAAGTTCGCTTCCAATTTTTTTTCCACGTGACATCTTTCTCTTTTACATTCACCGTAACCGTCCTCTTAATTTCCACGATATCATTATACTTCGTCACCAATTCAATTAACAATTCATTCTCCATGGATGAGAAATTCGTCTCACGGCGTTTGTTTACGATGTTGTTTACCCGCCATTTTTTAGCTATGTGCAGACGAAAATGAAAACAAAGGTGCATCGCAGAACGTTCGGGAAATAATACGGTTCATCCATAACCTTCTATAGCTGTAATATTTAAAAGTGTCTAGGTGTTAACACGTGTTTGTTAACATTTTCAGAAAACAGGTTGGAGACATGCAAGAAATTTGACAGCTTTGTTAGCGCTGTTACAATTGTTAAGTTATATTTATTAACGTCGATTTTAACATCTGTTGGTGAAATCGGGCATTAGAGTTATAGTTAACCCTCAGTTAAGGTTATCGTAGCCGTGATAACTTTCACTACAGGTGTGCGGACTTAGAACTGCACTTGGCTAATACATAATAAATAAACTAAATAAACAAAATTAAGAAATTTAGAAAATAGTTGAAATTTTGTGAGTAAAAGCTTACGTTATTGTGAATCATCTGAAAGAAACGCGACACCCGGCTCAGCTTCAAAAGTAATTTAATTACTAGAGCAGTCATATTTATAACCAGATTAGAAGATCTGGGTCACTGTGCACTAAAGAGAATACCTTATTAATGGCAGGAGTTTCATTGTTTTAAAGGAAGCAATGCACTTTAAAGTGAATGGCACAACTAAAAACATCCAATTATTCTAAAACACGAAATGCTTTTATCTTTCCTTTTTTGAACTAGGTCGTGACAATAAATAAAAATAACCCAGCACACAATTTTAATATTTGTGGTGGTATTCCTGTCAGATGAAGAGAGTTCAGAAGCTACGGGGTTAATTAACTACCTCATGTGCTTCTATAACGCTGTCTATCGGTTTATATATAATTTCCTTACTTTGAATGCTTGATTGTATAAAATTATTAAGTTGAGAGACGTCTTTATTCTTCGCGGCAAGGACAGCTCGTTCCCTGAGCCAATTGTGATTCCTATAGTTAATTTGAATATTGGGAAATAATTTTTTGACAAGTTCTTTTTTCGATGTTACTAAATTACAAAAATTATCAGGACGTGATATTCGTCTTGTCCCATCTACTGGCAGCTGTCCATTTCCAATTTCCAGTAACTGTCGGGAGAATATCTCGGCTGATTTGTATGTCTAAAATATCAACGCATTCTTGAATGGTTGAATGTTTCCATGCAAATCTAGTAACGATCGATCCAGGGCTTTAAGCGATTTTTTGGCACCGCCGTGGATTCATCCCAGACAATGACTTTATATTTTTGCAATACTTTTCCCATACCAGACGCTTTGGAAATATTGTGCCTGGGAGTCCCGAGGGTCTGTATGTTCAATGGTAATTTCAAAGCTGAATGTCGGAGCTATTCCAGACGAAGCGAGAGCTAAGGCTATGTCATTCTTTGATGAAACCGTTGCCAGAATCAATCTGATAAGAAATACATTCCAGGTTCCCCCTGGCGCATCCAAGGAGAAGATCCCCCCAACTCATCATTTTATCATTTTCATTATGCGATCATAAATGTCCTTCCGTTCACGCGTTAATTTGGGATCTTTGATTGGACATACGACTGGAGCTCACTTGTATTGTAACTTTGTTCACGATGCAAATCTCCATCAAATGAAGCAGTCGCAGCTCGGCTGGGTGCTGGCACTCCCAAATAGTAATAACTCTATTTGCAATAATTTTTTTATCCAGATTTATGAACCCTACTTTACACAGTGGTATATTAGGGTTATAGTTGATACATAAAAATACACAATTTTAACAAAAATATTTTAAATACTAGAAGGAAGAAAATATGTTATAATCTGATGCATATTAATTTAAACTATTTCAGACGTTTAAACACTGAGTTTATAAACATCATGAAAGTGGTATATTAGGGTTAGAGTTGATACATAAAAATACACAATTTTAACAAAAAAACATTTTAAATACTAGAAGAAAGAAAATATGTTATAATCTGATGCATATTAATTAAACTATTTCAGACGTTTAAACACTGAGTTTATAAACATCATGAAGTACTTATACTGTTGTGGCTTCATTAACAAAGAGCAGAAAATTCAGTTCCTAGAGAGTCTAGCTTGAATATTAATTCTTGTCTTTCTCTCCAGAAAATGGGACAACAGAAAAGGAGATGAACCACAGTTTGAAATTCTTCACCACACATGCACCTGGGGTTAGATGTTAAGTGAAAACGTGATAAGTATTCACCAAATTTACCATGTCCACTTAAAAATTGTGTCAAAACAAAATTTGGTACAAGAGTTTCACATTTTCCTCTGTCATATACACTAGGGAAAAATAATGTTTTTGTTAAACTTCCATTTGGAGTTGTTAGCCATTGTTGGTTCCATTCTTCAAGAATATGTTGATGTATTATTCTCCTTACAGTAGAAATAGGACATAAAGAGTATGTCACAGGAAGATTGGATTCTGCAGCCTTCTTAGCCAAGCAATCAGCTCTCTCGTTACCTAAAATTCCACTGTGTCCTTTAACCCATCCCATGCAAATATGTCCTGGATGGTTTTGAAGCAAGGTTCTGATTTCATGTGCTAATGAATTTAAGTTGTATTTATCATTAATAGCGAGTAGAGCTGATTGTGAATCACTAAGAATACGGGCACTGTTCCCATTAAGAGTACACCATTTTATAGCTTCTTTAATTGCTAAGAGCTCCGACTGGAATACAGAACATTCAGGTGACAATTTAAACATGGAATGAGTTAGTTCCGTTTGGTTTTCATAAACAACAAAAGCACATCCTACTGCAGATACATTATCTTCAAATTGGTAACGCGAACCATCTGTATATATGTAATAATCATGAAAATTACATATTTCCTTTAAACAGGTTACAAAACTTGATGGGTGTCCTGCTGTGGTAGGATGCTCCGGGATTTGTAGTTTTAAGTGAGACAGATAAGACGCGCATTCCCGTTCATGTCTTAAACTCATAATAGTTGCTCTTGATAAACCAGTGAGAGCCAAAGGTTCGATGTTAGCTATAATCTGAGCTGCATCAGTGGAGATTGTACGATATCCTCGAATTATGCGAAGGAGGAATCCCCTTTGAATTTGTGCAAGTTTTTTAGCTGCCCATTTTTTTATTAAGAACATCCTGGAATGCAGATACACCATAGAAGATTAGGGGCACTACAGCACCTTGATATATAATTTTAAGAATACTAGAATTCAGACCCCAGGTTGGTCTTGTTGTTGTTGCGAGCGCACCAAGGAGCTTGCTGGCTCTTTCAGCAATGTAATCAAAGTGTGATCGAAATGTTAATTTACAATCCAGTATAACGCCAAGGTATTTTACCGTAGATACCACCTTCAAGTTGACGTTATTCATGGTAAGAGTAATGGGCTCCATTTTTCTTCTTCTGGTGACAATCATCGCCAAGGTTTTGTAGGGATTAAACATAAGTTTATTTTTAATTCCCCATGAATGTATTGTTTTAAGTGTATTATTTTAATTATTTGCAATAATTGAGCACTTATCTATAATATTTATGCACACTTCGTTTTAAATATCTTCTGTAGATTTCATGGCCATACTGCCGTTTTCTAGCCGTACTCCATGCAAAATATCCTCGGTCACATGCGATCGATATCTTTCCTATAACTCTCTGGGAGTTGAAGGAAAACTAGAAGTCAATATAATTGCGAATAATGCGCGAATTTGGTTTCTAATGTGCAACTTT
The DNA here is from genome assembly GCA_030765055.1 of Mantis religiosa. Classification (NCBI taxonomy): domain Eukaryota; kingdom Metazoa; phylum Arthropoda; class Insecta; order Mantodea; family Mantidae; genus Mantis; species Mantis religiosa. The sequence continues at coordinate 145,848,245 of CM060947.1, read as the reverse complement.
GCACGCGAC
>CM060947.1:145815736-145835736 GCA_030765055.1 Mantis religiosa | reverse complement strand
AACTCAGGAGTGATTTTATAACTCGACAACCTATTTCTTTTTATATATTTTAACCTTAACTGAAGGTTAACGCAACTTATCATTTAAACATATTAGATAGCCCAACTGCCCAGTCTTTCAAGCAAATAAACATTCTTTCGTGTGTTGAAACAGTTGCAGGACACAATGAGGTAACTCCAGATAAACGCAAAGCGGTGACGTAAGCGAACTTGCGATGAAGGACATTTTTCACGATTGAACTAGCGTATGTAATCCGTGATAATCAACAAGAACAGTGTAGAAGATCGAAAAGGTCTAGAATTTTTTCCACTTTAGTTCCGAGGGAATAAGCTCAGTTTTAGATTGGTGTTTTGACTACTATTTACTAGCTTTGAGGTCCTGTGAATCCAAAAAGGTAATTTTAGAAACTGATTCGTGTAGGTAGGTGGATAGGTGTGTGTGTGTGTGTGTGTGTGTGTGTGTGTGTGTGTGTGTGTGTGTGTGTGTGTCTGTGTGTGTGTGTGTGTGTGTGTGTGTGTGTGTGTGTGTAGTTCCGTATGTCTGTGAACAATATAAATCAAAAGCAAAAAGTTTTTTAAGTACCTAACTTGGTACTTTACTTCATCTTTCAAGAATGCCATTCAAAAATTTTTAGAAAATAGCCAGATATTCTTTACATGGATAATTTTGTTTCAAGTGTGAGGGTATATTTAAGATAACTTGAATACGCAAGAGACATCAAAATCTTACCACCAAAAAATGGAGAACTTGTAAAAACACACAATTTATCTCTGACTTTTCTTGGTGTGAACAATTTTGGAGATTTTGTCTTTTGTTTGTTTGAATTTTTCAATACTTATACCTTTTCTAAATGGAAGCCATTATTTACTTGTTTAACCCTTGTTCATGCAAAGCGAATGAAATTTCAATGACACTACATAGCTCGCTTGAAGTCTACCCTAATTCTATATTAATCTTGCACCAAGAACTTTAGCAACAAGATAAGGTTTATCCCTATTGACATAAGTAGATAAGGCAATAAGCATTTGCAGCAGTTTCGCAAGAGTAGAAAAGGTCTTGAATGCAGCACTAAGATTTTTTGCATTCTGTTTACGATGCTATTATCTAATATTCCAGATTATACACACTGCTAAGTGGCGTAAAGAGAGCCTTGTTAAACATGACGCCACTTGGTATTTCTGTGTCATTTGTTCTCTTATCATCATCAATCATCATGTATTATTATTATTATTATTATTATTATTATTATTATTATTATTATTATTATTATTATTATTATTATTATTATTATTATTATTATTATTATTATTATTATTATTATTATTATTATTATTATTATTATTATTATTATTATTATTATTATTATTATTATTATTATTATTATTATTATTATTATTATTATTATTATTATTATTATTATTATTATTATTATTATTATTATTATTATTATTATTATTATTATTATTATTATTATTATTATTATTATTATTATTATTATTATTATTATTATTATTATTATTATTATTATTATTATTATTATTATTATTATTATTATTATTATTATTATTATTATTATTATTATTATTATTATTATTATTATTATTATTATTATTATTATTATTATTATTATTACTATTACTATTATTATTATTATTATTATTACTGGAGTCGTTACATTAGTTATTATTGTTAACCTACGAGGTACATCCTCAGGTGCAAACATGAAAATGATAACGCCTTTTAGCTTCTCTTGATTCCAGTTCCAGTAATGCTGCATTTTCATCCGCATATAGAACTTCTCAACGCTTGTTCCAAACGTATTTCTTAGAGAATCTATAATGTTTTTCAAATAAAATGATAGTTGTCCTTGAGCGCTAGTGAGTGAGCAACCAATCGGAATCCTGCGGTGTTGTCGTATTGAATTCCCCCAAGTGGTGTATGACGAGCGCCAAACTAATCAATCTCTAATAAATACTATTCGCGCTAAGACAAACATTCAGATTTTGCAAAAACTGATCCACGAGGATCGTAAAAACTCCATATTTTTAACTTAATTGTTTTCCTTATACAAATAAATAAAGTACTATTATATTATAAAAGTACATTGCGACGTAAGCACTGTAATGAATATCATTACATGTTGGTAGTATGCGTGTACGTATATTTAAAATTACTCAGAACTGAAACGTAAACATTTGATATGAGGTGATAAAAGGAATATGTACTTTGAATAAGCCAAAGTGCTTGTGAAATTCGATGAGAGGAAACAATACACTTCCTGCTGCTCTGACAGAACATATCTGGTCACATTATATCTTTGTTTATTTATAGTTCGTAATCTATTTACTCTAGAGAGTTCAAAGCAGTATTATTCAGTTACTCTCCTGTTTAAAACCCATGAAAAGTGTATCAGCTGGATCAAACAGACACGATCCACCTCCTCCCTTACCACAGCCAGAACAATCCAATTGACTTAATGGGGCTGAAATTATGTTGCAAACAGAAATAATATTTTAAAACTGACGTTGAACGACTTAGTCACGAATAAATTGGCAAGGAACACAACAAGACTGGGAAAACTGCGTGAGACATCAAATAAAGTGCAAGAACACGACTTTTGGAAATAAATAGCACGTAACGAGATTTTGGAACCTATCATCATAAAATTGCAGTACTCAGACGATGAAGACAATGACAATGACGAATTATCTCTTAACGTAATTAACATTCGCAGCTATACGGATGCACCGCTGGCATTTTCGTTGGATTAGAAAAATAAGTAATTCATAAACTATAATTAATTTTAAACTATATATTTAAACCATTTGCGTAATATACGAATATCCATGTAGCAATTGTGATTTCAAAAACTGCATTACTATAAAACTTTGGAAAATTCAGTTTGCGTTTTGTTACGTTTACCGCCAAGAAGACTTGCAAGTGTGCGAGCGAAAGGCAAATATAAAAAGAGTGGGAATAACGAGGTGGCAACGCCGAATGCGCTAACGCATCTGATTCGCTACAGGCGAGAACCCTTCGAAACACATAATAGTTCACTATAATGACATTAATATTTAGATACGTTTAATACACAAGGGATTCTATACTACGAATGATTCTACCAACCCTGGAGGTGCCTAAAGAGTTTAATCATTACAGTGCGTTGTAGTTTCACAATTAAAGGTATAAACAATTAAAATATATGAAACACTCTACACTGACATGCAGAGAAAACAGAACTTGGTATCACTAAGCTATTACAGTTTTAATGTGTCACAACTTAAAAGAGAGCCTTATAATTTAATTCATTTAACATCGAATCAGAGAGAAGCTTATGAGCTAGACCTATTATCAGGAATGCTTTCACTGATTGTTAATTAAGTGTGATTTTTATGATAATACCATCGGCAATAGTACTACAGTAAAGCCTCTTTAAAATGAAACGGGCTCGTTTCGGAATTTAATTTCCGTTTACAGAGATCTGTGTCAAAGAAATGACGAGATAGTCTCAGAGGTTGATAATGAAAGAATATAGAATGAAGTACAAATGATAATTGGCTGATATATATTATGTACTATAGTTTCAACTTATATACAACAGTTGCAGTTTATCGACTATTTTCTCTGTTTTTAATTTTCCCTTTCCAATATGGGATCGTCTGCATATAACATCACTTGCTTCACCACACACAGCGTTCAAAATAATGTTATGTCGATATTTGAAACTCTCGAAGCATCCATTGCAAGCCCTAAAATTGTTTTTGCCTAATTTTCTTGCTTTATAAAAAGCTCCAGTCTAGAACAACGGTCCAGAAATGGGAACTCCTTTAGCGCGCGCACTAACAAAGTACCTGAACACAGCACGATTTAGCTAGTCATAGTCTGTAGATTTGATGATGCGTTTCACATGCCCTGCTGTTACCTTTAATCACCCGTCTTTAATTTTTATTGTTTTCAAAATCTGCTAATTTGAGTTTTCCCCATTTTAAACAACATAGTTAATTATTTAGCTGGACGTTTCTTTTTATCGTGTTCTTCAGTATCTTAATTTTTCCTCCTATGATGTCTTATATTTAAAACTCGTTTTACAGAATTTGTTTACACAGAAGGTATGCTTTTAAAAATTACAAGAGTTTTAAAAGCAAGATCACCATTTCACAGAATTCTTCCACTCGTACTTGATCACTTACTACAACGAAATTGAGAATGAACACATTGTACCCTTACCATGTGTATTGGAAGAGAGTTGAGAGATCTAATGGTTTGTTTTTCCTTCTCCTCGAAGGATTATAGGCCACGCCGTGGCTCAGTGGTTAGACCGCTTGGCTCTCACCAAGGCGGCCCGGGTTCGATCCCAGGCGATCGCAAAGTGAGATTTGTGGTGGACAACACGACGTTGGGGCGGGGGTTTTCTCCGGGACCTCCGGTTTCCCCCGCCATCTCATTCCACCGGTGCTCCATCTTCATCTCATGCATCATCAGTGTCACCGCCTGCGGTGCCGTATGTAGTAAAAGCGGGCGTTAAACACTACACATTTCACATTTCGAAGGATTATAGTTTATGACTTTATGGTTTATGGCATTTCGGTGCAAGCGCAGTAGCCCTCAAAATTATTGCACTTTTAAAACACGTTCTTTGTAACCCATTATACATAAAATAATCCATTTTAATCAGATTATTTACAAACAGTTTCCGAAAAATATTTCCGTTTTCGCGTTAGGAAGTCTTCTTGCTTACAGAGTAATTGTACATGAGAAATAGCTACGTTACGAAATTTATATTCCGTTTTTCAAGGTTTCCGGCATATAAGGTCCAATTTAAGCAGGTTTTATTGTATTTATATCAGTTCTGATTAGAAAACATAAGGGATTAATAGGACTACATTATTCATTTAACAACATATTGCAGTTCTTAAATTAACACAGTTGCTTAAAAAGGAAACCTTATTCAACATTTTACACAGGCACACCTGGCAATAACTATCAAACTCAAATGTGATTAGGAAGTAGCTTGTTGCATACACTGTCTCCACAGACCTAGACCACGGTCCTTTACAAAGTGATTGGAATAGAATGGAGTACTGCAGTGGACAAAAGAAGCATCAGAGCAACCTTTAATAATCACATACCACAGACGACATGTCAATTGTCACTGTAATGGGTCGGTACTGACCTCACATATGACTGTTAATGCTATATGTGTTCATTCCAAAAGCTCCCAGGTTTAATTTAACAAAGAAACCACTCCATTTAAAAATACTGAGAGGAAGTTTAAAACCAAGGGTTAATACATATTAGTTTTACATCCCCCCACCAAATCCATGCCGAAACCTAAATGACTCCTTATAATTTGACATCTGAACTTTATTGTGCATTTTATTATTTGATTCTGACTTATTTTGTTTTCTATAATATTGGCAACCAGAAATAATGTTCTATTCCGTCTTTATTATTTATATTCCTTCATTAATCCTCTGCTATATATGCCACTTGTTTTGAGCTTGAATCCCAGCGACTAATGTGAAATTTGCCTTTGTTAAGAATGGGAAGGGACCTCATAAAATAAGTGTTGTGCTGATATATGTAGAAAATGACGGAATTAAATTTGACTCAATTTTCATAAATTTCAGTTTTTTCCTTCTAAAATGTACCAGATAGAGGTATTTAAATAAACAAATATTTTATAAAGTACCTAAAAATATATTAATTTTGTTGTTAAGATTGTTGTAATAGAAAGGTATCAAAATCGAAAACCAGAACGTTGAAAAACACCTTTATTTATTCAAAGCAACACTATTAAAACAGGATTAATATCATACTATTGACTTTGCTTTTAGAACAATTCCTCATTAGCAATAATGTTTACTCGTTTTCTTGTTGTGATAACCTTTGGATTTGTTTGACTTAGATGTCTAAAATTCACAGCGTGTACAGCGCGATATACGTCAAATAGGGAATATTCTTGATTAAAGAAAAACCACCAGTCTCCAGCTGGAATTCGAGTCTGTGACTCAGTATGTACGGATTAACATGCCAACCATCAGATCTTAGAAACGTTCCGGATTATTGTCGCTATTGATCACAACTCATACTGGAAACATTAAATTTACTGTGAAGCTATACTACAAAAATGATCAATTAACTAAACTAACTTAAATTTCCTAATAAGTTCTTCATTCTATGCTGACATTCAAAACCTTATGGTTGCCTTGCATAGAAGAGAACCAATCGTAGACATGTAGTAATGAATAAATGTTCTATAATTTTTTTTATGTCTCCCTTTCTCACCAATGCTGGTGTTAGGAGTCGCTTGGGTTCCCTCAAAGTGAGGAAGCTGAAGCATGTTGACCTGCTGATGTCAGGGCTGAGGGGTCAGCACAACGCCTGGGATGAATGAATGATGCAACAATTTGCGGAGTGATGGTGGGAGAAATCGGAGGACCCGGAGGAAACACGCTCTAGCGCTATGTTGTCCACCACAAATCCCATTTTGTTATGGCCTGGGATCGAACCCAAACCGCCTAGGTGAGAGCCAAGTGGTCTAACCACTCAGTCATGGCGCGGCCATTCTATAAAAATAAGTATCAAAATATAGATTTCGTGTGTGAAATTCCACTTACATTTCTAAGTGGTGAATAACTGAGAAGATCCATCCGGAAAATGTTTTCATAAAAGTTTCCCTTAAAGTTTGTTTAGGTAATTTTATTACATTATTTAATCTTTATCCAGAACACATCAGCTGAAAAGAGTTAACATATTACATGCAGCAAATTATGGGGGGAAATATAAAAATATTAAAATAAAACTACAAAATTTTTTGAAAAAAGAAAAAGAACCTGAAATTAACAGATGTTTTTATTTGGATGCCCTCCTCGGTAGATGGTAGCATGTCTGCCTCACGTTCAAGAGGTCCCAAGTTCGAATCTCGGTCAGGGTGAGTTACCTGGATAAGGTTTTCTTCGGGGTTTTCCCTTATCCTGATAGACGAATGTCGGGTAACTCTAAGCTCCAGGGACCCCGTACTCATTTGAGCATCATTTCATCCATTTCATTCACCGTCCGATATGACTTACGTTGGAGGACGTAAATTGCAACAACAACAGCAAAAAAAAAGTTATTGGAATATTGTTAATGCTATCATTAACAGTTTACACCTATATTTTTGGTTTCGATTAGTTATAAAGAGGGATATATGCTTGCTATAAAAAGACTCAAATGATCAACCGCGCTCTCCGCTCATTGTTATTTAAAGCTTCGCCTAAATTATTTCCATTAAAACTTCGCAAAAGAATCTTACCTTATAATAAATTAAAAACCTAATTGATATAAATTTCCCTACTACGTATTTACAGTAGTAAGTACTGCTGTAGAGACATCCTATTCTATCCGAAATTTCGATACTGAAATTTCACCGAAGGTACCTCATACTTGGAGACTTATCGAATTAAAAAAAATACACAAATGGAGTTATAAATGTGTGTGCGCGCGCGTGTGTGTGTGTGTCTGTGTGTGTGGAGAGAGAGAGAGAGAGAGAGAGAGAGAGAGAGAGAGAGAGAGAGAGAGAGAGAGAGAGAGAGAGAGAGAGAGAGAGAGAGACAGAGAGAGAGAGAGAGAGAGAGAGAGAGAGAGAGAGAGAGGATACCTAGAAAGTGATATATTTGTTTGTCTCGGCTTTTAATTTTGGTGTTCTGGAAGCTTTATTGGGTTCCTTTGGTTTAGTAATGCTATTTACAGGATGCCATGGCTAGTGCTCCGTACATTGCGAGCAAGTATCAGTCTTGAGTTGTTAATAAACAATCACAAAATGGACATAAAGTTTGAATTTCGAGTCTTTCTAAAACACTATTGGAAACAAGATTATAAAGCCGGTGTTGCAGCTTGAAGAATATCTGAAGAGAAAGGGGAAGGTGTCGTTAGTGAGCGTGTGGCACAACAATGGTTCCAACCTTTCAATAGTAGAGACGAAAACACTAAAGATTTACCACATAGGCCTTCATAAGTACCTGGTGCATCAAAAGATACCATATATCAACACATTAAGACATTTGTAAAGTTATACAGAAGCTGTAGATCTGTACCTCATGAACTGACACGTCAATAGGCTGAATGTTAGAATGGATATCTGTCGTCAGCCTATCCGCAATCTCATGAATAATAGATTTGTGAGGAGAATTGTCCCTTATGATGAAAATGAATAGGTATATTACCGAAACCCTTACGCTTCGAAACAGTCGCTTTAACCACGCCAACCTGTCAAAGTCATCATTAAAGAAAATCAGTTCGGTCCGAAAGTTATGTTGTGTGACTGCTGGAATTTTGAAGCTCTGATTCACTAGTAGTTTGTCCCAAGCGGGCGGGCGATTGACACGGATCTTTGCTCTCAACAACAGGAACGAGCTCATGAAATTTTGAGACGGACATAACCAGCATTAGTTAACCGAAATAGAGTTCTATTACAACAGGCCAACGCAAAACCCCATACTGCACGAACAATCATGGAACATTTTCAGGAATTGGTAGGAATCGAACTGCTACCACATCCAGCATACAGTCCTGATCTCGCCCCATAAGATTATCGTCTTTTTCGATCCATGCCCCCCATTTTCTACGTATAAGACATTTTGACTACTTTGATGCAGTGCAAGTGGGTGTCTCCGAATTCTTCACAGCAGAAATCAGAGATTGGTAAAATTGTGGGATGAAATGTCACACAGAGACAGAGTCTGTAACAAGAGGCTGTTACAGAAACTGCAATTAACGGAAACTGCATTCGGAAAGTACTGAAATCCCTCAGTTATCCTTATTTCCTTAAGTTATGTACCTTATATGTTGTTAATATCAATACATGATTTAGTTTGCTAAACGACAGATAGATATGCTAATTTTAAGCATATAGAAATCATAAATTTGTCATTTTGATTCTTGTATTTAGCATCTTTTATCTGTCATGTTTGTTCAAATTAGTATCTCACAGCACCTTAAAGAAACATAAGAATGATAAACAGTTATGTCTTTCAGGATAGCGTTAATGTAGAATTAAAATCACAGATGTGAAGAATATTGGTATAAAATTCAAAGTAATTTGTGCACTTTTTAAAAGTTCATATCAATTAAAGTACTACAAAAATAAACGGTTACTAGTCAAAACAGGATACAAAGAAATACTAACTGAAGATGACCCTCTGGGATACATTTTAGAAGTGTACCTTGTATATCCTACAGAAATCTATGACCTATGTAATGAATTGCCGTTCCTTCCTGAGTGTTTCAAGCCAAAGAGGTTTTCAACAAAGAACCTAATTCCTCATCTTGGATCACGAACTAAGTATGTGGTGCACTACATGACCTTGAAGCAGTCATGAATTACAAGGGACAAAATCCATCGTGTGCTACAATTTCGGCAGTCATTTTGGTTAAAACATTATGTCGAATTCAATAACCGGCTAATACAGGGATCAAGAAATGATTTCGAGAAGGATCTGTCGAGACATTTTAACAACGCTATGTTAGGAAAAACAATGGAGAATATAAGAAACCAAATGAGCACACGAATGTTTACTGACTGGAAGACATTGGATAAGCTGGTTGCTAAACCTACATTTTTTGCCCGAACTATATATAGATATACTCTAGCTGCATTACACAGAGAGAGATACGTTTTTGTGTGTGTGTGTGTAATTTACGTCCTACAACCTTAAGTCATATCGGACGATGAATGAAATGGGTGAAATGATGCTCAAATGGGTCCGGATTCCATGGAGCTTAGTTACCCGACATTTGTCTTTCAGGATAAGGGAAAGCTCCGGAAAAAACCTTATCCAGGTAACTCAACCTGACCGAGATTGGAACTCGGGACCTCCTGAACTTGAGGCAGACACCCTACCATCTACGCTACCGAGGCGGGCGAGATAGTCTTCAGCAAAACTATAGTACATTGGAATGTGTGTGCTGGATATATCAAAGACCTCGATATATCGTTATAATTATGTGTTGTCGCATTATGCAGTTGAAAATCTGAAACTCCTATACATGGATACAGACTCTGTCATCCCTCAAGTGATTACTAGAAATATACGTATGCCAGGATTGGGGGATTGGATTGGATTAGGGGGGTTCGACACCTCGACATGACTGATCTTTTACACCTATGCCCCTAACGGGGCACCCCCGGGACGGAGGATGAGGTGAGAGGAGACAAGGCGGCCGTCCATAAGGAGTCACTACAGTATAGCGGGCGAGGTCCCTGCATGTTACCAGATAGGAACTCCCCGGTGGTGGGTTTAGGACAAACGGAATTCCACCTGCCGTGGTCCTGATACAGTCACTAGGCCAGTTCGGAGACGGGAGGCCGCCTCTCCAGAACATGGAACTCCAAGCAGTCTTGCACAATCAGCATCCCGCCTGGCGCGTTTCTGAATCGGCCCACTAGGCCGGCTTGGAGACCGACGTCCATCCCGAAGGAGGGAAAAGTGTTTTCCTCAGAGCATATCATCCTGCCATGCACCGCCGAGATATCCACCGACACCAGATGAGAGATGATGTGAAATGATAATGGAAAGAGGGACAGGAAATTTGGGGGATGTAATTAATCCACTCAGCATTCACCTAGCGAGCCGAGGCTCTGGTTGGTCGGTCAAGGGGATCGAACCCGGGCCTCCCGAATGCGGGGCACAGATGAAACCGCCTGAGCCATCCTGCTCGGTAATACGAGGATAAATTACGTTTTCTTGAACAACTGGATACCACTGATTATCCTGCAAGCCAAATATGTAATTTCACCAAAAAAAAAGAAAGAAAAAGAAAGTAAAAAAGAAAAGAAAAGAAAAAAGAAAATGTTGGGGGAATTTAAAGATGAGCTCAATGGAAAAATCATTGATCGTTTTGTTGAACTGAGACCAAAGATGTATCCTCTCGACATCGATGGAAGTATAATGAAGAAGATTAAAGGCATGAGGCATAGCGGTATTAAACAGTACATCATCTTTGAGAGTTATGTGAGCTGTTTTAAAAGTGGAGAAATCGCAAGAGTGCCAATTAAGTCTCACATAATATTACGTCAGTGGAAGTGAACAAAGTATTCCTATCTCCACATGATGACAAGAAAGTAATTGCAGATGATGTAGTATCCACATATGTCCATGGACGTTACGGTGTTGTGAACAGTGAGTGAATGAAGGAAACCTAGAGCACAAAAAAGGGTCCAATTCCAAGAAACATCAACTGACTATGCAGCAGACAGCGAATTATTAAAATCATTCATAATAAGAACAGAGGAAGGCGTCAAGTCTACCGTTCAGAGAAAACAAATTGTGACGCTCATCCCAAGTCCAGAGAAAGACGAGGGACGTCTACCTCACCACATAAGCTGAGTAAACATTAATGATAAATAAATTAAAATAAAAGTCTGCTACCTTATAATCTGAAACGTCATTTGAGACCTGAGAAATAGCATAAAATAATTTAAAATATTTGAACTAATATCTCAGAATGATCTGAAAGATACTTATTCTATCGCAAAATGAATTAGAGTACTCTAAAATGTTGAGAAATAGCACGCCAACGTGAAGAAGAGCAAATCAATAGCATAGACTAAAGTCCTCTAATTACACGCCCACAGTTCCAAGAATAGAGCCAAGAGTAAGGAACAGTCATGGTGAAGGATAGAGTAAAGGCCCCTAAGGACAGCGGTAGCCTAGGTTATGTACGGTGTAGTAAAGCACTCTAGGAGCAAGGAACACAAGTTTAAGGATGAAGTAGAGGACCCTAAGGACCGCGATAGCTTAGGTTATGGGCGGTGTAGTAAAGGACAGCAAGAGCAGAGAACACAAATGTTAAGCATGGAGTAAAGGACTCCCAGGACAGCAGTAGTCCAGGTTAGGTTATGATAGACTAGGAGAGACTTGAAATACATGCTCAGAGGTAGAAGTCTCTATAGGTTAAAAAAGGGATACCGCACGGCTTATATCTACATCTGGTTGAAAGAATACTTAGGACATATTAAGGCGTTAGAGATAATGATTATAAATGAGGGGGAAACGTATTGAAATGCTTGTAAAAACACAATGACCTACAGCAAATTAAGAGCATTGACTAAAACCTCTAAACAATGTCAAAATACCCTTAAATACAGTCCAAAAGCCGCTAAATACAACTAAAAGCTACCTAATTGCATCTAAATTCACTAAGAACATTCACAATCTCCTAACTACAGTCAAAATCCCCTTAATTGCCTATAAATGATTGTGCTGGATGACTCTTAATTACTCTACTCTTACCTTCCACTGAATCTTTGTCATTGATAATATTGGGCCAGCGGTAACAGGATTAAAAGGCTTACCAGCATTTTACTTTGCGCTTAGGCAAACAATTCATGAACATATTTTCTAGTTTTTCAATTTTCATTTGAAATGGAATCCATTATTTACAACACATTTCCATTTATATTCCATTTAATTTTGAAATACCTTTCAGATTTTGAGTGAACTTCGTATTTCATAGGATTTGGAAAATACATTGTGAAAAACCACCATCCCAAAAATTAAGCAAATTGCCTTAAGCAAATCGTGCATATCCTGGGCATAAACTGTTTACAAAACCTATGAGGCCTGTCCGTCCCAAAGCTTGAAGCATTAGTGTTTCACACTTCAAACCTATGTTTATCGTTTGAACCCAAGTACTGTGAAGGATCATCTCAGATTTTGTTTACACACATTCCCATCGATGGCAATTCAGGTTAAAAACTTAAGGTAAGAATAATTTATATTTCGTCCCTAAAAGTTACCGTGATATATCTTACACTTAAGCAAGAAACCCAAGGTTTAACTCGTGACGTTTCGTTCGTCGGTTTGCCTACCGTCAAGTGTTTCATTCTCTCAGCACTGTCATCGTAAACTCCAACCCTCCAAACAAGTTCGAAGGAGAAACCAGGAGAGCGATAAGAGTAACGAAATGGCTTAAATATCCTAATGTGTTTTAATAATCTTAATGATGACTTTCTTTAAAATATGATTGCTTCTTCTAATGGAATGTGTATTTCCGGCTATTACAAATCGCATTATTATCCTTTTACTCAAAACGTTAACTTGGCTTTATCTTTGTTAATAGAAACCTCTGAGATAACGCACTGATTAATCCTTGTGGACATAACATCTGTCATTTGTGATTCCTGCGCATTCCATTAGCTGAAGTGATGCGTTCGTTGATGCCTAGCACACGTCGGAGAAGCACGCCAGTAGCCCTCTCACTTTTTCGAGAATAATCAGTGCGTTATCTCAGAGGCTTTTACTAACAAAGATAAAGCCAGATTAACCTTTTGAGCAACAGGATTATACCTCCAGCTAAATATAATTCACTTCATGATGAATGTCAAAGTCAACATGTACACATCCGAATGACTTTAGAGTGCCTTGGAAGGATTGTTGCTTCATAGGTCAGAATAAATAGTTAATTTTGTAACAATCCTTTACATATCCCAATAAACAGCATAGAGTTTAAAGCAGCATTGGAGAATCAGTTGATTAAAAGTAATTAACTTATTATAAAAATAAATTCTTTTTATACAAAGGAACGAAATACCAATATACCTATCACTAAAATACAGAAGTTAAATTTTAAAATATTGTACATATAACACACTTTGGTAACGTGCAGTTTATTGGTTCAGATGATTATTTAACTATTACTAAATAAAGTAGAAAGGTGTCCATTATTTGATTCTATATATATATATATATATATATATATATATAATGTATGTTGCTGTAGAGGTCATCATTATCTTTATCCTTTTTTCTGTACCATGTCATTTGACATAGACTATATCCACTGGATAATAATCCATAAATTCTCAAAACTAGGGTATGTTTATAGTAGAAAGGGCGTGAGATACTTTTCTGTGCATGAAATCTGATATTATAGCAGAACCATTAACAGTTGTCGGGCATGTATTGAGTTCGAGGCTTTAAACATGCATTTCGAAATGATCAGTACATATTAGTACTATTCAAAATACGTAATGCAAGAGTTCAAACAAAGGCAGCTATTTCCATTCCTACAAATTTAGCGGGGGAAACCGGAGATCAAGAAGAAAGCTCGCCCCCGCGCCTTGTTCACAAATCCTACCAAGGATTGAACCCGGATCGTTTGGGTGATAGTCAAGCGATCTATGCCCTCGTCCACGGCGTGGCCTTAACTGGTGTACTTACCCACAGATTTTAATGCTGAAATGTCTAAACCTTTAACTTCAAACTTTTGGCGTTTTATTTTAAAAGCGTTTCATTTTCCCGTACCTTAAAACCTGTTATTGTGTTAGGCACTTCGATGCTAAAAGAAATCAACTAAACCACAAAACTTAATGGAAAATAAAGGGAAAAGGTTTTTATTTGCATTTCCGTACTTTATTCATTCCCTGGAATATATAAACTCTAATTTTTTCTTTCAATATTTCATTTATATTTACTGTTTAGGACTTTCATCCTAAAATTTTGATTTTGCGATGAATAGTAGACCTATAAATTCTAGTTACAACAACAATTACATATTTGAAGCCTGTTTTTGATAATAACTTTAAAGTACCTTTACCTAAAAGGATTCTCTCTATGGAATGGATGATATTTCTGATTTTTATAAAATTGTTAAAAGAAGCTAATAAGCTTAAACTGACGGTTCACATTCCATTGGATGTAAATACTTTCCAATTTACTCATAGTTTAAAACTTCTGCAACATAAAAACTGTTTTAAAAATGAAAAGCATTAACACACCTGCGTTCATATGACTATCTTCGTTCATCTATCAATAGTTCAAGAAACTACTCTTTAATAAATTTATTCTTATATCTACATCACATTAGTTTATATAAAATTTATAGAAATGCGTATTTCTTTGTAGGCAAGGAAATAAGTGAACACAGTAAGTTAAGGCGATAGTGAACGTTGCAAAGATCCGTTTCCATGACTCCACCAGGAAGCAATAAAAGTTAATTACTACTTCCTATTTGAGAAATATTCATCTGGAAAACCTCAAACCAATCACAAGGTATATTCCGGAAATGACAGCTTAAACAAAATGTATTTGGCATAAACAGTGTGCTTTAACAAAATGTAAACTTTTTGTGGAGTATGAGTTAGATTTCCTTTTTCTTACAAATATGTTGAGTTAAACCTAAGATATTTATATCAGAATCATTAGAAACATTAAAAAATGAACATTTCTAGACTTTCTGCTACCTAAATAATAGTTTGGTGTTGGGTACTGTCTCTAAAATCTTAGTGATGTATCATTGGAACGCATTCAATCTAAATACGAAGCGAACAGGAGAATAAGAGTTATTTAAAAGTCGCCACAAACGGTGTATCTCGGATGCGAGAGCCCCTAGTGGTCTACCGGGAAAATATACGAGTCAACTGGAGAATTTAATGTCAGGAAGGCACGTTGGCCATGGTAGCTCAAAGGTTAAGAGCGACTGGACGAAAACCAGGAGATCCGTGGTTCAAATCCCGGCCATGGCATTGCATTTTTCATGTTGACTCTATCCATCAAACACCTTAGCCTATATACGGCTAGTGTGGAGAAATGATTAATTTCCATCAATTAACTAAAATAATAAGAGTTAAATGATGAAGCCTGGGACTTAGGTACTTACAATAGTAAGTCGCCACAAACGGTGTATCTCGGATGCGAGCGCCCCTAGTGGTCTACCGGGAAAATATACGAGTCAACTGGAGAATTTAATGTCAGGAAGGCACGTTGGCCATGGTAGCTCAAAGGTTAAGAGCGACTGGACGGAAACCAGGAGATCCGTGGTTCAAATCCCGGCCATGGCATTGAATTTTTCATGTTGACTCTATCCATCAAACACCTTAGCCTATATACGGCTAGTGTGGAGAAATGATTAATTTCCATCAATTAACTAAAATACCGTTACGAATTTAAAATATGCTATTAGAAAAGCACTAAAATTTGTATCATATTATGCCATTGTTTTACAGAATACCAATCATATTTTATACAGATGATGTTTTCAAATGCAATCACTGAAATGTTTAAGAAATGTTCTGCTCTCATATCAGTTTAGCATTAATATATTTAGCAGACATTGGAGCATACTTACTCTAAGAGTGCTGCAATGTGTAAGATCGTTAAGAGTAATTTTACAAAACATTATGTAAACTGAACCTTTATGTAATAAGCACATAACCCCAAAGCTATTAACACCGTGTTGTGAAGATATACCATTATTAATACAGTTGAATTGTCATGTTTAATATTGAATTTTTACACGCTAACATGACTTTGTGACGTGCCGTGTGTTAATTTGTGTTTACCTTTTGTAGTCCCGTGCATGGCGGTATCAAACAGCTGACGAGTGACCGAGCTATGCTGCTGCTTCCTTCTCCTTGGCAGAAGCGATACTGGTTGGACTTGGTCTTGTGTCGCAGATAACGACCCGCCTCTATGATTCTTGTGACGCCATCTACTCTGCTCTAACAATCACTTCACGTCTGTATTCCTATCGGTTGTTTCTGTCACGGAACATACGGCTTCGATCTCTCTAAAGACAAAGCTGGGCTTATCGTGCCACGGCTTTTGTAAAAGTGAAAATTAACCATTTATTATTATTATTATTATTATTATTATTATTATTATTATTATTATTATTATTATTATTATTATTATTATTATTATTATTATTATTATTATTATTATTATTATTATTATTATTATTATTATTATTATTATTATTATTATTATTATTATTATTATTATTATTATTATTATTATTATTATTATTATTATTATTATTATTATTATTATTATTATTATTATTATTATTATTATTATTATTATTATTATTATTATTATTATTATTATTATTATTATTATTATTATTATTATTATTATTATTATTATTATTATTATTATTATTATTATTATTATTATTATTATTATTATTATTATTATTATTATTATTATTATTATTATTATTATTATTATTATTATTATTATTATTATTATTATTATTATTATTATTATTATTATTATTATTATTATTATTATTATTATTATTATTATTATTATTATTATTATTATTATTATTATTATTATTATTATTATTATTATTATTATTATTATTATTATTATTATTATTATTATTATTATTATTATTATTATTATTATTATTAATCATTAATCATTGAGTTAATGGTGTTTAAATCTTATTAACAACACTGTTGGGTAGACAGATTCGAATCTTGCTGTCTTTATTCCTTAGACATATTACGAATTATGACTAGCTGGCTACAGAAATTACACGGTTAAATTTTTAACGTACAGACCTATTTCAAGGATGAAAAATTAGCTGGTATTCACGCAAAATAGTGTGCAAAATGACGAAACGTCAGATTTCCTTAATCCCCCTCCCCGCACACTTTTTCCAGTCTTGCGAATGTTCCATTGCCTGTAAGTATATATTCCTTTGGAGGTTAACAATACTCATTCTAAATGGTGGAGTAATTTTTTAAATAACTTTACAAAAGTAGGTCTTAACTGAAACCGTTGGACTCCTAGTTACTTAACTAAACATCATGCGGCATCACGTTTATATAATGCAGAAACTTTAAGCACATAGAACGAAGCAAGATTGTGTGCTCACTTAACCACTTTGGAAACAGATCTAGTCTGCGACCATCGAGAAAAAATAGTTTTCTCATTTGATATAAAACACCAACTTACTGTTTTAATGTTAGCGGTGTTCTCTTTTTATATAATTAGTTTCTCTATGATGCTAAAGAATTTTATTACAAGAACAAAGGAGATAACGAAAAAGATTTTACATGAGAATTATTTGTAGATTTAGGCATACAGAAGCTTGGAGTACTCTTATACAGAGGTTTCACTGTTTTACACATCTAAATTGCTTAATAAAAGATAAAGTAAAACTTACAATACAATATTGATTGTCCTTTTTAAACTGTCTTGTGTGAGAAGGTGTTGCATATGAGCATTTATGTATATCAAATACAAAGTGAAACATTTCCTGTTCATGGATAGCTATTGGTACAGAGTAGAAGGGACAAAGGAACGCATTAACACTATCTTAACATTGTCCATCTGCATTTCAGAACAGCGTATAGTAAAGCAGTGAGCATTTCGGAGGGAGTCATAGATCAACATAACCAAGAAACAGTTCCTAGAGTTTCAGTGTTGCACCAACAATCGACCACACCCACGGAGAAGCATGGTACGAACCCCTGAAAAATTTGCGCGGATACATAAGTGCTGCTGTCATAGCAAGCCTCAAAGTTCAACAAGGTGGAACTCATAAACATTATAATTAGGAAGATGAAGCCTACATAATATCTGGTGCCTATGATGACCTTAGCTTCTAGAACAAGATGTAAATAGTTTAACACCTCATGGAGTGAGACAACGCTTAAGGGTACAGATGTAATGCACTATTAATCAGGATAAATGCCAATTTCAGATTTATTAATTATCTGTATATGACTGATGAGGCTAAATTATAAGTATATCCATAAAGAGAATTATAGGTATTACGTGCCTAAAGTCTGTGAATGTAAACCTTTTCGGCCGCAACATGAGAATGCTGCGGGTGTTCTTTAACAGTCACATCAATGTCCGTTACGAAGAGACATTTCCAGCTTTAACTGTACTTGTTGCGTCTACTTCCATTTATTTGCAAAGTCCTCACATAATGTACACTTTTCCTCGGGATTATACCATTGAACTGACATGATAAAACAGTGAAATATCTGGGCGAGTTGACTCCTCCCCTAATATCACCAGGAACTCAATTTAGCGTATTCTTGTCTTTCAATTAATAATGATTCGATACACGAAGTGCCACCTCTCTTTTCTTATACATCTCTCCTATATCGTCGGCTGAATTACTCTCGGCCTGTACGCGGTGGTGCAGTCGACAGCAAAATTTCAAAGATACATCCGTTCAATTGAAATGTCCACTAACAACAATCCATGTTCCATAGGTCATCGGGCACAAAATGGTAGTCCTTGAGTTTGACAATAAATCTATAGTTTTGAATGCCTTCACATCCTTATTAACATGATTTTCCGTATCTTCCTGATCATTATTATAACGTTTACTGTAGGTTTCTGCGTAATGTGAAAGCAACACTTACGGCGACAAGTGCATTAGCCAATTAAGGGAAAGACTAAGACAATGGTACACGGAGGGATGCATGTCAGTGGAGAATGGTTATTTGAAACAAATATTAGCATATGTCAGGACACCACTCCTTTTACATCCCCAGCGAGAAGTCCAAAGGTGATGACTTAAAATTCCTGTTCCCGAAAATTGAAAATTGCTGAACCACCTGCATATTATACTGTAAACTTAATCTGCTTAACAAGTAATTGTTCAACATAAATGTTATTCTAGTTTAACTCAACTTTGAAGTAAGCCAGTATCCTATATATCCATCGTATACGTATCTATGAAATACTTAGACCGCAAGTATACGTGGTGAAATAAAAAACGACATTCACAATCATGAAGGCAGGAGAGGAGCTCACTAAACAATTAGACGATACAGACAATTAAAAACACAAGGTCATATAATTTCCAACATAAATTAGTGCTTTCAAAAGTAAACTCACACCAGTTGTGCAATTCATTCTCCAGCGAAATTTGACGTTCAAGTTAATGATCAGTAATTGTCCACTTTAATGCAAGTAAAAGTATGCTTAACGGTATTTTAGCTGTTATCGTCAGTACTGGTTTATGGTCACGAACAGAACAAAATAAATGAATCAAATTCGCATTGAATTTCTAGAGATGCAGTTATGGGACGTTACAAATATCATTCAGAATACTACTTTCATTTCAATCAATTGCGTGAAAACAGTAAGAGAATTTCTCTAATCCTCAGAAGTTTAATATGATATGTGCGTGATTGGCTATCACCGGCTCCCGAGCCACACTATTGATTGAGTCTTTCTGAGATGAGACGTGTTTCGCCA
>CM060947.1:145708236-145808236 GCA_030765055.1 Mantis religiosa | reverse complement strand
GTCAAGACGGGTGGAAGGGGATACGCCATTCACGCGCGTCAACCCCGCAGAGAAGACTACCGAAAATCTCGGTGGGGCCGCCTGGTGATCTAGCACACCTTCTGCAGGCTAGTACCCGGGACTTATTAGGCAACCCTCTACGCTCTCCTGGCGGATGTAGCCTGACCAGAGGTACCCAATTCCCCGTGGGTGTCGGGAACACACTGACCCCTCGAGTCCAACCCAATCCGAACAGCTCCCCGACGGGAGGTGCTCGAATGTTTGGCCTGAGGTTCCTCTAGTAACGTCAGTGATATCACGAGTACTAAGGGTCCGCAGCGTCCGCACCATGGCAGCTGAAGGGGACGGATCCCCTCCCTTATGGGAACACGCCAAAGACAAAGTGCAGCACGTAACACACAGGCTAGTGTGAATTAGTGAAAATGTGAATATATAAGGTATGCGATATATCTATGGTTCAGTTACGCTGCGTTAATCCTACACATCACATCGAAATACTGACGCGGGATACAGTGACACTAATCACATCAACCACACTGAAAACAACTTCACGGTGGCGAGCAAAGGAGTATAAGGACAACAATAAATTTTCATCCACGAGATTCGAGGTCTTTTTCAGTCAACACGGAACAAGTCAGGACACACCCATTCCCTGAGGCGCAGAAGAGTGCTCAAGCAAGAGCTATATCAGAAGTCACCTTGAACCGGAACCAATCTCCCTATCCTGAATACCCGCACGCCACCAACCCTTAATTGTGAGGCGTTGAGCACAAGGGAGAGCTCGACGTGGTTCGCTACGGTCCGGACCGCCTCAGCACGAAAACAAAAAATCGACTTTTAGGACCCAAACAACTATCTAGTGTCCAAGTCTCCATTTGTATCTGCAAAGTACGAGTTTGAAAAGAATACCTCAAGTCACCGTCGACCTCAAGACCGGCAAGACGACAAGAAGACAAGACCACCAAACCTGTTGTATACAATACTTCATCGATCAATTTTAACACCTCCATAATAGAAACCAATTCATAAGAAAGTAAAAGGAATCCGCAAGCACCTCGTAGATCCACTTCTGAATATGTTTTGGGTTGAACTCACATTGACGGGGTCGATCCCCGTTTCCAGTCGGTATGAGTTTCCCCAACGAAATCCTCAATTGGAAAAGGGTCCAGTGTAGACCAACTGGAGATGGAGATAACTTCCGACACTGACAGGACTGCAATGAAAAACAGCTAGATTTATTCTACCTCACTGAACTTAACTTCATGTGCTCAGTCATTTAAACGTCTCTTCCATAGTATTTATAGATAATCTGTCATAAGTAACGTAATTTTTAAAAATAATTGTTTGAAATGTGTTCTGGCAAGCAATTACCTAATTTTCAAAGCATGAATCATAAGATACTATGGTCGAGCTATCGTTCAGCGAGGTATATTATTCCACGATGGTACCAGTCTCTGCTTTTTGATGCGAAGATTTCGGTGACACCCACTTGCACTACTTCGATATTGTCAAAATTTCTTCCACGTAGAAATTGGGCCATGGATCGAAACAGATGAAAATCTGATAGTCCGACATCAGGGCTCTATGTTGAGTGTGGTAGCAGTCGATTGCTCCCAATTCCTGAATTTATCCATTGTTGTTAATGAAGTATGGGCTTTTGCATTGTCCTGTTGCAATAGAACTTTATTTCGGTTAACTAAACCTTGTTATCTCTGTCTCAAAATTTCATGAACTCGTTCCAGTTGTTGAGATTAAAGATTCGCATCAATCGCCCGCCCATTTGGAACCAACTTCTAGTGAATCACAGCCTCAAAATTTCACCAGACGCACATTAGCTTGGCACCGAATTGATATTTTTTAACATGACTTAGGCAGGCTGGTGGGGATCAAGCCACTGTTTCAAGGCATCAGAGTTTCGGTAATATACCCAATTTTCATCAGAAGTTACAATTCTTTTAACAAATCTATCATCCATGGGATTACAGAACAGCTGACGACAGATATCCACTCTGCGTTCAGCCTGTTGAAGCGCCAGTTCATCAGGTACAGACCTACAGCTTCTGTATGACTTTCCAAGCGTCTTAGTGTGGCAATGTATGGTATCTTTTGATTCACCAGGTTCCTCTTAAAGCCTACGGGTACTTTCTTTGCGGATTTTCTCGCAAAACTTTGGTGTATGTCCTTAATCGTCCATACCTTAGTCCTTCCATAACGTGGTAAAGCTTTAAAGTTTTAATTTTGAACAATCTCCATTGTTCAAACATTGAAACCACTGTTGTGCCACACGCTCACTAAGGACATTTCTCCTTCCACTTCACATATTCTTCGAGCTGCCGCAGCGGCTTTATAATCCTGTTTCCAGTAGTATTTTAGAAGTACTCTATGTCAAATTTTATTATCCCCATTTTTAATTATGTGTTAACAACTGAAAACTTATATGTACTCGCAATGTACGTAACACTAGCCACTGTATCCTGTTAAAAACTTTGCCAAACCAATCAAATCCAATACATTTTCCAAAGACAACAAAATATAATAAAACCTACATTTCTTTGAGAAAACCTAGTACGACGACTTCTATACAATGAAACACACATGAAATTAAAGCACATAAGCCAGAAGCCGAACATTTGCTCAATAAGAGCCAACATTTGTTCGATTGTTTCAAAGACTGCTTTAAACTCAGACGGCACACCCTACTATAGTGCGATGTTACACCGGGAGAGAGCATTCCTACGCACTAGATTCTTGTCAGTTCACGCATCACATGATACAAGGGCTGTTCAATAAAGAATGATCACAAATCTTTTTTTGAAAACGTACCTTTACTCATCCTCATACTTTTGATGGTTCTTCTCAAAATAGTCTCCCCTGAAAGAGATACACTTATCCTAGCGTTTCTGCCAGTCTCCCAAGACATTATGGAAACCATTTTTTGAGAGATCGTTCAAAATCGCCTCCGCAGCCTTTACCACTGTTTCTGATGATGGATAATGCTTTCTACGAAGGCATTTCTTCAAGTTAGGGAATATAAAAAGGTCACATGGGGCTAAATCCGGACTATAGGGGGGAGGGATGCACTTCACGTTGATTTTTGCAAGATATTCAGCAACAACATTGGCAATATACGGCCGCGCATTATCGTGGTGCAGCATCCAGCCTGCTTCAGGGAAATGTGGTCTTTTGCGCCTGATATGAACTTGCAATGTTTTTAGGACATTCCTGTAGTATTGTCCAGTTACTGATGTGCGAGCAGGTACAACATGCTAATAAACCATTACATGAATATCAAAGAATGAGATGACCATAGCTTTTCCAGCAGAAGCAACCACTTTTGCTTTCTGGGGGTTGGTGAGGAAGGAAATTTCCACACTGAGCTTTGCTATTTGCTCTCAGGATCAAAATGATGTAGCCAAGTTTAATCAGCAGTGATTACGTTTGAAAAAAACTCCTGATCTTCATCTAACATCAACTTTAAATGAATGCAGACCTGCGTGGGAGTGTCCTTTTGTTTCGGGAATCAACAGTCTTGGAACCCATTGCGCACAAACACGTCTCATGTGTAATGTTTCTGTCACCAACGTGCGGTGGGCACCCAATGAAATGTTTGATATTTCAGAAAGTGATCTTAAGGTAATTCATCGATCCTCTCTCACAATGGCAGCAGCAGTAATGATGTATTCTTCCGTAAGAGCAGTAAGTTGAGCATCGGGTCCACCTTCCTTTAAAATTGATTGTCTCCCCTCTTTAAACATCTGAAACCACCTTCGAGCTGTGCTGTAAGGAAGAACAGACTCTCCTTAAGCCTCCTGTAACATTGTATAGGTCTCAGCTAAAGATTTGTTGAGGCGAAAGCGGAATTTCAAAGCCGCATATTGCGGCGGTAGGCGATACTGAACATAGCTGAACTTGCCTGGTTCTCACAGGCGAAAACCAGGAGTACCAATAATGAAACTGCTATGGCGTGTTTGTTTCACATTAAGCTAACAGAATATAATAAGTTTGAATTTTATTGTGAAAAATTATTACCGTAAATAAATTATAATCATTCTTTATTGAACAGCCCTCGTATATTCGTGGAATCTATATCCTTACAGCTTTACATCCGGTAAGTTTCTGTAAGGACTTAACTGCCATTCATCCGATTATCATTAGCAAAATTAAGTTGCCTACCTGAGAGGACTTCTCACTCACTGATTCAGAAAATCTAGTTCTCTAGCTCCAAACTCCTCTTCTATTGGCAGAGACTCAATAAACTCGCGATTTTTGGGCTAAACTTATGTTTCTGACTAATCGTCATTTTCAACCAAATTAAAACCTGGGCCCTCTGAACCACACACAGCCCAAATCTCTTCTGACTAATTGATTGGACTTTGACAAATTGACATTTTGTTTTACACAGCAGTTCCCTTGCAACTCCAGTAACCACAGTCCTTCGTCTCTTAGCACAAATTATAAATTCCACACCTTTGCACAGTCAGGGTTTCGCTCATGCCCATTGGAACCATTAATCCCAATGCATGTCTTTAAATACAAGACCAAACTTTTAAATGTTCTAGTACAGTCAATAAAGTAACTTTTTTCTCCTGTTGAGCTATCTATTCTTCGGCCAAATACCCATCCTCACGTTTATATGGCCGCCCCCCCCTGGAGTTCGAAAGCATGTCAGGATCCACTACCTGGTCATAGGCTGCCCTTGCGGCTCTCCAATGTCACCCTACAATATACAAGGGGCGTCCAGAAATAAGTTCTGTTTCAGTTTATCTCCGCTGCAGCGCTGCGATCGCAGTTCCGCACACGCGCGGTAGACGCCCTGTGTCAAGGAGAAGAAACGTGCGCCATTGTGAGATCACTGTCAGCCACGTACGTTTTGTTGTGCTTGTTTACAATGTCGGTGTTAATTGTAAATCTCGCCGCTTGTGAAATCAGATCTGTGATTCGTTTTCTGAAAGCTAGGAAAGTGAAACCAATTGAAGTTTATCGGCAAATTTCCGATCTCAAAAGGTGTTGTGTTTCTTCACGACAACGCACAGCCACACACTGCAAATGCGATGAAAAACATCCTACAAGGATTTGGCTGGGACGTGTTTGACCCCCCCCCCCCCCCCCCCCGTAGAGCCCTGACCTCGCTCCTAGTGACTTTCATCTGTTTTTGCATCTCAATTCTTTTCTTGGCGGTCAACACTTCAACAATGACGAAGAGCTGAAAGAAAATGTTTTCATCTGGTTGAAGACACAGGTGGCCAACTTCTATGAAGAAGGTATACAAAAACTTGTGCCTCACTATGACAAATGCCGGCAAAATTTCGGCAGTTATCTGGAAAAGTAGTTTAAGAGTTGTAGAATTTTGAGTAATAAATAATTTTTCTGTATCTGTACACAATTTAATTTTATTACCAAACAAAGCTTACTTTCTGGACTTACTTACTGGATACCAAAGCTATATCAAATATCAATTTTGTGGCACCATTTAATCCACATCAGAGCTTTCGCTTTGGTAAAGGATAAGTTAAGTTGTGGCCAGAAAATAAAACACATGGCAATTATCGAACATAAAACTGCAAATACCTCTGGTAGTGTTTTCAGTCAAGTGCCTAATTCAACTCTGATCTACTCTCGATTAAGGCCTAGCTGCATTTTCAAGATTTCTCGTTTCATTCTAGAAACCCTGAAGATTACAACAGTCTTTTCACCACATCGGAGTTAGAGAACTTTCTTTTACCTTCTCAGCCATTAGCGCCATGACCAAGGAGAATCCATCTACGAATCTTGCAGCACCCCTCTCCTGAACTTAAGGTTTTCCTACTGGAGATTTATAATAGCTATTGGATTGGCGTCACTTTTCTAAAACATCGGCGGCCTCCACCATCATACATATTTAAAATCTTGAATGCACCGCCAGCTTATTTCTTGTTACTGCAGCATACCAGTTACGCTTGCAAGTTGATAAACAGATTATCAATGGTCGGTTGGTGTGTGATGGTTGGAAAGTCTACCTACTGATCAATATTTACTGTGGTTTCCGACGATGCTGTTCAGCTGCGCCCATCTTGTGTCGAGGTCAACACAGATTAAGAAAGGATACATGAAAAAATGTGAAATTACAGGGATATTTTTTATGTCGAGGAGGCTTCTGATACGTCTTGGCGAATACGGATATACGCTCCCTTCACACCTGGAATATTCATGGAAACATTGGAGTGTTCCTTCAGATGTGTATAAAAAGAAGTGCTGGTTCCATTTGTCCAAGCTCTTGTTCAGGAGAAAGAAGTGCCCCAAGGATCAGTATTAAGTATTATAATCTTTGCTACAGTATCATCATGGGTATTCGTAGACGACTTTACCAACCATTATACTTATCAGCATAGAACGTTTTTAGAGAGCCGTCAGCAACAGTGTTATAATCTCGTGATTGCAGTTCTGAAAACCACTTTCGTTTCTCAACTGAGGAATAAACCTGCATTAAATTTTGGTGCCATAGGAAGAGATTACCACATTAACTCCGATTCGGTCCAGACTTCCTTTCTTTTGTATATGAAACTAGGATTCTGGAAGTGATATTTAAGAGCAACCTTACCTATAAGTCATCGGTATAATGTAGCTGAAAGCACCATGTGTCCGTTATCTTTTGGGTACTATGAGGTTAAATATGGGAAGCAAATCGAATAATTCTGCTGCGGCTGTATCACTGATTCGATCCAAATTAAACTACATGTGTATCGTGTATTTTTCAGTACGACCATCTGTACATTGTCAATAATACAGGCATACTTACGCCTTTGACGACATATTTACAAGGTCATTGAGACAGTAAAGCCCCTTAGCTACGTGCAACATAAATATATTTTGGAGTGTTTAATATACTGGAAGTCCACGATGGCTACGTCTAGAATTAGTCATAACTTTCTAAGTAATTATCGAGTTTTATATCCACCGGAGTTGGATGTGCCTGTGTTTATGGAACAGCTTTCGGATTTAGTATTAGTATTTATATGGGCATATACCTGCTCGTTATATAAGTTCACCATCGAAAATATGGGTGTTTACTTAATGCTGTTTTCCTTAGTACAGAGGATATGCCGATTCAAAATTTCCTGTAAATTTTACGTTGTGTATACATGTATAGCTGGTCACGTTGGCTTGCCGGGCAATAAATTGGCTGGTTTGGCAACTATAGAGATACCAATCACAATATCCGCATGTTATTTCGGAGTACTTTGGTTTTACGAAGAGCGATGCGGCCGTCCTGACCTGAAGTGTGATTGACTCTCCCCGGGAATAACCTGAAAAGAATTTTAGTTAAAAAAAAAAAAAAAAAAAAAAAAAAAAAAAAAAAAACTGGATAATCTTCACTCGTGGATCTCATCGGAAGGAGATAATAGTTGCATGTTGACCACAGGAATTTTACACATACTTACCTTTTAACGGAGATTCTGCAACAGATTATCCGCTCTGAGATGAATCTTCTCTCTGTTTCTGTTCGTCATTTGTAGATACAGTGTGCTTCTCTAGCAGAACTACGGGTGAGCAGCCTTGCAGGTAATAAAGGGTAGGAAATTGGTTGATAAGATCTTGCATTTCTTTAAAGGGTAAATCTTCAGCTTAGGATTTTGTGTGTGTGTGTGTGTGTGTGTGTGTGTGTGTGTAAAAATTTAGGACTTTTAAGGATTTTGTTTCTTTGTTAATTCGAATTTATCAATGGCATTTTCTATTATAAACTGTGTATATTTTATCTATCTTTGTGACTTCTACTATGATTTTTATTTTTTGACATGTGCCAAAGATGAAAAAAATTATCCGTTATAGAACAGCGCTGATGATGTAGTTCAATGCCCTTAAACATAAGTATATACATAAGTACGTACATATATCATCATCATAATCATCATCGATTCCCAGAAATGGTTTATATTAGCAGAATGTACTTGCTTATACAGCAAATATCATCTGTTTTTATGAGATCTTCTGTTAATGCCAATAAAATCTGTCTATAAATAAATGTATAATTGCTGTGAATGTTTTAGTTGATTTAGTCTACATATGAGATTTTATCTATAGCATGGAGTACTGCAACACACACACATGCACACAACTCACATATATAATAAATATATATTATAAATAAATATATATAAATATATATTATTTTACCCTGAAAATGTTCTGTTTTCTTAAACTCGTATAATTATTTGTTTACGCCTAATTACACTTGTTTAATTTAACTTATATCATCAACATAAAGTAACGTACAGTTAAAAATATACACATATTTGAAACTACTTAATAATAATAATAATAATAATAATAATAATAATAATAATAATAATAATAATAATAATAATAATAATAATAATAATAATAATAATAATAATAATAATAATAATAATAATAATAATAATAATAATAATAATAATAATAATAATAATAATAATAATAATAATAATAATAATAATAATAATAATAATAATAATAATAATAATAATAATAATAATAATAATAATAATAATAATAATAATAATTAATAATAATCATAATCATAATCATAATAATAATCATAATAATCATAATAATCATAATAATCATAATAATCATAATAATCATAATAATCATAATAATAATAATAATAATAATAATAATAATAATAATAATAATAATAATAATAATAATAATAATAATAATAATAATAATAATAATAATAATAATAATAATAATAATAATAATAATAATAATAATAATAATAATAATAATAATAATAATAATAATAATAATAATAATAATAATAATAATAATAATAATAATAATAATAATAATAATAATAATAATAATAATAATAATAATAATAATAATAATAATAATAATAATAATAATAATAATAATAATAATAATAATAATAATAATAATAATAATAATAATAATATTTATAATAATAATAATAATAATAATAATAATAATAATAATAATAATAACAACAACAATAATATATTGAATACCCATTTCCCTTCAGAATGGGTTAATCTGGTTTTGTAATCGTTGGAGGTGCAGGTAAGAAGTAGGTCAACAGGCAGCAAACTGAAATGAAGCAAACATAAGAAGATTTCAGTCATTTAATTAACATTAGCATACAAACAGTAGAATGGCTTAAGGTATTTCTAGAATGAAACTAAAATGGAAAGTACTACTACTGTCTTCAGATTTTGAAGGGAACGTCAGGGTTGTACGAGATGTGTTACCATTATGATAAACGTTGAAACGATGTTTTAAAGTATTGAAGAAAGGAAATTAGGGTAAGAATACCATTTAGAAACCTAATGAAGTAATTATGTTACCACATAAGTTATTCATGAATGGAACTGTTGATTATCCCTTCGGAAACAAAAGATAATGTTTTAACAATTGTTAACTTAATACAGATCAAAATAGTTCCCAAAGATAACCTAATTAATCTAAGTACTACAGCATTGTTTTGTATTCATATTTATTTAGTACATCCAGTTTATTCACTGCTAATTTAGTAATTACATATTTCCCTCCTTTTATTTTCTTTGTCTCCGAAAGTAGTATTTTAACATTGCTCATCGTCAATATAATCTTCTGTCCCGAAAGTTGTGTAAACTCATCAGTGTTTTAGATGCATTTCTTTGCAAACGTTTTTTCCGCTCACTTAAAGCATCTCCTGTTCCTTTTTCTCATGTTGATCTATTTCAACATTGCACTCACTTTTGCGGAATTATTTTAAAAATAGTTTCATGGCTTATTTTCTGTTTTATTATTTTTTTCTGCTTATTTATTGTTTGTTTTATGCCATTCTTCCGCATCTCGCATTTACACAATAGTCATTTATTTCCTCACATCGTCACAGCATTTATCTTTCTCTTCAATAAAGAAAGAAAAAAATGACTGATATCTTTTTTAGAGCGCCGTTTTCAGGGTTTCACAAAGGACTTTGTATCTCCTATTAAAAGCTTAATTATAGCTGCCTTGCGTTGTCTGATTTTTATAACAGAATATTTACTAGTTTTTCTACATTTCAAGTACTTAAATATGTGTACTTGCTTCATTTTCTCATGTCTAATTCACTGATTTGCATTCTTTCGTTTTCTTCTCCAGACATTCCTTTCTTTTCCGTATTTACTTCCTTCCCACCACTCTTACCTACTTTCAAACAGTGTTCAGTAGTATAAAAAGCATGTATTTTGAAGAGCGCCCTTCTCCGCTATACTTGTTCCTTTATTCTGGAATAAACTACTCAATATTCTGAAAATACACTTTGAAAACCTGGGGCTCAAAACATGTTGACCATCCTCCAGAAACAGAGCTATTAACGCCAGACAACGTCGGCCATTGTATAAACGAAACAAACAATAAACAAAAATCAGTGAAACTGCTTATATTTACTTTTATAAATATATTATCACAATAAATTTATATTTTGCTGGTGTATCCAGAATATCATCAGTGTTTTTCTGAGAAATATTTACGTCTGAAGTGTGAGTGTGTCAGTAATGAGGATGTTGTCTCATATTTTCAAAATATCGGACGTCTTTCACACATTTGAGGTATCTCTGTGATCTTCTGGGAATCTTATTTACTTCACTATTTTGACATTTGTTTATAGGATAGAGGATTATATGATAATCTAATTATCTATGGGATAATCTCTTTCTGCGTTATCTAAAATGCATTCAGATAAGAAGCATCACTGAGTCAGTTCCTGAAATACCTCTTTCAGTGCTCCCTCCACCCATTTTGCAGGAAAATGCAATTTCTGTTGCAGAGAGGATTGAAAGCTTTTGGGCGTATTAGATGAACCTTCAGAAGTACCAATAACCATTGAATAGTGGTAGATTTCTAAAATTGGTTCCATAAGCAGGAAAACTAAGGCACTTCGTGAAGGAAGCTATAAGTAAAATTTCCTGCAGTTAGAGAATAAAATAAGTGTAAGCCCAAGCATTGTTTATCATGCAAAAATGTTAAAGCTAAACAAACACATCACTAAACTTACTCATACAATATATGAAGAGGAAATGAAGTTATCCATAACATACATATATTCTTGTAAATTTTAGATTTGGTCAACAGAATGGAGTCAACACTATTCACAGCAGACTGTAATTCTCGTTGTACTATTATGACCATATGCTATGAATATTCCCTAATTTCTATTTCCTTAAGTCCGTTTTAAATAAAATAACAGTTTATGCAGGTTTTCCAATCGTATGCACTTCACTTTAATTTTTTAGAATAGAAGTTTTCTTGCATTTTTCCTGATGAACTTTTATTAACAATCTTTATTTATAATGTCTATTTTCTTGAAGATAAATAAAGATGGTACCCTGAGATTACATAGTTTGCATGTACATTCTTTTACATAGCACTGAGTTTCCCCTTACAAATTTGTACGTTAGTTTAGATTCTGGTGAGGTTAAATATAAATATAAATATTATTAATAATTATTTTTTATATTTTAAAGATTACATTAATGATATAACTACATTTTTAAAGAACAACTTTGATTGCAGGTCTACATCTTTATATATATGAAAATTATACTTTGTCCCTGCGGCTTTATTAAATTCTTATTGACACTTCAAAAATGTAATGTATTTGCACTTCCCTTTTCTTCGAGAATTACCCTAATGATAAGAAAATCGTGGATCAGTCTCTTTTCGAATGGCTCGTTCGCTGGGTAATGGAACACAAGATCTCTGTAATCTGTTACAGGTGTAGCACTCATGATATTTCCTAATTAATGTCACAATCGTCAGAGAATGCAATTTCTGTTGCATCAGAAACGCATTTACTATCTAACTTCTTTAAAGACTCACCCGGAAACACGCTCGCTTTTATGGCGGATGGAATTTTCCAAGAGATTTCTAGAATGTTAGGGTAGCTGGGAACAATCCCATTATCTCGCAATCTCTCCCGACATTTACACTAGGTGAAAGTAGGATTTCAAACCACTGGCTGATACCCACAAAATATGAAATAACTTAAATCGTTTGCCTGGACCACAATTACCAGAAAACTGAATCATCTCTGAGGATTATACGTATATATTTAAACCCAAATCCTAATGCGCAAGACAATGTGTTAATTCTAATAAAACTGTCGATTAAAATGGTATGAAATACTCTGCTTTACGCTTCAGCAAGTTCTCCTTATTTTCTAATGTACCGTGAAACCGTAGACATCTTGATATATGAAAGAAACGTTAGAAAGTGATCAAACGTGAACCACACATTTGCTGCAATGGCTGTGTTGCGTCCGGGAATGTGAAGAATATTAACAATGGAGGAATTTGCACTCAGTCCAATGTATCAAACAGTGGTTTCTGGCCATATGAAATGTCACGTGGAATATTATTTACAGTAATTCTACTTCTACTTCCAGCTTCTACTTCAATTATAAATTGAACGACGCCTGATTATTATATAAATAAATTGCAGTTCTAAGATCTTACACCAAGGCAATTAACATAGGTTACCTCAGTCTGTTCCAAATGTTCGTTTAAGCTTCATTCATTAACAGGCCATAGTGTTTTTAGAAGGAAGTATTCTTTGTAATCTTCCTTTACTTATTTTCGTCTAATAAGACTCGCATCATTGAGCAAAAGACTGCTTGCAGCAAAAAGTGCCAGTAAGTGTAGAAAACTAATTAGGTCAAAGAAACGTAACTACTTCATTTGACGATGAAGCTGTATAGATCTGTGCTTATTAAGCCGATTGATTTCCATTTTTAAGGTCGGTTTCTAAGAGGAGCGGAACTGATATTTAGCATCACGACTAAGCGTGCTCCTGTCGGAGGAAATGGCCAAAGCCTCCTTAACTCTCCGTTCCCAGTAACTGCTGCATTTTGCCAAGATGGTCGTCTCCCGAAAGTTGCCTCTATGGTCGTTATCAAAACAATGTTCCACCAATCCAGACTCCTCAGGTTGCATTAAACGAATACTCCGTACATGTTTGTTTATTCTGGTAGCGATGGTCCTTCCGGTTGGTCCTAAATACGGTGTCCCACATTCACAGGGAATGCGGTAAACAACCGGAACTTGGAAGTCCAGTTTGTCTTTCAGCGGTATCAACATATGTTGAATCTTTGGAGGTGGCTTGTGGATGGTCCTGATGTATTTGGCGAGAATTCTGCCGTTTCTGCCGGACAGGTTGCCGGTAAACGGGATGCAGGCTATAGCGGTGCCCGCCTCAGTAGCGTGGTGGTAGAGTGTCTGCTTTACGTTCAAGAGGTCCCGAGTTCGAACCTCGGTCAGGGTGATTTACCTGGATAAGGTTTTGCCGGGTTTTTCCCTTAATAGGACCCTGGGCTCATTTGGGCATCATTTCACCCATTCCATTCATCGTCCGATATGACTTAACGTTGGAGGACGTTTTTTTTTTTTTTTTTTTTTTTTTTTCAAATAAAAGGCTATAGCGGTAGGCTTATCTGAGGCTTACTGTATTACAGTCCGATATGACTTAACGTTGGAGGACGTAAATTTTTTTAAAAATAAAAGGCTATAGCAGTAGGCTTATCTGAGGCTTACTGTATTACAGGTTTCCTTTTCTTGGCTCTGGTGATCGAGGCTTCAGCGTTATATTCGGAGTAGCCATTTTGACGGAAAATGAGTCTCAGCCTCTTATAAGAGGCTGGGATCAGAGATAGACAAAGCTCTGTGGGCCAGCGTATTGAGAACTTCCAGTCGTTGAGATTTATGATGAAAACTTTAAGCGTTCAGATAGAGATTGGTGTGTGTGGGCTTGCGGTATACAGCATGCGAAGAAAGAAGAAGAAGAAAGAAGAAGAAAGAAGAAGAAGAAAGAAGAAGAAGAAAGAAGAAGAAGAAAGAAGAAGAAAGAAGAAAGAAGAAGAAGAAAGAAGAAGAAAGAAGAACTATTTGATTCCTCCATACATCAGTTAACGTAGACAGATCTTTATCCAAGTATAATTTAATTGTTAATTATCGGAGGCGATTGATGAAAGAAAGTATTATTGTAACATGTGCTATATTATCTATCGCAAAGTAAATAAGTGGGTAAGGCGTTTGTAATATCAACATGGTATAAATAACTAATAAAATTAAAATCAAAGTAACACTTTACATTGTTGTACTTATTGTAATTCACGGAACACCTTTATTCTCCACTATTACTTGAATAGCTAATGAAAACAACAAATAAATATAGTGAAATTAAATTGACAATACCAGCCATACACTGCGGAAAAAACACGAAAATTAAAACTATATTCATAAAATTATAAAACAAATAACGTGAAAAAAGATTGCCTCTAGTCATAGGCACTGTAAGCGAGAGATAGTCCGAGTGCCAGCCGGCCAAGTTTGGTAGCATACTTACTGTATTTTAATATTATTAGATGTCTGTTTGAAATTATTTTATGTTGCTCTTTTTTAGGATTCTTAGTATTATGGTACTATATAAGAATTGGTGTCGATTTTATGTTATATTTTTGTGTGACGGTGCTATGTTTGTTATCAGTTCTTATTACAATACTTTATGTTAAATTTAAAGAGGTCTTCTTGCTCACTATATCAAATTTGTATTGTTTCTGCTTTATGAGCTCCGGCTCAAGGAACTCTGTAAAATGCATAATAATAAATTGTAATATTTATTTACAATATCAGTATCGTAACGTATCAAATTACAATACCGGATTGGAATACTGTCAGACGAGACTGTAGGTCGACTCTGATTACCAGTCGAGTATTGTTATGTGATATTAGTATAGCGTATAACGTTTTATCTACTTCGATAAAAATATTTTTATAATTTTTATACTGAAAATGTGTACGATCTATATACATTGATTTTCTAGTTGATAGTTGGAAGTAGAACGCCATGTAGGAAACCAGGTCATTAGTGTGTGTATAGAACTACGCTAACTAGGGAAACATATACTCGTACTTTATTGCCAAAATGAGTGATTCTTTGGGATGTTGAATTCTCAGCAACTGCTGCTATCAGTTTAATAATACTTGGGAAATGTCGAAATAGATGTGAATCCGAGTATAATAAGTTTGAACTGTGCTGCAAGGAGAATAGTGGTAATGTTCTGAGAAGGTTCTGTTAGCTTATTTTGGTAAGAAAAGTGAAAATGAGAGAGCTAGTTCGTTAACATCAGGAGGAACTCTCTTGACATATTACGAGAATGTTACTGTAAATTTGTCCAACAAATAAATAGTAACTTTGATTTGTTTTGAAGTTTCAGTTGTATATTTACATGAAATTAATTTACCGCACTGAGTAACGCTTAAAAAATCAATTAGATACTAATGTTATTTTTTTATTTTTACTAAGAAATTGCCAACACGAACCATAAAATCGGCATAAATGAGTAAAAAGGAAAGAAAGAGAGAAAATACTCCAAAGTATATAGGCCCATACCGGAATGAAAACCCTCTCCATTTTGGATAAGAATAAGTACATCTGAAATCATATCGTTTGAAGTAACTCCTGCAATGGACAACATTTGAAAGCCCAGAACAACTCATCTACTTCTTACACACTCTTGCTACTAAGTCTTTGCCTTTACTCCGCCACAATATTTAGAAGATGGCATTGTAAATACATTTGGTAATACCTACTGAATACTATACAGGTGAACATTAGAAAGACTGCGCTGCAGTTGAAGTCTAGGAACACGCCCAGAAGAAGGGCACAAAGGGTTACTCCACAACGGCCAGCCATTAGAGAAAGACAAACTGCCATAGCTCTGTAAATAAAAATAATATAATCTTTAACAACCTTTCCATCTTACTGTTTCATAATAATTTTATGGTAACTCTCACCAAGGTTTGCTATTTTAGTAGCAATATATATTCCACCACAATTTTAAAAATAAGTGTCTTAAAAAGATGCTAAGTGAATATTCAAAGTTAAGACAATATATCAAATATAATTAAGGAATATTGCATTTTAAATTCATTGAATTTATCTTTAGTTACTGTTAAAGTAAGATAAACATTAGTATCTTAAGGGTTTCATACTTCATGAAAGTATTTACCTGGTGATAAGTTGAATTTGTCTGAGCTAGTTAAGCTGTGAAATTTCCCTGAAGCCTATAAGGATGGTTGCTAAGGAAACGGAACTATTTACCTGAGTTGCGTAGGAATCGACTCTATCACTATGCTGTTGAGAAGGTTAACACAGACACCTGTCGTAGAGATGAACACTGATGTGACTACGATTACTCCAACCTCAGATCGAACTAGGAACAAGCCAGTGGTAGTGCCAGTGGCTATTAGGAGACTAGCCGCTGAAACATTTTTACAACGTTATTGTGTATAGAGTAAGCAGTTCAATAACCCATAACATGCATCAATAAATTCGATAAAACTTGTACAAACAAAACTCATCTTAATCATACTTTCCCAAAAATCATTATTTTGTTTAATTTATATGACCCACACAATATTTCTGTAAAACATACATTTTTAGAGTAAAGTACCTATAATCTGATAACTAGGCCGTGGCGTAGTGGACTAGAGCATGTGCTTTGGTTCCCTGCAATCCTATCCCTGTGGGGTGCGATTTTAAGTCCTGAAACCCATTCAGGATCGTGAGGAAATTGAGTAGCTACGCTAGGTGGCGAACCCTCGTCTAGAAAGCCAACTTTCCGGCTGGGGTTGCCGAAATGCTGACTACTTCTTTTCCACGTGTCGGTTGGATGATCGCCCTCCTCTGCCTTGCGTATGTGGGCTAAAGGCCGGCAGTAGGGTTGGCCAAGCTCAGGCCCACTTTGGGCTATTACGCCATGGGTAATACCTATATCCTGACATTCTCTTGACGCAGTACCACTGCTGAACGGAATAACAGGTATACGAAGCGGAAGTAGCAGTGAAATCTCTAGTGATCATTTGGGGTTTGAGACGTCTATATTGCCATGCTCTCTCTTAGGTTATTTTACCTTCTCTATTACCAAACTACAAAGATAAAAGAGACGAACTAAGTGGCTCCAGCAATCAAGCAAATGGACACAATCTCGTTTTGCTTTCATCGCGAACCCTCGGAAGGAAGGATGAGGAGAGATATGGAAACGTCGACTTGATTCGGATGACGATGGTTGCAAGTATTAGACGGAGCTCCATAAATGTTCAGGTAGACCTTATTAGACACCACTCGACCTCTGCCCTTGGTTTTTAACCTCTGAAAATGCTGTCTGCCGCGGCCTCTGGTTAGTGCCTGAACTACGGAAGGAACAGAACTGTGTACAGAAAATGAAGGGCAGGAACTTCGTTGTCCCCAATATTCGTCTAACCAACCGGGAAAATCAAGAAAATTGAGTCAAAATTCACGACGGCGGCTGGGGATGGAACTCTAGGCCTTAGGTATGCCAGTCACACACATTACTGCGACGCTACCTCGCGGTAGAGTAGTGTGGTAGGTAAGAGGTATTATATTTAATTAAACAATAATTTAATAAATAAATATGCCTATTTAATTGCAGTACCTTCCAAAGATACTGTGAACATTTTTAGAAAACTCTCTTACCCCAAACTATCTTTCACGGAAACATTTTCGATATTTCTGATTTTCTTACAAAATCTAAGACTTTTAACACACCACATGTTTAAGCCAATTTTATGAAAATAGAATTGACATATTGAGTTCTCAGTGAATATGCTTCTGCATTTGGAAGTAATTTTTAGTGGCTTTGTGAAAGTGGTAAACCATAGGAGATATAAACAACTATCCAGGCAAACATCGATATCCCCTTAAAACACCACCTTTCAATTCAATTCCAGGCTGGCGGGCTGTTTGGAACAGCACGAAGGGTGGTCAAATCGTGTACCTGCTCTGGGAAGAGCTTTACCACGTAGTGGCGGGATGTGGAAGTTGGAGGATGACGGGTGTAAATTAAGTGGGTGTAGAGAAGAGAGGTAGCTTGTTGCTCCTCAGGGAATGATGAACCGGTGCCACAGACAGCGTGCACCACTGGTGGATTAGTTAATAAACTTGGAAGAAGATAAGTATAATTTTGAGTTTTCCAGAATAAATTTTGGATAGCTGTAATTTAGTTTAGGCTGGAATGGGGATCATGTGGTTACCGGTAATGACCGCAAGACATGCTGGGTAACCGGTATCGCTTAAGCGACGCTCACGTGGTACATAGTCCCAAGGGATCTGACTAGGAAAAGCCACCTTTTCTTCAATTCACTTTTTTATGGCATCGGCCGTTTGCAAGTTTATTACTGGATAGAATGTTTCAATATCTCATCATATTTTTTAAAGTTCTATTGTAATCCAGTATTTATATCATGAAAAGAGCATCCACTGATTTCAAGAAGAGCATATAGCATCTCATTAGAAATTCCAAGTGCTACGTCATACCTATGGCATTCTAGGGGAAACTATCTTTGAAAACGCTTATCTAGATTTTTAAATAAAATACGCTGGGATAGCAACATAATCCCAAATAAGTAAGAACAGTTTCTAATTATTAAATATATGTAAGCATTAGTGATATGATTGTAACATCAAATTGTCATATGTGAAGTTATTAATAGTAATACTGAGGTGATACTTGTGAAGCACACGCCATTCAGAATGTGATAGAAAACGAATAAGCGGAGGGCAGTCGTGTAACCCCAGCATTCATTTCCTCGGGAGATATGCCACTTATCTTCGTGTGCATGCGTGCGCACACGCGCGCGCGCGTGTGTGGTGTCTTGTTCAGTATAACTCAAAAACTGAAGGAAAAAAAAAACCTCCTGATTTTTCATTTTCTTAAAAATGACTAACAATAAATACCTTTTATACATTATGCATGATAAATGAAAGGTATATCTGAATTTTCAGGGAATAACTCAGAAAATTTCTTCATTCTGACTGGCTTTCGTACAATAAGTCAACTGTGAGGTCGTATTTAACCTTGTAAATCATTGAATACAATGCGATATGTAATTTGTTCATGTAACATAAAATTAAAGATAAAATTATAATATTAAATTCGTTCCTGGCCTCATAAACTTAAAACTTGTTATTTGGAGGCTGAGATGCGAGATTCTTCAGTACTAGGCGAAGAATTTCTTTACATTTCGTTGAGGGGTAAAAGTATTTTGTTCCATTGTCACTCGGTTTGGGTCGTCAAGGTTAGTTGTAGGAAGTCAAACCTTCAGGAAAAGAGAAGGTCTTACGTAGCATGATACGGAAAGTAATATGATATTCTACTAAAGCCCAGGAAAGGTTAAAACGATGTCCAGCAAAGACAGAAAGAATTAAAAAATAAGAGCAAAGTGCTATGAGCACCTTTTACGTGAAGTATTTTTGTACATAAAACCCCAAAATAAGTTTCATTCAGCAAGTGCCGTGATTACGAAAAGGTGCCGGTAAAAAGAGAAATACTGTGTCTCTGAACCGCAAAATCCAGAGTGCGAGAGCAAAAATATAGTGCTTTATCAGGGGCATTAAAGTCCGCCTCGGTAGCGTAGAGGAGGCGACGCAGAGAGAAGGAGAAACTTAGTGAGATCCACGGTGCTTCGAGCCGGAGACTGGGCAAGTCGAGCTATCAACAGGTTTGACATTTGGCGGTCACAATTAACAACAGAAGTTGCCGCCACAACCGTAAGGAAGAGACATATATTCCTGAACTGAAAATTAGATCTCGTTAACGCATAGCAAATAAAATGTTAACGATGTAATTAGAATAACCAATTTGTGTAGTAAAATTTTTTGGAGAATTAGCATATCGACAGGCATATAATATATTAGGATAAGCTTTGCCCTTTTTTGTTTTTGTTTTGTTTTTGTTTACATATTGGGTTGGATTACGGTACGGAGGGGATTCAGCACTGCGACCAGTTTTGATCTATTGTACCTATGTCCCCCAAGCAGAGCATCCCAGGAGTAAGGATGAGGCGAAAAGAGACAGAGAACGACAGAGGACGGCCATTAGGTATAAGAAGCTACGACAGTGCAGGGTAAAGCTTCCGGCAAATCCAAATCCAGCTCCGGGCCATTGGCGAATGGAGCGCAAAATGGCGATTGGCAATTAACCCGGAGAAGAGCTCTGCAATTCTCCTGGCGAAAACCAGAGCCAACCGGTTACAGCAGAACTTCGTTTTACGGCGCCGTAGCATCCCATGGGTGCAAACGGCGAAGTATCTCGGAGTGACGCTGCACCGTAAATTAACTTACGTTCCGCACGTCAAGGGCAAGGTCCAGCTGGGACACGTCGCGCTCCGGAGCCTATACCCTATTTTCCGCTCAACTATGCCCATCCGTCTCAAACTCCAGCTGTATCGGGCGATCATTCCGCCTATGATTCTGTACGGCTGTGAGATCTGGGGAACAGTGGCTAATACCACTTTCGTCAGGCTCCAGACGCCGCAGAACAGGGCACTTCGTATCATATACGATACAGACTGGAGATTTCCTGCTCATATCCTACTTGAGCACTCCCAGATCCCGTACATTGTCGATGTCATCCGAGAGAGGGCGCGATCAATGTACGACAAAATTCAAAATCACAGCAACCCTTTGGTGAACTCCCTGGGCAGGTATGACCAGAGGGGACAAAGACGCTTGGCATCCTTCAAACTACCAAGAGACGTCTTGGGGTTCCTTCGTTAATCCATGAGAAACCCCAGAAGTCTCTAGGACACATATTTACATCTGATGGCTCAAGCAATACTAACCCGTAACCAAAATAGAGCAAAAACTTTAAATCGTGCCTCCCAAAACGGGGAAACGCCTAAATGCAGCCGCCTTTTGAGATTAATCAAGGGTATCCAGTTCCAAATTTCCCAAAAAATTCAAACACCCTAGCAGAACATACAACCACTTTGCTCATTTCGCAGGTAAAGCAGCAAAGCGGGTAGGTACTGCGACATAAAGAAACCCGGACGGGCAGAAGCGCCGCCCGACTAGGACTACCTCTGGACCTCTGGAGGGAGGGTACATACACTCTTCCAGTTGTAAGCTCCCCAGCAGGCCAGTATAACCGGCAGCTAACCCAACTGCGGTCCGGAAACAGCACACGAGACCGGGCTCGGAGACGAGACCGTTCTACCGGAGGAGGAAGTTTTACTCAGAGCATATCATCCTACCATGTACCGCCGGGATACCCGCCAACACTTCTACCGTGAAAGAGATCACCAGATGAGACTGATGATGTAGATGAAATAGGGGATAATTATCCTACCGACATTTGCTTGGCGATCTAAGAAAGCCACCAAAATAAAATTAAAAGAACAAGCATGGGTCAGGCAGATCAGCCACGGGAATCCAACCCAGGTCTGCCAAATTTGAGCCACGGAGAAACCGCCTGAGCAACCTTTTAGGTTTTGCTTACCTATAATGATTCTTCTTCATCTTCTCTTGGTATAGGACACAGTCCTGTTCATTTACGGCCCTCCGCTGCTTACGGCAGTTTTAAGTGGCGGGTGAGGGAGCCACAACTATGTATCAGAGAGAGAAATCCAGGGATGAGTGATCAGCACCGGAATGAGAATGAGGGAAGTAGATGAGCGGAATGATGACGAAGTGGATGAAAGGAAAGATGATAATGGAGCAATTGCTGGAGAGATTGCTGGGGAAACCGGAGGTTCCCTAGAAAATCGCTCCAGCGCCGTGTTGTCCACTATAAATCTCACTTCGCGGTCACCTGGGATCGAACCCGGGCCGCCACGCGCGGCCCTATAATTTTTGTGAAAGTATAATTTAATAGAAAATTCTCAGATAAACACCAAATCTTGCATTTCAGTTCATTCAGCCCAGTCAGGAAAATTCTTGCTCCCCAAGATTCCCTTTCCATAGATTTGTTCCCAGTGTTATTGTTTTCTGAAAAAGACTCCAATGATATAATGCATATCTTCTGATAACTTACTAGACAAGTAAAATGTGTACTTTGAATTTTCCGGAGATAATCTGAGAAGTTCTCTTCATTAGGAAGGGATTTTGTATAATTTTGTGAACTAGTAAACCTTAAGACATAGACTCAAATGTACTATATGACAATATACATATATTAAACCTCACTGTTTATAATATAAATTAACATAATTTGTGGTATTAAGTACTTAGAAATTGCTATCCGTAATATTTGAATTTGTTTATCTTTTGTGTATTGTTAAGATCTAACGATATTCACTTGTTTACTGAGATGTTACGAATGGAGTATGAAATTTCAAGTGCAGTATCCACATTTAAACATCGAGGTATTGATTTCTTTATCTCGTCATCATGCAAAGAATAAGTTATTTCAGAACAATCACCTAGCAGTAGAGTATCACCTAGCAGATGCAGTAACATTTTAATTACTTCAACGCTGTGCTATATTTGTAACATTACTAGTGAGGCCATTTTATAGCCTATCCATTTGATTTATGCATATACAAAGGTCACTAAATCGTAGAAGCTTAATTACAATAAGTCTGTATTAGTAAAGAACATGAAGGAACGCTTTAAAATAAATAGAGCAAATGGGAACTAAGAATAACTTTTAGCTATATATTTTAAAATTTAAAATGTGAAGGTTTCAAAATATACTTATATCCGAATGTACAAGCTTGTCTGATCATTAATGAAAAGGTCGAAACTGGAACTCATTCCGTAATTTCCTTAGGTAGTGTTATGAGTTAAAGATAGATGCTTTGGCATTGTTACCCCGTTAGAAAAATGTCTCCTGCATTTAGTGACAACAACCAGGGCAAGATGAGCGCTCGAACTGTGAAATGCTCTACCCCAATCATCCTTACTGACAGGTAAACAGAGAGGTGACGTGTGCCACAATGGTAGTTATTCGGGTTTTGGATGAAACTCTTTTGCGGTGTAATCAAATGTACATTTTTGAACTGAAATGTTGGATAAGAAAGTAAATAGGGGGTTGATCACACTAAAGAATGAGTGAGGACGTATCGACAACGCTAAATGGCTCATATTGGCAATGTGTGAGAAATCGCTCTCTCACCTCATTACTGACCTAAGACAAACCTTAAGCCGACAAAAGCAGTTCTGTAGAATTAACATGTTAATTAATTTTTATTTTGTTTAGTTATGTAATAGCTGTTATACAGAGCTAACTATTTCCCTTATGCTACTAAAAACATTTCAATACATTCTGTACTCTAGTCTTAAAAATAAACATCACAATCTATGTGAAAAGTGCATTGGAATAGTTAATAATGTACATTGTTAGATGGTGAAACAGTCTTTATGATAATCCCCCTAATTTACACGTTTGGTATTCTTGTTGGTTTCCTTTTTAAGTACGGATCCTTTAATGTGCAAGTACAAACCAAATGAACGTAAACCGTTAATCGGAAACGCTACTGCATAGCAACCCCTTGCTCAAGTCAGTATGAAGTTCTTCACATTGATGAGTTGTGCCATACATGGCGAGTAATTTGCTTGTAAAATGTTTTCGGCAGTGATGTGTACAAATCCAAATCATGTTTTTTCTGAACTGCGTAACGGTGAGTTGCCTTAAATGTTCATTAGCTGCGGCAGGAATCTCATTGAAATCTTTCCTTAGGGTGAAGCTCATAAGGTATACAATGTTAGTAAGACACATCAAAATGGCTTTACCATCGTGAAAAAGGTATTTGTTCTCCCAGGCTCGATTAAATGTTCGTCGTTGCACATGAAAGCCACCACTGCACTGATAAGACAGCCTTGCGACTACAAGGAGGATCACCAGTAGCTGTGACTACCTGTTTGTTGAAAGGATTGGTGAAGAAAGGGAAGGTAAATTAACACATAAGGATAGTCCTTCCTTCCAGGTCCTGTGCTAGGCAATGCTACTGAAATACCAGGCGGTCCTTGATCCAGAATTCAGCTGGCAACAAGTGGTGCCCAACATTTACAAATACCAAACTCCCGCTTTAGCTAATTTATAATATGTGGCTAGAGCTACAAAGAGTTATGAAGAACTGTTGAATTATTTGGTTCAGTTTTTGGTTTACCTGGTTTTTTCTTTTGTGTATATGAGAGATTTTAGAAACGTTTAGTTACAATGAAAACTTATGTCG
Organism: Mantis religiosa; assembly: GCA_030765055.1. Taxonomy (NCBI): domain Eukaryota; kingdom Metazoa; phylum Arthropoda; class Insecta; order Mantodea; family Mantidae; genus Mantis; species Mantis religiosa. Next base: position 145,784,258 of record CM060947.1, on the reverse strand, counting down.
ATTAAGAAGCAAGTAAAATATTACGTTTTTTATGAAGCTGTAGAAGAGTGAGTGGAGAAGATTTGTGAATATGTCATATCAGACTTCTAGAAGACAGACCGTGCGTATATGTGCATATGTGGTATGTGTGTATATGCGCGCGTGTGTGCCGTGAATGTCACAAACACAAAATGAAATTCTGTATAAATCTCTCCCTGCCTCTGTATACTGGTGGTAGCGTGTCTGCCTTACATTTAAGAAGTCCCAAGTTCGATACTCCGTCAGGCTGAGTCATTTGGTTAATTTGTTTTCTCTTTGAGTTTTCCTTCATCATCCTTTGTAACCTAAGTTAGATGACATTAATTAAAAAAAAAAGATGAAAAAATCTCTTCCAATTTAAAGCAAACCATATTTTGTATTGAAACATTTTTGACTATATGTTCTCATAATGGAATCTAATGATTTTAATTATGATTTCCTACAGTTAAAATATTTACATGACAAACGAAGGTTATATATTTCATTTCTGGATTATCGCATAAAATTCTCTTCATTATGAAGATATTTAAAAAAAAAAAAAAAAAAAAAAAAAAAAAAAAAAAAAAACTTTGAATAACTGGTAAAACCGAATATAGACAAAACTTACAAATATTGCGGATGTCTTTAAAATATGTACAAAATATATTATAAAACCACTATTTATATGGTATAAGACATATCGGAGAAAGTCATTCATTACTATTGGTTGACTGTGTAAAGTGCTGAAGCTGTTCATTTTATTCGTCATGTATGCCATTTCAGATGGAAGATATACCATTATTGATCCTGCTTTACTGTTTCCCTTGTAGGAAATGTGTAATCAAAGCATTCCTATTAAAGTTTACTATGTTAACATGAATAAATAAAGTATTTAGTTGGAGAAAAGCAACTGCTTACCTATAAGCGGTTTCTTGGCGAAATATGAGACCATATACCCATAGAAAGTGTAAATAACAGTACATATAACACCAAGAAACAAGGTGTTGCGTAGAGCACTGGGATTTACGGAACCTGTGCACTCAGTAGTCTGGTTGTGAGCCATAACGTCGCCCATCGTGATGTTCCATCTGTCGTTGAAGTCCACCTTTAGAGCATTTACTACCCCACACAAGGTCAGATCATGGTCAGGATTTTGAGTCGAATATTCTGCCAAGCGATTATATAGGTCTGGCAACCACATTGCCATGCCGTTGAAACTTCGGAAACACAAATAAATACATTCAAAGAATAAAATCGTGTGTAGGACAAGTAAATTGCAACACTGAACAGGTCACTTATACATAATCAGAAAACCCGGAAATCTATAAGAACTAGGTAATGGATAAAACATAAGATACATAAGTTAAATTTGTATATGTGTTAATTATTATATACATACATTCCTTTACTCCAACATGAATAGTTTAATATAAGTTCGTAAACACTTCTTTTCAACAGCTTGGTCCCTTCAGAATCAGTTTGTAAACCAGGGTCAACGAAGCAAAGAAGGATGTTGATACTACATTGTTGCGGAAAAAGTTGGGAGCACGAATGTATGAATAGAAAGGAAGTGGTGTTATGACAATGCTATGGATGAAGATACGCTAGCGAAAACAGAATTCAGGAGGAATGTGAATGTTTTCAGGAAAAAGGTGGTAAATGTTTAAATACGAATGCAGCTGTGCTTGAGTAAAGAATCACTTACATAATGTTATTTACACATAAAGCACAAAAGAAATAGAAGACTCATTTTTTCCAGTTCAACAAGCCGGGATTTGAACCACGGATCTTCTGGTCCAGCCGCTCTAACCCTTGAGCTACCATGGCCAACGTGCCGACATGACATTAAATTCTCCAACTGACTTGTTTTTTTTCCAGTAAACCACTTAGGAGTTCTCATAAACATATGAGACAACTAGCTTAGTGGCGACTTACAACGTGTAAGTACTTTAAGGCCCGGGGTTTATAGTTAAGCACTATTAGATCAATTAATGGGAATTAATTGTTCTTTCACACTGGCCGGTGTAGGCTAAAGTATGGAAATATAAGAGTCAGACTGAAAAATTCAATGCCATAGCCGGGATTTGAACCACGGATCTTCTTGTTGCCGTCCAGCCGCTCTAACCCTTGAGCGTTGTTGGTCAACGTGCCAATATGACATAAAATTCTCCAACTTACTCGTATTTCCCAGTAAACCACTTAGGAGTTCTCATAAACTCATGAGACAACTACCTTAATGGCGACTTACAACATGTAAGCACTTTAAGGCCCGGGGTTTATAGTTAAGCACTATTAGGTCAATTAACGGAAATTAATTGTTCTTTCACACTGGCCATGTGTAGGCTGAAGTGTGGAAAGATAGAGTTAGACTGAAAAGTTCATTGCCATAGCCCGGATTTGCACACGGCCAGTGTGAAAGAACAATTAACTTCCATTAATTGACCTAATAGTGGTTACTATAAAGCCCGTACCTTAAAGTACTTATACGTTGTAAGTCGCCATTAAGTTAGTTGTCTCATGTGTTTATGAGAACTCCTAAGTGGTTTACCGGGAAAAACACGAGTCAGTTGGAGAATTAAATGTCATGTCGGCACGTTGGCCATAGTAGCTCAAGGTTAGAGCGGCTGGTTGGCAAACAGAAATTCCGTGGCTGAGAAATGAAATGAAATGTGTAGTGTTTAACGCCCGCTTTTACTACATGCGGCACCGCAGGCGGTGACACTGATGATACATGAGATGAAGATGGAGCACCGGTGGAATGAGATGGCGGGGGAAACCGGAGGTCCCGGAGAAAACCCGCCCCAACGCCGTCCGTGGCTGAGATCTCGGCTATGGTATTGAATTTTTCAGTCTGACTCTATCAATCCGATACTAGCCACGAGAATGACTTGTAGCTAATTACACCTATCAGCATATGTGCGACATTTGCGTGGCAGTTCAGTAGATCATTAAAGTTAGCATTGGCCATTCAACACATTATAGGCTCCAGAATCTATAGAAAACTATACAGATTCCCAAGAGCACCTCAAGAGGCTTCCTAGGTGTATTGGGAACTTTCCATTAATGTCAACTCAATTTATGCACATTATTATATTTGCTTACCATCTCCTTACCATGCTGTCAATAAGGTTAATATTTTCAGCCATTTCCAATTCCCTAACAGCAATATTAGATACTGCATTGATATCTGGATACACATACTTTAGGGCTAATAGACTTTCGTACGCTGGAGTAACATAAGCCTGCTCATGCATTGTTGACTGCAGAGAGGAGTCAGCGAATTCACGCTACGAGAGATTGCGATTTCCTTGAGATGATGTTCACGGGCAAATTGCCGGCATACAAGTTTGGAGTAAGCGGTAAGAAGCACGCACAAGTAACGGTACGGAAGAGCGATGGCGAATCTTAGCTATAAGTTTGGACTATTCAGCATTCTGCTTCGCACGTTTTTGGTGAGCTAAAACTCAAAATATTCTTCAATTCCCAGTTTTTGTGTCGGATACTTTCAGAAACCAGTGGAATTTGAAGCGGTGAGGGAGAGAAATTTAGAATTTTTAAATTTACCTGTCTTAACTAGCAATTCAAATAGAATATATAGTAATGGTTAAATTTAAGAGTTTGTGATGTTGGGGAAAATGTATTGTGTCAACCATTTGAACCTTTGAAACAAGTAAACAATCAGTTTGCTGTCAGATATTTTTTTTTAGAGATTTGCTTTGGTGATATACGTTCTGAGTTCTTCTTATTGACGTGTGGTGAAGGAAGAAAGTGTTTTTTTTTTTAAATTAAAAATGGTGTAAAGATGGTTATGCGTTATTAATTGATGAATGGGATAGACACTTCAATAGTATTCCCCTAACATGAAAGGGAGAACATTTTGAAGCAAGTGGATCAGGATAGACTCCGTAGCTCAGGTCGGTCACAATTTAGTGAGGAGACAAGTTTGAAGGGATACAAGCTGTTGTCCTAAAAACTTTACTCCCAGGCTTGCTATGGACCAGAAAGTTCACCGAACCTGTCCAAAATTTTACTTCAAGCTCTATTTAAGCCTTGTACACGCGTCTCATACACGGTCTACTAGAAGACGATTTTGTGATCACGTTTTAGCTTTTTTAATCAATTCTGAATGAGCTACAGCACGGGAAAGTTATTTCTGCTGTAAATTCATTTGAGTGACGAAACAGGTGTTAAACTTTCTGGTCAAGTCAACAGACATATTGAACGTAGTTGTATACCAGTGGCGGCTCGTGGCCGAAATGTTTGGGGGCGGTTTTGCTTGCTAAGTATTGAAAACAATAAATTATTACACCTGCAAATTTCAAAAACATTCTCTTTTTTCAAATTCTACCCATATAATGAACGGAAGTAGAGATTCTCAAGTTGTAATATATTCCTCAGAAATAAGTACAGGAAGTATAACACGATCTTTGCCCAAAGCTGCTAAATTAATATGCATGTAACATATAAAAGGATGGTATTAGAACATCATTCATACTCAACCAAATCCAGAAGTAATGTTCGCCAAATAACCTGCCACAGATTCACGCACTATGTACACACACACACTCGTATTTTGCATTTGTTCATTTCATCATGAGTAACACTTTCTGTCTATTTATATACAAAATCAAGCCTTCTGTTCTTTAATTTAACGACATTTTCCATCACTCTCTCATCAAAATCCTGCATGTTACTGATAAGGACCTTATTTATTGACAGTACTGTGCGGCAAACCCACATACCACTGTTAAATTGATGGGGTTCTAATTGGATATATGAGTTCTCTTATCCTCAGGTGAATGGTTGTAGGAAATGGATTTTGGTGGTTGTTGGCTACTCAGTCGTATTAATAACACTTTGTTTGTTGCAGAATTATTTGGTTTAATTCTTACTAAGTATGCTTATCGATTTGGATCGGGGACCACCTGTTAGTAAAATTCCTAACATAAATTCAATTTTACTTGAAACCCTGGATTACTTGTTTAAATTTACTTCCGCGCGATTTCTATTTCTCCCTTATACGGCGGCTACTTTGCTCTAATAAACTTCTAATGCTGTTCCACTTACGCTGGTTGTGTAATTCTTAACTTCCCTACATTTCAGACTTATAAATCTTCGCTTCTCTCCTTAATGCGCATGAATACGTCCTTCCTGTCGTAGTATCATCTTTTAAGTAAGTTTTTCTTAGTTCACGATTCAGTTCGAACCGTATTCTGACACCCTTTCTAACTTTATCACATGAACAAACTAGCTCACCCTTCTCAAATGTTACATTATTATTGGTTTCTCATTTATTTCAAATTTTCGCATTGGTTTGCAAAACTCATCTAACTCATCGATGTTCAGCCCACCCTGAGTTGGGGAACGCCTACCCTGAGTTGTTTGTAACGGTATACATCGTTATCAAATCAGCGAAGTTAATCTCTTTAGCGTTCATGCTCAACTGCATTTTGAAACCATTTTTGTCCCAACACATTCCAGGCTGGAAGTATTTTATATCTCTCAGACATTGAACTTTTACTAGCACAAACCAGATAATGGTCCTCTCTTCCTGTCTCACCGAAATGTACAGATTTTTACAAGAATATTTTCTTTTCCTTTCCTGGATGCTAGTATATATGTTATATTAAGTTATATTCTTCCCTTTTATATTCTTTAGGTCAGCCGCTATTTTAGTCATTGCTCTATACATTCTAATTTCATATTACTATAACAAGAGTTTTATATTAGTTTAGCAAAGAATTTTTATTAATTTATCTTCTTTTTTAATTATCTGATTTCGATTAATTCGCCGCCTCCTAATCGCTGCCTAATACTGTGGTTACAACTGCTAAGTCATTGAGTCTGTCGTTTGTCACTGTATTTCTTAAAGGCGCTTTTATCCTTTTTAGAGTTCGCCTCCGCAGTCGTCATTGGTATTCTTATGACCATTTTCAAAAGCTGTGTGACTTCGCTGAACAATGACGAAAGGTGGTTTTTGTATATGAACTGAAAACGTTTCACTGCTCCTTGAATGTTCAAGCATTTCGTCTGTAAATTAGCTCCACATCTGTGCGCGGTTTTCCTTGCTGTAGAAAAGGACAATATTGCAAATTTCTTCCGGCAAATGTTCACAGAAATCCTTAAATAAGTTGTTACACAGGAAAGATGCAGCTGCACATGTTCATTATGAGCAAAGCTATCTTTAACAGCAGTTGTGATGACTTTACACACCTTGACATCTCCAACCCTTGCACATTCCATACCTTTACTTTTCTTTGGGGGCTGCTGATATTCTTCACATAAGTTTTTGTGTATTTCATCCTTTTCCATTTGTTGTTTGAAAATAAGGATGTTACTCCGATACGTTACACTATCTTTGCTCTTCTTTTGAATTGCTGTTACAAAATGTCTACATGAGGTAGAATTTTGTGGAAAATACTAGCCAAAAAATAAAATTTGGACATTCAAGAGCTCCTCTATAGCTATTGGCTTCGTTTATTGTATTTGTATAATAATTTTCAATAATTTTGAAGCAATCTCTCAGACTTTTTATGTTTTCGTACATAATATTGACGGTACGAATATTGTAATTCCATCTTGTTAATGCAATTCTGGGCAATCTTGCCTGCACACCTTTCTCTAAAATATCAGATCACAAAGAGGAATGGGTAAAGAATGCTGGAATCCTCGATAGATTTGAAAAGAACACGTGTACCTGGGAATCAATGTTTGTTGCCTTTTGCATGATTAAATTCAACTAGTGTGCATTGTGGTGGACAAGTACGCATATGCATATGCTTCCCTTATTTTGGGTTGTACTCAACCAGTCCTTCCACTAATAATACTGGCCCCGTTAGAAGTTGGACCAATAAGCTTTTCTTTGGTATTTCCAAGAAGCGGGTTGATTTCATTCCTTATGCACGTTCTCAAAGATTCCACATCAAAAAATCTCATATACGAATTCCTCATATACATAACGGGATACAAAAACCATCTGACAGTGATCTGAAACGTCAGTTGGCACATTACACTGAATGGCAAAAACCTCAGAAGAAGGTATTTGTTCCTCTACTTTCTCCGTACACACTTTCAACATGCAATCTAATGGATCATTCTGCACTGTTTTCGTTTAAATACTGTGGCTGTTTCTAAGTGCTCCTTTATTACTATATCAGCTGTATAGTTCAGCTGTACAGTCAGATTATTTCAATTTTTATTAGTTTCTATTTTTTTTTTCTATGAAGAATTACGGCGTTGGTCTATCCAACGATTTCAGTTGTACTTCTTCTTAAGTAGGTAAACCTTGAAAATTGCACTTCCATTATTGATTTTACAAAGTTATCCATCATTCTCTAGTCATTGGATTTTATAAACCCACAGATAACACTCAGTTTATGTTCATAACTCCACAAAGAACACCGTGCATTTTAACACTATAATACTACTCTGCGGACAGCGCTAGGCGCGGATAGAACCGCGCCGGATAATGACATGTGCAGATGTTCCCCCACTCCCTCGCCACCTCCAGAACTACATGCGTTTCGTTACGTGGAAATGCAGCAGGAGGGCGCTACTGCTACCACGCCGAGCAGTATGCTGCATCATTTTTACACCCTATGAAGCTTTCTCATATTTTAAAAGTAAACTATCCTCAATAGTCGCAAGGCCATGGTTGATTTAGTTACGTAAGATTTTTAGGGGGGCGCACGCCTTCGCGCCCTTACGACGAGCCATCCCTGTTGTATACAGAAAATTATCACACCCCTTTTGAAAAAGTACTCAACCAACCTAGTATCACTGTGGAGTGCTGCATCATGTCGTGGAATCTCGAACCATAGTATTCTGATGTACAGAAAGAAACAGGTGAAAAATACTTTGAAATGTAGACTACCTTGTCATTCTAGGGTTACAAATGTAATATTACAATTTCAACTCAATTTATTTTCAGCATTATTGTGCCCCGGCATAGCTGTGTGACATATCCTCATGAGGTGTGGTGTAAGAATGGAAAACCAGGGACAGTATAAATGATTCCCAGAAGCCCACGATCTCTTGGACATTGATGAAATATGTGTAATGTCGACATACCAAGTAATTTTACTTTAAGACCAGCCACTGTGTGCGTAATGTGTGAGAGAGGTTGTACGGCGCGCGCGCGCGCGCGCGCGCGCGTGTGTGTGTGTGTGTGTGTGTGTGTGTGTGTGTTTGACGTCGTACTTTCACTGCTAAGAGCCTGAAAGCAATGAACGCAATTCTCAATTAAGGATAGCACACATGATGTTTTTGCTACCATTGAATGATATTGACATTAGCAAAAATATGATTTTACAAACAAAACCTCAAAATAATTTGTCTATAGTGGATATTTCACCTGGGGCCACAATAAGAGAGATAAAAGTATCTTCTCTGACGTGAGCTATATTTTTATGGGTTTAATCATTTAACACGCATTCGTAAACACTCATTCTGAGCAATTGTGGAAACTCACGAATACAAAATAATAAAGCTAAGTATATTTTATCTGCAATTACGATACAAATTACTCTCATAGTACTTACCTGGCATAAAAGCTGAATTGCATGAAGAATGCGAGAGCTGTCAGAGGCAGGTGGGGCATTTTGAATAAAGGCCATGTTTGATCCCACATATATCGTACCACTTGGAGAGGTGTTTTAAGACTTCCACTAACAGGCGTAGGCTCATCCACATTCATATCGCCGAGCACCACATTCTTCACCTATAGAGAAAATTCGAATCACAGTTCTTTAATTATTTATTAGTGTATACCTATTCTTCTTTAATGACTATAAACCTAAAGACTAGTCTTATTGTTTCTGTAGGACAGTACATTGTGTTCTGATAGAACATCCCTTAAACGTAGATAAGTATTAAAGGTAATTTCTACTTTTCTTAAACTTTCAAAAGTACCACAGTTATGCATTGCATTAATAACTTTGAAAGAACATAAATTGTAGCTAAGTAAACCTCTCTTACAACAGCTGATGACTCGGAATAACATTATTTAATAACAGCAATTATTCATCTATGGCGGCTCAGTTCGCACAACAATTTGTTCCAAGTACCAAACTGGATACTGCTCTAATGAAAACCTTCCAATGACAAATTATGCCAACACAGGCTCCAAAATAAAGTATACAGTCACTCAGGTCCTGGTATAATAAAGAATTCGTAACAATACTTTGACTATTACTGCCAACTGTCGATTTACATCTCGAACATGCAACCGCGTAATCCGCATTAAACTTAGCAAATACGGAATACAAAACTGAATGTTCAAGCAGTGTAATGTACAAATTAATTACCTATTCTTGTAGATTAGGCAACTTATAGAAAACAAATTTACTGCTATTAATTGTTTGTCATATCCTCTCACAACATGTAAAGGAGGAGCGCGAGACACCAGGTTAAACCAACCGTACATTATCGTACAACATATGTATGCACTCACGCATACAGACCATGTCTTTCCCATCATATATGTCTGCTATAGTATATTCCTAAGGTAGCTACAGCCCGCCTTGGTAGCGTGGTGGTAGCATGTCTGCCTCACGTTCAAGAGGTCCCGAGTTCGAATCTCGGTCAGGGTGAATTACCTGGATAAGGCTTCGGGGTTTTCCCTTATCCTGTAAAGACGAATGTAGGGTAACTCTACGCTCCATGGACCCCGGATTCATTTGAGCATCATTTCATCCATTCCATTCATCGTCCGATATGACTTAAGGTTGGAGCACGTAAATTACAAAAAAAAAAAAAAAAAAAAAAAAAAAAAAAAAAAAAAACTACAAAATAGGAATGAACATAAGGCGGGACTAGGCGTGGCTGGTCTATTGCTACTAGCCAATGCGGTGCGTGCGACGTTGTATAGTTAAGCACACATACTGGTTCACTTTGCCTAATATACGGCTAACTTCTTTGCGTTCACTAAAAATACTAATTAAAGAAATATTTTGTTTTCCGTATGTTACAGAGCTACTTTTTCTGAGGATTACTGTCCAAACCCCATGTTTGTAGCAATATGGATTCGGAGATATGGGCAGATAAGAATCATTAACTGTCAGTGCAGAAAAACACACACACGTGCTATGCTATACTTCCATTTCGTACCTTGCATTCAGTAAAGTGGTGATATTTTAAGAGTGCCCACGTGCTTTTCAAAGTTAGTAAATATACCGCATAGCAAGCCTAGTACTGATGCGCCTGGTAGTAACTGCGAAAAAACTCGTAAGATTTTACATTTGCAGGCTAGAATTATTCTAGTTAATGTGTATTCCTGTTTTCACACGGTTGTCCATTAAAGACATTTTCGAAAGTAGAAATTTCGTTCAGAGTCGAGACTTAAAGACACAAGCTTGTCGCGTGAGTGCTCATACTGTGTTGAACATTGTTAAAGAAGGCAAACAGTTTGCCAAATTAGGAGAAGTCTCCATATTTAGATCTACAGGGAAACATAGAGCAGCTAAAATACGTACTACCAACTTAGACGATTTTCAAAAGTGTGCTTTACGTAGAACAATTTATGATTTATATGACAACGGTGAATATCGAACTGTAAAAAGGCTGACCAATTTAATTAGGAAGAAAATAAAATATACGTATTCTGTATCTTCTATGCATAATATTCTTAAATCTCTTGGGTTCAAATATAGGGGAACCATAATTTCTGCTTGAAAGAAGCGATACGGTTGCTGCAGGTCTAAAATTTCTGTGCACAATGCACAACATTAGCAGCACAGGTTATTCATGGTGTAAAAATGCCTCATAAATATAGATTCATATATTCCGTATTTATTAATTATTTAATGAAACAAATATTGGTTTAAAATAATTACAGGCAGTATAAAAATATGACAACTTTAAAGTGGAACTATATTCACAAATCATTGAAATGTCACTATTTTGTTTAACTGTAGCAAATGCCTTCTTTCATCGAACGCATGTGATTTGAGTCGTTTTGTTTTGTGTGCATATGAACGATAGCTACGTAAGCGAACTGTTTTTCGGTTCGAGGCTTTAAGGTTCAGGTTATCTACCAGCCGATAATCATCGTACATGTTTTAACACGCATGCTGAAATATTAAGCGAACTTTTCTGTCAGCATATATCAGATCACTTGCTAAGCGGATTCGGTGAGACAAAGAAACATATTTTCCATCTCCGTCGCCCACTAGCTGTGGAACTGGCAACGCCAAGACAGTACGATCAGCATATTGACTGAACCCATGTTCATTCTTATTTTGTAGCTACTCTAGATATGAACTAAACCATGTAGCCTATATGCGCAAGATTTCTTGAGCGTTCGGGTTCTAAGTCCTCATTCGGTAGGTTTCGCATATTTCCGTAAACACAGATAACAACCTTGAAACAGGAAATGCGCTACACACTGTGGCATCTACTGGTTAATATGCTAAGCATCACACGTACGCCATTTCATTTTGAGCAATTTTGAGGTTAATTTACAACAGTTTACAACAAATCTAAAAGCAGGACTATGTTGTCGATGTTATGACTCTCGAAAGGGACACACTATTTTTCATCTACCTCCGTATAACTGTAAACTGAATGCAACTGAGCTTGCGTGGGCAAAAGTAAAGAATGTTTACAAAGTACGCAATGTTAACGAGAGCCACAAATCTGCGGAAACTTGCTATAGAAGCGACGGATCGGGAAGGTCCAAGAGCTGGAAATGCAATATTGGAGAAACGATGGTGTAATAGAAAATGCAATTAATGGAATTATTAACACATTAGACGCTACAAGCGATGAAAGTGACGCAGTAGACTTGGAAATCGAAGAATTACAAAGAGAGTGAGTGTTTATAGCTGTCATAATATTTGTTTAATACCTTTATGTGTTTTATAACAATAAATATATAAGTAAGTATACAGCATATCGGATGGAGTTCAATTGTTTGTTGCGACATCCCATACCTTCGGCGCATATCTTCGCTTATCTTACCGCAATTTGGCTGAATTGTGTTTTTCTAGGTTGACCACACTGCAGAAACAAAAGCGTGTTAGCTCTCTTTTCTTCCCCTCTGCCCGAACTACACCGAAAATGCAGCGCTCCAGAAATCTTGCGCATATAGTACCAGGTACACATTTCACCTGAAATCCCATTATTTTCTGTGGGTAAAAGGGTGTGCCTATTAGGCAATTCAAATGGCGACCAACTTATAATATAGAAAACGCTTAAAATTTTGACGACGAATACATGATAGCAACAAAACCAACAAAAGGAACCCTAATGCATCAACAACTAAATGGAACATTGGTAAGTTCAAAAAGTGAAATAGAACAAAAGAATATCCAGAACACGTGGTAATGAACGTGCAAGAAACCCAACTAGAGAAACCACAAACACACAATAGGAGTGTTGTTTCTGTACGGCTGTATAGATTTGTAGGAGACAATAAAACTACAAAACGCGTAAAGTCGTAAACTATGTCAACGTTAGCAGCAGGCAGTGAAATACATGAGAAAAAATTAAATGTTTAGCAATTGCAATCATTTCTGCAATAGCCTGGCTTGGTGGCTCATTCTAGGACATTACGCTAAATACTTCATCAGAATCCAGCAGAAACAAATCCGAAATTAAGGCGTGAGGTACTATAGCGCATAGAAATATATTTGCTCTTTTATTTCACTTGTTAGTTTGTTTTTCACAGGTCAAACTTTGGTCACGATGCTCTACGGCTAATATCCGTAAATATTTTGTTATACTAATTTACGGGGTGATAGTGATTTAAAATTAGTGAAGCGTGAAACTATAAGTATACTGTTGCTAAAAATAAGAGAGCAGTGTGCAAAATATGCAGGAGAACATTTTCGAGAAGTAAGTCAACAGTAGGTTAATTATTCTAAAGAGGCATCTCACATTCAAACATCAAGTAAGGTTAACAGAACCTCTATTGAAAAAGCAATCTACAAATTTCCCATCTGTCAGAACATTATGTAGCAAAATCTGAAAATATGACAAAAATTGCTTATATCTGTTTACACAGAAAAGGCTACTAATAGAAACAAAATTTAGTGAAAAATCTATCTCAGTTACAGATTTTTATACAGTAGGCATCGAGTATTGATGCTTATAACAGTATCGGTGTCGAGTATGGCGGGTTCAGGTGCTTCGACTTTCGCATTATTACCTCACTATCCTTGAATCAGTTTGCGCGAATACTCGTAGGAAACGATCAGAGGGTTTTGAAAAGGGAAATATGTGAATAAAATATAAATAGTGAGCCTGCCTTGCAAAAATCTATTTTTAAGCTTAGTGAACTTTGTAAGCAATATAATATGAAAATTTCTTTTATAAAATCAAAGGTAATGGCATTCATTGGGAAAGAGCCAATTAGAACAAAAATAGTTATAAATAATCGTTGCGTTGAACAGGTAAGCCATTTTAACTACTTGGGAACTGATGTTAGTTATGACAAGGAATATGATGTCTACAATAAAATACGCAAATTTCAAAGAGTGTGTGGAACAATAAATAGAACATTTAGAAACAAAATACGTAAAGAAACAAAATTAAAGTTCTACAAAGTTATGGCTGTACCTATACTGACATACGGAAGTGAGACTTGGACGTTAACTAAAAAGCAACAGAGTAAAATACAGGCTTCAGAAAAGAAATTCTTGAGAAGTGTGAAAGGATGCACGAAGAGGGACTTAATAAGAAATGAAAATATAAGAGAAGTGCTGGACATTTTTAGTATGAATGATAGGTTAAAAGATCTCAAACAAAAATGGAAGGAGCATGTTGAAAGAGTGCCAGATAACAGACCTACAAAACAAATATTACAGTATCATCCTAAAGGTAGGAGATCGGTGGGCAGACCCAGGAAACAATGGCTGGAGGACTTCGAAGGCGGAACAGGCACTTGATTTCCTATGCCATGAAGTGAAGAAGAGGAAGATGTGAATAAAATATAAATGAAGAAGCTCAAACGAGGAAACTTTGTGGGTGCTGATAGAGAAGAAAATGGAACAGCTGATAAAATGCTAAAAATCACGTAGCTAAGGGGCACAAAATGAGAATGAATGCTAATAAATGAAACATACTTAGATATAAAGAAGAACCCACGAGAGTCTTCCTTTCCTACCGCGCTTACTACAGGGAACAATCATTATTACGAAGAGTCAGATGAACCAAACATAATATTTATACAAAACCTCCAAGGAGACTGACACCTCATTTACCCATTAATGTCCAATTTTGCACTAGAAGACGAATTTATTGCTTGTCTTTGACTTGCTCTAGCTTAAACGTTTCTGTAACGATACTAATTGTGCCGGATATAGTACTCGTAGCATTTAACCACATCTTCGACTAAGAGGAGCTACGTTCGCCCAGAAATCAACATTCCCTGTCCATTAATAATCTAAGGAAAATCTATGTCTTTGTGCAAAATAAGTTCAGCAGTAAACAAGAGTACATAGCTTCTAACTTCTATGAATTCGGTGATTACTAATAGAATTAACAATAAGGCATTTAAGTAATTGTGCTCATTACGTTAAGAAAACAAAATTGTTGCTAATTTACATCTGACAAGTGCTTCGTCTAGAAATATTTAGCGTTGTTGAATCACTTATCACTGCAACACTAATGGCGGAGAGCATATAATGAGGTTCACAAATTATTGAAAATCTTATCATGTCTTGCAATTTTGGGGGCAGAAATATTTGATGAAGATAATAATGATGCTCCTGCTACTGCAGATAATGATGACGGAAACAAGATAACCCGCTCTATTTACGCTGACAATTTATTCTCCAATACTCAAAAGGATGCTGTTTAGATTACAGCTAAATAAATAACTTTACGTGTTCGACTTACTTGGGACATAAATTAACACTTGAACGAGTGTGAGTGTGTGAAGTTTTAGGGCACGTCGATAGCGAGGTCATTTTGGCCTGAACGATAAATGGTATTTTCTTAAAATTCCTAGATGACGGAACCATAAATAAATTTGAACTTAACGTATATAGAAGTGAACTATTGTTTTGATTTCAATTCAAAGCAAATTGCATTTTGGTAAGTATAACGGCCTTTAACCAAGAGAACCTTAATAGGTGCTGAATGAATAAAATAAAAGTAATTATATAGCAGCGGAAATCTGAGGAACGGCTGAAACAAAACAGAACTTCTTGCGTTTTTCTGTAGAACTCTTGAATTTTATGACGATTTTTCTAATAATGTAGCTACAATGAAATTAAACTCCTTCGATCAGGTTTAATAACTAGTAACCTTTACAGGTGGAGATGGATAGACGTAAAGGCTGTGCTTCACTTGGTGTCACTAAACAAATATAAGTAAACAGAAGCATTTATATGAACGGGATCTGAAAATTGTTTGTTAGAGAGTTATTAAAGGATTTGTCCCTCCGTTGACGCCAATGACAATTAGATTCTTATCCCCCAATTTTCCATTGTATTTGTTGATTTTTTTGTTTCACAACATGTAATGCACAAGAAAATATATTCTGTAACTGGAAGGAATCATATAATTACACATATGGTGTTGCAGATGAGAATACATCACGAGCACGTGAGAGCTTTATGCAGAAGAAACTTGACAACAGTTAACTTGTTTACGAACATTCTGACGAATTCACAAACGCTTGAGAAGGACTGACTTATTTGAGAGCATTGTTTCGAATATTGGGAGACCAAACATGTATGAAGCACTGACTAAAGAATGAGATTTCCTAAATGTGTATGTAAATCCATACACAAAATGCATTGTAGTAAAGAAAGGTATTATCACATAATACCTGAAGATTTGCATGTCAGCTTCAGCGGGTGCAAGCATGAAATACAGCGAGCTTAGAATTCAGCATAATTTTCTGTCATTGCATGTTGCAGAATTTCATGAAATGTTCATGTTTTTCTTACCATTCAGCTTGTTCATTAATGAGGCTGTTTGCTCTCGATGATATCTTTGGTTTCATAATTCTCACAACTGGTCCTCTGAAATCAGAAGTACGAAAGAACAACCATCAACAGCGGTTCGCCTAGACGTTTGGGTTGCAATTGTTCAAGAATAACTTATTGGTCCCCAGAGACGGACTTACAGTTTCTTAGCTATAAATTGCATAGCTCAACTGATAACTAAGCTCTCGGCGTCAATTACCAAATACGGCTTGTACCCGACGGTGCAGCAGTATATTTCAGTCGGATACTACATGATTCCTTAAAATATAAATTTCCGTATATACGCGGGCCGTTCTACATTGATTTACACTTGTATTATTTATTATTTAATTATTTTTATTTATTATTTATTTATTTACTTATCTATTTATTTACACTCTCTAAGAACCTCTCTATGCCTCGGCGGATACATTCGCATAATCAAAATAGTTCACATTAAGCTGCACACACTTGTGCCACCGATGTGGTAACCTGTGTCAGCTCCTCTCAAGGTGTGTTGGACAACATGGCGCTGGGGCGGGTTTTCTCCGGGATTTCCGGTTTCCCCCGCCATATCATTCCACCGGTGCTCCATCTTCATCTCATGTATCATTAGTGTCATCGCCTGCGGTGCCGTATGTAGTAAAAGAGGGCGTTAAACACTACACACATCCTCTCAAGACCACATTTTATAGTATGTCGCAACCATTGCTGCTCAGTTGCTCGTAGTTTCTAAAATTCTGCGAAATGATGACCGTGCCAAGCTTTCTTCACCGAAGAGGTGGTAATCAGAAGGCTCATGTGGTACTTGTGTCAGTGCCTGGAACTCCATTTCAGAAATGGCAACTATGATCCCTTACTCTTATGAAGACGAACGTTGACATGTTGCAAGAGCACTCTTTCTATTCAATTTCCTAACCGTTTCTTTTCAATTGCACAGCGTAACCTCCGAGGACTATTCACACACGCCGCCCTGTTAATATTAGTCCTGATTCCAGCCGGTTAATGAGATTCCATGGCCTTCCCAAACGCAAGGTGTTCGTAAACTAAGCGTGCAGAGTGACTGGCAAGTCGTGTGGTTGCCTTCAGTTGCGTGGAAGTGATATCCCTGTTTACTCTTCTTGAAATATAGATTGATGTTAAAACAGTAGTTTTCCTTACTGAAGTGGTTCCTTTCTTTGTTGTGTGCAGCCAATTTTCCGGCCATTCAGTCAGCTGCACACGTTTTTCGTGGCGGCGCAGTTTCTCCACACACTACTACAAATCGCCTGTGAATATTCGTAGTGTTTACCCTTCCTTTCCGCAGAAACCACCTCTAATTTTATCCTCGGTGATCATATTCCATGTTGTCCGCTCATATACTGACAGCAGTTGGAACAATGGGATATACTGTGCAGTCTGTACTTCCACGGATTAACCTGCCATCTCTGGTAAGACTACACTACAGTGAACTTGCAACTGGAACATGTGTCGAATGTCACATGTGAATGATGATGGGGGAGAAAAGCGTAAATTATTATGGCATGCCCTTTCTATGAATTGCTGTAGTGATCCTTCTCGATATCTTGCTTTTATTCAATGGATGTTATAGTTTGGGAGCATTTAAAACTCTCTCCTTCAAGCGACTCTTCTACCGGATATTGACGCTGTCAGAGCACACAGATCGAAATCACTCCAAGAATCTGCAGCAAGACAAAGTGAGAGTGTGGATAGCAGACAGAAGTAGTTCGGGTACTTTTTTTAGCCTTCAGTGGTGTGCACCTTAGCAATAAATGGTTTTCAAGAACAGGTTCGTAAGAAAATCCGTTTTGTTTTTATTTTTGATTTTGGAAAGGCATCCTCACTGTATGTTTCAAATTCCCTTATGAAATTTCTCTTTTGAGATGATATAATTATATGGTGATTAATGTACACAGCAATCATCATCTACCTATGCCGGTTTTGGGTTAATGCAAACTGTGCTATTTTGAAACCTGCATTAGTTTTATAGCTAAAAGGCAAATAGAATGTATAAAATGCTTTAAACTGATTGAAAATGCTGATTACTGAGTGTGAGTGTAAATGCCACGCTTTTCCTTCGACTGGAAGATATGATATCAGAACCCACACAAAGTTATACGCGTTGGATATTGACAATGCAATGTTATCGGTATGTTTGGCCGTACGTGCCCAAATTCGTCTATTTTTCTTTAAACTTAAGTGGTCATCCTAATCTATTTCCGCGTTTTCATTTTTCTGTATACTGGGTATGTATACTCAAACATGGTATATACGCGTATGGTTTAAAATATTTAACAGACAAAAAGACTACTTTGAAATGTGAGGCTAGCCTCGAACTCAACGTCTGCTTCGCGAAACACTAAAGTTACGAGCGCCGAGAGGGGGACTGACTCCAGAATGGTTCAGACTGCAAGCTGGGGTTGTAAACCAAGATGACATGTAGGGAAAAGAAAACATTTACCATGAGTGAAGCTATTCCTATGTCTTAATTTTAGAAAACTACCAAAAATACATTTCAACTTAATGATTACTTCACCCATATGTCCTATGTTTTGTGAGACTATATTTTTAAACGAATATGTTAAATACGTTCACAAGAAGTGCGTGGTTATGTTTCTGCGACCTGGAAAAATACAAACATTCCCTTGATAATATTTCACCTTTACAAGATCATTTTTGAAATCGTCATTTCTTTCTTCAGCCCTATGAAACTGACAAAACATTCAGCAAAGCAAGCTTAGTCTTCACTATGTCAAGATAACCTTTTTTTTTTTTGGCGAAATGATTATAAAACTCACAGGGTATAGGGTTGGCTCTAGCTGCGTGTTAGATGCGAACATATGCCGAAGTACATCCAAGGCTTCGTCGTGCCTCCCAGCACTCAACAGAAACTTAGGAGATTCCGGCATGGTGAAGAACAGCAAGATGGCTGCTATTAAGCTGGGTACACCGCTCATGATGACAAACAAGCGCCAGGATGTGAATGCATTAGGTAACCACGGCAGAGGCACAGATAGGTCAAGAGGAATTATCATCCATGCCATACCTAGTGACAGAAAAGTTCAATGGTATTGTCTGTAACATACTAAGCGTAATAACAAAACAGCAAAAATGTTTAACTACCGTCAGTTGTTAACATACTCTATTTAAAATACTTTGCTCATTTGTAGTTGAAATTTAAACAAAAGATAACTATGTACACTGGCATGTACTACAACAATTATTTTTTTAATTTACATATTATCAGCTTAGTAGGTGTAGATACTAATTTTTAGCTCCACAACCACAGTGCTATGGAAAATGCTTTCAGCTTAATGCTCGCTTAAAGTTTCTGTAGCTCTCCTATATCCCACTTGTCTTCTAGAATTAGGATAGAGAATCGCGTCAACATGAGCATTCAGCCTCTACATTTCATCCATTCAGATCTCAACTATCAGAGATTTTTATATCTCAAGAATTCATTATGTATCAGGTGCAGCCATCCGTAAGATTTTGATTTGTGCAAATCTCAGTTTTAGCCTTGTTTGAAAACATCGCCCTTTTACCAAACAGTACGTTCTTCTGCGGATAAACTAGTTCTAGATTATTGTTTTACTTGTTCCTGTGCCTAGTGTTAATTAAGTTTAGTTGTGCGTACAACAGCGAAGAACTGACTGAGAGCTTAAAAAGAATACGTTGCCACTGATTGAGGTCAATACTATATAGAAAAACTTAATTGAAGAACGCTTCAGTAAATAGTCATTGGTTAAGTTAATCAGTATTACAAAACAACTGAGGTAATTTTTTCAAAGATCCAGATAGGCTAAACGTTATTAATGTAAATGTATGCTTTAAACCGAAGAAATTAATCCAAATACCAATAAGTATGAAATCACATTCTTTCATTATAGAATTGGTACAATAAAAAACTATAATATTTAGATTTTAAATCTGTTAAAACTCAAGGATTCAAAAGCTACATTAAAGTGTAATACATTTCCAAGAGTTACTGAGAAGAAAGGAAAAATAAAACACCTGAATATCACGAAAGTTCCAACCCATACGCTCACCAGCATAATTTCACCGAAGTGTTAAAACGGTAGCTTCAGAGAAGCCGATAAACCTTAGCTCGTCGCGCGGACCACATCAGCACTTTCCTTATGTTATATCTTTTAAGAGTATTTTAATTATTTGTTGAACGTGAACCATGATTACAATTACGTAAGAATTATGTATGTTATGCAGATGTACTATCGTAGCTTACCCCGACATTGAAATAAATATTTATTTAATAACACTTGTCGACTCGGTTTTCTTCAGAAGAAATATGAATTCAGATATGTAGTAAGATTTTTTCCATAAGGCACAGGTTTCTTATGACAGCTACTTTTTAAAATCAGATTTTAGCGTTTCCTTTGACCTGATATAGGAATGTTTACCTCAGGTGTTGCGATTTCACCCAAGCTGTATATAAGGAAATGATTTGTAACGTTATGCTGAAGAACCTTAGAACAAGGCTGTACAGGTTCATTCATGTTTGGACTTCTACAGACCTGCTCATCTGGCATTGTGGTGTGAGTATTGAGCTGACTGTGAATTTGTTCACTAGTGAAATATTTCCTTCCTTTCTTTTCGGAAGTGTATTGTGTATGTAGTGTTTTAGTGCTTTGTTTTTTCATAATGTCAAAAAAGTGTGTAAATCATGTAGATAGTTTCTGCTATATTTGTGGTGAGCTGACTTTCAAGTCCCAGAGGCGAAATTTGACCTCACTTGTAAAGAAATGTAATCAATTTTACTTTGGCTGTGAGGCTGGTGATTTTGATAAGAGCTGGGCACCAAATACGTGCTGTGTTTCATGTGTTAGATTGCTGACTGGGTGAAAAAATGGTACACATCTTATGCAAATTACAATTCCTATGATTTGGAGGGGCCCGAAGGATCATTTAAGTGATTGTTATTTCTGTTTGAGAAATATAAAAGGAATTACATCTGAAACAAAACATGCAGTTAAGTATCCGAATTTGCAATCTGCAATAAGACGTATCTTACACAATTAACAATTCCCTGCACCAGTAAATGCAGATATGATCTTAGGTGATAACTCTGATTCGGACCTAACTGAAACTGAAAATGCTTCAGATGAAAATAAAAATGATCCTACATATGAAACCAATACCTGTTCATCAGAGCCATACTTTCCCAATGAGAAAGACCTTAATGACCTGATTCGGGATTTAAATCTGTCTAAACAGCAAGCTGAAGGTTTACCCTCCAGGCTCAAAAGGTGGAATCTACTCCAAAAGGAAGTAAGAATATGTAGTTATCGTGGCCGCCATGGTGATCTCAAGGACTGCTTCTGTGAAGAAAATGGTATAAAGCTATGGGATGTAACATGTCTTTAAAAATTCACTGCTTGGACTCTCACTTAGACTTTTCTCCCTGAAATCTTGGAGCTGTCAGTGATGAACATGGTGAGCGTTTTCATCAGCAAATTTCTACTACGGAAAAGAGGTATCAACGCAAGTAGAGTTCCAATATACTGGCTGACTACTGTTGGACCAAGAAGAGAGACGTTCCAGATGCAAAATATGCCCGAAAATCACTATCTACCGCTTTCTAGGTAGGTCAGAATGAGTAGATAAGTCAGAATTTTGAGTTAGATAGCTAGTTACGGATTCTTTTAGAATATTATAAAAATTCAAATAAAGATTACACAAAACTCCTGACCGATGGGAAAAACTAAAATTATATTTGAATTCAGCACGAAAGATACTTCTAGAAAATGTTATTTTAATTCTTCTGAAAGAAAATAAATTCATTTTTGTCGACTAGTGTAATCTGAATGTGCAAAGCGTTCATTTTAGACATGGGCGTGTCCATAATTTGTCGCAGCTATTCTGTCTCAAATTACTAAATTACGCCATTTTAATGGTTCTGATACCGACACATATTATGGTACATCTTTTTCTTCAGACGGATGAAAGAATAAACGGTAGGATCATCTGGAGGTCCATGGTTATTTCTTCGAACATCTTATGCATCACCTCAAACTATATGATTCAGAAATGGAAATTTGAAATCAAGAAAGCCTGGCGAGGGTCGGACAGCATCATGACCGAGTGGTTAGACCACTTGATTCTCACCAAGGCGCTCAGGTTCGATCCCAATCAATCGCATGTGTGATTTGCGATGGACAACACGGCGCTGAGGAGGGTTTCTCCGGAATATCCGGTTTTCTCCGCCATCTCATTCCACCGGTGCTCCATCTTCATATCATGTATCATCAGTGTCACCACCTGTGGTGCCGTATACAGTAAAAGCGGTCGTTAGACACTACACATGTATTATTTTGTTATTTATTCATTCATTCTGGTTAGGATTACCATAACTTGATTGTATCCACGAAGTGAGCAGTTGTGGAGCAAAGATTTTTATACTGTTGTACAAAATTCAACAAATATCAAAGTGTAATAATAATAATAATAATAATAATAATAATAATAATAATAATAATAATAATAATAATAATAATAATAATAATAATAATAATAATAATAATAATAATAATAATAATAATAATAATAATAATAATAATAATAATAATAATAATAATAATAATAATAATAATAATAATAATAATAATAATAATAATAATAATAATAATAATAATAATAATAATAATAATAATAATAATAATAATAATAATAATAATAATAATAATAATAATAATAATAATAATAATAATAATAATAATAATAATAATAATAATAATAATAATAATAATAATAATAATAATAATAATAATAATAATAATAATAATAATTATAATTATAATAATAAAGTTGCTGCACCTTATTGTTTATTTTATTTATTTATTATATTTTAATGCTTTTTTCCGAACGTGCACTCTCTAATACCATTCTTTTTCTTTCCCTTACTTAATAAGTATAAGTGTATAAAATCATAGATGGTATGTAAGCATAAACAAAAATGCCTGAAAGTTTCAAGTGACCTTACCTTGTTCCAGCATAGCGCCCAAAGAAATGGCGATGGACATAAACATAATGGCTCTGGTGCGAGTTCGAATCCCGTGAAACTCACCTAGGTAAGCATATACCACAGAGGATGGCGCACATATGCTGAAAAAGTTTAGAAAATTCTGCTTCAGAGATCAAGATATTCATTAGTTTCTAGGCAGGTAAACATCATTTAAAGAGTTGAGTATTTCCAAGACAATATTATTATATGTTAATATGTGGCAAAGCACAGTAAGACCTTCCCGTTTAGTCCTTTGATTATGTTAGACTAGGGCACACCGAACACAGTGTCACAGAGGTATGAAGTTTTGAAAATTTAATATTAACATTAAAATTGTTTGGATTTACTTCTGCTATACAAATGATGAAAAGTACCCAATTTGGCATCCTAGCAGTCCCCTAAGTGACAAGGAAAAAACACGAAAAACCAAAGTCAGACGCGTGGTCGGCGGGGATCATACCTGTGGCCTCCCAAATGCCAGTCGCACACGTTACTTCGCTCGCTTTCCGAAAAAGCTAACTTAGAATTACTAGAGCTACTAGAAGTGACGGTATCTCGAACCTCAGCTGAGGGCACAGAGACAAAGTTACCCAGTTAAATGTCTTTTTAAAGTCCAGCGATGTAGGTCATGTCGGACGATGATATGTGTGAAGTGATACTCAAATGACTCAGAGTCCTTAGAACTTAGAGTTAGCAGACATTCTTCTTTCAGGATAAGGGTAAACCACGGAAATTATCTTATGCAGTTAATCACCCCCACCTACATTCTAACTCAGGACCTCTTTAAAGTAAGGCAGACACCACAGAGGCGGGCAGCTTGATACTTATATCTGTGGCAACCAGTGGAAAATGGTGATTTGCAAGCAGGAGTATGCGGTTCTTATAGAGATTTGCTAACTGACACCAACATACATATATATGTAGCTTTTGAACGATACGTACAACATGGCAAAGCGTTGAGGCGTCATGACAGTGTTGTATTCGCTTGTTTTGCTTCTTACAAAAGCGAAATACTAGCAACTTAAAAAAATACAAATAAAGCACTAGGTAGCTACATGTATGATATGAAAGTTTAGGCAATTAATTATTATACTCAAATGTAAATTACTATTGAAGTTTCCCGTTTTGTCGCTTGATACAAAGAGAAGTTGTTTCCCTATTCTTTCTCCTTCTCACAATATTTAGTCACGTTATACATGATTTCTGCCGATATGGCAGATTGCTGTCCAGAAGACATGATTGCACCTGAACAGATTGTATATACACTGTCTGGCTATCGTATACGTGCGATAGGCTTGTATGAAAAACTCCATTGTTTCACATTCTTTCGGATGCGCCTCCACGTCTTTTTTATTTAAATTACGTCTTCCAACGTTAAGTCATATGGAATGATGACTGAAATGGATGAAATGATGCTCAAAATGTGTCCAAGGTCGGTAAAGCTTAGAGTTAACAGACATTCATCTTTGAAGAACAGAGAAATCCCCGGAAAAAAATAATCCAGATGACTCACCATGACCGAGATTCGAACTTGGGACCCTTGAACGCTAACATCTACGCTACTGAGGCGGGCTCTTATTCATCCGTTTATTATGCTTCTATAAAAGTATACCTTTGTCGCACTAACGCTTCTATAAGCAAATGCCTTACTCTGAAATATGTAATAACAACCAAAGGGTGTCCCTACTTAAGTTATGTAGTGTAGCAGAAATATAACTAAAGTTTACGTATTGCATAGTTGCATGTTAGAGGGGTCCGACAATTTGCACCCATGTAAGGGTGCTCATATTTTTTCATAATTTCATAATAATGTTTCATATATAATGTATATAATATATATGAAGCATAGTTAACTAACTATTGCAAATAGCTACATAAGAATTAAACTATTCATATGTCTTTAACCAACAAGGACCGTGCATCTTACGGTGGTCAAACAGTGTTGTAACAAAATTAGGAATAGGGCTCAGTGTTGAATGTACTTATACTATTAGTTTAGTATATTATTAGACTCAATCAGGTACGTACAAGAAACCATTGAAAAATCGAAGCAACACAAACAACCAATATGAGGGAGCAATGCTTGAGGCGAGGCAGCATAAGGCATCCAGGAAAAGGGCTATCACCAACACCTTTCGACGTCCTTCGGTGTCCGCAAGGAATCCCCAAAGATGTGAACTGGCGATCATTCCTGAAATAATCACCTAGAACATAAGGAATACAGCCAGGAAAAACTGAGTTTGACTTGATGCAATCAAAACAAAATAAATGCATTATCTGGTACCTGCATAACAAATAGAGTTTAGGAGCCCTTTCTCTGCCTCATTCATACCAAACTCGCACTGAGCCGCTGGAAGTAGGAATGAGGATGCTATAACTTCCGTTATCATGGCTATCAGGCACCAACCACACACAAACAACAATAGATAATGGAATCTTCCAATTCCTGCAACATAAAGTACCACCACAAATTGAGTGTAGTTTAAAGAACAATTTTACTATCCCAGTTTTGCGCGATTTTGATGCAATGCCGATTTAAGGGCTACAGTAACTACGAATATCTCAGAAATTTTTAACATTAAAATAAAACTTGGTTGACACAACTTGTTTGCCTTAACCAGATGTGAATTTATAAAATGATTTTTTGTAGCACTTACGTTTAAAAATCATATAAGTAGAATGAAGAGCATTTTCCAGACTACAGAGAAAATGATTGTGACGCTAGTGTCCTAAACTTATGATATTTTAAACAAAGTTGTTAGATACGTATGAGAAAATAAAACCTAATGAAGTGTTTTCCGTATATGGATACTTCGGAATTGGAGGATTTTGTTGAAAACTTTTGTTTCACATTTTTAAAAAACCATGTTCCAAAAATACTTAGGTGATTTTGTTATGAACCATAAATCGACTTTTCATAAATTCGTTTTGCGAAATCAAAATGAAGGTGTATTTTGAGACATATTTGGCTATAATAATGAAAATATAAAGCTGCATGTATACACAGCATGTATAAATGAGAAACTTTTGCTTAAGGTAGTGAATTAGAAGAATTTGAACTTCATACAGGAAGTTCTGGTTGGATACAATATATCTTGCTTTTGAAACTAATTAGTAGTGCTGTGTTGTCCGTTATGGTTGTAAATAAGAGGCATTTATCGTACTTATTTGTTAACTTTATTCAGATCACCTATGCAAAGCTTAGCAGTGTTCTTCCGAAGGCTATGCAAACACGTGGTCGAAAGAAATGCATTTTCAGTCATGTCCCGTAAACCACATTAAGTGTATTACTCTTTAAATGTATAAAAATATTAAAATGTGTATTAGAATTACATACCTGTAATGGTAATGGCTTCCTCGAAATTAATCGGATTAATGTCAGTAGGCTTTCCTTCATTGCCATTTGTGGTCCGTTCTGAAAAGTAAAATATTATTCTTAAAAGTTTAGGAAACCTATAAAACAAATTTAAAGACATTATTTATAAAAATTGATACTAATTTTCTTAGCCTATTATCGGGTATTGTTTTGGTAGCTGCACTGGAAGTAATTAAACATTCGGAGAGAAGCATTACCATTTCTACTTATCCTTAATCTGTAGTAGGATAGTTCGGGGCTATTTCACTCATTTCAAGTTTGAACTAAAATTAAGCAGTGAACGAAACGAAAATGATGTAATATTAAAAGCCCAACTTGTTTTGTTATTGTTATAGAGAGTGTATTTTGGTAACAATTAAATCTCCCTTTCGCAGAAGTAATCCATAGAAATACATGGAACTCAAACGTATGAACACTTTTTTTCCTTCCAGCACCAAAATATGCTACACGGTACCCTGTTGCACAGTGTTTACATTTAATCCAGTCGCCTTTTAACACAGACTTATATGATAAGTATCTTAGGTTGCAAAACTCACAAGGGACATTCTCTCTCATTTTCCACAGTAATATGTCGAAGTTCCTCTTCATCACTTCTGGGTTCACTGATTTTTATTCCTTTGGCAAGCCTATTACATCCTTTCTCCATTTTCAACCTGCATTTAGCTATAACGTCTTCATAATTTTCATCCAAAGTGACACGTTTGTTGCTGACCTCTTTCGCGTTTTCTTGGCACTCTGTTTCGTAGGTGACCAGGTAGTGAATGGGGATGTCTTCATAACCTCTTCACTTCCTTGAGTGTGTAGCATTGAGATGGTTGTGACAGTGAAGACTGACTGCTAGAAGCATGAACCTCGGCATTTCCAGAGAATGTTTCAGGAGTGCCTTCTAGAGATTGAAAGCAGTTGTGACGCAGATATTTATGCTCTGGTATAGTTGAAGGGTTGAATGGTTAGACATCGGTACAGTTAAACCAATTATAGCTAATTTTTCCATGCTTGAGGGAACAATTTTCCAAAATTAAATTTTGAGTTTGATGATCTTGGATTGTTTTGAATGAAATATGTAGCCTTTTGGTAGTAACATGATTTTAGTGCCTTGAACACTGTCCTACTGAAAGGCTGCAGGGCCTGAGTTGTGTGAGGTGGCGGGCTTATCATGCCAATTTCATTCTCTCTGCAAAGATCTAGACTCTCCAGACTCCTATGTGATCATCTAATACCAGCGAACATCTTCCTTGGGGTCGATTCTTCTGAAAGTGATGTAGCCACTTCAAAAACATGTGCTCGTTTATGTATCCAGAATCCGTCATAGCAGCCTCAGATCCTATCTTTAGACATCTGTGAACCTGGCCCCTTTACAAATCACAAATGGTGGAACAAAAACCCCAGTTGCGCACCTCGGTAGCGTAGATGGTAGCGTAGATTCCTGTTTGCCTCACGTTCAAGAGGTCCCGAGCTTGAATCTCGGGTCAGGGTGAGTAACCTGGACAAGCTTTTTACGGGGTTTTCCCTTATGCTAAAAGACGAATGTCTGGTAACTTTAAGTTCCATGGACCCTGGGCCCATTTGCACATCATTTCACCCATTCCATTCATCGCCCCATAGGACTTAAAATGTTAAAGGACGTAAATTGAAAAAAAAAATAGTTGCACTACAACAAGCTATAACAGTTACATTTTCACCCCTCTCCACACTTGACAACTTCTCAACTTCTCTTGCTCCGCTGCTATTTTCGAGGGTGTGTTATTTAGGGTAATTCCAGTCTCGTCCATGTTAAATATGAGGCGCAGTTTGTTCGAAATAGGATTCAGTTCTGCATAAATGTCTCTTAATTATAAAAATGCCTCAACTGCATCTTTGTTCACCTCTGCTGCCTTTGCCTTGGACAAAACCTGTGGTTTTTAAAAAGATTGTCGGTATTTTTTTTTCATAAAGTTCATAAACCGGTATTTTCCTACCATAACTTCCTGTTTATTCCACGGGTGATCAATATGCTTTTTCTAAGTATATGTAAATTCTGCTCTTCTAATTTGTTTTGGTGTGCAGCCAAAGCCACGTCCAGTTAAATATTTTAGTCTTTCAATCAAATCTTTCTCCGTCTCGATAAAACGCGTAGGGTGTCCGACTGCTCGAAACGCACCTTCGTCTCCTGATGTATTGCTTCCTTTTATTTTATTAACACGGTCCTTAAGTGTGGAAAAGGGCACATTGAAAATAAATGCTGCTCCTCTTAGCTAAGCTCCCCTTGAAGAACACTAGAGAAAACGTGATCCATATCTTTATAACTCTCTATTTTTTACCTAGGCCTTTGTCTAGTTCGAACCATGTGAAATATATAAATATACAAGCCTTTCTCTTATTGTCTAAACATATGGACAGCTACAATAATATTACAGAAAACATAAGTAGTCCCCAAACCATTGAGCGGAATAGCCCCAAATGCACAAGACAAGATTCCACCTGCGCTCAATAAATGTACATTAACCAAATTTGTTATTTCGAGTAGAATAGCCCCATGAGCGAAATAGCCCGTTCTACCCTGATATATATAGAATGTAGGATGCAGTAGACTGAGGAAACTGCAATACTTCAAGATAAACTCGATAAACACCAAACAGGGTTTGTGAGAAACAAATGAAGCATCTCTGTGTGTTGTCAATAGTGTGTGTTGCCTAAATTATGAACATTAATGAAATGAATGGACAATATATTAAAATTATTTTAAATTACACAATATATAGTTTTCAATGCCAACCGTGTATTTCAAACAGTTTAATGTGCCTACGACCTGCAATAAAAATTTGCCATAAATTTGCTTCCTCGGGTAAACAAAGTCAATTAAAATAAAGAAATGTTCTTCAGCTATTCCATGAGTATATCTCGATTGTTTTACACGTTTTGAAAGTAAAAGTAACATTTGGCTGATATACATGCTATAAGAGCAAAGTTATATTTTGTTACATTTTCAGGACCACTACTCTTGGAATTGCTTAATCTTCCCTTGCCATACATTTATCATACAAAACATTACAGCATATACGAGTGGTCACTTTTTTCTCTTTTCTTTCCTTGCTTTTCCATTACAGTCTTCCAGTTTACCTTACTTTATATACAACTTCATCCACAGTAGTGGCAAACTTGCACTTCAGCTTCTAGCTTCTTATGGAAACCAGATTTTGCTTGGAAAGGAAGAATCAAACTTGAAAGCTCAATGCCACACCTGGGATTCCAATTAGGGACGATCTTGCTTGCATATTAAACTTTTTGTAATTGTTTAGAGAGCAAAACGAAACTACACTTTCAGTAGGAATCCCCTTTTGTAGAGCAGTAATGTAATTCCAATGATCCCCATAATACAGAGTTGCATCTGTACAGGTATCACATTGTGTCAAAATAGATAAAGGTGGCAACGCAATTTTTGCAAATTTTTGCTTGAATATGTAATGCGGGACGAATATTTGCATAAGGTTATCTCCATATTGGAGCTCAGGATGTTGATTTCTAGAAATTCATTGCTTTATGTCCCTTTTCTTTTAACCCGGTGGAAGCACTGGCTAAACAGCTGACGTATGTAACGTTAGGAGAGAATGTTTACCGTAGGTCATATAGGAATCACCGCATCTTTGAAGAGAACAACTTTGAAGAATACCTCCACCCTTTTGAACGTCACCATGAAGTTACAGTTGATACCGAAACTAAGGGATGCAATGAATAAAGAATCGTAATGGATTTTAAAGTAATGTATATTTGTTGAAACGCGTGTACGTGCAGTTGAGTTGAATAGTTTTAACAAAAGAGACGGAAGAAAGCGGATTCTTAGCAGGGGTCCTAAATGGGTAACACTTGACTCCATTTGAAAAGGCATTATTCGGACCCTTAATAATGGCATGTCCGAGACTAATAATCACAATGGACAAAATAGTCACAAAAGGAGTTTTGGTGTGAATAAAGGGGGCTTCGATAGTGAAAGTCACACGCAGCTGTAGTGAGGACAAACAAACCGTGGCTGGCGGCCCATTAAGACGGTCATCTGGTTCTGTCTTGGGCGAAGGCAGACCAGAAGCGATGAGAAAAGATATCTGTCGGTTTATAAGTGAATAAAAAATTAAGTGTTATCACGTAATAGGCATTCTACATGCAGTCACTCTGAACAGTGATATATTGGTAAGTCTTAGTCGGCAACTTCGAGTTTGATGTGATGGTATAAAAAGAAGCAGTCATTAAACCAGTCTGAAACTTGCATTCCAGTGTCATTAGAACCATCCTTACTCTCATACATATCCACGCATACCCTGAGGATAAAATTGCTCTACCATGCTCTAAGTTATTTGCAACACAGTAAATGTTTATTTGCAATATAAGTAATTGGACTAAGCCTTAACTTTACGGATATCTTTGGTTGCTACACGATATAACGGAGAAGGTGTATATCAGTTTACCAACGATTATATTTGTCATATATCTGTTGAGAGATGTTTTGTCTCTTTGACATTTATCCAAATGCAGGAATTGTCGGACACTAACCAAGTTTACTATCGTAATAACGTGTAAATTTTTCACGGTTCTGTCAAAGTGATAATAGAATGATAACTTTCAACTAATGGATTACGACGCATGTCGGTCAAGCCTAAAAATAAAATTGTGCACACAGTTCAGGTCTATTCAAAATCACATTTACGTTTTTCAGACACCAACAATTGTTAGACATGACAGGCATGCGTCAAGAAGTCCTGAGTTCGAATCTCGGTTAGGGTGAGTTACCTGGATAAGGTTTTTCCAGGGGTTTTCCTTATCCTTCAAGACGAATGTAGGGTAACTCTAAGCTCCATGGACCCTGGACTCATTTGAGCATCATTTCACCCAATTCATTCACCGTCCGATATGGTTTAACGTTGGAGGTCGTAAATTACAACAACAAAAAGTATTTGGAAGTTATCATTCTATTATCACTTTGACAGAACCGATGACAAATCTAGACGTTATTACGACAGTAAACTTGGTTGGGACAGTCATATTAGTGAGGCTTGCAGGAAGTCCAATATATAATTTCAAGCGCTTAAATATGCTCCTACTTATAAACTTAAGAACGGATATATTAGAAACAATTTTTATACTCCATTTCGATTATTGGGAGTTCCTCCTCCCAGATTTCAGATTTGTTCTGTGATGTAAATTACAATTATCTCAAAATACGAGCGTGCGCTACATCTGTAACGTACGTTTTACGGTCATACAAGTTGCACCTCTCCAACGAGCTGCCATTATTGCGTCTAACTGATCCTAGCAGTGTTAATACCTTTTTACTACTATTTAACTTGTTCACATTTCTTCCCATACATATCTATCTAGCCTCTCGCTTTTAAAGTTTGGCCTCATCACATGACCTTCACAATGCGCTTGCAGAACTCAATAATTATCATTTGCCCTTACTCCCATTCTCTTACCGTAAAGATTGCTAGGCTAACATTTAGTAGTTAAACACCTGATGTGTTACATCCACATGAGATACTTCAATCTCCTCAAAGCTGCTCTTACAAAACTTTATTCGCCTTAATCAAGATAAACTTTCAAGAAACGTTTTTATATAAGTATATTTCCTTGTTAGTACAATAAAAATGTGGGAATACAGTAGCCTTAAGCGATAATTAATCACATCTTAAGAGCTGGTTCCTGTGATGCTTTTGAAATTCCATTCCCGTTGCATATACAGGTGAAAGGGAGGAAAATAAAGAAAATAGTCAGGAACTTCGTATTTGAAAAAAGTGTAGAAACTGAAAAGTTAACGATCAGAAATGGTTGGCAGTACAAATAAAATTATTTGCTATAAAGTATATAATTTAAGATCTATATGATTATCATGGTTTACAACTTCGCAAAATGAAGGGTTTCGTAATAGTCTGCTAAATATATTTTGTGTGAAGGGACGTTTGAAATGTGGAACATTTCCGAAAATCTTGTGTCTTATTATTATAGTGTGCTGAATTTAAACCCAAGTTTGGAATTAAATCACTGAGATACGCTGTTCGCGCGTACCCATGCGTACACCAATACATATATATGCTTCAACCTCAAGGACCTTCTTCTAAAAATACTTATATATAATTGTTTTTTTTCGGATTGCTGTTATTGTGCGACTTACATCTCCATAACGATGGGTCAGTAACCTGTGGAGGAGCAAACAAATTTTGAATCGTACCTTATTCACAATAAGTGATCATGACACTGTATGACGCTGAAGAACTATCAAATGTACTGATGATAGGGAAATTCAAGGGACATGTTATCACTCCAATATGTCCCTATCAATCGAAAAATGACACGAGGAAGCTTTTGTTTATATTAGTATACTCGGGAGTCTGAAACCATGACCTGGTGATAGCGAGTCGCTCACATTATCAAAGGGGGCGGTACTATGATACGGTTTTAATGCACCCTTGGTTCCATGCCACCCATAAAATTTGATTGAATATTGGAGGCGGCATTTGCTCTCTGCTGGGTTTCAGTTCGATGCCCGTTAGCCAACGTTGCACCTCCTCCGGGCGTTCGTAGTGCCACCCATGCTGTCCGCTTGTGAGATGTGAGACATGGCCACAGAGAGATGGCTGCATGACTAAATGGGCACACAATAGAGGGCTGTGATCTATTTATTCTGTTGGTCACTTCCTCCTCGTGAAACTACTTCACGATCCTCACACGTCAATACGTGAAGAATGAAATTAAGCGCCGTGCTACAAAATTCTACACAAGCTTACTTCAAAGCGCCCTGGTTAAGTCCCTCGGAGATTGTGACCCCAGGTAATAGCAGCTCTCCCGCATGCTTAGTGGACAGCCAAAATAACAGATCAGCTCCATACAGCAGCAAAAGCTGCAGCTCCGTATTTAATCCACTCAAAATGTTATCCCCAACGAATCAAAATTAGTACTGCATTTAACCACTCCCAAGAGGGTGCAATGGATCTTGCATCCTGTTATGCAGACCCAAAGATGCAACATGTTACTTGATAAGCCTCTCCCACGTAAAATCAATAAAAAAAAACTCGTAAACATCTAAAGATATCTCGAAAAAATCTATCTGTGGTTAAACCCTATTAAGGGTAGGCATCCACTACACTCAGGCAATATTCAATCATTCTACCTCTGAGTAGTCGGTCGCTCGCTGATCCAGCGAGCTTCGTAATCAGCTTGTGCGCGGAAGTTACTAAATCTCCGCTTTCTTATCGGCGCATTGTCCTTTGTACATAGTTATCCTTGCAGACTCGCAAGCCTGGTGGGACATTCGTCTTTTACTTTGCTTTTTAACGATTAATTAGGTTGCGAGTATTAAGAAGGCCTCCTGGTTCTACTCCCCACTGTTTCATTGCCTCCTCTGATTTGCACGATTATAGTCTACTGAAAATGCTTACATTTATCATTGAGGTGGCATAAGTAGCGTACTTGCTCAAATTTATTACGCAAAATTATGCATTATGGAATCATAAGTCTCCTATCTCATAATGCTTCCCAACACCGTTGTATAATCTTTTAGGTTTTTCAGTCGAATTCTGAAGGTCCCTTGAATTTTATCTTCCTATTTTGGATCCGCCATGTTAGCTGCAGTCTGTTGATCACTTCCGAGATTTTGTCCCGCAAATTGAATGTACAAAAAGCTCAAAATAATCTATTTCCGGACTTCTTGGAGGAAGAGAATGATATGTTTCTGCAGAAGATGAAAACTATTATAACTCACTGAAAGTCAAATTGGAGACCCACTGAGCAGACACTAATTTAGTTTTATTTTGGGTTTTATTTGGTTTAGCTTCACCTTCTGCTATCTGTTTCCCAGAACTTTCACTCCTACTTTAAATATCACTGGGCCCTGCATTTATATGTAAATAACAGTGTTGTCCGTAACGCTTTTATACCTAAAACAAAGATCCAAAAAGTGTATTTGGAAAAAAATTGTCACATGAAAATATACAATGTGCAAAAACAAGTATTCGAATGAATAATGTATTTACATTTTCTCAGAAATACATATTTTATTAATTTTTAAAAACACTTAAATATATGTATTCCATAAACGTTCTACAGGTACCGTATTGTCCTCATTCTGTTTGCAATATAAAACCTTATCTCATAACTTACGAGAGTCAAAAGAATTCATTAGTCATGCCACTTGATACCTTCTAATCCAGTTGCATGTAGAGAATTACTGTGTGTGAACCGAAACTATATTGTGTATGTTTGTTAAACCTGGCTAAGCAATGACGTAATATACTGAGCTCAATATTGCTTGTACTTAGGACTAAATCACATAAAAACAGTTAATGCAATAGTAGTTGTATTGTAAATCTTTTCAACAACAATTCTTGCTAGCAAATCATAATACTGGTAATATAGCTTTGCTGTTTAATGAAACTGGAGACTTTATGTTCAAATGGTATAAAATGTGACAATGCACTATGTACTTCTACTTATGGACTTCGCAGCGTATATGACGAAAGGTCCTCAAGATGTAAATGTAAATCTTCCGTAAATGATTCGCCTAACTTGCATACATCACGCTCTGCATAAATTTTATGAAACAATCTGAATCCTTTATACTAATGAGGATACGTTAATCTCCAATACAAAAAAAAAGCCACATTACTGATTGATAGGCATTTTTAAAAATACTGATTCCGATCTTATTTTGCCCCCTATAGAGGTAGTAACATGCTGGAGTACATGACTTAAAGCTGTGGTATATTATGTACAGTCCGGTGCACGGAAACTTTCCGATATATGGAACGGCTGTTTAGGGTGGTAGGTGAAGGCGTGCTCCTGCCCTTTGTTTCGCGATGGCGGAGGTGAACCAAAAGCCCAGACATTTAAGCTACATTGAAACATATAATTCAGAATACGTCTCATCGGACTTTGATTATTTTATCAGTGGTTATTGAGGACAGGAGCAGATTGCCCATCCTTTTCGAATAATGAACCTTCTCAGGTTTGTGCAGTTTTCTTGGGAAAGAAAGGGGGGATGGCGCAGATTTATCTGTTTTATTCTGTTTATCAACTTGAACTCTACATTGCGCATATTTATTTCGAATCATCTTATTTCATTATAAAATACTTTAAAGCTGTAACTTAAACTCTAACTACACAAAATATACCGAGCATACTAAAGCATATTTTCATCACGTAGACAAACATAAGGGAAAACACAAAGACTATAATATTCTATTAATTAATCCAGGAACCCCATTTCTTATAACCCACCCCTTGTCCTCCCAGGTTCCCGAGTTATGACATCGAACCAATGAACGAAGGACACAGCAAGGAGGTGGTGTTGACAATCGCTACATTAAGGTGAAATTCCTCCTTACCCCCCCCCCCCCCTTGCAATACGTACCACTGCTACGCGCCTTGTTCATCGGTCATTGCTTGTGTTATTAGATTTCGATATAAAACAATAAGAGACTGGCACAGCCGAGATTGGTGTAAAACACGAATGGTGAAACGGTTATGCCATCATTATATAATGTAACACACCAGAAGATACCAACAGCATCGGAAAATTTCCGTGCACCGGACTGTACATTATTTAAAAAAACAACTTCATTTTTAATAAATGAACTTAGAAAATATATGCTTCTGGAATCGACCTATCCACAATGTAATACGCCATGCTAATTTAAAACGTTACTTTGCCTTATTCTCCAATTTTGATTTCTTGATTCGTTCAATAAACAAACTAGAGATATCTGTTGACGCATTAAGTAATTCAAATAAAAAATTCCGTTTGTTAAAAAAATGTTATACCTACTATATCCAATTCAAAAGCAGAGGTTGTAACAAAAAAGGTTTTCAGACTTTGATAAAAATAGTGGCTGCCATGGTGATATTTTCGGTTTCTCCTTTAAGGAAAGGTCAATCAGAATGAAAACGACTCCTGGGGATGCACCCAGAAAGTTCGAGACAGTCATTTCATTTTTCATGAAAATATCATAATCCATGATTATTTATTCATTCGTTGCAGTCATTTTAAGAGAACTGAAACGTTTTCCTTGTAAAGGGAGCTTGGAATGGTGATTTGTTTTAAATACTTTAATGGAAATCTTGGAAGGTGCTGAACTTAAATACCAGGGTGTATTAAAACGACTTTTCGTTTTTTAATTATGCTGTTAACAGGTATAGAGCTTGATGGATAGAGTCAACATGAAAAATTCAATGATGATGAAGCCTGGGACTTAAGTACTTACAATAGTAAGTCGCCACAAACGGTGTATCTCGGATGCGAGAGCCCCTAGTGGTCTACCGGGGAAATATACGAGTCAACTGGAGAATTTAATGTCAGGAAGGCGCGTTGTCCATGGTAGCTCAAAGGTTAAGAGCGACTGGACGGAAACCAGGAGATCCGTGGTTCAAATCCCGGCCATGGCATTGAATTTTTCATGCTGACTCTATCCATCAAATATCTTAGCCTATATACGGCTAGTGTGGAGAAATGATTAATTTCCATCAATTAACTAAAATAATAAGAGTTAAATGATGAAGCCTGGGACTTAAGTACTTACAATAGTAAGTCGCCACAAACGGTGTATCTCGGATGCGAGAGCCCCTAGTGGTCTACCGGGGAAATATACGAGTCAACTGGAGAATTTAATGTCAGGAAGGCACGTTGTCCATGGTAGCTCAAAGGTTAAGAGCGACTGGACGGAAACCAGGAGATCCGTGGTTCAAATCCCGGCCATGGCATTGAATTTTTCATGCTGACTCTATCCATCAAATATCTTAGCCTATATACGGCTAGTGTGGAGAAATGATTAATTTCCATCAATTAACTAAAATAATAAGAGTTAAATGATGAAGCCTGGGACTTAAGTACTTACAATAGTAAGTCGCCACAAACGGTGTATCTCGGATGCGAGAGCCCCTAGTGGTCTACAGGGGAAATATACGAGTCAACTGGAGAATTTAATGTCAGGAAGGCACGTTGTCCATGGTAGCTCAAAGGTTAAGAGCGACTGGACGGAAACCAGGAGATCCGTGGTTCAAATCCCGGCCATGGCATTGAATTTTTCATGCTGACTCTATCCATCAAATATCTTAGCCTATATACGGATAGTGTGGAGAAATGATTAATTTCCATCAATTAACTAAAAGGTATAGAGCTACTTACACAGTTGCTTTTCTCAAAACGAGTAGTTTTAGTAAAATGTCCAGTAAAATCTTGAGATGGGATTTTACTGTTAAATATGTTTTCCTCTAATTATCATGAGTATGCACTAAAAAAATTAAACGTGTAATACTTTCAAATGCAAAATGCAAAATTTAAAATGCAAAAAAAAAAAAAAAAAAAAAAAAAAAATGAATGTGCTCCTTTAAGGTTTTTGCGGTATGAAGAATAATATAAAAATATATTAATTGCGTATACTGAAATATAACCTCATGTAAATAACAAAAATATTAGCCTTTTATTGTCCTTAATAAACGGTTAATTAATATGTAGTATATTTATTTTGAACATTAAATAAAATTAGCGTAGGTTCCAAACAATAAAGACTAACATTTCAACTATTTGGTAGGTATAAGAGATATATGTTGTAAAGTTGCACTTTCGGTTCACATGGAACAGCGTAATACAACAAAACTCACCTGGTGAAGCGAGCCCCGTTGTACACATACTGTGAGAGAGCTAGTTGTGGCGTGTGTGCTGTAAAAATGAATGTTATCAAGTGAGGTTTATTTCATCACCGGAGTTACAGCTGAGATATGATAACACTTCACTTTAAGATTGCTCCATTGTTTAAGAAACAACCCCCTTTGGTTTTAAGAGAAAGCATGAATCAGAACAGTCGTGACAACAAATTCTGAATGATTAATCTATTTTCGCACTAAAAAGTTAAGTGTCTGGAGCATTAACGTATTACTGTGAAACTTTTTACTTCTATAAATATTCATTAATCATTACCCTGCAGATAATGTTCCAAGTAAGGCTTCACCTTTTATTTATTTTCCTCGAGTAAATCTGAGTACTCAAACACGCTTTCTCCATTATTTCTTTGTACGCGTGCAAACATTTTCCATGTATTTTACGGATAACATTTAACTTAATACATATCATATTTTAAATCTCTACATGTAGGAAAACGAGTTTTTGAAAGAGTACTTTCGGTTTCCAGTTTATACCACAATATTTGATGTGAAAAGCATATATCTTTGAAATTCTATATTCCAGTGATGAAGTATTAGCACGTGAATACTTTTTGCCACTAGATTAAAGAATAAAAATGATGCAAAACAGGGAGAGAAATTTTCCATTACAGTGTACGTCTTTCTCTACTTGCTGTAGTTCATTTCGATGTAAATTAATTATACAGTATGCATGGTACAAACGTAGCCGTCAGGCGCAGGCACATGTCCAGGTCACACATGAGTGGACGTCAAATTAAATCTCAAATTCGATTAACACTCGTCAGAATAAACACAAAACATATCGTATTATGGGAAATATTGGAAGTGCCGTTCATCTAAGGCATCTTCCATTCATACGCATTAGTTCAGCTACCAAAATAGTGCTAATTTATATCTTAATATTGAGTTTTATTTCTTCCAATGTGAACAGTTTAGTTTTCGTACTTTATTTTTGAAGTTACCCCATAAATAAAAATCAGATACAGAAGACCAGCAGACCAAACGGCCGTAAATATTTGCTAATAATTCTTTTCTCGATTATTTCTTGAATAAATGTAGTGACTCCATCAACGGTGTGCAGATTCCTGTTGGAAATATTCAGACCGATATTCGGTGCTGTCAGGTGTTCGAAACACAGTACTAGTATTTTTACATATTTCTGTGTTTATGGTACACTCAAAAACTTAGACTCATTTTTCTATGCTAATTTATTGAGCATTATACTTCGATTTTTGATCATGCAGATGAGTTTTATGAATAAAATTTTTTGATCTGTAGAATAATATCAGTTGTGTTGTGATGACACGTGGGCATGTAAATAAAACCGTGCTTCATCACTGATCAGTATTAATCGTGGATCGATTGTTCCATCATTATCATTCCTCTAAACCCAATTACAGAAATTCATCCGACTTCGGTGATTTTGATAGCAATCTGGATAACAGTAACCTTGTATTGTTTGTGCTTTACAAGTTTTGTTGCTTTCCAAGTTGAGGCTTTCGAAATATCACTTTCTTGTGCAAGGCGCCTAAGAGATTTTCGAGGTTCATCATTCCAACCTTTTTATGTTTGTCTAATTTCTTATTTCGGATTTTGTCAAACTTGTGCTCTGTAAGCACGTACCATTTTAACTTTCTTTTACTGGATTTACATACGAGCAAACGAACGACCTTCGTACTCGGAACATGCACACCAGGAAATTGCCTTACAACTTCCCAAGAAGATGAATGCATCGTACACAAACCTCTTTGTTGTACTGCATACTGCCATCTAGTTTTTTTGAAAACACTTCAAGCAAAATTAAACACTTTTACACACTATTAATGAGTTGACATTAGCTGAGACTGTTAGGAAAGTTCTAACGAAACGGTTAGATAAACAGTAGCAATATATGGAGCATAGAGTACTTGTTCGACACGAAATTATATTTACTGTGCTTCATTTTATCATAGACCTTACTCATTAAGAAGACTAACATTATTCACCTGTAACCTGGAGTAGAACAGAAGATTGATGCATGTTAAACGATTAAGGCGAGAGCGCAAAGAAATGCAGTGAAGGTCACAGTGGCCGTGCGCCTGTCGGTCAAGATTTGTAGCCTATGTAGTGTACAAAAATGTATTTTTTCTTCTATTTTAAGTTGACCAGTATAAAAATAAACGTACATTTTTATTGCAATTTATGTTGTAGACACACAGAACATGCAAGAAGCTAAGGCATATGTAAAGTGTTTAAAAGGTGGCTGCTATATCATGCTGATCATAATAGTCCATACAACTTTCTACAACAAGAAATAAATAATAGTATCGGGGTAGTTAAAATATGTTAAAATATTGGAGAATTCAAGTTAACAGGAACGTCTAGAAAGAAATGGGATGAATGGGAGAAAAGTTTAGAAATAAGAGAGAGAAGAAGTAAAACAATCTACATTAGAGAGCACGTAATAACACGAGCATAGCTGAGAGTTCGGTTATTTCTAAATAAATTGTAATGTTCTGTTGGCAGATTGAAAATCATCCTCAGAGCAGTAAAGATTAAATGGGACATCCGTGTGAAGAAGAACATAATTCTGGTATAAGTATTATATGTTACTGTATTATATTACGATTATACGCTGTTTGCCGTTGTTTGCAATTATTGGAGTTATGAATAATTTATCTAATGCGCAGAGATATAGGTTGCTTAAAGTTATATCTATGAATTTTATTTTGGGGAGAATATTTAAAATTTTAATTTCCTGTGAAATGTTCCTTCACACAAAAATTTGAATCATATGTTAATTGTAATCACTTCATATTGGTTTAGTAAGGTATTTACAGTACTTCAGATATGGATTAGAAGAGAATGCCTCTACAAGTTGATAAAACATTTCACTCACAGAATATTTGTGATTTAACTCCGGCCGTTCAAATAGTACGACATATGATTGTTCACTTAAATGTAATTCTTACAGATGCATTTTCATTTGAGAGCTTAGAAGGCACTAAAAAGAACCGAAAAACAAATTGGACCACTTGTCGTTCGGCCGAACTGTAGTACGAATGGCTTTGATAGGTTATATTTTTATCAATATTATGGAGTATTGCAATTTTATGTATTATGCAATGAAATATGAGGGTGTGTAACAATTCCCCAAAATTTTACTTATTTTCACTCTAGTTCTTTTGGTACCTATATATGAAGTCGATACCTACTTCATGCCCACCTCTGTAGCGTGGAAGTAGCTGTCATTGGAAAGGTCCCGAATCACGATCAATTTCTGTCATCTGGATCATTTTTAAGGAGCTTTTCCTTACCTTCAAAGTTGAATTTTGGCTAACTCTAAGTTCCATGGAACACCCCCGCCCCCATTTGAGCATTATTTTACACATTTTATTCATAGTCCTACATTAATTTACGATATAGGACACTGTTTTTTTTCTTTTCTTTAAACTATTTCATATTTGTCTACTCAGAGTTCAAATACTCAAATTCCATACCAGACTGGACAGAACAATGACGAAGCTAAACTAGATTCCTGTAAGCATGATATAATCTTCGATATTTTACTACCACCGTGTGTAAGAAAACTCATTATCTAAGATACAACCTTAATTTTCTCACAGTATTCATTATTATTCTGTTGGTTGCATTTTGCAGTTCAAATACAATATAACTTATTTTCAAATTTAAGTCGAGGTAAATCGTTTTCTTAATACTTCCTTGATGTTTCTTATGGAATTGAAATATTTTTAAATATGTTTGATATCTTTCTGCAGCACTGTAAATGTTAGGTGTGTGCGTTGCCTTCTAATGGTACAGGTAACTCAATCGTGAGAATGTAAGGAGTAAAGTTCATATGCAAAGCCCCCAGTTTCATGATAAAAGAAAGACAAATATTTGAACTTCTTTTTAATGATTGTAGCCGTTACACAACTACAGCTGTCATTTGTGTAACTTCCTTGTGTAAGATTCTTTAATGTGTAATTGTGAGCAGTGACGCTGCACTAATGCAAGTTATTAGAACACTACAAATGATCAGATACCGAGGTTACTTTATATGCCGTATATATATATTTATGTGCTCTTATATGTCTTACAGAACCTCATACTACATGATTTTAAAGAGCTTCTTATAATACCACCGAGTCCAGAACTGCGAAGTTTTCTAAAACACAGTGGGAAAAGAAAAGCAATTTGATATGTGCCACTCACACGACGTTCCTTGTTCACTCTTGAAAAAAATATTCTCACAAATGCTTAATAGAAATTCATAGAACTAGTTTCATTGTATATTTATTTCTTTGTAGACACTAACAGAAGGATTAACGGAGTATATTAAGCTTAAGGATAGCAAAATCTCTTAAGAGCTTGTCGCTATGTAAGGGTTTTGAGATCCCGTTCCCTTTTCATGACCATGAAGCAATAACTACCCGTTTGCGCAAAATATAAGTATTATCAAATTCAAAGTAATAGCAAGGATTAATTAAAAATGTGAGCTTTCTAGATCAACCTTTTTTCGTAGTAAGAATTTGTCTTTCCATACAGTTTACCAGATGACTTCCACAATTCGTTTAGAATGAACAGCCTTTTAGAGGCCATCCCCAGAAAATTCAAGATATAAATTTCATTTATAATGAAAAGCGTCAAACATAGTGTTTTAGAAAATAAAAATTCTCGAAAATGTTTATTCAAAGAGTAATTTAGGATAGGACGGTTTGTTTTGAAAATTCTCACTCACATCCTTGAAATAAATTAAACACCATTTATGACATATTTGTCTATCCCTTACCATTGCACAGGATTACACAAAATTCCTTTTGCATGTAGTGAGTTCAGAGTTCAGTTTGTACACAATTAAAGATATTCTTTATTTTTCACGCAGGTACATTTCTTAAATATATATGGTATTTGAATACATAAAATCCTCATGTAATTTTTTAGGATGTCAAAGGTAACAAAAATGTTCCACGGTAATCTTAGGATTTGGGAAATCTTTTTTTAAATACTTATATTGTATCTTTGAAAGATAATAAACTTTAATATCAGATTCACCCACAACTCACATTTGAACTATTTTTTTCCATAGAAATACACATGCGTATATATACCTAAAAGTAGATTGGCTTCAGGGGTTCAAAGCATTTGTTCCCAGTGAAATATCAACATGGGACATTTAAAATGGATAAAAATTAATTTTATTTAACTAGCATGTATGTGGTGCAGAAAGAAAAATTCCAAAGGGGCATAGGTAAGAAATAATGGTCTGGTAATATCATTTATTGTAATTGTTGCTATTATCATAGGCATTTTTGAGTGGTATGAAATTAACAAGTACCCTTTTGGGCAAATGAATTTTCCAAATGCTATGAATTGCTCGGAAGTACGAAAATAGATTTCAGGTTCCGTTTTTCTATTTTTTTTTCTCTGCCACGTACTATAGTAAACACAGAAAGTATTATGTTCTATGAAATATGCGAAAACAAGCAATTTAAAGAGGAGGAAACAAAAGAACGAAGAAGAAAAAATTAAGAGAAGAATACTTATCTACATTTCTGTTATTTAACTTGGAAATGGTTTTGGTTGAAGCTAGAAAAAGGCAGGAGGCAGTTAAATTTTATGAAAAAAGCCGAATTCTGAATCAAAGAAACAAATTTCAGTGTTGGCAACCTATTTTATTTTATTTAAATTTAAATTTTGCTCTTCTGTGTAGAGGAGTTACATTCCACAGGAACTAAAGTCGGCGCTTGGAGTCACCCGCCTGTCGAGGAGCAGAGGACTCTGAATGCGAAATAATATCCGGGAAAGGGTACCGCCATAATAGTTGGTATACGAGTAAAGTGAAGAAGTGAACAATTGAAATGTCGGTGCGATGGAAGAAAGTGATTGTGACTATGGTTGTGCAGCAGTAGTAATGAATAGTGGCAGCAGCCAAAGAATCCTCCCAAATGCCGATTCCTCTATCAGAATCCCACATGTGATCCCATGAGTTCGAACCCGAGCCAACTTGCCACATTGTTATACAACTCTTGTTTTCCATTAGGAGGCCTCGGGGCAGCACATTGAAGTAGGAAATATACGGAGTTGAATTCATGGCTCGTCCCATAGTGTAGTACAGTTAAATAAACATGTTTTACTCAGAGGAATGTAGCGTAAGAACTAAAGTATTGTAAAATCTCTCATTTCAAAACGATTACTTCAGACTTTTCTATTCAATAAATAGGGTTTAGAGATGACATTTGCTTGGCTATGCTTGGGAGAAAGCGTAATTCAGAAATTTTATGAAGAAGATCTCTGTGTCTGCAAATATGTGCGCCATAAATGATGTTTTATTGGATTCCAAAACG
This sequence comes from Mantis religiosa, assembly GCA_030765055.1. Classification (NCBI taxonomy): domain Eukaryota; kingdom Metazoa; phylum Arthropoda; class Insecta; order Mantodea; family Mantidae; genus Mantis; species Mantis religiosa. Next base: position 145,739,969 of record CM060947.1, on the reverse strand, counting down.
AATGCAAATCTATGGACGTCAACTTGTCTGATACACCATTCTTCAGTTATGCTCTTATCTCGTCATGTGATGTAGAACGAAACTTCTCTAGGTTCAGACTTGTCTTTAAGAAAAACAGAACTTGTTTTTTTCTTTCGATATTTATAATTTCTCTTGATTTAAATAATTTAGGTTAGTAATCTTTGTGAGTTTATTTCTTTATTTTCAGTATCTAAGCGTCTCTATGGGACGTGATGCAATTAATTTAAGGATAAATTTATTTTGTAATATAGTATTTGTATTTTGTTCTCACACATGGCAAATACTTATTCCGGAACGTTGCTTGTGACGACGAAGTTGTGATAGACAAACTATTGCATACTAGATAAAAGAGAATAACTATGTTGTACCCTACTTACATCTTGAGGTCTTCCTCATACTCCCTACAACTACACAACGCAGTAATTCTTGGGCTCAATGCTAGAAGCGTTTCATAACTCTGGACCGAGCTGTGCCGTGAGGTCAACTACTTTTCGCTTAGCTAATATAAGCTTATAGTATAAAACAGAAAGATGTTATTATATTTGTACACTAACTAAGCAAAATAATATGCTGACTTTTGGGACTGCTTTAAGATTATGTATTCGATACTACATTACTCTTAGATGGTATCTTTTTATGCGCAGAGGATCTACCCAAAAATCCGAAGACACTGGCCTCCTTCTACCCGGGAGCGATGGAAAACTCCAGGGCTCTTTCCATAGGGCAATACCTGGTTTCCTAAAAAGCAACCCCCCCCCGCATCGACAACAACGTCGAGACGGGATGGAAGTGGATACGCAGGGAAGACTACCGAAAAACCCCAATGGGGCCGCCTGGTGATCTAGCACACCTTCTACTAGCTCTGCAGGTTAGTACCCGGGACTTAAGAGGCAACCCTCTACCCCCTCCGGACGACCGTAGCCTGGCCGGATGTACCCGATTTCCCGCGGATGTCGGGAACACACTGCCCCCTCGAGTCCAACACAATCCGAACAAATTCCCGACGGGAGGGTCTCGGCAGTTCGGCCTAAGGTTTCTCTAGTAACGTCAGAGGTACCACGAGCGCTAGGGGTCCGCAGTGCTCGCACCACAGCAGCTGAAGGGGACGGATCCCCTCCCCTATGGGAAAATGGTATCTTGAATTGAAACATAAGTATGAATGTGTCTGCTAATCTTACAAATCCTATCTTGTCCTTCAACAAGAGTGTCCTATATTGAACATGTGATAGCTGCTGTTGTTATTGAGTTTCAACGGTCTATTTTTCCATGGTTACAGTTGTTATTGACAAATAGCCATGGAATGTTACAGCATTCAGCAACGCGTAGAAATTGTGAAAATTATTATCAACATGGATCATCTGTTCGCCAAACCTTTCGAGTATTGCGTCAAATTTGTGATCGGCGTTTGATTGACAAATTTGAAAGAAGTGGTTCTGTCAGCGATCAAAGAACGCCTGTACGTAATCAACGTAAGCGCTCCAACGAAATATAGGCGCCATTCACTGAGAGTGTACGCGAGAATGGAAATAAATTAATTCCTCCATGAGCACAATTAGGTCCCTTATAAGGGACATTTTTCGCCTCAGTTGAACGGTATGGATCTCAGAAACATCTGGTTCCAGCAAGATGGTGCCACCTTTCATACTGCTCTCGAAACAATCGATCTTTTGAAGAAGCTGAGAGGCTTCATCACATCCTGTGGTGGTGATGTTAACTGGCCCCGAGATCATGTAATTTAACGCCGCTGGGTTACTTCTTGTGGGTTTATGTTAAATCTCGAATTTATACCAACAAGCCAGAAACAATAAATGTACTTATGAATAACATCACGCGTATTTCTCGTAAAGTTTGACCCAATTTAAGTTCTTGTGTCATTGAAAATTGGGTTAAACGTATACACGCCAACCGACGAAGTCGCGCTCTCCACTTAACTGATGTTCTTTTCCACGCGTAATGACATTAATTATGTTCAACAATAAACAAGAAATAAATCTCTATCATTTATAGAATGTGCTTTATTTAAATTCCAAATTACAGCACTATAGTTGAAAGACCTTATATTAGCTAAATAGTTAAATACTCCTTTGTCATTATTAAGGTATATATTTTAAAACACGTCTGAGTACTTCTGTTTACTACAGAGCACCTATGAGCGACACTTTGAGCATCCATCTCTACAACGGACTTATTCCGTTAACATTACGAGTTTATTTTGAATTCGTATTTGCTTTTAATTTTCTTACTTTCTTTACTCAGTATTTATATTATTATATTAAGTAGAGGAAGTAGCAGCACTTGAGAATTCCTGAATCCTAAAACCAACTATTTTTTGGGAAAAAGAGCAAAATGTGTATTTTCTATATGCTTATAGCATAATTCAAAATAGAAAACTAAGCTGTATACCAAATTTGGTAATTAAGTTCAAGGATACCAACGAAGATTTAATAAAAATCTGAGTATTCAAAACTACCATTTACAAGGAAGTGTTATTCATTCTCAAAACGGTTCTAGCGATTTCAGAAAAATTACCGTATGTTTACATGAAAGATGAAATGTGTATATTGAACTTCCTGGAAATAGCATCTGAAGTTCATTTCACTATAAATGGTTTTAACATAAGTGGTAAACAATAAGAGATAGAGAAAATCTCACTGGTAGTTCTGAAAATACTGTCCACCTCATTGCACACTATTCATGCCTTTATTGTGAAGTTAACACTTCCTGAGATGTTCCTTGTTATTGCTTCAAAGTTTCTCATACTTATGCTCTTCTTAAATGGAAAGTTCTGATTATTTTTTCCTCCCTTGGTCACGCAAACTGAATATAAATTCAAAGCCATCATACAATGACCAGCGCTTAAACGATTTGGCTGTTTCTTAAGCTTACTGCATTCCCTTATTCCAATTTTAACGACAGGGAAGTGCTTTTTTTATCATCCTCCAGCATAAGTCAAATTGGACGACGAAAGAAACGGGTGAAATGATGCTCAAATGAACAAGGAAAGACGTAATAAAATCGTTCCTATAAAACCGATTAACACGAAATAGGTAAAAGTACAAGCATTTGTAACAACAGTGTATGCAAAGGTGAATAAAAAGGATGACATGATGCATGAAACACATAAGATTTTCATTGCTTAATTCTCAACTCTCCTCTATTGGCAATTTAAGTAAAACTTTGCAGTCTCAACCTGCTACGTGTAGGAACTATTTAGGGGCGAACGATATACCCACAGCTTTATATAAAATTACACCTTCTGGAAGCTGTAAATAGGTGAGAGTGTTGCAAGAACCATTACAGCTATCTATCAGAAATTCATGATTGAATAATAAAAATTGTTTTTGCGCACAGTTTTGCAAAACCGTACCTCGGAGTGGCATATTACCCGAAGCGACATTCTCAATTTACCTATGTAGGGCAACCATGGTTAATTTGGATTCCTGTTACTCAGTTTAATAAGTTTTTATGTCATTTATGCTATCTATATTCACTTTAATTCAATTGCCTTTGAAACACAACATGTATTTTCTGACATGTCTAGCTTCATTTATAATACACTAATAGAACATAAATATCAATTTCATTTTGATAAGGAACAAAAATATATAAGAGAAAGGACTATATTTCTCTAAGATCCGTGGCCGTGTCGTGGCTGAGGGGCTAGACCACTTGTGTCTCACCAAGGCGGCCCGGTTTCGATTCCAGGAGCCCGCAAAATGAGATTTGTGGTGGACAATACTAGGCTAGGGCGGGTTTTCTCCGGGAACTCCGGTTTCCCCCACCTTCCACGGTGCCCCATGTTCATCTCATGCATCAGCAGCGTAACCGTCTGAGGTGCCGTATGTAGTAAAAGTGGGTGTTAAACACTACACACTCTAAGTTCGGAAAGCTGCAAGGGTGAACATGGAAAGGAAGCTTACCTCTGTCGCAGGCAAATATCCTGCATATAAAAATTTAAAGGTGCGTGCGTTTTTCTACAGGTATGCTGCACATGGACTGTACTGTTATAGCTTGCGCATATAAACAACTGCAGGTGGATACAGCCTGACCATTACAACCGCCTCACTGCGAGAAGAAACCAGTTAGTTACCTTTATACTACATCTTGACCTTGCATATAGGTTCACTTACAAGGCAATGCTCCACTAGTTAACAGAGCACTACGTTACGCCGTTTTCGGCGTTTGATTCTAGTGGCAATTGTTTGCTCCTTGATGGCCGTGTTGTAATCTGCCGTCATTCATACTCTGCGTCCAGCTAACTCGTATCGTTTACGAGCGCACAGCCCTGAATAAATTTCCATGGAATTTGGAAAAAATCGTTGATTATTGTTTCGGACGTTTCAGGAGAAAATTCATCTTAATACGTGAGGCATTTCATTTCCATTTTAATCCACAACCACCTCATTTCATGAGGTGACTTTAAGGATCTAAGAAATGGAGATTAAGAAACGGGGGGGGGGGGGGGGGGAAAGGCGGAAAGAAAGAAGGAAAGAAGGAAGGAAGGAAGGAAGGAAAGAAAGAAGGAAAGAAAGTAAGAAAGAACGAAAGCAGGAAAGAAAGAGAGACAGAAGGATATAAGGAAAGAAAAAGGAAAGAAGGAAAGAACGAAGGCAAGAAAGAAAGCGAGAAAGAAAGGAATAAAGAAAGAAGGTAAGAAGGAAGGAAAGAAAAAAGGAAATAAGAAATGATCAAAAGAAAGAAAGTAAGAAGGAAAGAAAGAAAGAAAGAAAGAAGGAAAGAAAGAAAGAAAGAAGGGAGGAAAGAAGGGCGAAGGCAAGAAAGAAAGAAGGAAGGAAAGAAAACGAGAAAGAAAGGAAGAAAGAAAGGAAAGAGCGAAAGAAAGAAAGAAAGAAAGAAGGAAGGAATAAAGAAAGAAGGAATAAAGAAAGAAAGTAAGTAAATAGAAAGGAAGAAAGGAAGAAACTAAGCAAGAAAGAAAGGAAGAAAGAAAGATGGAAAGAAGGAAAGAAAGAAAGAAGGAAAGAAAAATTGAAGGAAAGAAGAATGGAAGGAACTAAGGGTGGAAGAAAGAAAGGAAGAAAGAAAGATGGAAAGAAGGAAGGAAATAAAGAAAAATGGAATGAAGGGAGGAAGAAAGAAAGAAGGAAAGAAAGAGAGAGAAAGAAATAAAAGAAAGAAAAAAAGAAAGAAAGATGGAAGGAAAGAAAGAAACAAGTGGCGTAGCGACCCAAATTTCTTACTCATTTTTAAAAGATTCTTCCGAATTCCCCTATTTAATTAATACTACGTGAGCTAAATTTGCAGAAATTCAGAAATGCTCTTATCCCACCTTTGTTTTATGTTTAATAGCAATAATCCACAGATAGATGTTTTTATGACTGATCGCTAATTGGCTCTGAAATTCCGTTCATTTGCATGACAAGAAGAGAGAGACAGACAGACAGAGAGAGAAAGAGAGTTTTGTAAAATTCAAATATTTAACAAGTAATAATCTTAGAAATGATTAAAGCAGCTTCCAAACTTTTATGCGGAAGAAGTCTTCTTATGGTGCACCAACAATGCAATAGACAATAAGAACAAAAAAGAATACTTCCAATCCTAGAAAATTCAAAACATAGATATAGCAATTTAATCAAAATCGTTAACTCTACTTTTGGGAAAAAATTATATTTCATATAAATAATGTTTATGGAATGGACGAAGTTTTTAAAAAGTTCGTGTTGGAAACTTCTTTGGAAGTGTACTTAAATAACAATTGTGGATTTTAGCCAAGTTTTCGTCCTGAGTTGTTCTGTGTATGGACAGACAGACAACCGCAAGTTGACACAGAACACACACATGTACCATTTTAGAGATTTTTTTTTATTCATGGAGACCGTAAGCATTGTGTATCTTCCTATTTCTAGTGAAATTTCGGTAAACAGTTAGGTGTGAACACTTATCTACATAAAAACCTAAAAGATAAATGCGTATGTTTAGGCATTGTCGGCTCTAGTTCTTTGTCTTGACCAGGAAGTAATTTTTTCAAACAAATACTTCATACCTATGCATACTTCTTCTTCTTCTTCTTCTTCTTCTTCTTCTTCTTCTTCTTCTTCTTCTTCTTCTTCTTCTTCTTCTTCTTCTTCTTCTTCTTCTTCTTCTTCTTCTTCTTCTTCTTCTTCTTCTTCTTCTTCTTCTTCTTCTTCTTCTTCTTCTTCTTCTTCTTCTTCTTCTTCTTCTTCTTCTTCTTCTTCTTCTTCTTCTTCTTCTTCTTCTTCTTCTTCTTCTTCTTCTTCTTCTTCTTCTTCTTCTTCTTCTTCTTCTTCTTCTTCTTCTTCTTCTTCTTCTTCTTCTTCTTCTTCTTCTTCTTCTTCTTCTTCTTCTTCTTCTTCTTCTTCTTCTTCTTCTTCTTCTTCTTCTTCTTCTTCTTCTTCTTCTTCTTCTTCTTCTTCTTCTTCTTCTTCTTCTTCTTCTTCTTCTTCTTCTTCTTCTTCTTCTTCTTCTTCTTCTTCTTCTTCTTCTTCTTCTTCTTCTTCTTCTTCTTCTTCTTCTTCTTCTTCTACTACTACTACTACTACTACTACTACTACTTCTTCTTCTTCTTCTTTACCTTATCTCTGGTGGCGCCACTAGGTGGTGCCCAGTGGTGTTAGGGGATTTCTTGTTCCTCTATCACTTAAGGTCGGGCCTGAAGAACCGAAGCTTTGGCTCTGATAGAAAACCAGGTTAGGTGATCAGCCCAATATCTGCTCTGAGGGTGGAGGAAGTAGGTGATAGCATGAGGGCGAGATGAATGATAAAAGAATTGATGTTGGAGCAATTTTGTGGACTACGGGCGGGGGAAACTGGAGGACTCGGAGAAAAACCCACCACACCGCCATGTTGTCCACCATAAACCTCACTTTGCTGTCGCCTTTTTGAGAGCCAAGTGTCCTAACCACTCAGCCACGGCGCGGCCATAGATATTTCACGTAGGTAACTACATCATTTAAGATCTCCTGAAGAAAAGAAGCAAACTTTTGAGAAACCCCTTGTGTCAACAGCATTACTTGTGACCTTATTCTCTCTCGTGCCATGCACACTCAATTCGCCTAACGACAGTCACTAATATTTTTGAATTGGTAAGGATATTGCCCAAAATAGGTTACTTCAAGAAAAACAACCTGGAAATAATTTTGAATTCAGGGAACACATAAAATAAATTTATTACGCAACTCCTTCCTACTCGTACATGAAAATCAAAGTTTGATTTTGACAAAGTAATGGATTTCCAGAATACCGAGTAAAGTGTAGCTGTAAGCCTCAAGTGCTTTATAAACTAATTAGCCATAACATGAAAATAAATGCAATTAAGTTTATTAATGCCCGAATGAACGTATTTATAGGAGTATGGTGGCCATTGTATTTATGAGGTACTGGGACGTCGGCGCCGAATTATTGATTAGGACCCGCCCCTTATCGATTCCGGTTGCGTATATACCTCCTGTGGGCTCCTATTCTCCTGCGTAGCGCGGCTATTGTGCCACTTTCCCAAAAGCCACTTACACCATTAGTGGGTCCCTCCGGGCCTACTTACTGGCCGTGCTAATTACTCTGATAATTACTAAAGCTTTTGTTTTTAGTCTGAAAAAACCAGATTTTTTTTCCGGCAATACTACCACCTCCTCGGTAATCCTGACACTCCGCGCACTTCGGGCTCGCTGGAAAGTACCGGCGTTATAAATGCCAGGCGATTCGTGGCTATACAGGGGTTTGTGGAGACAGTCTTTGAATTCAATAGTGGCATAAGTCATTGTGTTCAGCATTCTGCTGCCTATAGTGTAGGAAAGAAAGCGGCAATATGGCAAAATTCCTCAGCAGAGCGAGTTCCATTGTACGGCATAGGCTTTGAGAGGGAGTTTGGAGAGAATGAGAGTTATAAACATATACATTTTACTATAATACACTTTCAAAGTTTGTAAAAAAAAAAGGCCGTTATTCATTCACTGCTCTCTCTCTATCTCTCTCTCTCTCTCTCTCTCTCTCTCTCTCTCTCTCTCTCTCTCTCTCTAAATAATTAAAATAAATAAATAACGTTCTCCAACGTAGGCAATATCGGACAAATGAAATGGATAAACTTATGCTCAAATCATCTCAAAGATCATAGAGCTTAGAGTTATCCGGCATTTCGTCTTTCAGTATAATGGAATATGCGAAGAAAAACACCGAAAACACCTTCCCACATTAACGTTGTGCGGAAAACATTTTATCCCTCTGACAGTGAACTCTAACATTCGAGAGGCTGTATCCCTATTTTGACCACACTGTCCCAGCAATTAACAAAAGAAAAAGCAAAACAAAAACAAAAATCATACATACATGGCCCACAAAAATCATTTATTGCTGAATTACAAGATAAAATTGAAAGTTACTCAAGTGTCTCGAATTGTCTTCCTCCTGCTTCATTGCATGCTCTTTGTCTGTATTCGGTAATATCGGTACTCTGTGTGCATACGATGCCTGTGTAAATACCCAATATAAAGTTAATATAAAAAGACTCAGGAGATAAGATGGCCAAGCAATGAATCCCCCGCGATTCAATCTATCCATATGGAAAGATATTCAATAAATTATGTAATAGGTATCGACTACAATGAGCTTGCGTGCCATCGTGTAAAAATACACTCGTTGGATGTTGCACACAGACACATCATCAATTAAATGATACAGTACCATGTTGATACGTCCTGCCATTCAAGCCGGGGAAAGCACTTTGGAAACAATAAAATAATAATGAATGTTTCCATCACAAACGTTTGCTGATCGAGAGGTTGTTCGAATACACAGGTATGGGTATTATGAAAATTGTAGAATTCATTTGCTGGTAAATCCAACCATTCAACTGAGGATCATCAAGTACTCACTTGCTGCTATTGTAAGTTTAATTATAAGCACTTTATTGTTTTTGTATTACTTCACCCCTGCTAATTTATACACCCACTTTAAATAAAGGGTATTTTACTTTTACTTTATTAAGCTCGTAGGATAAACACTTCCTGTCTAGAGAGGAGTTAATGCCACGTGTTTTATTATAATAATGGTTTATTCACTTATAGACATGACATACATGTTTCAAGTTTCGTTGAAAAAGTTTACATATTACAATATTTAGTTACATACATCAAGATTTACAAATTTTACAGAGCATATACAGAGATTAATAATAATGTAACTGTCTTTATGGTTAAAAAAAAAAAAACACAATCTTCGGTTTTCCCTTTCTTTGAGGAGGGTCTCGCGGTTCTTCCTATCCATTGGTCATAAGGTGAAGATCTCAGTAATATGAAACAGAAGATGTAATAAACTGAATTAGTATTTTCTTATTTGTTATATAATGATTGAACACAAATAATAATAGTAATAATAAGAATAATAATTTATAAATATGTACTTAATGCTGATTTCAGAAATATATTTCAAAGGTTATACTCACTTGTTGAAATTACTAGACAGATTGACAGTTTGATCTCCCATTTATACCCTCATTGAAATATTTACAAATTACATGTGTCAGGAAAAAAAAAAAAAAAAAAAAAAAAAAAACCTTTGAAATAACAATTGCAGATATTCATCTATGTCATAAAAGGTCATCTCAATTAAGTAATTTTTTAAACATTTATTAAACTTGGAACCAGTTGATTGTTTAATTGTGGCTGGCAGCTTATTGTATAAAGTTCTTCCAATTACAAATGGATTTTTATCAAAAAATTTCTTACTCTTTGCTTCCCTATACATATTCTCTTTAGTTCTTGTGTCATATTTATGTATATTGCTATTACTCCTTATATTTGTAGTTCTCCTAACTAGTAAAATAACTCTAAAAATATATAATGCAACCACTGTAAGAATTCTTTCTTTTTTAAAAATTTCTCTACATGAATCCCTTGATTTTAATGAACACACAATCCTTACACACCTCTTCTGCAATACCAGTAATCGTTTCAAATTTTCTTTAGACGTTGTACCCCATAATTCAATACCATAATTCAAATGAGGATGAATTATTCCATAATAAATCAATTTTAAATTAGGTTTATCCAAATAGTGTGCCACGTAATTTAATAGATAGATACCCTTACTTATTTTATTGCATATATAATTTACATGTTTTGTCCATGATAAGTTTTTGTCAATATTCAATCCTAGAAATAAGTGATCATCTGTTGTATCTATTTCTTCATTTCCAATTTTAATTTTCATATTGTTGTACATGCAATTACTAATTTTAAAATATATTATGCTTGTCTTGTTTAAATTATTAAATAGGTTGTTATTAGCAAGAAATTTAAGAAGTTATTGGTGTTATAACTGTTGTAAGTTATGCAGCTTAGCCACTGTATTAATCTGAGTCTTTTTAAAGCTATGACGGCCTTTGCACACGCACCAAGTTACTGTTCCTTTACAATAGTTTGCCGGAGATTGTATTTACGATATTTAAAGTTGAGAAAATAGCCCTCTACATTACACCTCGTCCATTCAATTTAAATTCTGTAGTCCTACAATAGTCCACGAGTTTGTGAATTAACTTTGATTACAAAGCTTATTTTGTTCCTTTTGGAACTACACGAACCTCAGAGTACGTTGTACTTCCTTTGTTTCTAATTCAGAATTTTCTTCTAGTATTATGATATTGCATTTCTCGATGTAATTTTTTTAGACATGTTATGTATAATTATATAATCTTAGTTCATACACTTCTGCTTCTAACTGCTTCTCGTATTTCTCTGCTCTACCTGTGATAATTTTCTCTATTTCTTGCTGCATTCATATTCTATTCTATCATATTTTAGTGTTTAGAATAGGTCTGTGCCTTTTTTATCTCTACTGGTTATAAATTTGCTTTTGTTCCTGTTTATTTTTAAATTTTTAATTTGAGGGTTATATCCTTTAGCTTATATTCCTATCTTGTATTTACCCTCATTTCTATTGGCAACAGCGTCTGCACATGATACGTTCCTTTTGTCGCTAGGTAGTGCGCTAGTCTACAGTTTCCACTAATTAGTGGCACCACCTGTGTCGCCATGCCAGTCTCGGTTTCTATTTCCCACTTGATATCATTACGTAATTACTTCTACGCAGGGCCTGTTAACTCAGATAGGAAACCAGGAGACACATTAAGGTTCGCGAAACACCCGAGGTCTAAAGATACATTTTGAGCGCTGCTTGCGCCGGATTCAATGCCGCCAATATAATTATTTTGGCTGCCGTGTTGCATACTAACTAATGTATAAAATAACTTCTGCTTAGTTCCAAATTTAATAGCTATTGTATTATTTTACTACTTATCACAACATCAGAGCGCCCTAGTCAGATCCCTTGGGGATTATGTTCCTCGTGAGCGTCGCTATAAGCGATACCGGTTACCCCGCATGTCTTGCGGTCACTACCGGTAACCACATGATCTCCATTCCAGCCTAAATTAAATTTCAGCTACTCCAAAATTGTTATTATGGAATATTCAAAATTATACATACCTTCTTCCTAGTTTATTAACTAACCCACCAGCGGTGCTCGCTGTCCGTAGCACCCGGTTCATCATTCCCTGAGGAGCAAAAAGCTACCTCCCTACACTAACCCCACTTAAATTACACCCGTCATTCTGCAACATCCACATCCCGCCACTACGTGGTTAAGCTCTTCCCAGAGCAGGTACACGATTTGACCACCCTTCGGGCTGTTCCAAACAGCCTGCCAGATTTGTGCTGCTGCTTTACTACTTATCAAGTAATTTTCGTAATATTATTGGCCCATTATCGACCTTATTTGAGCTCAATGTACGATATGAATAAGCCACTACATTGGCTAACCTGTAAATATTTGAATTAAAGCTTTAACGGCAAGGAGGCCAAGCCAAATTAAGTTCTGAATACAATTTTCATCGATTTGAGAAATTGTAAAACTTTGAAGGAACTACGAGGACGTATGGGCAGCAGGAAGAACAGAATAGATTTTCACAAAGACCTATTGGTAAGTAAGATTTAGCATGTAGCTAAATACCGACAATTAATATGACATAACCTGAAATGTGCCTTAATACATATTCATGCATAGTTAAATTCTCTAGATTAATGTAGCACATTATAATGGAAAAAGTGTGCTGTTTTGCATACAAAAGCATTAGTTTCATTAACCTTGTTACTTTATTACTGCAATAATGGGTTTTCTGTTTTTTGTCTTTCAGAGGTCATCCATCATCTCAGGCTACCAGGAATACGATGGCAGAAATCAGAGTGCAGGAATATTGGATATTGTGTATGTTTCTTGTTTTGATGATGTGCAGTGATCTTCAGGAACTTTAGTAATGTAGCAAAAAGCATTCTTTCCCGCGTATACAGCAATTTAATGTAGCATATCAAATATTTCTGAAAGTTTGAGTTTCATATCAGTGGAAAATTTAACAAAAACTTTGAGGAATGCTGTAGCCAACAAAGAAAAGTGAAAAGTGAGGTTATTTTAGACAGTTGATTGGGTGTATTAGTTTTTGTGTTTGTACTTGTAGTTTTAAATTTAAAATATATGTCATATATAAGTCCATGTAAGGTAAGTAATATCCAGTTTAAATTACTGAAAAAATAGCTGTGAATTTTCAGATATACCAAAATTAGCATCATCTGTGTTTACGTATAATCTAGGTGGCTTAAATTAAAATATTTGGGCGAGATGCTTGATATGAATTTTATAAACTTTTTCTTTAAATTGCAATGATAAGTATTTTGAAGAATTAAGTTCTCTTAACCTTACTCATCAGTGTATATCTACATCATTGATCAAGAATGTCACAGCTTTTAACAGCAATTAAAAGTATGATCTGAGATTCCATAAACCTAATTTGTTCTATATTGTTTAATGCAGTAGTCACTATGCAATATTATTGTACACACTACACTTAATTATTTACCTGAATAACCATCTTTGAAGAGATCTGATGGTATTAGAATTTATTTGAAAAAGCTTTACAAGTTTTTAGGTGTAATTGTGTATTGCAAGAAATGATTAAAATGTCATTGTGTCATCATCATTATATGCCACTTTTAATTTTATTTCTATTATTCCAGTTATTCTTAAAACATGCACAATGTCAGCTAACTAGGACCTAAACACAGTGTGGCTTGATCTCAAATTAGTAAAGCTTCACAATAAATAATAGGTTATAAATCCTCTTCCTTGTTAACACACACACACAAATGGGTTCAGAAAAATAACAAGTTAAAGTGATATTTGCACAGCATTTATGTATTCTGTGGTACATCTGTTCTCAACATGTACTTGCCACCATTTATGAGTAATATTGGTACACAATTTCTATAATGCTAACCATTTTAACGGTGATATAACGTTTCTAGCGTGACCCACAGAAATGTTACATGTTACATGAAACTACACTGTTAAACATCCTCTCATTGTTCTAAGTTGGAATGAAAATCTCAATCTTTGACATGGGAAAAAGATGTTTAACCTAATATATGAGCCATTCGTTACATGCAGTGGTGCGAAGCCATATTATAATTTTGAAAAGTAGATAAAACTGCACATTATTTTGCTATATAATGCACTTCTTGTTTCTTTGTAGTGAACACATAAGGGAATTATGGACTGTAAAAAGAAATAATTGTTATATGTGTGAGCAAATAAATTACATTACTAAATTATTTTCTATTAACTACTCAAACACACATTTCCATCACTTTCACTTCTTAACTAAAACTACAAACAGCATTAATAGTTCATAGTGTAATCTTTCATTGAGTTACTTATTTGACACACATTCAGTTGTATGTCATGGACTGAGAGGTTTACACTATGCAGAGGGCTCCATTTGCCAACTTAGTCATAAAGTACATTGCTTAAAGTCTTATCAAGTTAAAGCAAGCCATTTATCCAAACAATTGTTCTGCACATTAAGCAAATTATATTTCACAGTCAGATAACTACATGAAATAATCTCTTATTGGAAGATACACTGTGCATTAAATTTTATTTTTAAAACAGCACATTTTCTTCTTCAGCATTCATTTCTGTGCATATGCATGCCATTGAAGCATTTAAAAATTTAGCGCTGTAATATTCTTGTGTTGTGAAGACAGAGTTAACCTTAGGACAATTTTAATTGAATGATACAGCTTTAATGTAATTATTATTTTTCATAATTTATTCTGCACTTGTGAATGTTAATTCAATCAAAGTGATTAGGAGTATATAAAATAGTGCCATTTATGAAATTTATGTCACCAGTTGCCAATACTGACTTCTGTACTAATTTGACATTATTAATCTTATATGAATCGATCACAAATTTAAGGATTTTCTCTGAATATACTTTAGTATACTTGTGCTGAAAATAATGTATGCACTATTGAGCTTTTAAAATTCTTATTAAATATAACCATTAACAGAGCTGCTTTGTTGTCATTTTAAAGAAATAGTGCTATTTTTTTGTACATAGTTGTTGTTATCATTTAAAATTTATATTCATATTTCTTTAGGTTTTTTTTTCTCACTGTTATTCCAGGGAATTTTTCAACATTCTGTGTACAAAGAAATTGCATTACATATAACATTATGGTAACCTTACCTGTTTTCCTGTATCTACAGAATCATCATTGTTATCTTCATTTTAAGCATTACACTAAGAAGCTCGAGGGAAAGGGGATACAGATGTCTTGTATAATCTCAACAGCATCTTAAGTGATCTCACTCTCGCGTTTTTAAAATTGTAATTGTTTTAAAGACAAAATTATCAATTTGCAACAGGAATAAAGATATAATGCTTTGTGGAAGTCAATTATATATATACTTATTTATATATATATTTAAGAGTAAAAGTTGAAATGGATTCTTGACATTTTTTTCACAAATTCGACAACTTCTTACGAAGTCATTCTTGCACAATGATGAATAGCTTACCGCATATTTCCTCAGCGTATTTGACGCGAATTATGCTAATATGCGATAGCTGAAATGCGCGTAAACTATTCATGTGTGGCCAGATGTGATTTCGAAAGAAGTTTGATTCTATCAGTCTGTGAAAACGGGAGCCGAAGGAAAGGGGAAGCGAATGCACCATAGCTCGGTCGGAATAGAAGCTTACTACATTACCGGTCTTACCAGCCGTAGTTGCCAAGGTCTCCGGGGTCTAAAGATTCAGGAATGAGCGCCCTATGCGTCTTCAGTTTTTAACACGGAGTTGAGAATCTGGTATTAATCTGTGCTTCTACGGTTCCCTGTTTTCACAATTTTAGTACTTTAGTAGTAGAATTTCCTTCCTTCCAGATCAATTTGCATAACGTCGCGACGCCGCCGTCGGTGGGAGGGGGGAGGGGAGGGGGGGTGTGAGGACCACCCAAGATGTTGCAGGTGGTATGGAAGGGACAGACATGTAACGACTTGCATTCCCAGGGCTTTTTTTAATGGAAGCCATAAATTATTGTAAATGTATGTTGCAGATACAGGCGTCGTGACATCTGACGTCTGTGGAAGGGGGAGATGAGATCGGCCATCTGTTACTTGACAAAGTTTATGTGTTATGGAAGGGGGCATACATGTCTCGAGAGGTTTCTGTGATATGTTGTTGGATTGAACATCTGTTAAGGGTTAACCGGCGTCGATGTTATGTGAAAGGATGCAGCCATGTTTAATGACCCTCATAAATAAGGGGCCTGAGATTGCCCTCCTGTTACTCGACAAAGATTATGTGGGAGAAAACACTGAAAGGCATCCCCAGAGATTTTTAAGGGTGTGAGTGCACCGACAAGCAGTCATGTTAGCGATCTCAGTTCCTGACATGGACATAGGTTACATGAAGGTTATTTAAAGTTATTTATTATTAAATCCTGTGCGACAGTCTTCTGAAAAAAAACTAACAAATGCTAGTGAACCCTTTTGGACATTGTTAATAATGTTGTGTTTTCCATCGGCACTCGACATAAATTGTTTCCAGGTAAGCATAGCGGAGAATGAGGGTCCCTCTCTTCCGAAAAGAAATCGCCAAACTGTGGGTTGTAACACAAATTAGTGTCACATAAAGTTTACCCAGCCCACACAACTGGAGTAAGGGGTGATGGTTCTCTATCCTAACGGTTGTTAACCTGCTTCGCTACACCTGTCGTCTGTGGAAGGGGGAGATGAGATCGACCACCTGTTACTTGACAAAGATTATGCGTTCATACTTTAAACTTATTTTCACTTTGTTTTTAATCGCGTTACGAATGTTTTCTTCTCTCGTTTACTAAGATTACAATGTGCGCCTTCTTAGAACTGCTTATGACAAAAAACGTTTTTTATTTTCTTCATGGGCTTAAAGATACAGAGTTTGAATTTAGGTGGAACACTTCATTTACGTATACATTATTCTTAATACCTGCTAATATTCTAAAAGCATTTGCGCTAGCTTTTTTTTCTGATCTATCTGCGAACTGATTTTCGTGAGATACTTAGATAGAGGATTACTTAATATTTCAGACTCAAAAGTATACTCTGGAAGCGGTTGCTTCATACACACACACACACACACACACACACACACACACACACACACACACACACACACACACACCCGCACACACACATGTACAAGCAAGCACCAAGGAGAGGGAAAGAAAGAGAGAGAGGGAGGGAGTGAGAGAGGAAACAAACAAATTTTCGGAGAAAAGACCAAATTCTATGCAAAAGTTACACACAACCGTTTAACCTCGCATGTGGCCAGTGATGACCAACTGGGCATTTAATTAACTACATTGATGGTCTCCAAATAATCTCCCATTCAAGGAAATATTTAATGTATTTCTTCATTTACAGTTGCTTGCAGGAGAACATTCTTCAGTTTTTGTAAAAGGGTTTTAGCGCTAAGAATGAAAAGATAACCGTAATTGGTGAACCGTAATAACGAATGTACACCGCTTAGAGAAAATTTAAATTGATCCCACTTGGAAATCAATTCCATTCTTTTACGTTCAATGTTTATGACCAATGCAGGGCGCCAGCAATTAATGCTAATTTTTAAAAATCATTTGAAATAAATAGTCCTCTGGCTAAGAACGTAAATAGTACTCCATCTATAGAATAACATGAAAATTGATGGGAAAATAAAAAGTAACTTCGATGGTTAATAGCCATTGGATCCAGGTTCGAATCTCATGGATGTAACTCAAATAAATCTGATTATAAATAGGGTGCGCATGAAACAATTGGTTTAAAAATGAATATATCATACATACACATACACACATACACACACACACACACACACATGCACATACACCGGAGAAAGGATGTAATTGTGTTCTCGACATGAATAATGTCGCCGAAATAATTAATTGTTATACATAATCTGCAATTTACTTCTAAGCCTTGTAAAAACACCATCTAGGTACTACTGTAAATGCCTCCCTCGTCATTGGCCTGCTGATGCCAAGAGCCTAATCGTAAGGTTGAGAGGTAGGGGAGGATGCATAAATGCCATTCGCTATTTCCTATTTGGGGAGGGGCAGGGTTCTAATATTTACCCCGAATGTACAAACTCCTCCCAAACTTGAAAGCGTATATATATAGCTTTCCCGAAATAAGTGCAATGGTATTCAGTGCAATAGTATTGAAATTGTTGGTTTGTGTCGCAGCATTTTACTTCAGTAGAGGAATTATCGGGAATTACCACAAAAATGGCAGGTGAGTTGTAATATTTTTATATCCTTAATATGAAATGCATTCTTATAAAATTATATAACTTTGTTAAACAAGAATAACAGATGTTATTTAATTTAGTTTCATTTTCTTTTCATTTCAGATTCAGTTATCATTATTGAAGAAGGTAATAGATCGAATATTCATTTACAGAGTCTAGAAGCTAAATTAAATCATTGATTGTTTATAAATCTTTCTTTCATTATTCCAGACAAGGAATCAATCATATTCCTAGAAGAGTTAATAACGATTAAAGAAGATTGCAACTGGGATAAAGACATAATGACTAGATTTTTATCCTCAGAATGGAACCTATCAGAGGCGAGCACAATAAGCATTGAGTGGTTTCAGGGTAAATAATAACTTCACCATAGGTTCGCGATTTATATCAGGGTCCTCTAATCATCAATTAAACGTGTACTATTCTTTTTATTTCAGGCGTAGGACTAACTGCGAGAAATAACCCTGACTACCCTCATGGTAATAGCACACTATCAGATGATGCTTTCATGTTTATCATTCTGTTAATTGATTAATTTTTTATTTATCTAATTCCGTTTTTTTTTTGCAGCTCGTGCACACTCGCGAACGAGCAGCGGGGAATTGTTTTCACGCAGGCAACCATCTTCCGTTGCCAATGAAGGAGGTAAGTGCATACAGAGCTTACATTGCTTTCATGTTTATCATTCTGATAATTGATTAATTTTTTATTTATCTAATTCTGTTTTTTTTGCAGCTCGTGCACACATGCGAACGAGCAGCGGGGAATTGTTTTCACGCAGGCAGCCATCTTCCGTTGCCAATGAAGGAGGTAAGTGCATACAGAGCTTACATTGCTTTCATCTTTATCATTCTGTTAATTGATTAATTTTTTATTTATCTAATTCTGTTTTTTTTGCAGCTCGTGCACACTCGCGAACGAGCAGCGGGGAATTGTTTTCACGCAGGCAGCCATCTTCCGTTGCCAATGAAGGAGGTAAGTGCATACAGAGCTTACATTGCTTTCATGTTTATCATTCTGTTAATTGATTAATTTTTTATTTATCTAATTCTGTTTTTTTTTTTTGCAGCTCGTGCACACATGCGAACGAGCAGCGGGGAATTGTTTTCACGCAGGCAGCCATCTTCCGTTGCCAATGAAGGAGGTAAGTGCATACAGAGCTTACATTGCTTTCATGTTTATCATTCTGTTAATTGATTAATTTTTTATTTATCTAATTCTGTTTTTTTTTTTTTTGCAGCTCGTGCACACTCGCGAACGAGCAGCGGGGAATTGTTTTCACGCAGGCAGCCATCTTCCGTTGCCAATGAAGGAGGTAAGTGCATACAGAGCTTACATTGCTTTCATGTTTATCATTCTGTTAATTGATTAATTTTTTATTTATCTAATTCTGTTTTTTTTTTTGCAGCTCGTGCACACATGCGAACGAGCAGCGGGGAATTGTTTTCACGCAGGCAACCATCTTCCGTTGCCAATGAAGGAGGTAAGTGCATACAGAGCTTACATTGCTTTCATGTTTATCATTCTGTTAATCGATTAATTTTTGATTTATCTAATTCTGTTTTTTTTTTTGCAGCTCGTGCACACATGCGAACGAGCAGCGCGGAATTGTTTTCACGCAGGCAGCCATCTTCCGTTGCCAATGAAGGAGGTAAGTGCATACAGAGCTTACATTGCTTTCATGTTTATCATTCTGTTAATTGATTAATTTTTTATTTATCTAATTCTGTTTTTTTTTGCAGCTCGTGCACACATGCGAACGAGCAGCGGGGAATAGTTTTCACGCAGGCAACCATCTTCCGTTGCCATTGAAGGAGGTAAGTGCATGCAGAGCTTACATTGCTTTCATGTTTATCATTCTGTTAATTCATTAATTTTTTATTTATCTAATTCTGCTTTTTCCATATAATAGAACTTATCCATGGTT
The DNA here is from genome assembly GCA_030765055.1 of Mantis religiosa. Classification (NCBI taxonomy): domain Eukaryota; kingdom Metazoa; phylum Arthropoda; class Insecta; order Mantodea; family Mantidae; genus Mantis; species Mantis religiosa. The sequence continues at coordinate 145,720,362 of CM060947.1, read as the reverse complement.
ACTATATTGTCATACAGTTTTTTTTTTTTTATGTGTTAGACCAAATGAAAATGGAATGTCAGCTCTATGCATGTATTGATTTCAGATACAGAACGCTTCTCCGGATGCTAAATCACCATCCATTTATGTAACGAGACCGATGAAATGGAATTATAACTGTTTGCATTTCTCCATTTTAGATTGCAGAACATTTCTACACGCGTTATAACATCTCCCAGCAATGTTTTTTATATCAGCTGATTACTGAGGCAATATAATAATTGATTTTTTTTTGTTATTCCAGGTATCCGACTATTCATGATTTGAGGAGAGGAGGAGGAGGAGGAGGAGGAGGAGGAGGAGGAGGAGGAGGAGGAGGAGGAGGAGGAGGAGGAGGAGGAGGAGGAGGAGGAGGAGGAGGAGGAGGAGGAGGAGGAGGAGGAGGAGGAGGAGGAGGAGGAGGAGGAGGAGGAGGAGGAGGAGGAGGAGGAGGAGGAGGAGGAGGAGGAGGAGGAGGAGGAGGAGGAGGAGGAGGAGGAAAAAAGCCAGAGGAGGCGCCTGCGGTGAAGAATTCTGCTACAGAAGAAAACACACCTGCGCGCACACGCACACACACACACACACACACACACGCCCGCGCGCACACACACATACGCGCACACACATACACACACACACACACACACACTCACACAGGCACACAATATTTAGGAAATCTTGATATAACGTGTATATTATAAATTTAATAAATATCAGTATTTTCTCAATATATAATAGCCTTATTATTCACCTAAAAATTTCCTCATTTTCCTATGCTCCATATCCCATCAAATTCAGCTTAATTGCTAGATAAAAGCCCTCTTCTATACCAGCGAGCAGGCATGGCAATCGATCTATAGGGCAACCTAAATTATAATTCAAATACAATCTCTAATATAAAAGTTAATATTCTGATGCTAAGAAACCTCATATATATATATATATAAAGGAAATATACAACTTTATAATGGAAAACAGCAATATAAAAGTGTTGAAGCAACTCATAGATGCATTAATAAAATAGAAGTTAGATTAATTAAAAAAGAGATATAATAATAAAACCATGCTTAATGCGGAACACAAGTTTGATATTTTCATTATATCTTGCAATTTGCTCTTAAGGGAGCTTATATCACGGGTAGACCAAAAAGTATAGATTTCATTATCATGAATCATTTGAGAAGTTAGCATGATTCGAAACTCTTAGTCAATGTTAATCGATATACCTATTTTCCGATTAGATAGCTTCTGCGCTATACCGTCATTAATTTCAAATTATCCTAAATAGTGACAGCTATCCACTCAATGACTGGAAAGGGATATTAAATAACGATCAGAAATTTTTTAATTTTTACATCAGTTTCCTTTATTGAGTTATCATACATTTACACCATTTTCCAGTTACACACGCTTTTTTTATTTCTCTTACACATACAATTAGCCAAAGCTTCTTGTAACTACTTCTCCTGCGAAGAGGTGAAGGACTCGAAGATCATTATGATGAAACTGTCTTGATCGAATGCTTTCTCGGCTTTGGCGACCCTAGTTGAGGCACATCGAACATGAGATGTGACTGTATTAGAATGTGAAATATATTACAGATCGCTATATGTATTATTCCACCACATGTTTCCAGCGATGTTCCAACCAATGTTTATGCAATTCTCCATAACTATATAAAACCTGCAGACTACGATACTGCTTTTCAATTATAGATACTGTTTCTCTGTTCATCTTGATGCTTCGTAGCGAACTAATTTTACACGATATTCTGCTTATGGTATTTTATCACTCTATAACTCTTGCATCCTTCAATTCTTGAATAATTGATCGAATTTCATCTTCATGAGTTTTGATTCCTTTGCATGCCTGAGACATCATTATCAGCCTTAGTCGATTTACGAGCTCATTGGGGTCACGCTGAATATTCGGAGACACAAATTCAAAGCACTTAGAACCACGATTATTTTCAGTTCGCGAATCTAAACTCTGTTTACTGATACTTTCATTTTCATTCAATGAATCGACGTAGGGTACCTGTTTTCCCTCTTTAGCGATCAATGATACACTCTCTTCACAAACAGGTGTTACACCGCCAGCGATCACCTCATCACGATGTACCAACGATTTTGTATTTTCATAATCAGGTGATCTTGAATGTGCTGCTTGATCGTCCTTCAGCGAAAGCCAGTTCGCAGAATTTATTTTATCATTACACCACGACCGATGCGCTTTCAGGCGTCTAATGGACCTATTCCGTAGAATTTCTTTACATAAACAACACTGAAGATAACGTTCCTTTCCATTTCTAATATATGAGAACTTAAGATTATTATAATTTGATTGAAAAGTTCTTACAGAGCAGTCGCTCATAGTGATACCATTCACACATGGATGATGACGCAGAAGTAAAGAAAGTAATAATATAAATACACCTATATACACATCCTGTAACCATCCCCTGCAACCAAACCCTGTAACCACCTCCTGTAACCAAAATTGTAACCACCTCCTGTAACCAATGCTGTAACCGACCCCTGTAACCTACCCTTGTAACCACCACCTGTAACCTGCTCCTGTAACCAACCCTGTAACCACACCCTGTAACCACATCCTGTAACCACCTCCTGTAACCAACGCTGTAACCAACCCCTGCAACCAAACCCTGTAACCACCTCCTGTAACCAAAATTGTAACCACCTCCTGTAACCAACCCTGTAACCACACCCTGTAACCACATCCTGTAACCAACCCCTGCAACCAAACCCTGTAACCACCTCCTGTAACCAACCCTGTAACCACACCCTGTAACCACATCCTGTAACCAACCCCTGCAACCAAACCCTGTAACCACCTCCTGTAACCAAAATTGTAACCACCTCCTGTAACCATCTCCTGTAACCAACCCCTTTTATCGTGAGGTAACCTAGCCTAACCTAACCTAGCATATCTTCTGAGCTGCCCTACAGGTGTGTATATAGGTGTATTTATATTATTACTTTCTTTACTTCTGCGTCATCATCCATGTGTGAATGGTATCACTATGAGCGACTGCTCTGTAAGAACTTTTCAATCAAATTATAATAATCTTAAGTTCTCATATATTAGAAATGGAAAGGAACGTTATCTTCAGTGTTGTTTATGTAAAGAAATTCTACGGAATAGGTCCATTAGACGCCTGAAAGCGCATCGGTCGTGGTGTAATGATAAAATAAATTCTGCGAACTGGCTTTCGCTGAAGGACGATCAAGCAGAACATTCAAGATCACCTGATTATGAAAATACAAAATCGTTGGTACATCGTGATGAAGTGATCGCTGGCGGTGTAACACCTGTTTGTGAAGAGAGTGTATCATTGATCGCTAAAGAGGGAAAACAGGTACCCTACGTCGATTCATTGAATGAAAATGAAAGTATCAGTAAACAGAGTTTAGATTCGCGAACTGAAAATAATCGTGGTTCTAAGTGCTTTGAATTTGTGTCTCCGAATATTCAGCGTGACCCCAATGAGCTCGTAAATCGACTAAGGCTGATAATGATGTCTCAGGCATGCAAAGGAATCAAAACTCATGAAGATGAAATTCGATCAATTATTCAAGAATTGAAGGATGCAAGAGTTATAGAGTGATAAAATACCATAAGCAGAATATCGTGTAAAATTAGTTCGCTACGAAGCATCAAGATGAACAGAGAAACAGTATCTATAATTGAAAAGCAGTATCGTAGTCTGCGGGTTTTATATAGTTATGGAGAATTGCATAAACATTGGTTGGAACATCGCTGGACACATGTGGTGGAATAATACATATAGCGATCTGTAATATATTTCACATTCTAATACAGTCACATCTCATGTTCGATGTGCCTCAACTAGGGTCGCCAAAGCCGAGAAAGCATTCGATCAAGACAGTTTCATCATAATGATCTTCGAGTCCTTCACCTCTTCGCAGGAGAAGTAGTTACAAGAAGCTTTGGCTAATTGTATGTGTAAGAGAAATAAAAAAAGCGTGTGTAACTGGAAAATGGTGTAAATGTATGATAACTCAATAAAGGAAACTGATGTAAAAATTAAAAAATTTCTGATCGTTATTTAATATCCCTTTCCAGTCATTGAGTGGATAGCTGTCACTATTTAGGATAATTTGAAATTAATGACGGTATAGCGCAGAAGCTATCTAATCGGAAAATAGGTATATCGATTAACATTGACTAAGAGTTTCGAATCATGCTAACTTCTCAAATGATTCATGATAATGAAATCTATACTTTTTGGTCTACCCGTGATATAAGCTCCCTTAAGAGCAAATTGCAAGATATAATGAAAATATCAAACTTGTGTTCCGCATTAAGCATGGTTTTATTATTATATCTCTTTTTTAATTAATCTAACTTCTATTTTATTAATGCATCTATGAGTTGCTTCAACACTTTTATATTGCTGTTTTCCATTATAAAGTTGTATATTTCCTTTATATATATATATATATATATGAGGTTTCTTAGCATCAGAATATTAACTTTTATATTAGAGATTGTATTTGAATTATAATTTAGGTTGCCCTATAGATCGATTGCCATGCCTGCTCGCTGGTATAGAAGAGGGCTTTTATCTAGCAATTAAGCTGAATTTGATGGGATATGGAGCATAGGAAAATGAGGAAATTTTTAGGTGAATAATAAGGCTATTATAAATTGAGAAAATACTGATATTTATTAAATTTATAATATACACGTTATATCAAGATTTCCTAAATATTGTGTGCCTGTGTGAGTGTGTGTGTGTGTGTGTGTGTGTGTGTGTGTGCGTGTGCGCGCAGGTGTGTTTTCTTCTGTAGCAGAATTCTTCACCGCAGGCGCCTCCTCTGGCTTTTTTCCTCCTCCTCCTCCTCCTCCTCCTCCTCCTCCTCCTCCTCTCCTCAAATCATGAATAGTCGGATACCTGGAATAACAAAAAAATCAATTATTATATTGCCTCAGTAATCAGCTGATATAAAAAACATTGCTGGGAGATGTTATAACGCGTGTAGAAATGTTCTGCAATCTAAAATGGAGAAATGCAAACAGTTATAATTCCATTTCATCGGTCTCGTTACATAAATGGATGGTGATTTAGCATCCGGAGAAGCGTTCTGTATCTGAAATCAATACATGCATAGAGCTGACATTCCATTTTCATTTGGTCTAACACATAAAAAAACAAAAAAAAACTGTATGACAATATAGTAACCATGGATAAGTTCTATTATATGGAAAAAGCAGAATTAGATAAATAAAAAATTAATGAATTAACAGAATGATAAACATGAAAGCAATGTAAGCTCTGTATGCACTTACCTCCTTCATTGGCAACGGAAGATGGTTGCCTGCGTGAAAACTATTCCCCGCTGCTCGTTCGCATGTGTGCACGAGCTGCAAAAAAAAAAAAAAAACAGAATTAGATAAATAAAAAATTAATCAATTAACAGAATGATAAACATGAAAGCAATGTAAGCTCTGTATGCACTTACCTCCTTCATTGGCAACGGAAGATGGCTGCCTGCGTGAAAACAATTCCCCGCTGCTCGTTCGCGAGTGTGCACGAGCTGCAAAAAAAAACAGAATTAGATAAATAAAAAATTAATCAATTAACAGAATGATAAACATGAAAGCAATGTAAGCTCTGTATGCACTTACCTCCTTCATTGGCAACGGAAGATGGCTGCCTGCGTGAAAACAATTCCCCGCTGCTCGTTCGCATGTGTGCACGAGCGGCAAAAAAAAAAAAAAAACAGAATTAGATAAATAAAAAATTAATCAATTAACAGAATGATAAAGATGAAAGCAATGTAAGCTCTGTATGCACTTACCTCCTTCATTGGCAACGGAAGATGGCTGCCTGCGTGAAAACAATTCCCCGCTGCTCGTTCGCATGTGTGCACGAGCTGCAAAAAAAAAAAACAGAATTAGATAAATAAAAAATTAATCAATTAACAGAATGATAAACATGAAAGCAATGTAAGCTCTGTATGCACTTACCTCCTTCATTGGCAACGGAAGATGGTTGCCTGCGTGAAAACAATTCCCCGCTGCTCGTTCGCGAGTGTGCACGAGCTGCAAAAAAAAAAACGGAATTAGATAAATAAAAAATTAATCAATTAACAGAATGATAAACATGAAAGCATCATCTGATAGTGTGCTATTACCATGAGGGTAGTCAGGGTTATTTCTCGCAGTTAGTCCTACGCCTGAAATAAAAAGAATAGTACACGTTTAATTGATGATTAGAGGACCCTGATATAAATCGCGAACCTATGGTGAAGTTATTATTTACCCTGAAACCACTCAATGCTTATTGTGCTCGCCTCTGATAGGTTCCATTCTGAGGATAAAAATCTAGTCATTATGTCTTTATCCCAGTTGCAATCTTCTTTAATCGTTATTAACTCTTCTAGGAATATGATTGATTCCTTGTCTGGAATAATGAAAGAAAGATTTATAAACAATCAATGATTTAATTTAGCTTCTAGACTCTGTAAATGAATATTCGATCTATTACCTTCTTCAATAATGATAACTGAATCTGAAATGAAAAGAAAATGAAACTAAATTAAATAACATCTGTTATTCTTGTTTAACAAAGTTATATAATTTTATAAGAATGCATTTCATATTAAGGATATAAAAATATTACAACTCACCTGCCATTTTTGTGGTAATTCCCGATAATTCCTCTACTGAAGTAAAATGCTGCGACACAAACCAACAATTTCAATACTATTGCACTGAATACCATTGCACTTATTTCGGGAAAGCTATATATATACGCTTTCAAGTTTGGGAGGAGTTTGTACATTCGGGGTAAATATTAGAACCCTGCCCCTCCCCAAATAGGAAATAGCGAATGGCATTTATGCATCCTCCCCTACCTCTCAACCTTACGATTAGGCTCTTGGCATCAGCAGGCCAATGACGAGGGAGGCATTTACAGTAGTACCTAGATGGTGTTTTTACAAGGCTTAGAAGTAAATTGCAGATTATGTATAACAATTAATTATTTCGGCGACATTATTCATGTCGAGAACACAATTACATCCTTTCTCCGGTGTATGTGCATGTGTGTGTGTGTGTGTGTGTATGTGTGTATGTGTATGTCTGATATATTCATTTTTAAACCAATTGTTTCATGCGCACCCTATTTATAATCAGATTTATTTGAGTTACATCCATGAGATTCGAACCTGGATCCAATGGCTATTAACCATCGAAGTTACTTTTTATTTTCCCATCAATTTTCATGTTATTCTATAGATGGAGTACTATTTACGTTCTTAGCCAGAGGACTATTTATTTCAAATGATTTTTAAAAATTAGCATTAATTGCTGGCGCCCTGCATTGGTCATAAACATTGAACGTAAAAGAATGGAATTGATTTCCAAGTGGGATCAATTTAAATTTTCTCTAAGCGGTGTACATTCGTTATTACGGTTCACCAATTACGGTTATCTTTTCATTCTTAGCGCTAAAACCCTTTTACAAAAACTGAAGAATGTTCTCCTGCAAGCAACTGTAAATGAAGATATACATTAAATATTTCCTTGAATGGGAGATTATTTGGAGACCATCAATGTAGTTAATTAAATGCCCAGTTGGTCATCACTGGCCACATGCGAGGTTAAACGGTTGTGTGTAACTTTTGCATAGAATTTGGTCTTTTCTCCGAAAATTTGTTTGTTTCCTCTCTCACTCCCTCCCTCTCTCTCTTTCTTTCCCTCTCCTTGGTGCTTGCTTGTACATGTGTGTGTGCGGGTGTGTGTGTGTGTGTGTGTGTGTGTGTGTGTGTATGAAGCAACCGCTTCCAGAGTATACTTTTGAGTCTGAAATATTAAGTAATCCTCTATCTAAATATCTCACGAAAATCAGTTCGCAGATAGATCAGAAAAAAAAGCTAGCGCAAATGCTTTTAGAATATTAGCAGGTATTAAGAATAATGTATACGTAAATGAAGTGTTCCACCTAAATTCAAACTCTGTATCTTTAAGCCCATGAAGAAAATAAAAAACGTTTTTTGTCATAAGCAGTTCTAAGAAGGCGCACATTGTAATCTTAGTAAACGAGAGAAGAAAACATTCGTAACGCGATTAAAAACAAAGTGAAAATAAGTTTAAAGTATGAACGCATAATCTTTGTCAAGTAACAGGTGGTCGATCTCATCTCCCCCTTCCACAGACGACAGGTGTAGCGAAGCAGGTTAACAACCGTTAGGATAGAGAACCATCACCCCTTACTCCAGTTGTGTGGGCTGGGTAAACTTTATGTGACACTAATTTGTGTTACAACCCACAGTTTGGCGATTTCTTTTCGGAAGAGAGGGACCCTCATTCTCCGCTATGCTTACCTGGAAACAATTTATGTCGAGTGCCGATGGAAAACACAACATTATTAACAATGTCCAAAAGGGTTCACTAGCATTTGTTAGTTTTTTTTCAGAAGACTGTCGCACAGGATTTAATAATAAATAACTTTAAATAACCTTCATGTAACCTATGTCCATGTCAGGAACTGAGATCGCTAACATGACTGCTTGTCGGTGCACTCACACCCTTAAAAATCTCTGGGATGCCTTTCAGTGTTTTCTCTCACATAATCTTTGTCGAGTAACAGGAGGGCAATCTCAGGCCCCTTATTTATGCGGGTCATTAAACATGGCTGCATCCTTTCACATAACATCGACGCCGGTTAACCCTTAACAGATGTTCAATCCAACAACATATCACAGAAACCTCTCGAGACATGTATGCCCCCTTCCATAACACATAAACTTTGTCAAGTAACAGATGGCCGATCTCATCTCCCCCTTCCACAGACGTCAGATGTCACGACGCCTGTATCTGCAACATACATTTACAATAATTTATGGCTTCCATTAAAAAAAGCCCTGGGAATGCAAGTCGTTACATGTCTGTCCCTTCCATACCACCTGCAACATCTTGGGTGGTCCTCACACCCCCCTCCCCTCCCCCCTCCCACCGACGGCGGCGTCGCGACGTTATGCAAATTGATCTGGAAGGAAGGAAATTCTACTACTTACTTTATTTAGGCAATTAAAATAGCATATTAAACTGCAATATTTGTACTTCATTATGTCTCAAAAATAACATTTCATTACTCATATAATATTTGTTATAACGATTTTCATAGAATACAGTAGGCGAGTGTACCGAAATTATAATATTCAATAAACCTCTAAATAATCGTGCCACTCCAAAAACAAAATAGACGGGTTATTTACTAGGTGTTACGTAGTAAATTTTTGGAGAAAATACAAAAAGGTCATGTCTCAGACGTGTTCGTTTTGACACGGAATGACTCAACTGTAAATTCAACACCTGTAAAAGACTTCCATTTTGTAATTTTATTAGTTCCAGTAATAGTGAAACAGAACTACTAATTGGAACAACTTGGAACTTTTCCGTTCCAAGGAAGTAGTTCCATTAACACTGGAACGAACGAAACCGAGGTTTGGTGGAACTACTGCTAAATAGTTTCCACCACTCCATTTCGGAGTAGTCATGAAAATATTTACTTCCTTAGTATTGATGGAATCACTTCGAGGGCTTTACTGCGATGTGCGAGGAACTTTACTCTTAAACTGGATGTATTTTAATGCATTGCATTTGTAGTAGAGCAAATTGTATCGTATCAAACTAGAAGCCACATTGCGCGTGTACAAATGCCTGACCTCACAGAAACAAGCGGTCGCGTTTGATAAGGTTCTACGACGTACAGCAATTCATATATAACTGTAGCTTTGTATTGCTAATAATAACCGTATCAATTGAAGGTTAATTTTCAAAGAATAGCCATTTAACAAATAAAAAGCCTGTTTCAAATTGGGTAATTCTGAAAGTTGTGCTGCTCACATCAAGGAATTTTAATTTTAAGGCTAAAAGCCTCTGTAAATAACCGATTCAGAAAATTTTTACAGAGTTAAATTGCAATTTTTGCTGTATAGAGATAAGGCAATATAGCCTCATTAATACCGCTTCTACGAGGCATGGTAAGTACGAGTAGATGGAAATTGAAACAAAAAATTGGACTCTTCTCAAGGTAACTTTATTGGCATTAAATTATATCGAAAAAAAAGAAACGAAAAAGAAACTAGAGAGAACTATGCCCCTGTGCTCTTTTGAATATAAACGTACTTTCAACTGGAGCGTTCAATGCCTTTTTTAATTTTTCAATATCACTTTTACCATACAGCCTGAAATTTCTGTAAGTGATAGAAATTTGCGTTCATTAATATTTGAGTCAAGATTATGAGTTAGTTTATTAAAAGGTTTATTGAAATCAAGTGAATTAAATCTGAAATCACAAAGCACGTTGCATTGTGATACTTATTAAGGTAGAGAATGGGAGAAATTAAAAAGGGGCACTCGATGCTTCTGTAACGGCTGGAATAAACTAAAGAAATAAATAATTGATAACTACAAATTTTCTATGAAGTCTTGCAGTAACATTCCCAGTATTTATATCATTGCCATAACGTACAAGTACACATTCATTTAGCAGTGATAGAATATAAGATTGCTGTACTTATGGATAAGCTCTGTTTATTCATTAACCAGTCATAGAATATAAGATTCCTCTACTATTGGATAGACCCTTTTAGGCGATTACGGTGCACATCGGATTGACTCAGCAATCCAATCCGCTTCAAAAATTACGAATACGACACTTCCGATGCGGATAGTACACTGGTACGTCGAACCCACATTTATTCCAAATTCTGAAGGCCTTATTGAAAAAATGTATACCTCAAATTTGCGCTGCTTTTATAAATATGCAAAAACGGATGCACAGCGGGTATTATCACGTTATAGATTACAATATTGCAGTGATTTCGATATACACTAGCTTTCAGATACGGATTCTGAACTGAATATTGCTATACATCCTAACCGAGCGAACCAAATAAGCCTCTGCTGCTATCTGTAGTTCATGCAATGAACTCTGTGCTACATCAGCTCACCACGCGAGTGCAACAATAACTACTGACACAGAACTGACTCTAACGAAAAAGCACAATGCAGGAGCTGGTACCATGTCTGCCTTTAGTCCCGGAGGTCCCGTGTTCGATTCCGATGGAGGTATGTTATCTGGATAGGGCTTTTTCTTCGCCCTGAAACTTATATGTCATTTAACTCTAAGCTCTATTATCCTGGACACATTTTGAGTATCCTTTCATACATCGTACGATACGACTTAACGTTGGAGGTTTTCCCTTATCCTGAAAGATGAAGGTCTGGTAACTCTAACAACACCTTTGGCATATTAAAAGTAATTCTTTTATCGCATCATGTCAAACGTCTAAGTTTCAGTTCTGAGTAATTACAAATATACGCACACGCATATATGCCAGCCAATAATGATTATCATTACAATGCCTACGTTGCGATTCGTTGTTATAATATAAAAGAGTTTTATTTATTTTGTACTAGTAAAAATTATTTGAGCTAAAAGTATCCGGTTTTGCGGTTATATTAGACACATTACTCTCTACCTTCCTCATGGATCAGTTTTTGCAAAATCGAATTTTTGTCTTAGGGCGAATAGTATTTATTAGAGATTATTAGGTTGGCGGACCGCTTGGGGGCAATGTCATACGACAACACCCCAGGACTCCGATTGGCTACTAGTCTAGTAGCACTCATCGCATGGATAGAATCATTGCACAAAGCAGTCAATGCAACACTCTGCGATCCGTTTCCCAGAATTTGCGGTATAATTTAATATATAGAACGGTCACACCGTGCTTTCAGCTCTGCTTTATGAAATAACCAGCGAAGATTTCCATCACATATGACTCCTTGGAACATAGTATCATCTGGAAACGGCAGAAAATCTGGATCCAGTCGCGGTAAATGTGATAATCAACTCCAACGGCGCCAAATGTTAATGCAGATTCTGTTTTTCGCGTTTAGAACTCAATCTGGAAAATTGTCTGAACATTTCTATAGAAGGCGCTCTAAGAACGGTGCAACCTGAGAAGTACAATAGACGGCAAATTCGTCTACCATTAAGTGTGACGAAACTCTGGAAGGAAAACATTTTGAGATAGAATTAATAAC
>CM060947.1:145620736-145700736 GCA_030765055.1 Mantis religiosa | reverse complement strand
AAAGCTGCGAACGAGGCCCTCGCCGCCAAATTAAAGGAACAGTTGGCCGGCGTGAAGGATGACGTCATGGAGCTGGGCAAGCGGATGGGTCAAATACACGAGCGCGTCAAAGACCTGGCATGTCGCGTAAACCACCTGGAGGGAAATGCCGATAGAAACACCAATGCGTTGAACGCCATGGTAAAGGACATCGTCGGAAGAAGGTTGAAGGACCTGAAGGCGGACGTGCCGGGACGTGACATAACATCTGCGCGCGCCAAACCACCCAGTATGACGGCACGTCAACGTTCGAAGTCTTCCGCCGTCAATTCGATACAATGTTCAAACACAACAAGTGGTCACCAGAGGAAGAGCCCGCACAGCTACCAGCCACCAGTGACTGGCTGCAAAAATCCTGAACGTGGTCCAGACAGCGGCGGCGCCCAAGGACATTTGGGAGGCCCTGGAAGACCGCTTCAGGAGCCATCGCTTAGCCAAAGTCTACCGCAGCCAATTCAAGTCAAAGTCGCAGCAGCCAGGGGAGACTCTGCTGGACTTCGCCCTGACAAATTAGCAGCTGGCCAATAAAGCCTTGGTCAACCTCCCACCAGAGTTCGTATCCCGAGACGCTGCCTAGATGACAGCTACAGCGAATACCCGAACAATGATCTAAGGAGATCTAAGGCCAGTTGACGGACGCCGGCGAAGACGTAGTGGTGTGCGTTGGAGGTGTGGAGGGCCGGAACTCCAGGACAGGGAGATCATACGGAAAGCGAGGAGATGCCATCGTGGCTAGGGGCACGTCGGCGCCATTACCACTATCCCCTCGTGTGACACTACTCGCAGGCGAATGGATGGCAGCATCATTGTGGAAGGTTTGGTGAAAGAGAAACCGCGTGCTGGTGGACACCGGGGCAGCCATGAACATTATCAGACTCACGTGGCCAAGGGTTTGCCGACGAGAAATCCGAGCCGACCACACTAGCTTATGACGGCATCGGGCGACAACTTGCCTGTGGAGAAGGAGATTCTACTTACGTTGATCTTGCACAGTGTGCCGTGCATCAGTGGGTGTTTGTCGCGAAGGTTGCCGAGGAGGTGATATTGGGACTGGATATCCACAGGAACCACGAGGTGACTGGCAACGTCGGCAGGAAGGTCCTGCGGCTTAACGGAGAAGAAGTGATACTCCGGCAACCCGAAGTACGCCTTGGAATATGCAGGGTCATCCTGAGGGCAGACGTAGTTGTCCCCACGAGAAGGTAGGTGTTGGTGACAGCGCGACTGGAATTCCGGCGGACGAAGAACATGATGCTGGACCAGAAGACGCCTGTGCACGTACTTTGTGTAGCCTGGATATTGCTGCCGTGCCGAGAGGAAGTGCCACTGAGGCAGCTGGATCCAACGGATAACGACATCAAGGCCGGGCCTGAGTTGGGGACTAGTTAGCCCGTGGCCAGCGTAACAGCAATCGACGAAACTCAGGAGCGGGTGACGACGCAACATCTTGGGGACCGGCTGGAAGTTTTATTGGAGAGGGCCGACCGAACACCTGACCTAAAAACATATCGAGAAGGTTCGACAACTGCTGAGATAATACCAGCGCGTCTTCAGCCAGGGCGAAACCGATTACGGTCGCACGGAACGAGTGCTCCACCACATCGACACCGAAGACGCCCAGCCTTTTCGGCAACCGCTTACGCGCGCTCCGCTGTCGAATCAAGTGGCGGTACGGGATATGCTAGAGGACATGAAATCCAGGGGAGTGATTGAAGAGTCTGACAGCCCTTTGTGTTCCCTGTAGTTCTGGTGGCAAAGAAGGACGGCGAGCTACGCTTCCGCGAGGACTACAGGAAGTTGAACACTTTCACCAGGAAGGATTGCCACCCCTTACCACGGATTAACGACACCCTTTACATTCTTGGTGGTGCTCAGTGGTTCTCGACCACTGAAGTCGGGTTACTGGCAGGTGGCTCTAGACCCCAGAGGCAAGGAAAAAACTGCGTTCTCGCAAGCAAACGGTTTTGGCAGTTCACAGTTGTAACAGTACTTTTGGGTTATTTTTGAAGTATGAAAAGCTTATAAATTTATAAAAAATGATTATGTAAATAGATTTAATTATTTAAATATGTAAAAATGTATGTAATTGTGTGATTGGTCGAAGTAATAATTGTATGACGTAATATCACGTAATGTTTTGACGTGGTATTAAATCGGCCAATCACAAAATTAAGATACGGGTAACGATAGTTACGATAAATCAATAATCTTGGTATAGAGAGATTTTTGTTGTAATTGTGAGTGTGATAGTTGTGCAAGATCAAGGACATTTAAGTAATAGAATATGTTTGAATACAACAATGTAAGAATTTATCGACATGTTGGAAGTGACTGGGAAAGGAAGTTCAAGCAAAACGTAATCTAAATAATACATTAAATAGTTACAGAATTTGACTTCTCCGAAACGTTATTCCGAACCACGCCTGAAAAACACATGTCTCATGACTCTTATTTAGAATAAGATGATACAATTGGTGACCAGAGGAAATAGATAGCCGCAAAAACTCCACGAGAAGAGAAAGAATTGTGCGTCCAACATAAAAATCCTGTCCCAAATTGCGCCCGAACGTGTGACCGAATAGGATAAAGAAGAGTGGAGATTAAAACATCGTACAGCTACGTGGGAATATAAAACAAAAGGAGAAAGAAGAGAGAAGAAAGAAGAAAAAGAAAACTGGTTTAAGTGAGTGAAATTAAAATGAAAAGTAGTAGTAGTAGATTTATGTTGCTAAAAAATCAGAAAATAGTTAGAAAAATGGCGAGTAGAAAAGAAATAATAGTGGAAGGAGAAGATGGTGTAGGAATGAGTAGGGAGGATGTAGGATTAAGCAAAGATAACCAGTTAATGCTGGAAGGGATAACGAGGATGTTGAGTAATTTAGTAGCTAAAATAGGAAATGTAAATGCTAAAATAGGAGATGTAGATGCTAAAATAGGAGATGTAAAATCAGAGTTGAAATCAGAGTTGAGTGATGTAAAATCAGAAATGTTGAGTAATTTATATACTAAAATAAGAGATGTAAATGCTAAAATAGGATAGGTAAGATCAGAATTAAAGCAAGAACTTGAACAAAATATAAATGAATTGAGAGAAGAATTAGGAGATAAATTGACACAAAGTGTGAACAATTTAGAGGTTAGTTTGTCACAAAAGTTAAAGCAGGAATTGAAAGGTGAGATAGCACAAGAAATTAGAGAGGGAAGAAAAGAATGATAAGAGAATATGTAAAGGCTATTGCAAACAATAGAACAGAATAAGAATGAAAATTGACAGGAAATTATGGAATTAAGAGAAATAATTCAGGAAACTAGGTTAGGTCAGGACATTGTATGGTCAGCCGTTCCAACCGAGAACCGACCATTGCGCCCTAACCAGGCTACTTAGCTTTAGCAACCTAGAAGGCCAGGCAGTCCGTTGGGTCCAGATGCTGTAGGAGTACGACTTCACCTCTGAACATTGTTGAGGAAAGGGCCACGGCAACGCATCGCCATATCCCGAAGACCCTGCCCAGAAGGGTGCGCTCAATGCACTGGAATGGGAGAGAAGGAGCATGGCGCAGCTCTTAGAGTGGTCACGGCAGTGCCTGCAGATGGCTGGGATAGTGCAGGCCTGAGGAAGGAGCAGCTGGCGGACGCAAATTTGGGCCACTCTTGAGAGAAGTGGAGGCAGGAACAAGACCGACCTGGGATGACATTGCACAGAGGAGCGTTACATACAAGTCTTACTGGGCTCATTGAGAGTCACTGAAGACGAGAGTGGGCGTGCTGCTCCGGGTATGGGAATCATCCGAAGGAGAGACACAAAAAGAGCAGTTGGTACTTCCCCGGAGTAAGGTTCCGGAAGGCTTAGAAGAAGTGCACGCTGGTACTTCAGCAGTACAACCGGGAGAAAACCGGACGATCGACAACCTTCGACAGCGCTACTACTGGCTGAGGCTCCGAGCAGATACTGAGAGTTGGTGCCGTCAATGTCACGTGTTCGTGGCGAGTCACGGACCCAAACTATGAGCCAAGGTCAGCTGCAACAGTAAAACGTCGGAGTGCCATTCGAACGGATCGCCATCGACATAGCTGTACTATTCCCAGTGTCCGACCGAGGCAATAAGTAACAGATGGTGGTTGTGGACTGCTTCACCAAGTGGCCGGAAGTGTATGCCGTTCCGAATCAGGAGGTGAAGACGATCACAGACTGAATCGTGGAGCAAGTGTTGTGCCGATTTGGGGTGCTGTTAGAGCTCCACAGCGACCATGGCACCAATTTTGTGTCCGACCTAAGGAAGGAGCACTAGAGAGACTTGGGGTTAACAAGACCCGCACAACACCACTACATCCCCAAAAGGACGCCATTTTCGAAAGGTATATAAAGACCTTACAGGAACACCTGAGGTAGGTCGTGGCCAGCCAACAGTGAGACTGGGACGTCAAGGTGCCACTGTTCTTGCTGGCCTACCGCTCAACACACGAGACCACTATGATGACGCCAGCTAGCTTAATGTTCGGCCGAAAGTTACGCCTCCCTTGTGACCTGGGTTTTCGGAGTCCCCGGACGCAAAACAGCCAGCAACTGAGTATGTGGGGAACCTGGTGGGTCATCTCCACGACATGTACGAGATGACTTGTCAGAACACACAGTAAGCGAGCGACCGCATGAAGACCCCATACGACAGGCAAGCCAACAGCTAAGGGTTCTAGCTACGTGACATGTCTGGTTGCACTGGATTTCCCGGACCAAGGGACGCTGCCCGAAACTTCAACAGCTGTGGCAGGACCGTATCGGGTAGTGAAGAGGATTAACGACGTGGTCTATCCCATTCAGAAAGTGCCCGAATGAAGATGTTTTTGGTACACTTGGACCGTCTGGCCTGCTACGATGGTGCTGTTTGGGATGACTAGCCTTGAGGAGGGAGCAGTGTGACGAACCCGTTATCGTGATAGGCGGCTTGTGCACACAAAGGAACTGATAAAGATACCAGGGAGATAAAGGTCTGCCGAAACAAATGAAGTTAGATGAATGGAAAATTCTAGTGACATCTTGATTGATAGCGAACATTCGGTTCCTTGTTTGGTATAGAACAGTCTAGGCTTATCAATGGAGGTATATAAGAGACCGCCACACGCCAGCGGAGTAGTCGTAAACAGAGACGTAACGAGAGTTGTAATTGAAATTGGTTATTTCGAATGTGAGCTCTTTGTTGTGTTCAACGACCTTAGTAGAATGTAATTTTGTATGTGAGGTAATTCTGCTACTGTAAGGATTGACCAGAGTGTATTTCTAGGGAATTGCAGAACATTTTAAACTTGTGAAAACTGGACTTTTAATTCTACGAACCCACAAAGTCACACTATATAATCAAAATCTGAGGGCACATAGAATACCTCCCAAAGGTCCATGACGTCATAAATGATAGCGAGGGTACAAAGGCGTATAATATGGAAATGCAGGTGATGGTATACTGAAAAACCATTATCTTCACTAGTGATCTATATTTCCTCAATAGTGGTAGATACAACTTATCGTTGATACATGAACATAAAATCTATTGAACTCCGTGGTAGTACGTAAGGAAATAATCCATACCATCTTGATCTGCAAGGTTGCTGTCGTCATCCACACTTGCTTCTTCTTCTTCTTCTTCTTCTTCTTCTTCTTCTTCTTCTTCTTCTTCTTCTTCTTCTTCTTCTTCTTCTTCTTCTTCTTCTGCTTCTTCATTTCCTCTATAGTGCACAGAAGTTATTTCTGAAACTCCTGAGATGTCAAATGAAGTGATCAACCTAGGATCAACCTTGTGAGAATAGGTAGCTAATGGTGAGCCATTCACACATATCTGAAACGAGATAAGTCCATATATTAATTTGTGTAACTCAGGTTACTCACTGTTTATAACTTGCTTAGTGAAATAAACGTACTTTAAATTCAAGGTTTCCAGAATCACACATTGCATTCCGGAAATTTTAAAAATGACAAATAGTTGTTATTATGCAGCGAAAATTCTTAGTTCGTGTTTTGGGAGTATAACCATAAATTTGTTATTCACGCTAGGGCAAGTAAAATACCTAATTTGCAACAGGTACATCCTACTCTAAAAAAATTCACATAAGAAGAGAACGCAAAGTATTCCTACATTACAGTTCCTTTGACAGTGTTTCATATTCTGAAGAATATGAAATGGAATGAATCGTCTACTGAAGCGGGAAAAAATATAATTAGGGTGCACATCAATTTAAAAACCCTTTCCAAGATGCCATAAATATTAGAGAGATCACAGTCAGCGATATAAAGCCGTCTCTGTAGCGTAGGTGTGCCTCACGTTTAAGAGACCCCGTGTTCGACTCTCGGGCTGGTTGAAATATCACTTTTTCCGAGGTTCTTACTCATTCCGAAAAGTTAATGTTGGGTAACTTAAGCTCTATGGACCTTTTTCTCATTTGATCATAATTTCACCCAATTCATTTATCGTCCGATATTACTTAAAATTGGAGGACGTAGTATAATACTAAAAATGAAAGTATCATTGACAGGGTAGGAGCCAGGAAATGTGTCTTAAATAAACCTAAAAGTTTTTGGCCTAAAATCCTCTCGGCTGAAGATGAGAGGAGTTTTTTTCACTGACTGAAAAAAGTATGCCCGAATAACTACTCCCCGGATTATTACTCAGTTGCAAAAGTCAGCCATATCTGTATCAGCAAATAATCTATTTGGAAGTATATGGGCATTTTGAAGCAAGAATTGAGCACCCCTGTGAAGAAAATGGGCCTCCAATAAAACTGAATATTTATGCTACAAAACATCTGCACTTTTTCTGCGACTACGGTTGTTATATAGCGTTACCCTGTCCAGTCGCCCGACACTAACCCTATCGAACACGCATGGAGCACCATGTGAAAACTCATAAAGAAAAGAAGCACTGAAAACTGCTCTTGTAGAAGAGTGGAACAAAATACCACAGAGTTTAAAAAGCTTGTCCATTATTTGTCAAGGAATTAGAAGAGCTGTAGCTAAAGACTACCGTCGAAATATTGAAGCCATCACATTGTTATAGTATACACTACATTATTTTTCCTCAGAAATGTACAGTTTGTTTCATTTTTAAAAAAGTAACTTTTTTTTTTCAGAAAATAAAATGATGTTGAAGCTCTCGTCTGACGGTCCAGTAAATGTCTCCATTTCATTTTCAGAATATCGACTCCTTTTTGAGGTGTAGTGGCGTACGAATACTTTATGCGCTCACTATGTATTAATTACGTAGGTAATGCTATTCCACCCCCATTAACAGTATATTGTTCCTGCTTTTAAATACGTTACTCCGGTAAGTAGTATGAAAAGGCCTTTTCTAGATACATTTGCATAAATTTGCATAACGTCGCGACACCGCCGTCGGTGGGAGGGGGGAGGGGAGGGGGTGTGAGGACCACCCAAGATGTTGCAGGTGGTATGGAAACATGTCACAACTTGCATTCCCAGGGGGCTTTTTTTTAATGGAAGCCATAAATTATTGTAAATGTATGTTACAGATACAGACGTCGTGACTGTCTGTGGAAGGGGGAGATGAGATCGGCCATCTGTCACTTGACAAAGTTTATGTGTTATAGAAGGGGGCATACATGTCTCGTGAGATTGTCCTGAACCCTTTTGGACATTGTTAATAATGCTGTGTTTTCCATCGGCACTCGACATAAATTGTTTCCGACTTGACAAAGTTTATGTGTTATGGAAGGGGGCATACATGTCTCGAGAGGTTTCTGTGATATGTTGTTGGATTGAACATCTGTTAAGGGTTAACTGGCGTCGATGTTATGTGAAAGGATGCAGCCATGTTTAATGACCCTCATAAATAAGGGGCCTGAGATTGCCCTCCTGTTACTCGACAAAGAGTATGTGTTCCCTGAGTTTTTAAGGGAAGTCATAAATTATTTTTTTTTCCGCCCAAACGCTTTCCCCACCTCTGAATTCCCCCACCACTATTGAAAGAGTATATAAGACTCTCCAGCTTGGAGCGCTAAATTAGTTCGTGGATTCTCTCAGCGTTCTTATTTGCTATGTCTGATATGTCAACTCTTGGGAGTGAGTGTGCAGCGGAGGCGCATCATTACGCTTATTACCACAAAGAGTTATGCAACGGTCTTATGCATTCAATCGTTTGTAACAGACCTTCATACCATGATCAGATGTCTTCTCGGGAAGTATGCACAGAAAACTGCCCAGTCTACAGAAAGCGATACATGTAAGTATAATAGTGATTATTCTTTTTTTTCTAGAGAATTTAATGCCGTTTTATATTTAAGTAGAAAAAGTAATTTGAAACCTATTCGTTATTCCAGGCAAGAGCCGGTTCATGAGCAAGAACAAAGCGGAGTTGATGAGGTTGATAGATTCGCTTCAAGTCACGAGGCCATACACCACTCTGAATTTTGTAACGGTGATACGCATGCAACCCTGTGTACGCAGCCCGAGGCTCATGAACATATGTACTCTTACTTCCTCTGCAATGAGAAGTGTAGCGTGTACCAGCTCAGACAGAGACAATCAAAGTAAGTGACATTAAAGAAATTCACGACTCTTTCCTTACAGAATCGTTGAAATATATAATTCCATGTACAAAAAATACCATTGTTACAGGCTTCGAATGACAGTTCGAGATCCTAGGCCTGTCATTGATTGCGATACCTCCAGCGATGAGGCTGAAAAGGATGCTGTTACGGAGCGATCTACACAGCTTGTAGACGACTTCCTGCCAGATCAGGGCGATGAAATTACTGAGAATGTTACTCCTGAGCGTACCCCGAGCATACAATCCGAACGCCGCAAAACATCAATGTAAGTATTGCTATCATACAACTTAAAAAAAAAGAAACTCTTGCGTCTCTTAAGTGCTATTCTCTCAGGAGACAATCTATTTTTTCTCTCTTGCTAACACACATGTTATGTGCTCTGTTTCAGGACAGCTATAAGGAAACCTCGAAAAAAGGTACTTAAAAATAGCTTTGCGGATCTCCAAAGGCGGCTGACACTCTTAGAAGAGCGAATGACGTCTGCTGCTGCTACCCCAAAGAGGCATGCAAGTAGTTCGCGTGTACCAAGACGCCTGAACCTCTGAAAGAATTAGAGGGGACAGATTCGGGCTTCTTCATTAAAAATAACGGGAAACATGACATCGGCTACCATGCTCCACGACGTTCAAATATCCAAAAGTTACAGTGTTAACGTAGGACTAATCTTTCGTATTCCAGCTGTAATCATAAAGAATAGAGCCAGTGACAATTTTGTGTATATGTCAGTGTATGACTGGGAAATTATTAAAAGTAGGCTTCATGTATTTGAAGCATTCCTCAAAGAGAGAAACTACGTGTGTTGTGATTACAGTGAGAACATTGTATATTCCTTTAATGTCATCGTGTATATGGAAGATGAGAGGATCAGATTTCTGAATACAGTTCTAAACAGAGGTGAAATACTTTTAAATTTTAGTGAATTTTGTCAGTTAAAGAGGTTGGAAGGTTATATACAGAGACACTTAACGAATCTAACTCTCTGTAATGAAATATCATATGTAGGGACAAGGAGCTGGAGAAGGGCGGCATTGGAAATGTACAATGATATGAAATAAAACTAAATAACTTTTCATATTATATATCTTTTTATTCACCTGAAATCCTTGTTACATGCATGCTATATCCTGTATATCCTTCATTACAAGAATCATTGATGAAATTAAATTAATGACTGCATCACGTGAGTCAGAGGCTTGTACGTGAAAACTCTGTCATGTATTACCAGACAATACAAAGTAGTCTGTGCGGGTATATTTGCACTAGTTTCAATTTCAAGTCTGATATTGACAGCGCCATTTATAATTTCCTCAGGCTGATGCGAACAGTCTATGATGAACAATGGTGCATGCTTGAGAAAATCTTTTCTCTTCAATAGAGGGTAGTTTTCTTTCCCGTAATAAGAGTTTTGGAACTTTGAATACATTTCATATAAAGCTGCAAATCTAGAGTTCCCAAAGTCCAAGTTCATATCGTGATAGGGATAACACTCACTATTGAGATAAAGCCGCAAATTTGTTATGTTACAATGATCAAACTCGGAACAGTCCTTTGATGCATTATTTGTTCTTGATGTCTGGGCTCCCACTATAACAAATCTCGGCTTCTCCGGTTTCGAAGTTGTTGCGACGTTCCATGTAAATGATCTAGTTTGCGGAACAGCCGGCTGGGTATGTATATCCATTGTTCTAAATGCGATATGCAGTGGTCTGTCTGCCTTGACGATCTTGAGGATTTCTACCTTTTCAGTGTCAGAAAGGCGGATTACAGGCATCCTCCATTCGATGCGAGCAAGTTTAACGATAGCATTTCCTTCTCCTTCGGGTGCCAGAATGCAGTTCTTAGAGTCCTTAGATCGAATGAGCACCAACTCAAACTTGCTATTGAGAACGAGGTCCTTGTGGTCATCTGCAAATCCCAGAAGCATTGACAGGGGGACTACGGCATTGAATGCTCCGCTTGTTGAGTGCACAATATCCACATCTTCTCCAGGATAGCACCATCCGCCATTGATCAAACGATTCGATTCCATGGGATTGAGAGCTGCATAGTTGCGCATAGTCGATGTAATGCCTGGATTCCTTGTTCTATCTATACAAGTTCCATTCATGTCCAGCCGAATCTCATCAAACATAAATGCCAGGGCATTGTTAGTCAACTTCGCCAACGTAGCTGTTCCATTAGGCTTAGAAACAGATCCCTCAATGTAGAGATAACTCCGGTTAGGCAGAGTATATAAATCTTCCGCTTGACAAGGTATCCTAATCTCGTCATTAGCGTCCAGAGCCGATGTATTATACGGGAGAAACACATGTTCCTCTTCTTTAGCAATCTTATCCTCAAATGAAGGCGTTTCGGTCACGTTAAAGATGTCCATTACAGAATTCTGAAGCCCAAAGCTTCGAGGAACTTCTTGCTGCTCGATGTTAACACTCTAAGAGTCAAAGGGCGAGTACGGAGATTATGTGATTGTACTGTATTATATGCTTGCGACGGTTTCTCCTTCTAAAATCTATCCCCATTTCGTCGAATATGAAGACGTATGCTTATATCCTCGTTTCTAAAGTTGATGCTATCTCCGTTCTGATCGACCACACGAAGGGTGATTTGATCGATAAGATTAGTGTCTATTATAGGCAGGTAAATAGGGTTCGGAGGCTCTTGAGAAATGTGATATCCAGGCGGGACAGAAGGGAAAAATTCATAGATCGAGTGTCCTCTTTTACCATCGATGAAAGAGCCTGTCGCAATACTGCATTCGATTCGAATGATGCTCACCTTAAATATGTTTACTAGGAAATCAGATTCAGTCACCTGATTAGGAGCAATAACTTTGTTTTCACTGAATCCTAAAAGAGATCCAATAGAACGTCCCCTAGAAAAATCAATAGAAAAGGGGCACTTGATTTCAGCCTTCATTGTGTTATTATTAGGACGAATGAAGAAGTCGTTTTCATCAAATTTAAGCTTATCTTTGAGGTAAGTATTAATATCAGCAATTTCGTAAGTTCCAGGCGGAATATCGATGACCTTAAGAGTGTCATTGGAAATGTAATGGAAGAGATTATTGCTCTCGTCCACATTGGGAATGGAATAGAAGGTTTCAAAATTCAGAAGAGCAATTTCATAATTCCCGCGAGGATCAATCCTCAGAGGGGGATTCAGGTAGGTGGTAAGATCGGAATCATTCCCGCTAACAGCAATAGTGTAACTCATTGTGATAGAAATTGCAAGCACAGGTGTCCACAGATAACTGAGCTAAAGCTCTGAAATCTTCTTGTATTATACATCAGCTTAACTCCTTTGAGATAGCTTTCTACCTCTTTCGGAGGTTTCAAGTTTCCAAAGCTATCGAAATAAAACGCGATATCACCTTCCTTCTTTATAGCTACCCAATGAGTTCCTTCATTATCAGAGTAATCGAGATTGACAATAATCCTCTCTCGTTGATATGGCTTTGAAGGTAGCTTATCGAGCATATATACACCTCTAAAATGGGGAATTCTTAAACGACGAGCGTATAATGCAAGCTCAATGTTACTTAGGGCTTTTTCCGGGACAAGTATAGCCCCTGACCGGAGTTTTTTTTTGAAGGATGCTTATTCTGGGGCTGCTTCCTCCTCTTCAGACCATTTCCTTTAGTAGACTTATTTGCTTTTATGGCTCTGGCAATTTTGGAAGCAAGAGCTAAAGATGCGCCGAGCGGTAGCATTGGGAGAAAACCACCAGTTCTCTTCTTGTTAATCTTTTTTTTATTACTTTTTCTCCCTCGGAGACCTTTTCCTTTTGCTTCCATCTCCCTGTTATGTCGCGTCATTTCTGCAAGCTGTTTATCTGCAGCTTTCTTCTTATTCACTGCTGCTGCAATTTGAGCTGCACCTCCGGCTGCAGCCCCTAAGGCTGCAATAATTGGTATGAGAGGCAGAAATCCACCATGCTTCTTTTTCCGGGATCCTGCACCAATAGCTACCTTGCCCTTCATAATTGATGTTACCAGCCTTGCAGCCAACTTTTCCCCTAGGCTAGCGTCTGATGATTGAACTCTTTTCCAGGCCTTCTCTGCTAATATTTTATCAGCAATATTTCGCGAGGCGGAGTCCTTGCGCTCTGCGTATGCGATGTCGTGAAATTTACAAGCTTCGTCCAAAGAATTAATTCCAGGATCTCCTCTCTTGAGGCGTTTTTCTAGTTTTGTCCCTGGACCGCAATATCTGTAACCGGGTAAGTGTACTTCAAATGGCAGACGATTAATAAGGGAGTTAAGTATCCCTGATCCTCTGGAGGTCTTACTCCTCCTATGCACCATCATAAACTACTCTATTTTATGATTTGCCATCATATTTTATACAATTTTCGAATCTAACGTCTCCTGTTGAAGAATTTCACATCCATCAAGATACCCCATTTTCGCAAGTGTATATATAAACACTAGGTATGCACTTAAAATTCAGTCGTTAGGATGGAGCTTGTGAAGCAAGATTGCTCCCTACCTATTCAGGTGCTAGACTTTGAAAGTGATTTCAGGCGCGAACGACATGGGAAGCTATTTCCTTCTAACGTCAGAGCTCTTATTCTAGGAAGTTCCAGTGCAGGAAAAACCAATGTACTTCTGAATTGGCTGCTTCATGAGAATGGCTTGCGCTTTGAAAATGTGCACATATACTCAAAGTCCCTTTATCAACCAAAGTATCAATATCTCATAAACCTACTCGGAAACATTGATGGCATCGAAATAAAAACCTATGAGGATGGAGAAAGCGTATTACATCCCACCGACGTTAAAGAAAACTCAATATTTATATTTGATGATGTCATCACTGAAAAGCAAGGAAAGATTGCCTCCTTTTACAGCATGGGAAGACATCGAAACGTCGACTCAATATATTTAGCACAGTCCTATGCGAAAGTCCCGAAACATTTAATTCGCGATAATACCAATATGATTATTCTGTTTAGACAAGATAATTTAAATCTGAAACACATATATGAAGATCATGTAAACACTGACATGACATATACAGAATTTAAAGACTTGTGCAAAGGCGTCTGGGAGAGTGGATCAGAAGGAAGACCATTCGTAACAGTTGTTCCTGAATTCTCTATCAATGGCGGTCGATATAGGAATGGGTTTGATGTATATATTAAAGTAGAAAATAAGGAAAATGTCATTTGAAGTTCATCATGAGTATTGACAGGTTCGGAGCACGGAGAGCTCCCTCAGCCAAAAGATCACTTCAGCACTTTATCATTAACAGAGATGGGAAAGGTAATTATCAATTTAAGAACAAGAGGCTATGTATTGTCCAGGATCCTGAAGAAGATAATGACGCGAGCACTAAACGATATGTGGATGCACTCGAAAATAGGATGATTGTTTTCTCGCAGCAGAATACTGGGAGAATTGAGACAAACGTTAAGGTCATGATCAAGGATTTGGTTTCAAAGTATATTTTCAAAAGAGATCAAGAAAATAACATAGTGATTGATAATACCAGATTAAAAGTATTATTAGATCCTATTCATGATAATGATGTGGTAAATAGAAAGTTCTTTACTGAGTATATGAACTCTCGCATTCAGCCGCGAGATAATAATGGCAACATCATATTTAGCAAAAAGCGAATCATTGATATAGCAGATCCTGTGGGAGATCTGGACGCTGTAAATAAAAGATTTCTCCGAAGCATGATTATTCAAAAGGCAAACGAGACATGGAATAACTTAAACAAATTTGTTATAAGGGAAATTGAAAAACTTATAGACAAGAACCTGAAAACAATTAGAGAACATTTGAACAAGACAAACAATGCGATTGATGCACTGACGCAGTCTACAAAAGAAACTGAGGATTCGCTGAAGAATTCTATTACTCAAGCTAAAGAAGACCATCAAACACTAGAAAATAGATGTAATATGCTCTCAAGTGAAATGAGCAGGCAGAGCAAAGAGTTTGGCACCAATTTTGAACGTGCAAAGGCAGTTACCGAACAGATTGCTAAAACAGTGGATACATTGAAAACGAGGCTATCATTAATGAGAGGACATCTTGTTATTCAACTACAAGCGTTTCCTCCCAGGACTGTTAACGGTGCGTACATACTTTCTACAGCTGACAGATGCTATTCATTTACAATAGATGCAAATCTCTTATCTTGCACTATTGTAGTGCCAGAACAAGAATTGAGGAGCGGCGAACGTATACTTGCTCATCGCAAAACCGACATTACAATCTCAATAAACAAGGATACCATTAAGACCTTTCCTGTAATCATTAAAAAGGACGATCGCATATCATTCACTCCACTTACTAATCGTGCATTCGATCGTGGTGCTTTACACATCGAGTTAGTGCTGGAATATAAACTCTTACCAACACCGATGCTATAAATGAATGTAATCTCTTAGTATGAGACCATTTGCGCAATGGACAGTGAAAGCATAAGACTAAAGGAATCTATAGCCAAGCATTCTAAGGCTATACGTGAAAAGTTGAGGGCGTTAAAAGGGCACCAGTTTGATACCCAGAGAGTAATGAGCGAGGCTCTTCAACCAGTAACAGAACCGCTGCGTGATATCTTACAACTCCAGAAAAACAATACACCTACAACACCGGCGGAGGAAAGCAAGATAAAAAATAATGTGCCAGTTGAGGATGAGAAAAGAGAAAAAATAATTAGCTATCTCCAGAAAGTTCGAAAGAAGGACAGAAATGAATTAGATGCATCATATGGTATAAGATACGAAGATGGTAGCTACATGCTGGGAAACAAGATCATTGACTTTATTAATAATCGAATTCGAGTAGGTGAAGAAGCGTATGAGGTTACACCTGGATTAAGTGAACTCATTTTTAAGAGGATCCCTGAAATGCATGCATATACAGAAGAGGATCTGGATACTTATGGCAAAATACTGAGATCAACTCTAGTGCACCGGCGAAACTATAGCAAGCATGGACAGCTGAGGGGGGGCAATTCATACAAGTATAAAAGTGTTATACGTCCATTAGTGAAGAAACACAAAGGTTTAGGATTGGAGTGGAAGGAGCATCGTCCTGGCGCAGAGCAAGACTACATCTATTGGAACGACCCCAACGACCTGGTAAATCGCCTCAGGCTTCTAGTTGCATCTAGGGACGCAGGAAATAACAATCATACCCAAGAAATTAGGGAGATAATTCAAGAACTGAAATCGGCTAAAATTATAGCATGACCCAAGTAAAGCAGCATATAGCTAGTGAACTTCATGCTCCTGCACGGAGGAACTTTTTACGACGCAAGATCATCAGTAAAGGGCTACATGATCTGGTGCAGATCGACCTGGTGGAGATGATACCGCATGCAAGAATAAATAAGAACTTCAAATATATCCTTATTGCAGTCAACTTCTACTCTAAAATGGCGTATGCCAAGCCATTAAAGACCAAGTCGGGGCTCCAAGTTTCAAAGGCTATGGAGGATATATTACATGACATGAAAACACCTCCCAGACATATACAGAGTGATAATGGGAAAGAATTTTATAACAAACACTTCAAGAATTTAATGGAGAAGTATAATATCAATCACTACAGTACTTATACACATGTCAAGGCTGCAGCCGTGGAACGGTTAATAAGAACATTAAAGAATATGATGTATCGAGAGTTTCTATCCCAAGGTTCCTACAAGTGGCTAGATCTCTTGCCTAGAATCATTGCAAAATACAATGACACTTACCACACCACTATCCGAATGAAGCCTCGTGAAGTGCAGAACAATGATCTTCTTTTGTCTGTTTACAATTATGATGAGCCGCCAATAGAGAAGAGGAGTGCCAGAAAGTTTAGTGTTGGTGATTATGTGAGGATATCAAAAAATAAAGGACATTTTGAAAAGGGGTTTGAACCAAACTGGAGCGTTGAAATCTTCAAAGTGGCTAAGGTGAAGCAAACCAATCCCGTCACATACATTCTAAAGGATAAGGACGGCGAGGAAATAAAGGGAGCTTTCTACGGCCATGAACTTCACTCATCATTATTTCCCAACACTTATTTGGTCGAGAAGATCTTGAGGCACCAAGGAAACAGGATTCTTGTGAAGTGGTATGGATTCCCTAATAGCCAGTGGATTGACAGGAAGGATTTATTGTAAAAAAAATCATAGTGAAATAAAGAACACTGCATCTCAAAACATATATGTATGTTTTTTATTTTCTGAAAAGTTCCTATCCCTTTAAGAATAGTATTTACAATAAAATAATAATAAATAAATAAAAAATATACATTTATACATATATACATATGTACACTGAGATGGAGATGGGGCATCCGAGTTATGATGAAATGTCTCATGAAGACCTGAGGGAATAATGGCCCCACGCAAGTGTTGCATGGGAGCCATCAATAAGCTTGCGCTTAGTGTCTCCTCCGTGCAATGCAATTTTATTAATTTCGACCGTCGAAACTTTATGTTTGGTGCTTCTGAAGCAAATTTGTTTAGCCAAAAATTTTTTATTCAAATCCAGCAGGCACTCGAAATATTTCTCAAAGGTGATTGTTCGCATTCCACCTTTGGTAATCCCCTTCGCCTTCATAACCGTTTGTTTGTCATATTTATAGCTGTAGAGCTTTGCTCTGAGACCAACATATTCGGTCATCACCCTTCCACCCAATTCATCTTTAAACAACCCAATCTTTTTCTTATTGGCCGGCTTTATCCCATATACATTATCGGGTGCATAATTTGAGGTATCAAAAAGGTGGGGATGCATCTTCATGAAGTGGTATATATCGGAACTTGTTTCCAGAATGAATGAATCTGTGTCCATATAATCCAGGACAAGATCATTCAGATGGGGTTTCATTACATGATAAAAAAAATCATACATAATAAATTTTGAGATGTCTAAAATCGCCTGACCAATATAGATTGGCTTGTTCATGAGGATCTCCTCTCTAGCCAACTCTATGCCAACCAAGTTTTCATGGAAAAGAATGCTCCTTATATACGTTGGACGGGCCGTATATTTCCGCGCTTGCTTCCAGGCAGTTACTATACGGAAATCACGGTGGTTACGCACGTTTTCCATAAACTTGCCGTACACAGCGTTGTTCATTTTCTTCCAGAGGTTTTGACCAAACTTAGAAGTTTCCCTGGCTCGCTTATTGGCATTAAGGTCAATATAAACCTTAAGCCATTTAGCTTGGTCATACGATACCACCCGATGAATATGTCTCAATATCAGCCCTAATTCTAAGCACTGCTGCAAGGTTTTATAATGCAAGACATATTTGCTTTTGTCAGTGAGACTTGCAATCAGTTTCTTGTATTGGCTGCCGGGTGGTATCTCACTCTGGGGGCAGAGAGGAAGATCATTATGGGCATCGTGGAGATGGTCAGGATACTCTAGATCTACTTCTAGAACATATCCTGTCTTGGAGTCCTCGGGGATCCTAGCGAAGTTTATGCTCTCTATTTCATTCCTCTCAAGCCATCTCAGGTTGCCATGCGGTAAAGTTTTTGCCATTGAGCACCCATATAAGTTATTCGCATCCAAATATGCTAGAAAGTTCCTTTTTTGATCAGGCTTATAGTCTACCATATATTCATGGTTGGCTTTGGAGTAGCGCTTTGATGCTGTGCAAAGACCCCCACGAATACCTTTCTCGAAAAATTCTAGCATACTGGGATCCGATAGTAACTCTAATTCGACTCCAGTTGTTTTCAGCATGGCGTCGAAAGCTAGTGATGGTAAGGTGTAGTACCATGCTGGGTCCAGATGATACATCTCCAGTGACAAGTCTCTAAACTTTTCAAAAGCATCCGCTAAAAGAAGCGTATCTGTCTTCAAATAAAGATCACTATATTCCCCGAGATTCTTTATGTTGAATGTGCTCCACACCTTAAGCGCATGGGCATATTCCTCTTCCGAAATACCATCGAAAAGCTCGATGGGTGGAAGCTCCTCTTCTTGGAGCTTTTCGACAGAATCTAGATAAGTATATGGAAATATTCCCTTGCACTTCATTAGCTGCAGGTGTTCTGGGTTCGAATACTCGGCATTAGTGACCTTGAAGTCATCGTCATCTAGCATATCAGCTAGGTTGGATAACTTATCATCAAGAAACTTGTAGCTGTCGAGGAACCTGAATTCTAAGCCCCTATACCTTTTGCTAAATGCAATATAACGTTCAGATGCTATACACGAAATGTTCCCATTGTCATAAGCCATGTGCCTTATCAAGAAGTGGCTATCATAATTGCTTAAGCAATGAAAAAAAATTGGAATGAAGTTCGGCAATTTCCTATTCAAATTGCAAGCATTATGCGCCGCTCCGAGATATGCTCCAGTGATATGGCAATGGTCCCTCACCCTGATATCATCTATAGCAAAACCTTTCCTGCATATATGACATTGATCAGCATTGGCGAAATCCTGCTCATTCAGAGGTGTCATTTGCAGTGGTATAATTTGCTTGTATACCTCAATGACTTCATCACCAATCTTCCTAAGTTCAGTGAAGAAGTCATCGAGTGCATTAGCACCTCTGAAGAGCTTAAATCGTGACAATGACTGGTCATGCCTACATATAACTTTCAACGCTATAGATATCGCCTCATGCTCTTGTATGGATCGGGTCCAGCTCTCTGCGTCTGAGGGCTCGCATGAGTGAACCTTCCTCAAAACAGATTCGATATCTGCATAAATAACAAAAGGTACCGGAGCAGACTTGGAATATGCATTAAACGATAAACTCTCACCCTGCGCAGGCATTTTGAGTGTCTGACATTTATTGCATTTCAGTTTATGCAATCTCAAGGCATCCTCATTAGGACACCTTGTCATGCATGCCTCGCATAGCCACATTTTCTTGCATTTTGCAGTTATCTGACTTCTAATAAGCCTCGATATGTTGGTAATGAGGCAGTAATGAGACTTATCACCATCATCGATGATCAGCAGGTTAACATGACTAGCCTTCCTCTCTGATGGTTTGCGAATAGACTCCACCGAGTTGTTGGCATTTAGAGCAAATACAGCTATAGATACGTCAGGATTTTGCTTCTCAAATCGTTCAATTTGATCAATTGGAAATGGGAATGTAATTTGCTCATAATTGAATGCTTTGAATAGCAAGTTCCTAGGGTACGATGATGGAAGGCATCTATTTTTCTTAGCGGGAAATTTTGAAGCCAACATGCACCAAGCGAAACAAAAATCATCATTATTCTTAATGTTAAGAATAGCCTTCTTCCTCCTGATGCATGCAGGCAACTCAATATACCCTGAAGCGCGAAGAGGATTATATTCTGCTGCGCTGTTTACTAGCGAGCGGATTGCGAACAAAGTCTTTGAACTTGCTTGGCCTTCAAAACAGGCTAGGTTTTCTAAAATTTCATTTTTCATTGCACGGAAGATATCATCCACGTTAGATGATTGCTGGATCTCCTTAGTCTTGGAATTAAAATAAACCGATTCCACGTTTTCATGGTCAGGTGTCTGAATTAAGTATGAGACGTTCAGTGAACAACTCATCTTTAATCCGGATATGCTCCTCTTTAATGTGGATTCAATTTCTCTAATAACGAGACTCTTGCATTCCTCCAGAAACTCGCTGGGGACCATTATTCCCGCCGTATTTTCAATTTTGCTGTTGAAGATACGGCCCTTGAATGCTGACTCGATAGTTTTGCATTCTAGGTCAAAATGATCATTTCTACATACCCTTTCTGCCGGTGATGATGATGATGATGATGATGAAGAAGAAGGAGATGGCCTGCAGAGACCTGAAGGCCCCGCCACTGCTTCCTCCTCCCTCGGGTTTCCTGTGTTCCTGATGGATGCGGGAGGGATGTGGTCTTCTTCGCTGCTGGTGTGACGGAGCCTCTTCGGGTCTCGCACTGAAACCTCTGGTGCTGCTGGACGCTGGAGATCCTCCTGCACGGACATTGGTTCACCATCTTTAATAAAAGAAACATGTAGCAATTACACAATAATAAAGAAAAACTAGACATATTAGCTACATATATTCGAAATAACAATAAGACATCCAATGTGCTAATAATAATAATAATAATAATAATAATAATAATAATAATAATAATAATAATAATAATAATAATAATAATAATAATAATAATAATAATAATAATAATAATAATAATAATAATAATAATAATAATAATAATAATAATAATAATAATAATAATAATAATAATAATAATAATAATAATAATAATAATAATAATAATAATAATAATAATAATAATAATAATAATAATAATAATAATAATAATAATAATAATAATAATAATAATAATAATAATAATAATAATAATAATAATAATAATAATAATAATAATAATAATAATAATAATAATAATAATAATAATAATAATAATAATAATAATAATAATAATAATAATAATAATAATAATAATAATAATAATAATAATAACAATAATAATAATAATAATAACAATAATACTAATAATAATAACAATAATACTAATAATAATAACAATAATACTAATACTAATAATAATAATAATAATAATAATAATAATAATAATAATAATAATAATAATAATAATAATAATAATAATAATAATAATAATAATAATAATAATAATAATAATAATAATAATAATAATAATAATAATAATAATAATAATAATAATAATAATAATAATAATAATAATAATAATAATAATAATAATAATAATAATAATAATAATAATAATAATAATAATAATAATAATAATAATAATAATAATAATAATAATAATAATAATAATAATAATAATAATAATAATAATAATAATAATAATAATAATAATAATAATAATAATAATAATAATAATAATAATAATAATAATAATAATAATAATAATAATAATAATAATAATAATAATAATAATAATAATAATAATAATAATGAGATGGAGAAGGAAGAAGAAGGAGATGGAGAAGAAGGAAGGAGATGGAGAAGAAGGAGAAGGAAGGAGAAGGAGAAGAAAGCGCAAGCAGTATAATATGCATGTATATGCTAAAGTACACATTAATGGAAAGAATGCATGCTTCTAATTAATGAAAATAATTTGTCAAATGCACTTACATTGCATGGGATGTAACAGCTCGCAGAGCCGGATCCTGTACACGCAATTGGTGCAACCGCACCATTCGGCTTCGGGATCAGGCATTGGTCCTGGCTCTGAAATCAGAGAAATTAATCATATTACTAGCTTAAAATCCTGTAAGATTAAATATAGTGAAAAAGCTCTACTATCGAGAATGATATAATTGAAAAAACACACACAATGATAGCTAATGGCAAATTACTTTTCTTATATTCCAATATTATTACACTACAACCTGCTTTGCGAGACTAAAAAGTGCTTGAAGCATAAACCATTTCATTATACTCTATTTCTTAGTTGGCGGATGGCTGTAAATGTAGATAAGCGTATTGCGCATTATATGCCTTTGATATATATCTTTCTAATATATAAATGATACAGAGACTATGTTTATTTGAAACTATATCCATTTTGTCAATTACAGTTATTCTTTATCTGCTATACAACACATATGAGACCAAAAGTTAAAATTTAAAATGTAAAATTTGAAAGTAAAATAACTAGATTAATATATACAAAAAATAACTATATATGTACTTGAAGATCTCAATTAGAGAATTTATTTGAGTATAAATTCGCCTATGTTCAGGCCCTTAGTTTAAAAGTTACAATAGAGTGACCTATGTCTTATCGAGCAGGAGATGCGGTGGAAAAACTAATTAATAATTACCGCAATCTTCTGAAAGAAACTCATAGTTGCATGCAATGGGGAAAGTGGTAAAAAGTACAAATACAAAACAATGAAAAGAAATAATTACCACAATCTTCTGAAAGAAACTCATAGTTGCATGCAATGGGGAAAGTGGTAAAAAGTACAAATACAAAACAATGAAAAGAAATAATTACCACAATCTTCTGAAAGAAACTCATAGTTGCATGCAATGGGGAAAGTGGTAAAAAGTACAAATACAAAACAATGAAAAGAAATAATTACCACAATCTTCTGAAAGAAACTCATAGTTGCATGCAATGGGGAAAGTGGTAAAAAGTACAAATACAAAACAATGAAAAGAAATAATTACCACAATCTTCTGAAAGAAACTCATAGTTGCATGCAATGGGGAAAGTGGTAAAAAGTAAAAATACAAAACTATGAAAAGAGTATTGCATACCTGCATTAGTGTTTTCAAGCCATTCAAGTGCAATCCTATAGCCGCAATTCCGACAGGAACATTCATCATCTTGAAAATCTGTGGGCGGTGGAATGATGTAATCCACCCCAGGCAATATTGGCGACGCTTGCTCGCTGTCGGGAGCTTTACGCTTTCTGCCGGCAAGGGTCAATTTATTTACCCAATTTTTTCTAGGATGCATCTTGTTTTCCTGAAATAATAGAGATTACGATATAATTATGAAGCAATGAGCATTTTATAAGTTAAATGAAGCAATGAGCATCTTATAAGTTAATAATGTCGATTGTGATTTGAACAAGAAATATTCTTGAAAAATGCACGCAGATAAGAGAAAATTCCCTTCAATATATTTTCTTGCAAATAAACACTCTCTATAATTATATCACTGTAATTATAAATGAATCGCTTACCTTTTTATAAATGAAGTCTGGATGAATATCCCGAAGAAGGAAAAATTGCTGTCTGATGGGTGTTGGCTGTGCAATAATACAGACTGAATAATTCGTCTATCGGGCAATCGTTTTTATAGCGATTTCAAAATCCTCCCCTCCACTAGTCTAGCGAGCCCTGTATAGAGCGTTTTGAGACTTTCGATTTTCCCTCTCCCCTCTGTCATCCAAAGATATTTCCTTTTCTACGTGCGGTACAGTCTGAAAAAGATGTTATAACTGCAAATGACGCTTCTCCTCAGTACATTCGTATACATGTGAGTGTGTATGACTATGTGCGTATGTGTACGTGTATGTGTGTGCATGTGAGTGTGTATGACTATGTGCGTATGTGTACGTGTATGTGTGTGCATGTGTGTGCGTGCGTGTGTGTGTATGCCTGATATATTCATTTTAAACCATTTGTTTCATGAGTACACTATTTATATTCAGATTTATTTGAGTTACATCCATGAGATTCGAACATAGATCCAATGGCTATCAACCACTGCAGTTACCTTTTATTTTCCCATCAATTTTCATGTTATTCTATAGATGGAGTACTATTTACGTTCTTAGCCGGAGGACTATTTATTTCAAATGATTTTTTAAAAATTAGCATTAATTGCTGGCGCCGTGCATTGGTCATAAACATTGAAAGTAAAAGAATGGTATTGATTTCCAAGTGGGATCAATTTAAATTTCGCTAAGTGGTGTACATTCGTTATTACGCTTCACCAATTACGGTTATCTTTTCATTCTTAGCGCTAAAACCCTTTTACAAGAACTGAAGAATGTTCTCTTGTAAGCAACTGTAAATGAAGAAATACATTACATATTTCCTTGAATGGGAGATTATTTGGAGTCCTCCAATGTAGTTAATTAAATGTTCAGTTGGTCATCACTGGCCAAATGCGAAGTTAAACGGTTGCGTGTAACTTTTGCACAGAATTTGGTCTTTTCTCCGAAAGTTTTTTGTTTCCTCTCTCACACCCTCCCTCTCTCTCTTTCTTTCCCTCTCTATATGAAGAAATACATTACATATTTCCTTGAATGGGAGATTATTTGGAGTCCTTCAATGTAGTTAATTAAATGTTCAGTTGGTCATCACTGGCCAAATGCGAGGTTAAACGGTTGTGTGTAACTTTTGCACAGAATTTGGTCTTTTCTCCGAAAGTTTTTTGTTTCCTCTCTCACTCCCTCCCTCTCTCTTTCTTTCCCTCTCTATGGTGCTTGCTTGTACATGTGCGTGTTCGCGTGTATGTGCATGACTATGTGCGTGCGTGTATGTGTGTGTGTGTGTGTGTGTGGGTGTGTGTGTGTGTGAAACAACCGCTTCCAGAGTATACTTTTGAGTCTGAAATATTAAGTAATCCTCTATCTAATTATCTCACGAAAATCAGTTCGCAGATAGATCAGAAAAAAGAAGCTAGCGCAAATGCTTTAGAATATTAGCAGGTATTAAGAATATTGTATACGTAAATGAAGTGTTCCACCTAAATTCAAACTCTGTATCTTTAAGCCGATGAAGAAAATAAAAAACGCTTTTTGTCATAAGCAGTTCTAAGAAGGCGCACATTGTAATCTTGAGAAGAAAACATTCGTAACGCGATTAAAAACAAAGTGAAAATAAGTTTAAAGTATGAACGCATAATCTTTGTCGAGTAACAGGTGGTCGATCTCATCTCCCCCTTCCACAGACGAGAGATGTAACGAAGCAGGTGAAGAACCGTTAGGGTGGGCTGGGTAAACTTTATGTGACACTAATTTGTGTTACAACCCACAGTTTGGCAATTTCTTTTCGGATGAGAGGGACCCTCGTAGGAACTGAGATCGCTAACATGACTGCTTGTCGGTGCACTCACACCCTTATGCTCACCTGGAAACAATTTATGTCGAGTGCCGATGGAAAACACAACATTATTAACAATGTCCAAAAGGGTTCAGGACAATCTCACGAGACATGTATGCCCCCTTCCATAACACATAAACTTTGTCAAGTCGGAAACAATTTATGTCGAGTGCCGATGGAAAACACAACATTATTAACAATGTCCAAAAGGGTTCAGGACAATCTCACGAGACATGTATGCCCCCTTCTATAACACATAAACTTTGTCAAGTGACAGATGGCCGATCTCATCTCCCCCTTCCACAGACAGTCACGACGTCTGTATCTGTAACATACATTTACAATAATTTATGGCTTCCATTAAAAAAAGCCCCCTGGGAATGCAAGTTGTGACATGTTTCCATACCACCTGCAACATCTTGGGTGGTCCTCACACCCCCTCCCCTCCCCCCTCCCACCGACGGCGGTGTCGCGACGTTATGCAAATTTATGCAAATGTATCTAGAAAAGGCCTTTTCATACTACTCCGGTATATGGGTGATTTTTAATTAATTAGAGCCAAATGAAAAAATTTAATGCCAAGACCTAGATTTGAACCACGGATTAATTCCTCAATATAAATTTACATAAAAAATATTCAGCGATAAATTCCTGGTATTTAAGTACTTCCAATAGTCAGTCGCCACAAATGTTTATCTCGAATATGAGAACACTAAGTGGTCTACCTGGAAAATGTAATGAGTCAATTGGAGAGTTTAATGTCAGGACGGCACGTTGGCCATGGTAGCTCAAGGGCTAAGAGCGACTGGACGGCAACCAAGAGATCCATGGTTAAAATCCCGACAGTGGCATTGTATTTTTTAGTTTGCTCTAATTAATACCATTATTACTCGAGATATAATACTCTTTCCAGAAGTAGCAACATGGTGCCATACAAATCTTTCAGCTGGCTAGTGTATGCAGATAGCACTGTTTCTGAGTATTAACACTGAATTTAAGCATGTCTTATAAATGAACTAATGAATAGTCGCCATCCCTGAAAACAGTGTTTTACCCCGAAACCTGATATTAGACATTGACTTTGAATGACTGCAATAAAAAGAGTATGCAAAGAACTGCATTAGCCTTTTGTTTCCTATTTCAAAATGGTGAAGATATATCCGGTGCAATTAAATTAAATTCTTGAATACTTGAACGGAAAATGTTTGGTAATGAACACCTGAGGTCCCAAAGTCTAGCATTATACGCCAGCTTAAGATCTTCTTTAGGTAACAGACGAGAATCTGACTCAGTTTCGGTACGTGGAAGATGTATTTTGTTACGTTTCTTCATAAACTGCTATTTGTTAATTCTTCTGGTGTTCAACATATATCGGGATTACATGGTATTGATATAAAGTAGATGAAACGTCTGATGGAATTTCCATTACGGATTAATATAACGGGAATATAGTACAGAACAGACTGACCATCAAAACATTAGAATGTCTTACCTGTCTGACGAATGAGTACAGCTGCTACGGTAGGTCGCTGGTTTAGAGAGATTAGAGAGGACGGGAATATAGTACAGCACAGTCTGATCACCAAAACATTAGAAAGCACTACCTGACGAATGAGTACAGTTGTTATCGGAGGTGGTTGGTTTAGAGAGATCAGAGAAGACGGGAATATAGTACAGTGCAGTCCGATCATCAAAACATTAGAAAGAATTATCAATCTGACGAATGAGTACAGTTGTTATGGGAGGTCGCTGGTGTAGGGAGATCAGAGAAGGCCGGATAAATGGTGCAGTACACTCTGACCATCAAAGCATTAGAAAGCATCACTTCCTTGACGAATTAGTACAGTTGTTTTGGGAGGTCGCTGGTGCAAAACGATCAGAGAAGGCGGGAATATTGTACAGTACAGTCTGACCAACAAAATATTAGAAAGTATTAACTGTCAGAAGAATGAGTACAGTAGTTATGTAGGGTCGTTGGTGTAGGTTGATCAGAAGGGGCGGTATAGTCCGACCATCAAAACTTTAGATATTATTACATGTCTGACGAATGAGTACAGTTGTTGTGGGACGTCGCTGGTGTAGAGAGATCAGAGAAGGCAGGAATATAGTACAGTACAGTCTGATCATCAAATCATTAGAAAGTATTACGTGTGTGTGGAATGAGTACAGTTGTTATGGAAGTTCGTTGGAGCAGGTTGATCAGAGAGGGCGGGAAAATAGTAAAGTACTGTCTGACCATCCAAACATTAGAAAGTATTACCTGTCTGACGAATGAGTAGAGTGGTTATGGGAGGGCGCTGTTGTAGAGAGATCCTCTAACGCCTTAGTGGGTGCTATCTGAGACATATTTTCTAATTGTGCATTGACTTCTGATTCCCATAAAATGTTCAGAAACATTTTTCTAGAAATTTTATTTGACCGTCTTCTACTAATAGACTATTTAGAAGGGTGGTCTGAAAAGTTCAAGGCTTGACCCAGGGATCGCGGACCCAAGGTAACGAAAAAGGCTCATGATAAAATTCCCCGTAAAAGAAGGTTTCACAATACAGAAAGAAAGAGTGTTTAAGAGGATGTAACAACAAAAGTTGGACTTCACATCAAGGTGATACTTACTAAGGCAGTCAATGGGATAAATTAAAAAGAGTCACTCGAAGTTCCTGTAAGGGTGGAATAAACTAAGAAATAAATAGTTGATAACTACAAATTTTCTATAGAATTTTAACAACAACATCTATTATCTAACCACAGCAAACTAAACTTGTTGTACATTACCATAAACGTAAATAAAAGCTCCAAATGGATTAGGAGCAGTTACATTACCAGTACTCATATTATTGTTATAACATACAAGTACACAAACCTTCATTAACCACTGACAGAACATAAAATTGCTCTACTTATGATTAAACTCTCTTTAGCGATTAAGGTGCAGATCGGATTCACTTGGTAATCCAATCCGCTTCAAAAATTTGTAAACGAGAAGTAAAAAGTAATACTGACTCAAAGTCGATCGCATTTTTATTCCATTCTGTAGGCATTATTGAAAAAATGTAAATCTTAAATTTGTGTTTTTTTTTTATAAATATTCAAAATCAGATTTACAGCGGGTATTATTACGTTATAGCTTACAATATTGCAACAACTTCGATACATATTTGGTTTCAAATACGGATTCTAAACTGAATATTGCTTTACATCCTAACCGAGCGAAACAAATAAGACTGTACTGCCATCTTTAGTTCATGCAGTGAACTCTGTGCAACTTCAACTCACCACGCAACAATAACTAGTGACAAGGAACTCACTCTAACCCAGGGGGTGTCAACTGGGATAAGAGATTCTGAATCCGCATTAAGCTTCTCGAAACTGTCGTCCGACAGATTGAGCGCTGCACATCAACTTTAAAATCTGTCGGTGTCAACCAGTGTCAACATATGTTACTCTTTACACAATTTTAAAATCTGTCGGTGTCAACGGTATCTAAGCGAAGCCAAATTAAACGTGAAAAATGATCATCAATTTGTAAAATTCGCAAGACTTATGAGGCCTGCGATGCCATATGAGCAGCAAGATGTACTTTTACAAAGACCTTTCGGTAAGTAAGATGTTAGCATAAAGTTAAATACCGAAAATTAATATCATAAGTTATGATTCATAACTTAACCTGAATTGTACCTTCATACACTTTCGTTTGTAATTAAATTCTTTAGATTATGTAGACCTTCATAATGTATCAAGAATGTTTTACATGAAAAAGCATTAGTTTCATTAACCTTGTTACTTAATTACTAATGCAAAATCACTGTATGTCTGCTTTTTTTCAGCTACCTCATCATCTTAGGCTACCAGGAATACAATGGCAGTAATCAAAAGTTTCGCATGATTAAAAATTTGGTGTTTATTGTTTTGGTGATCTTCAGGAACATTATTAATGTAGAACAAAGCTTTCTTTCTCACCTTTACATAAATTTAATGTGGCTTATCAGATATTTCTTAATGTTTGAGTTTCAATTCAATATCAGTAGAAAATTAACAAAAACTTTGAGGAGTGTTGTGACCAGTATGTTCTAAATTTCCAGGAAAATTGTTATTTTAGGCAGTTTATTGGATATATTCGTTGGTTTTGTGTTAGAAGTTTTAAATTTAAATATTTGAGTCATATATAACAGTCCATGTAAGGTAAGTAATTTACAGTTTAAATTACTGCAAAACTAGCTTTCCTAAATTACAGCTATTTTGTAATTTTCATTTGATTTCCATGAGTTAATATAAAACAACAGTAAGCCAGTGAAACACCATTAATATTATTCAGTGATTCCTTCAATATTTAACTTTGTTCTGGAGGTGGGGTTAATTTAATCCATATAATTAGCTGTCATCAGAGACAGAAATACTTAAGCAATTGCTTTTTAGCTTTATAGACATATCTTTTTGCATGTTGTTACATATCTTTAATTCTCATGCTGTTTGTACTAACATGTGTACAACAAACTGATACACGAAGATTTTAAAAAAAAATTCTTACATCTCAGACTACATTTTAGATGAAATATTTGTGCATTTCAGCCACAGTGCTCTTTCTGGATTAAGTAATCTAAAATATATGAATTGTTTATAAGGATGTATTTGCAATGTTTGGAGGCAGCATCTGTTTTTGATAATGATATACTGTTTGCCTTGTGTATTACATGCTTCGCTGTGGCATTCTAACCCAAGTATGTGAATTTTCAGATATACCGAAACTGTGGCTGGGGATTTGTACAGAGTTCAATTCCCTTTCATTTCTGTAGAATTTCTTTGTTTATAATTGGCATTACCTTTGTTTACATATGATCTGGATAAACTTCATGAAGAATTTAAATTATTAATTGGTAAGAAAAAAATTAATAAAGGATCAACATTTATTTTTATTTCAACTTTTTCAATTATTATATATAATAATTTTATAGGTCTTTTAAATTAAAATCTTCGGGTAACATGCTTGAATATGAACTTTTATAAAGTTTTTATTTAAATTGCAATGACATTTTGAAGAATTAGGTCCTTTTAACCTAACTGATCAGTGTATAACTACATTAGTGATAAAGAATCTCATAGTTTTTAACAGCAAATTAAAATATGATCTGAGATTCGATAAATTCAGTTTGTTTTATCTTGTTTAATGTAATAATCACTATGTAATATTCTACACACTACACCAAATAATGTCTGAATAGACATCTTAGAAGAGATCTAGTGGGATTAGGATTGATCTTGTAAAAGCTTTAACCAGTTTTAAGTGCAATTGTGCATTGCAAGAAATTATTAAAATGTCATTGTGCCATTGTCATCATTATATGCCATTTTTACATTTATTTCCAGTATTCCACTTATTCTCAAAATATGTAGAATGTCAGCTGCAGCTAGGACATAGAGAATGGCATGTTCTCAAATTAGTAAAGCTTCATAATAAACAATAGGTAGGTGTAGTGATATTTAGCATTTTGCAGCATTTATAAATTTGCAATTTAGAATTTTATAGCATTTTGAAGAAAGTTTGAGTTAATTTTTGTTAAATGATGAATATTAATATTATTTATATGAAATTTAAAACACATTTATGAAGGGTTATTAACGACGGTGAGTTAAGTGTGCATGTGTCAATTTATTTCACATTAATTTAGGTTAAAGCAATACGCAGAAGTATAGAACAAGCTGATACAGACTAAAGCATATTGCATAACACAAAAAAGATAAATCCATTATAATGTAGAACACAATAAACCGAAAATGCACTAAGTTATCCTAGTTTGATTCAGTAATGCTGTTGAATGAAGGCACTGAACATATTTAAACACTCGATTCTGTCGTTTGAATCCTCCTGCCACTCACAATCATATTACATTTACTGAAATATCTTTCAGCATCTACACTGTTGGTACCATCCCAAATACATTGCACAGCT
The DNA here is from genome assembly GCA_030765055.1 of Mantis religiosa. NCBI lineage: Eukaryota > Metazoa > Arthropoda > Insecta > Mantodea > Mantidae > Mantis > Mantis religiosa. Next base: position 145,669,672 of record CM060947.1, on the reverse strand, counting down.
ACCCGGGCAAACTCTGGGTATTGGAGTTTAACAGCCAATGTGCGTTACATGCAGTGATGTAAAGCCACATAATTTTCAAAAGCAGATATAGCCACACCTATATAATGCACTTATTGTTTCATTCCATAGAACAGATAAGGGATTATGGACTGTCAAAAGAAATAATGCTTGGATGTGTACATTTTAATTAGACCTATTAACAGCTCAGTTCCGGCACTTTCACAGCATAATTAAGGCCACAAACAGCAGTAATTGTTCTGAGTGTAACATTTCATTGACTTTCTTATGTGACACTCATTCAGTTGTATGTCATAACCTGAGAGGTTTACACTATGCAGAGAGCACCAATTGCCATCTTAGTAAATGTATAGTTTAAAGTCTTAAAGTAAGCTATTTACCAAAACAGTTGCTGTACCAAGCAAATCATACTTCACAGTCAGATAATTACATGAAAATTTGTCCTTTGGAAGATGCACTTTGCATTACAATTTATTTTTAAAACTGCTTATTTTCTTTTTTCAGCATCTATTACTGTGCTTATACATGTCATTAAAGCATTTACAAATTCAAGACTGTAATATTCCTGTGTTTCAAAGACAAAGTTAAGCTTAGGACAATTTTAAATGAATGATACAGTTTTTCTGTTCTTAATATTCTTCTTAAATTCATTGAACTGTATTTTACATTCAAATCATAATCATTTATACTGCATGTGTGAATGATAATCCATCCAAAGTGATTAGAAGTATATAAAATAGTCTTTTATTCATTGTATGTCTTTGCCGCATGTACTAATTTGTGAAGATTTACTAATATCATGAATCAATCACAAATTTCAGGTTTTTCTTTGAACATTCTTTTGTAAACTTGTGCTGAAAATGATGTATGTACTATAGAGCTTTTGAAAATCTTAGTAAATATAAACTATTAACAGAGCTTCTTTGTTTTCTATTTAAAGAGATAGTGCTATTTTTTGTACATAGTTGTTTGTATCTTCACTTGCAGTTTATATATACATTTCTCCAATAATGTTTTTCGTTTTTTGTTGTTTTTTCCTTTTGACACTTTCCTTCCAGGGAATTTTTCAACATTATTCTGTGTACAAATAAACTGCATTACTCATGCCCCTGTGATAACCTTTCCCGTTTTCCAGTACCTGTAGAATGCATTGATATAGTGTCAGGTTTTATTGTAATTATCACAGTAACAAGCACAGGTAACAAGCTTAGGAATTCACACTTCAGGGAAACGAAGTACAGGTGTTTTGTATAACCTCGACAGCACCTTGAGTAATCTCACTCTGTCAAAGTTGTAATTGTTTATTAAAGACCTACTTATTCATTTATTACATGAATATAAAAGCTATAATGCTTAGTGGCAACAGGAAAAAGATCAAGTTTGGAAGTGGCTTCTGAGACCTTTTTTCCGTTTAATTGGTCTAATTCTTTCGAAGTCACATCTCGCACAGTGATGAATAATTCACGCACATTTACTCAGCATATTTAGCGCGTATTATGCTAATATGTGATCAATGAATTGTGCCTTAAATTATTCATTGGTGCACGAGCTTAGGCTTAGAAGGATGTTGGATTCTATCAGTCGCTGAACACGGTTTGGAAGGGCGGGGGGAGGCGAATGTAGCATAACTTGGTCGAAATAGAAGGTCACTGCATTTCCGACGACATGTTGGTTAGTTCAATTAGCTGGCATCGAAAGGTTCAGGAGGAGCGTCCTATGCGTCTTCAGTTTTTAACACGGAGTTGAGTTTCTGGTATTAATCTGTGCTCTAACCAAAATAGACAATGCACTAAGTGGTACCATGTCTGCCTTAAGTCCCGGAGGTCCCGTGTTCGACTCCTGATGAGGGTATGTTATCTGGATATGGCTTCTTCTTCATCCTGAAGCTTATATGTAATGTAACTCTAAGCTATATTATCCTGGACGCAATTTAGCCTTCTAACAGTGTTTGCGCCATATTCATATTGAGAGCTAATTTCGGTAACTTAAGTGAAATTTGAGACAAATATGAAGCTATTCAGACCCAAATTGCATCTCTTGTGGAAGCGAAAACTGAATTAGATAGGCATGCAGAACACAAGGAGGAAACAAGAAACAGTTACATCGAATTGAAGGCTAGGTTAGCTGAATTAACACAGGATCATGTACAGCAAGAAAATGGTTCTGGACATTCGCAGCACACAGTGCAGTCGCAATCGTCACAAGCAGCTAAAGCTATCAAACTGCCTGTGATACATATACCTAAATTCGAGGGAGATGTCACTCATTTCAAACATTTCTATGACAAATTTACAAGCTTAGTGGTAAACAACCAAGCTTTAGCTGATATTCAGCAGTATCATTACTTACTTTCCTCTCTCAAGGTACAAGCTCATTCACTAATACAGAACATACCTGTCACTAGTGAAAATTTTGATGTAGCATGGGAGCTCATATGCTCACGCTATAACAATAAAAGACTAATAGCTACAGCTCATTAAAGAAATTATTAGCACTACCAGTAATGCATAAGGAAACAGTAAATGAACTACGTACCTTGCTCAACCATTTTCCAAATATCTTGAATGCCATTGAAGCATTAAAGCTTGAAGTGCCTTTGCATGAAATCATTTTAATGCAACTTCTAGAACATTTCTCTGACACCACACGCAGAGAATGGGAGAGTGAAATAGATTCTCAAAACTTCCATTCTTTGAGGGATCTTATGCAATTTTTAGAAGCAAGAGCACACTCTTTTGAATTACTTGCTAACACTGCATGTAACAAGACGGTAGTTAAGCCTAAGACTGATTTACACTCTGCTAAGCCCAACAGCAGAGACAGTAAACAGTCTTACTTATTCACGAGTGATCGTGTATGTCCATTTTGTCAGTGCAATCACATGCTACATAATTGTGATAACTTCAAAAACCTTAATGTGCATAAGCGTTGGACTTTCATTAAATCCAAGCGCCTTTGTGCCAATTGCTTTGCTCCTAATCACATGTCAAGTAAATGTAATCGTGCCTCATACTGCAATTGTGGCTCATTCACTCACAGCAAGTTGCTTCATGATAGTAACAGAGAAAATGCTTCACGTGCAACTTCATCTACTCCTGTAAATGATTCTACTAGAACGATTTACGCGCCATCTAGCTACTGCTCTTTAAAATCAAAATCCACACAGCAGTTTTAGATTGCCACCACACTAGTGCAAGTGGAAGACAGACATGGCAATCTCATAAAATGTAGAGCATTCCTCGACTCTGCCAGTCAATCCAATTTCATAACTGCAGATCTTGCGAAGCGCTTACAGCTTAACAAGGTGACAGCTGATACGCCTATCAATGATATAAATGGCACCATTTCTACGGCCACCTACCATGTTCAGGTCAATCTGAAATCTATGGTACATGATTTTCAGACTAAAATTGAATGTCTAGTACTTCCTTGTATAACAGGAATATTACCTTTCACACATATCAATTTGTGCAACTGGAATATTCCTTCTAGCATTCCATTAGCAGATCCTAGGTTCAGCATTCCTGATGAAGTTGAAATCCTAATCGGAAGTTCCTTATTCTTCGAGTTATTGCATGGGAAAACCTTAAAGAAACAAGGACATCCTATACTAGCCAGCACAGCCCTCGGTTGGATAATATCAGACCCTATTCCAAGGTCATCATACAAGTACAAGGCTAAGTCTTCGCCTCAGCATAATTTCTTCATCAGCACTGATAACCTTGACACACAGTTAAGATGTTTCTGGGATTTGGAAGAATTTCCTCAGCATGTTCTTACTAAGGAGGAAAAGAGTGTGAAGAATACTATGTAAAAACAACCACTCCTAATGCCGATGGTAGCTTTACAGTTCGTCTACCCGTCAAGGAGGACAAAAATCGCTTAGGTGAATCTAGACAGCAAGCCATCAATCGCTTTATGCACTTAGAACGACGTCTTCAGAACGACATCTTACTTAAAGAATATTACACTCAATTTCTCTCTGAATATGAATCCATGGGGCACATGAAGCAAGTGTCACCACCAAAGGAAAGCGAACCTTGTTACTATCTTCCGCATCATGCAGTTTTCAAACCTTTGTCTACTACTACTCGCACCTGAGTTGTATTTCATGCATCTGCGCAGTCATCTTCAGGATTATCCTTGAATGATGTGCTGAATTTGGGTCCTACTATTCAGGATGACCTTACCTCCATAATTTTACGCTTCAGAACTTATCGCTGTGCATTCTCAGCTGGCATTTCTAAGATGTACAGGCGAGTGAAAATGCATCCTGATGATCCAGATCTCCAAAGAATAATATGGCGAGAAAACAAAGATGAACCTATCAAGGACTACGCTCTTACTACAGTCACATATGGTACCAAACCTGCATCCTTTTTGGCCATAAGGACTTTGCATCAACTAGCTTCAGAGGAAGAGGCTAAATATCCACTAGCTTCTCAAGCTATGCGTGAATCCTTCTACGTAGATGATTGCTTATGTGGTCATAATGATCTACAGCAAGCTTTACATATTCAGAGGAAGCTACTTCAGATGTTAGAGAGTGGCGGATTCCCGCTTAGTAAATGGTGTTCTAATCATGAAGATATTTTAAAATCCATTCCACCGGAACACAGAGAGACACAACTTCCACTTTCATTGGATAGCAGTGAAAATGCGCAAGCTCTTGGCCTCCTCTGGCATCCTGGAACGGATCAATTCCAGATACAAGCCAATCCATCTCTTCAGGATAATCTAAATTCTAGCTACACCAAACGAAGCATACTTTCTGTCATATCATCTATTTTTGCTCCTATAGGCCTAGTGAGTCCTATTGTCATAAATGCCAAGATGTTTCTACAATCTCTTTGGTTGGAAAAACTCGGTTGGGATGAATTGATACAATCTCACCTCAGCAAACAGTGGCTAAATTTCTGCGAGACATTGTCCATCATTCATGCTGTACGTATTCCAAGACATGTCCTAATCACAGGTACATTAAGGGACATACAAATACATGGGTTTTGCGATGCCTCAGAAAAGGCTTATGGTGCCTGTATTTATCTTCGTTCTATGAACAGCTGCAATGAAGTGAAAACCAGACTTCTTTGCTCCAAATCCAAGGTTGCACCATTAAAGAAACAAACCATTCCTCGGCTCGAACTTTGTGGTGCTTTACTACTCGCTAAACTTTACAAGGTTGTCGCTAACCTTAAGCTGCAGACTTCAAAGAACTATCTATGGACGGTCTCTGATTGTTCTAGCATGGATTAAATCCAACCCCCACAAATGGAAGACTTTTGTAGCCAACAGAGTTTCACAAATACAAGAGTTATCAGAAACTACTGTTTGGCGATATGTAGCTACTCAAAATAATCCAGCAGATCTCATTTCGAGAGGAGTTTCGACTAAACCTCTTGCCTCAAATGACTTGTGGTGGAAAGGTTCTGATTGGATCTCACAACCCTTTGCATCTTGGCCAGAACAACCCAAACGATTAGATATTCAAGATGCCACTGAGAAACGCACTACTGCATGCTTGATGGTCACTACAGAAAGTGATGATATCATTTCTCGTTTTTCAAAATTGTTACGCCTGCAGAGAGAGACAGCATACACGTTGAGATTTGCATTCAACTGTAGAAACAGCAACACGAGACGGCAAGGTTCTCTCTCAGCACTTGAGCTTCAACAGTCGTTGCACTGCTGCATTAAACTTGCTCAACAGTCAGCTTATATCACAGAGTTAACAGAACCTAATGATAAAGGACACGTTCCTACTAAAAGCTCATTGAAATATTTGCATCCATTTGTCGACAATGAAGGTTTACTCCGAGTAGGGGGAAGAATTGACAAGGCTGAAATTTCCTTCCAGTAAAGACATCAGCTCATCTTACCTCCTAAGCATCATCTTACCAAGCTAATTATTGAAAGTGAACATGTTAAACTTTTGCATGCTTCCAATCAGCTACTTACCTCTTCTCTTCGACAACGGTATTGGATACCGAGAATAGGAGAAACTCTTAAGTCAGTCCTACACAAGTGGCTGCCGTGCTTCAAACTCAAGGCCAAGGGAGCTCAACAATTAATGGGCAATCTACCTACCTACAGAGTGACTCCAGCTAGACCTTTCCTACGAGTTGCAGTTGATTACGCTGGTCCATTCTTCCTACGTTATGGCTCGCCTCGCAGCAAGAGTCAGGGGAAGGCCTACATAGCTATCTTTGTTGTTTATCCACAAAGGCAATTCACATTGAGTTGGTTTCAGACATGACTTCCGATGCTTTTGTTGCTGCCTTACGGAGGTTTACAGCTAGGCGAGGATTGTGTAAAGAGATCCTAAGTGACAGTGGCACAAATTTTGCAGGTGCTAACAACAAACTTAGAGAACTTAGACTACTTTTGCAATCTCGCAAGCACCAAGAGATTGTACAAGACTACGCTTCATCTAATGAATGCACATGGCATTTTATACCACCTAGCTCACCCCACCTTGGAGGATTACATGAGGCTGCAGTGAAATCTATGAAATATCTTCGTAGAGTAATGGGTACACCTATGAACAATTAACCAATACTTCCTTCCTTTCTCCAGGTCATTTCCTCATTGGAGAACCATTAACATCCATACCATCACCTTGTTCTGACAATCTGAATCAGTTACAGAAATGGCAACAGCTCCAAGATGGTCTACAACATCTGTGGCAGCGGTGGTCAACCGACTATCTACATTCACTCCAGCAGAGGCAAAAGTGGTCCAGTTCCAGTGAAAATCTTAAGGCAGACACCATGGTCCTGCTAGTGGAAGACAATTCATCTCCTCTGCATTGGGAACTTGGAATCATCACTGAGACTCATCCTGGTGGTGATGGTTTAGTGCGGGCAGCTACAGTGCGAACTTCTAAGGGTGAATATAGGCGTCCCATTGTGAAACTGTGTCCTCTGTCACTTCAAGAACAACAGTGATATTTTTCAAAGTGTGTCTATGTTAAATTAAAAAACTGTTCAGTTTTTTGGGCCCCAGTATGTTTGCGCCATTATCGTCACTTGTTCCGGCGGGCGCATGAATATTTCACTTGGCGCCGGTAATGCGGCCAGCTGAACATGTTACTCGCCAGCGCGCAAGAAAAGAGGCTTCTTCTTCCGTTATAGTTACAGACATGTTGAGACATGTGATGTGCTTCGTTGTGTGGCTGCGTGCAGCTGTTGTTGCAATGAAAGAACCGTTTTAGTTTATCTCAAATATTAAATGTATTGTTGTGTTCTTCATGATTATTCACATAAGAAATGTAGCATGTGCAATAAATTTATCTAGTGATATGAATACAGCTCTATCGAGTACAGTCCACTAAATCAGTTTCCTTGGTTACAGCTAAAATCAAGGTGGTCCTCCGCATTAAATTAAGCACGACACGAACAAAACATTAGAAAATATTACCTATCTGACAAATGAGTACAGTTTTAATAAGAGGTCGCTGGTATAGAGAGATCAGAGAACACGGGAATTCAGAAGAGTACAGTCTGACTATCAAAGCATTAAAAGGTATTATCTGTCTGAGTAATGAGTACAGTTGTTATGGGAGGTCACTGGTGTAGAGATATCAGGAGAATGCTGGAATATAGGACAGTACACTCTGACGATCAAAATATTAGAAGGTATTACCTCTGTGAAGAATGAGTACAGGTGTTATGGGAGGTTGCTTGTTTAGAGAGATCAGAGAAGACGGGAACATAGTACAGTACACTCTGACCATCAAAACATTTAAACGTATCACCTATCTGATTAATGAGTGTAGTTGTAATGGGAGGTCGCTTGTGTAGAGTGATCAGAGAAGGCGGAAATACAGTGCTGTACAGTCAGACCATCAAGACTGTCGCTCCAGTTCATCTCTATTATCTTGTCACATCATCCGTCACCTGGCGCTCTCTTTCAAGTTAGAAGTGTCGCGGAGTGACTCAAGTCTGGTACTCCATTTTCCTCTGAGGAATTGTTATCACGGGTCATAATTTCTCTAAAGCCTTAGTGGATGATATCTTAGATATATTTTCTAATTGTACATTAACTCCTGTTTTCTATAAGATTTTCCATAAGTATTTTTCTGGAAGTTTTCTTTGACAGTCTTCTACCAATTGACTATTTATTAGGGTGGCCTGAAGGGATCACAGCTTGACCCAGAGATCGCGGCACTACATATATGATCTTTTTTCCTTACGTTGATACACATGTGAATAGACCCTGAACTCATTCCAGGCAACAGATGACTATAGGCAGTTGTATGAAGCACTGAAGGTACGCATTGCTTTGAAAATGTACGCATTCAGCTATCGCGCTATGATAAAATTCTTCGCAGAAGGTTTAACACTTACAGTGACGAAAACTCAATGAAACAATGAAACCTGCACTTCAGTTGAAAGTGATAATTATTACGCAATAACTGAGGTAAATTATAAGTCTATCGTTCTTCCAGTAACAGCTTGGATAAGGTAAATAAGCAAATGGTTGATGACTAAAATTTTTCTCTGTTTCATTAGCAACATCAATTTCATTCTTTAACTACATGAAAGTGAACTTGTACATTACCATAAAAGTTATATTAACTTTTATATATCTCCAGATGGACTAGGAGCAGTAACACCACCAGTATTTACATCATTGCAATAACATACAAGTACACAAACCTTCATTATCCAGTCTTAAAATAATTCTGCTTATAGATAAAAGCTGGTAGCCGCTGCTTGCAGATTTATTCCATATTCTGAAGGCTTTATTGAAACAAATATAGAAATCAAATTTCCCCTTATTTTATAAATATTCAGGAAAATTTGGCACTCAGGTATAATTACGTTGTGGTTATCCTGAAATATGAATGTCTGGTAACTCCAAGCTCTATGTACCCTTTATTCATTTAGAAAGCGGCCCTCGTAGCCACGGACGTTAGTGTTTACGTCTCTAGTGTTCCGCTGCGTTGAGGGTCGAGAGTTGAAGTAGCGCCTTGGGCAGGGTGTTCAGGTGTATTTTATATATGTGTGAAACTAAAGAAAACAAATAGAAAACTAAACAGAAACAATAAAAAAAACCGTTAAATAAGTAAAAGAAAAATAAAGAAATATAATTTCAATCATCGTCCATTATGACCTAATGTTGGAGGTTCTCCCTTATACTGAATGATGAAAATCTGGTAACTCTAAAAAACACCGTGGCTTATTCAAAGAATTCATTTATCACGTCATGTAAACGTCCACGATTCAGTTCTGAGTAATTATAAATATACGTGCAAGCAAAATACCAACAATAATCATATTAATTACAGAGAGATCAGAGAAGGCGGGAATATAGTAACAGCAGAGTGCAGTCTGACCATCAAAACTTTAATAAGTATTACACATCTGACGAATGAGTACAGTTGCTATGGGAGGTCGCTGGCTTAGAGAGATCAGAGAAGACGGGAATATAGTAAAGTACACTCTGACTATCAAAACATTAGAAGATATTATCAACGGACGAATGAGTACAGTTGTAATTGAAGATCGCTGGTGTACAGATATCAGAGAAGACGGGAGTATAGTACAGTACACTCTGACCATCGAAAAATTAGTAAGTAGTACCTATTTGACGAATGTAAACGTCCACGTTTCAGTTCTGAGTAATTATAAATATACGTGCAAGCAAAATACCAACAATAATCATATTAATTACAGAGAGATCAGAGAAGGCGGGAATATAGTAACAGCAGAGTGCAGTCTGACCATCAAAACTTTAATAAGTATTACACATCTGACGAATGAGTACAGTTGCTATGGGAGGTCGCTGGCTTAGAGAGATCAGAGAAGACGGGAATATAGTAAAGTACACTCTGACTATCAAAACATTAGAAGATATTATCAACGGACGAATGAGTACAGTTGTAATTGAAGATCGCTGGTGTACAGATATCAGAGAAGACGGGAGTATAGTACAGTACACTCTGACCATCGAAAAATTAGTAAGTAGTACCTATTTGACGAATGAGTACAGTGGCTATCGAAGGTCACTGGTTTAGAGAGATCAGAGAAGACGGGAATATAGTACAGTAGAGTCTTTCAAAACGTTAGAAAGTATTACCTGTACCCTTTGCTCTATTAAAAAACCGGCCCTCGTACCCACGGTCGTTTGTGCTTATGTCTCTAGTGTTCCGCTGCATTGAGGGTCGAGAGTTGGAGTGCCGCCTTGGGCAGTGGTGTTTATGTGTACTTTGTATATGTGTGAATCTAAAGAAAAGAAATAGAAAAATAAACGGACAATAAAATAACGATTAAACAATCAAAAGGAAAATAAAGAAATGCAATTTCATTCGTCGTACGATATAACTTAATGCTGGAGGTTTTCCCTTATACTGAATGATGAATATCTGGTAACTCAAACAAACACCTTGGCTCTTTCAAGGTAATTCCTTTATCACGTCTTGTCAAACATCTACGTTTCAGTTCTGAGTAATTACAAATATACGTGAACGCATAAAATGACAACCAATAATGATATTCATTACAAAGAGGGCAGAAAAGGCGGCAATATAGCACAGTACAGTCCAGTCTGACCATCAAAACGTTTAAAGGTATTACCTATCTGACGAATGAGTACAGTCGTTATGGGAGGTCGCTGGTGTAGAGAGATCAGAGAAGACGGGAACATGGTACAGTACAATCTGACCATCAAAACATTAGCAAGTATTACCTATCTAACGAATGAGTACAGTTGTTATGGGAGGTCACTGGTTTAGAAAGATCAAAGAATACAGGAATACAGTAGAGTACATTCTGACTATCAAAACTCATTCTGTCGGACGAATGAGTACATTTGTTGTTGCAGGTCGCCGGTGTGGAGAGATCAGGGCAGACGGGAATATAGTACAGTACACTCTGACCATCGAAACATTAGAAAGTATTACCTGTCTGATGAATGATTACAGTTGTTATGGGAGGTCGCTGGTTTACAGAGGTCAGAGAAGACGGGAATATAATACAGTACAGCCTATCAAAACATTAGAAAGTATTACCTGTCTGGCGAATGAGTACAGTTGTTATGGGAGGTCGTCGGTTTAGAGAGGTCAGAGAAGACGGGGATATAGTACAATACACTCTGATTTTCAAATCATAAGAAAGAATTACCTATCTGAGGAATGAGTACAGTTTTTATGAGAGGTCGCTGGTGTAGGGAGGTCAGATAGGGCGGGAATATAGTACAGTACAGTCAGACCATCAAGGTATTGAAAGTATTTCCTCTCTGACGAACAAGAACAGTTGTTATAGGAGGTCGCTGGTGTAGAGAGGTCAGAGATTGCAGGGTAAATACTACAATACACTTTGACCATCAATACATTAGAAATTATTACCTCTCTGACGAATGAGTACAGTTGTTATGGGAGGTCGCTGATGCAGAGTGATCAGAGAAGGTGGGAGTATAGTACAGTAATGTCTGACCAACAAAACATTAGAAAGTATTAACTGTCAGGCGAATGAGTACAGTAGTTATGGAAGGTCGTTTGTGTAGGATGATCAGAGAGGGCGGTACAGTCTGACCATCAAAACTTTGGACAGTATTACAGGTCTGAAGAATGAGTACAGTTGTTGTGGGGCGTCGCTGGTGTAGAGCGATCAGTGAAGTCAGGAATATAGTACAGTACAGTCTGATCATCTAAACATTAGAAAGTATTAAGTGTCTGTCGAATGAGTACAGTTGTTATGGAAGTTCGTTGGTGTAGGTTGATCAGAGAGGGCGGCAATATAGTAAAGTACAGTCTGACCATCCAAGCATTATAAAGTATTAGCTGTCTGACGAATAAGTACAGTTGTTAAGGGAGGGCGCTTTTGTGGAGAGATCCTCTAACACCTTAGTGGATGTTATCTGAGACATATTTTCTAATTGCGCATTAGCTTCTGATTGCCATAAGATGTTCCAGAAACCTTTTTCTAGAAGTTTCTTTTAACGTGTTCTTGTAATATTCTATTTACAAGGGTGGTATGAAAAGTTCAAGGCTTGACCAAGAGATCGCGGCACCACGTAGATATGGTCCTTTCTCCTTACGTTGGTACACATGTAAATATACCCTCAAGAAATTCCATGCAACACTTGACTGTAGATATTAGCATGAAAAAGTGGATGTGCGCATTGCTTTGGAAATACAGACATTTTAGTATAGCGCTGGGATAAAATTCGTCGTAAAAAAGGTTTAACAGTACAGAAAGAAAAATTGTTTAAGAGAATATAACAACAAAAGTTGGACTTCACATCAAAGTGATACTTATTTATGTAGTGAATGGGATAATTTAAAAAGAGTCACTCGCTGCTCTTGTAACGGCTGGAATAAAGTAAAGAAATAAATAGTTGATAACTACAAATTTTCTATAAAGTTTTAACAGCAACATCAAACTATTATATTATCTAACTACATCGTAGTAACCTTTTTGACCATACACGTAAATAACAGCTCCAAATGGATTAGGAGCAGTGAATTACCAGTATTTATATATTGTAATAACATACAAGTACAAAAAGGTTCATTATCCACTGATAGAAGATAAAATTGCTCAACTTATGAAGAAACTCTCTTTAGCGATTAAGGTGCAGATCGGATTCACTCAGTAATCCAATCCGCTTCAAAAATTGGGAAAAAGAACTCTTGTAAATGGTAGTACACTGCAGCAGCAGCAGCACAAATCTGGCAGGCTGTTTGGAACAGCCCGAAGGGTGGTCAAAACGTGTACCTGCTCTGGGAAGAGCTTAACCACGTAGTGGCGGGATGTGGATGTTGCAGAATGACGGGTGTAATTTAAGTGGGGTTGGTGTAGGGAGGTATCTTTTTGCTCCTCAGGGAATGATGAACCGGGTGTTACGGACAGCGAGCACCGCTGGAGGGTTAGTTAATAAACTAGGAAGAAGGTATGTATAATTTTGAATATTCCAGAATAACAATTTTGGAGTAGCTGAAATTTAATTTAGGCTGGAATGGAGATCATGTGGTTACCGGTAGTGACCGCAAGACATGCGGGGTAACCGGTATCGCTTATAGCGACGCTCACGAGGAACATAATCCCCAAGGGATCTGACTAGGGCGCTCTGATGTTGGGGCAAACCCTCGAAGAATTTTGTCGCCCGGCGTCTAATTTCATCCTCCACATATCGGAGGGATGAAGCCTCATGAAGTAATCTCACGGGGAACCTTGTACAAACAGAATAAACAATCCGAAGACATTTATTTTGTGCACGTTGGAGCAGAACTAGATGTGAGCCTGCGGCCATACCCCAGACTTCACACGCATAGAGCATGATAGGGAGGACCAGAGCCATAAAGAGGCGCAACTTTAGGGGAGGAGACATCGCAGACCGAAGCACAGGGTATAGTGATGCCACGGCACCACACGACCGATGAGCTTGCTCCTGGATGTGCTCCCGAAAAGTTAGGCCCTTGTCCAGCTTGACTCCCAAGTACTTGATTGAATTCTCCCACCTGATCCCTTGCCCGAAGTAGGTAAATTGGGGGAAGTTGGCGGGAAAGCGGCGCTTGGTGAACAATATCGCTTGGCTTTTCTCCGTATTAATGGACAATCGCCAAAGCGTGCACCATTCCTGGAGGAGGATTAGATATCTTTGGATGGGGTTGAAGGTTCTGCGTGGGTGTCTGTTTGTTGAGAATAGCAGCACGTCGTCAGCATACTGTGCTATGTTGACGTGCTGTGCAGTGGGAAGGTCAGCCACATAGATGCTGAACAGCGTCGGGGATAACACAGAACCTTCAGGGACTCCGCCGCGGATAGACCTTCGTGTAGATGTTTTTCCCGCCACTGTGACAGTGAAGAATCTATGTTTTAGGAAAGAGTGAAGAAGGTGTATGACTTGAGTGGGTAGCTCCAGTTGGATGAGTTTGTACAGAAGACCCGCGTGCCAGGTCGTAGAGAAAGCCTTTTCCACGTCCAGAGAAACCGCCGAGGTGAATGCCTTGTCCTGGAAACCCAGGGCTGCAGCCTCCACCACGCGCAGCAACTGCTGTGACGTGGAATGCCCAGGACGAAAGCCAAACTGGTGAGGAGGGATAGCTTGTATGTCACCCAGAAGGGGGGACATGCGGGCTAAGAAAAGTCCTTCGAAAACTTTCGAGAGAACAGAAAAGAGGCTGATGGAGCGGTAGTTGGCAGGATTAACCGGGTCTTTCCCTGGCTTCAAGATGCATATCACCCGAGCCTCTCTCCAACTACGTGGAAAGTGACTCAGAGAGAGACACATATTGAAGAATTTGGTTAGAAATAACACGGCCCTGAAGGGAAGGTGGCGGAGCATGAGTGGCGTTATGCCATCAGGTCCCGCTGCCTTTTTTGGTTTGAGGCGCCGGAGTACGCCCTGAAGCTCACTGGGCCTTATGACTGGGAGTCTGTCCGCCTCAGCAGGGGGTCGCCGAAAGTATCGACGTACCTCCTGCCTAACGCGGTCAGAGAAGGCAGGGTCCTGGGGGTCTTCACTAGGCCTCATGGTCCTCTCAAGGTAGTCGGCGAACACCGTAGCCTTGGCCTGTGGTTCGTAGGACAGGCCTTGGATGCCCTGGAGTGGGGAGTTGGTGTCCCTTGGCGGTTCCGAAGTCTTTTAATGACCCTCCACACGTCTCCATCCTCGAGGTTCATACGAGACATCGTGTCCTCCCACGCGCGCACTCTGTGCTCACGGAGGCGGGCACGAACCTCTCGGCACAGTCGCCGATGAAGCCCTCGATTATGAGGCGTGCGGTGTCTTTGGTAGAGCCGCCTTGCTGCCCAAGAACGGCGAATGAGAAGTAGGATGTCTAGGGGAAGAACATCCGGATGAAGGGGGGCTGGGGTGATAACTGTAAGGTTGCGGACCGTTCGCTTCACGACTGAGGTGAAGGATGAGACCGCAGCCTCAAGGGAGGGAATGTCGGTTATGTTGGGGTTGGGAGGAATGGAGTCATTCAGGCAGACTTTGACGCAATCCCAGTCCACATCCCGATTTTGAACCGAGACGTCATGGTTGGCAATCCGTGTATTAACCACAGCAAGTACTGGGTTGTGATCTGAATGTAATGCGTTAAGTGAAGTGAGTGAGAGATGAAATGGAAAGCATTTGATGATAGCGAAGTCGATATAAGATGGGCGACCCCGACCACGCGAGTAATGAGTGGGTTGCCATGGGCCCTCAACTCGAAGGTGAGGGTCCGCATCTACCATGCGGATAATGTCACTGCCTCTCCTATCCGCTCGGGGACCATGATGCCAACGCTGATGTTTGGCATTGAAGTCCCCGGCCATAATGACATTGGGATGTAAAGAAAGGATGGATTGGTAGTCATTGGCTATGAACTGTGAGCGGGGAGGATGGTAGGCTGATACTACCAGGACTTCAGAACCGCCAAGGTTCACGCAGGCTGCCGTGGCTTCTAGTGTCTGGAGTTGTGGAAGCTGGACAGCTCGATGGACCACACTTCTCCTCACCAGGATCGCTGTGCCACCTCCTCGGCGACCAGCGCGATCCGTTCGGAGACAGTGATACCCCGAGAGATGGAAGGGGATCTGGGGGCGGAGATGGGTTTCCGACACCAAGATGAGGTCCAAGACATTGGATGTTGCAAAATGTAGGAGCTCGTCCCGTTGATCCGCCACTCCAGCCGCGTTCCAGAACGCGAACCTGAACGAGGTGCTTGACCTAGTTCGTGCTGCCATTCTGGGCCGGGGCGGTAAAGGAGGTCAGAAGGGCAAGCCCCTCCATGGCTGTCACCATGCGGGTTGCGGGGTCTGTCGTGGAGGTATACCGCACCAGCAGTTCACAGAGTCGCTCACCGTGGGACTGTAACAACTGATACAGCCACGTCAGCAACTCCGACCGTGGTGAGGTGGAGGGAGTTGTGTGTGAAGTTTGGGACTTCGAAGGTGAGGAGTGTCTTGGGGCTGGCCTACCTTTGGCTTTCTCGTCCCTAATCTGTCGAGCGGGCTTGGGTTCCCCAGACCCGCTCCCAGCCTCGGAATCCGAGTCCGCCCTTTTGGCCGCCTCACGACCCTCCTCCCTTCTGGGAGTGGCTCTAGGTGGGGCTGGAGCTTTGTGTTGTTTTTTAGGTTTGACTGTGCGTGTGTGTGTATCCTTGGGGGGTTGTGTCTTGCCCCGCAACGTCGTGGAGTCACCGGCTGGTTTGCGCACCACCTCAGCAAAGGATGGGGCACTGTTGGAGTTAGGCAATTGTTGCCGTGGTGCTATGGAAGAGGTTGCCCTCTCCGCTTCTGGCTCAGAACGGGTGTTCTGGGTTATTGGCCCTGGAGCTGGTCTCCTAGAGGCAATAACCGCCTTCCTGGTAGGGCAACCTCCATAGCACGCTATGTGCCCTCCTTTGCAGTTGGCGCAGGTTGGGTCTTCCGTGATGGCACGGGGACAGTCCTCTCTGAGGTGGGTGCCACCGCACCTCAAGCAGCGAGGATTACGGTGGCAGAAGAGGCTGGAATGATTAAATCCCAGACATCTGTAGCACTGTGGGGGCCCGCCAGAGGCTTTGGCTGGTTCCAGAGTGACCCGGAGGTAGCAGATGGTGCGAGCATCATCCAACTTGACCTCGGGGTCGTTTACCCGCTCCACCACAACTAGGAACAGGGGAAGGGGAGCTTTAGTTCCCTGGCGATCTGGAGCAGGTCGAGTGAGCTGCTTCACTATTCTAGGGGTGATACCCTGGCGGGTGAGGTCTGCCCTTATGTCATCCACGGAAGTGTCCGCGGGTAACCCTCGGATGACTCGTCGTACATCACGGGCCTTATTCAGGCCAAAGGTAAGATGAGGAATTTTCCTCTGCTTGAGTTGTAGCAGAATCTTGGTGTAGTCCCCCTCGTTCTTAGCGTGGAAGACAAATCGGCTCTTGTTCCTTCTCACCGAACACTCGTTCTCGAGGGTCGGCATAACCTCCTTAAGGAAGCCTACCGCCCCCAAGAAGTTGTCCACGATGATAGGCGGTATGTGCCGCCTTTGACTTCCAGCCTGGTTCTGACCGGAGGTAGGTCTAGAAGACTGGCCAGAGGGCACGCCCTCTGCAGCCAGTCTTGCTGCTCTCTTGGTTCTCCGTGACCTTACCTCACGGAACTCCTCACCCTCGCCATCCGACGAGAGGTCCGAAGAGCTGGGCTCCCGGCCTCCCTCAGATGCCGAAGAGTAAGCAGAGTTGCAGGAGAGCACGGATGTTCTCCCACTCCTTGATTGAAAACTGCGCACACTATTGCGCTCGTCGTCGGAGTCAGACTCCGAAATTTTGCCTGCACGAGAAACAGATTCCCGTGAGACGCCCTGGTCAGTAGGTTGTTCCAGAAGGACTACCTTGCCCTTTCCGCCGTAGCGTTGTTGGCGAGGTTTCCTTTTCCTTAATCCTCCAGTGGAGGTGCTTGGTTTGGCCATAGCAGCCGGTTCATCAGACCCTGTACGGGTCGAGGTGGATGGAATAGCACTGGCTTCTGCCATTAGGAAAAATTGGAAGTGAGAAAAGAAAGAAATAAAAAACTAATGGAGGAGGTACTGAGCAGGTACACTAACAGCCCTGCACCCGAAGGAGCAGTGCAATCAACCGCCCTACGGGTGTACTTACCTCTAGGTAGCGGGTGCTAAACAGCGTGCAACTCAGAGGACCGGACACCTGATTTAACAGTATGCGCCTAACCCAGTCACAAGGACTGGATGGCTCAGGTCGTGAGTCGCCCCGCTACCTTTGTAGAATTCCCTTCTTGAAGATGGAGAAGAAGGCAGCTGAGTGTTGTCCCTCAGAAGAAGGTGAAGAAGGCAGCTGAGTGTTGTCCCTCAGAAGAAGGCAGCGTTTTCTGCGAGGTCGGTAGAGTAGCGCGATTGCCGGAAGCTTCCCTAAGGTCCCTCCCGATGTTGGCAATCCGCTTGCTCTGCCGCTGCGTAGTTCTAAGCTGGTCTCTCTGAAGAGGCGATGTTGACTGCTGGGCGTCTCGAGGAGAAGTGGGACGGTAGTACACTGAGGTCCAGAGGTAGTCCTAGTCGGGCGGGGCTTTCCCCGTCCGGGTGTCATATGCCGCAGTACCTAGCCGCTTTGCGGCTTAACCTGCGAAATGAACTAGTAGATCCATGTTCTGCTGGGGTGTTTGAATTTGTTTACTGTTTGAAATTTTGGAGAGGTTTGGAATGGGTTGCCCCTCTTTGTCGTGGGCAGCTGTACTTAATCGTTCTCCCTTTTTGGGAGACACGAATTAGTTTTTTTGCCCCGTTTTGGATACGGGTTGTGTAGCGCTTGTCCTTTGGCGTAGAAGTTGTTCCCAGAGACATCTGGGGTTTTCCTTGGGTTACCCAAGGGGTCCCAGGACGTCTCTCGGCAGTCTGAAGGACGGCAAGCGCCTTTGATCTCTCGGGTCATACCTTCCCAGGGAGTTCACTAAAGGGTTGGGGTGAATTTGGATTTTCTCGTACATTGATCGTGCCCTCTCGCGAATGACATCGACAATGTACGGGATCTGGGAGTGCTCAGGTAGGATATGAGCCGGGAATCTCCAGCCTGTATCGTAGATGATGCGTAGTGCCTTGTTCTGCAGCGTCTGGAGTCTGACGAAAGTGGTATTAGCCACTGTTCCCCAGATCTCACAGCCGTACAGAATCATAGGCGGAATGATCGCCCGATACAGTTGGAGTTTGAGACGGATCGGCATGGTTGATCTGAAGATAGGGTATAGGCTCCGGAGTGCGACGTGCCCCAGCTGGACCTTGCCCTTGACGTGCGGAACGTAAGTTAACTTGCGGTCCAACGTCACCCCGAGATACTTCGCCGTTTGCTCCCAAGGGATTCGACGGCGCCGTAAAACGAAGTTCTGCTGCAACCGGTTGGCTATGGTTTTCGCCAGGAGAATAGCAGAGCTCTTCTCCGGGTTAATTGCCATTCGCCATTTTGCGCTCCATTCGCCAATGGCCCGGAGCTGGGTTTGGATTTGCCGGAAGCTGTACCGTGTATTCCTATTGACTGCGAATATCATGAGATCGTCCGCATACTGACAGGTTTGGGTGTTGTGATGAGTTGGGATGTCGGCCATGTAAGCTGCGAAGAGCGCCGGCGACAGCACGCTGCCTTCCGGTACTCCAGCGCCAATGGGCCGCTCGGTGGACAGCTTCCCCTCCATCTTTACTCGGAAGCTTCGGTTTCCGAAGAAACCGGCCACCAAGGAAATGTATGGACGGGGAATTTCATGCTCCAGGAGTTCGTAAATGAGTCCTTCATGCCAGGTAGTGGCGAATGCCTTCTCCACGTCGAGCAGCACTGCTACTGTTTTAGACCTTTCCTGGAAACCAAGGGAGGCCTTCTCGGCAACCCGCAGTAGCTGCTCGGTCGTGGAGTGGCCAGAACGGAAGCCAAACTGGTGTTCCGGGATTAGGCCCCTTTCCTCCAGATGAGGAAGGAGCCGGGAGAGGAGCAGTTTTTCGAATACCTTCGATAAAACTGGGAGAAGGCTGATTGATCGGTAACTGGAAGGAAAAACCGGATTTTTCCCCGGCTTTAAAACGCACACCACGCGCGCCTCCTTCCAGATAGCTGGAAAGTGGCGCATGTATAGGCACGCGTTATAAATCCGGGTTAAGTGAATCACGGCTCTTCGTGGAAGGTGCTTGAGCATTTCCGCTGTCACACGGTCCTGCCCAGGTGCTTTGTTGGTTCTTAGAGAGTTAAGCGTGGTCGCTAACTCTCTAGGGGTAACGATGGGAATGTGGAACTCCTCGTGGTCAGGGGGCGGAGCTTCTAGGAAGTCCTCCACCACCTGTTCCACGAGGTCAGCATGGTCATCGTCCATTGGCTCTACCCTGGGTTGGAATTGAGCCTCCAGATAAAATGCTAGCGCCTCTGCCTTTTCTTTCGACTCGTAGACGAGTCGACCTCTAGGGCTATGTAGGGGGTGCTGGTGTACGGTTTTGTCTTTCCGCAGGCTACCGACTATTCGCCATGGTTTTCTCTCCTGGAGATTGGTTTGCCTTAACATGTTTTCCCAGGCCTCTTTGCGGTGTGCTCTTAGGAGTCGTCTTGCCAGGGATTTGAACCTCTGGTGTACTTCTCCTATCCTGGGATGGCGAAATCTCTGCCACAGCTTTCTTACGGCGTTTTTAGCCCTTATGAGTTGTTTGATGGGTCCTGGGATATCTGTGGGGTTTGGCGTGTCTTTTGGGATGCGGTGTGTGTGAGCACGGACCGCGTTGAGGATGGATGTGGAGAACTCCCTGGCTGCCGCCTCGAGCGACTCCACAGAGTTGATTCGAGGGCAGGCTTCCACGGAGTTTTGGATGTGAAGAATGGCGGCATCCCAGTCGACTTCATCCACCCAGTCAGCCGTTGCCAGAGCTGCGACGGTAACGTCTGAATTGATCACAACTGGGTTGTGGTCAGAATCCAGAGCATTCACCGCCGTGAGGTCCAGATGAAATGGAATATTCTTGGTGATTGCGAAATCTATGACGTCCGCCCTGCCACGAGGCGGGAAGTGCGTTGGACCCCGCGGGCCATGCGCATGAAGGGTTGGGTCTCCGCAGATGAAGCGGTAGATGCTCCTTCCCCTATCATTCTGGGTTCGGCTGTTCCATCCTGGGTGTTTGGCATTGAAGTCACCGGCTATGCACACTCGGTGGTCTAGGTTGAGGAGTGCCCTGTAATCCGCTTCATAGAAGGGATGGTTGGGCGGGTCATACACCGCCACAAGCACTAGGTCTGAACCGCCCAAGGAGAGCCTTATGGCGGTCGCCTCCAAGTGTTGAAACGGGGGGATGGTAATGGGAGTATGGGTGATGTGATTTTTGATGAATATAGCTGTACCGCCGCCCCGCCGGCCGACTCTATCGGCTCGGTGGACGGCGTAACTTGGCAGGTTAAATTGTATACCAGCATGCAGATGCGTTTCGCATACCATAAGGAGGTCAATCCCGTGGTCACTTACAAACTCCAGGATGCCCGGTCTCTGTTCCCGGACTCCGTTTGCGTTCCAGAACGCGGCTCTCAATGTTCGCTTAGTTCTTCTCAACGCCATTTACGAGCTGGAGTCAGGGAAGAGGAGCCGTGCAGTCTGTTGCATAATGCTGTGCTTTTGCAGAGCAGGGATGCGGGGATCTGTCAGTTGCTCCCTGCAGCGCCTCAGAATGGGGAGGGAGCGATGAATTAGTTCGGCGAACCAGGCAGAAAGCTCATGGAACTCCGCCAAGTCCTCGTTTGAGACGCCAGTGTCCCAAATCGGCGCGGGTGTTGTAGCGAGGGGTGCCTCTCCCTCATTGGCTGTTGCAGCCACTGTAGCTGGAACTGGTAGAGGGGGGAGAGCAGTTGCAGCAGGGCCGCTCTGTCTCCCCGCAGATTCTTGGGCTGGTTGCCCGGCCGTTGCTGCCGCAGTTGCCGGCGGTTTCTCCCGCCGGGCTGCGGTGGCCTTCTTCTGGCGAGGAGGCCGCTGTGGCTTTGCTGCAGATGCAGCTGGTGGTTGTTTGGCGGTAGATCCAGAGCTTACTGACTGGGTCGCTGCCGGAGTCTGGCTTGCCTCGGCCTGCTGCAGCACTTTTTCGTGCTTGCCCAGCGCCTGGGCAAAACTTACTCCAGGCCGAACTTGTGCTGGCTCCCTGT
The DNA here is from genome assembly GCA_030765055.1 of Mantis religiosa. NCBI lineage: Eukaryota > Metazoa > Arthropoda > Insecta > Mantodea > Mantidae > Mantis > Mantis religiosa. The sequence goes on along the minus strand of CM060947.1, from coordinate 145,648,074 downwards.
TTGCTTTCCTGCCCTGTCTTGCCTGCACAATGCGCAGTCTAGCGGGACAGCCGCCGTAGATGCCTATGTGGGCCTCTCGGCAGTTGGCACACTTTTTCTCCTCTCTGGGGTTAGGGCATTCGTTGACATGGTGAGGGCCTGAACATCTTATACAGGCGGTCTTCCTCTCGCACGCATGGCTCGAGTGGTGGAAGCCCAAGCATCTGTAGCATTGGGCTGGCCCCTCTCTGCCATGGTACGGTTCGATTCTGATCTTAGTGTTGTAGAGGTGGGACACCTCGTCAATTTTGGGGAGACCTTCTCCCTCCTTCTCCACTATTACGAGGAATAGTGGCATGGGGGTCCTTACGGGCTCCTTGCCTTCCTCGCGGACTTGCCTGGTCAGCTGGACCACGGTACGCGGCGTAATGCCGTGTTCTTCCGCCAGGCCCACCTTTATGTCCTCCGGGTCGGTGTCAGAGCCAAGACCTCGGATGACTCTGCGCACCAGGTTAGGTCGCTGCAGCGAGAACGTGTGGAATTTTCTATCCCCGCTTCGCGCAGCACCCCCCTGGCGGCTTCATGGTCCTCCGGGGTCGTGGTCTTTAGGATCACCCGACTTGGAAAACGGGTGGCCTGGAAGCTAGCCTGGAGCTTGGCCCTCAGTTCCCTCATAACCTTTATGTGGTTGGGGAACGGGTCCGACACAATTGGCGGGATTCTGGCCGCCTTTTGTGTGCGGGAGCTCTTGGCGTCCGCATGCCCTGCAGGGGTGCCGGGAGCAGCACCCTCCGGCTTCGAACCGGAGGGCCTCTTGCGCCTTCCCTGCACGGTGACAAAACCTTCGGCGTCTGTGTCGCTCTCCGGTAGGGGAGTTGAGACGCCCTGGAGGGGGGTGATGGTGTTGGAGCTCCCTGGTTTGGGGACTGGAGAGATCGGGACAGCTATCCCTTGGTTAAGAAGGCGGGAGGCCTTCTTCTGTTTCTTTTGTGCCTGGGCCTTGGCCTTCACGAGGTTCACCCGTGGGCCGGAAGAGGATGAGGATGCAGAGGTTCTACTAGTCATCTCGTCAGGACTTACCTGGCGGCTGGTACTTGGCTTGTCTGAGTCTGTAGCAGGTGCCATCCGGCTCCCCACAGAGGGTCGAGCGCTGTTACACGCGCCAATTGGGGCGGACCCCGGGTCCCAACCTAAGTCGGGACCCTTGGCTTTGACCTTGTGGGCCTGCAGTTTCGTCTGTCTGTCTGTCGGTCCCAAGTACTGTGTTCCTCTGGACCTTGGAGTTGCTGCTCGCCGCGTTAGCTCTAGCAAGTCTGCTAGGAGAGGGTTGGCTGCGCTGCTGGTGCTTGCCAGTGCAGGAGAAGGCTCTGCTGGCTGGAAGAGGGCAGGCGTCGATCGCCCTTTTATTCAAAATTCTGAAGGCGTTATTGAAAAAATGTAAACCTCAAATTTGCGTTTATTTTATAAATATACAAAAACGGATGCCCAGCGGGTAATATTACGTTATAGCTTATAATATTGCAGTGATTTCGATAAAGAGCGACTTTCATATACGGATTCTAAACTGAATATTGCTTTACATCCTAACCGAGAGAACCAAAAAAAGCCTGTACTGCCATCTGTAGTTCATGCAATGAATGTGCTACTTCAGCTCACCATGCGAGTGCAACAATAACTTCTGACAGGGAACTGACTCTAACCAAAATAAACAATGCATGAAGTGCTACCATGTCTGCCTTAAGACCCGGAGGTCACGTGTTCTTCTCCTTATGAGGGTACGTTATCTGGATAAGGCTTTTTCTTCATCCTGAAACTTAAATGTTATGTAACTCTAAGCCCTATTATCCTGGGCGCAATTAGAATATATTTTCATTCATCGTCCGATATGACTTAACTTTGGATATTTTCCCTAATCCTGAAAGATAAATGTCTGTAAATCTGAGCTCTATGTACTCTGTACTCATTAAAAAATCATTTCATTCATCGTCGGATATGACTTAACATTGTAGAATTTCTCTTATCCAGAAAATGAATGTCTGGTGACGCCAAGCTCTATGGAGCCTGTGAAAATTCAAACATCATTTCTTACATTGTACGATATGAAAACGTTGAAGGTTTCCCCTTATCCCAAAAAAAAGAATGTCTGGTATCTTTAGCTCTGTGTATCCTGCACTCATTTGAGCATTATTTCATTCATCGCCCGATATCACTTAACGTTGGAGGTTTTCTCTGATCTTGAAAGATGAATGTCTGGTAACATTAAGCTGTATGTGCCCTGTACTCATTTGAACATCGTGCCATGCAACGCCCGATATGACTTAACGTTGGAAGTTTTCTCTTATTCTGAAAGATGAATGGTAACTCTGAACTCTATGTTCCCTCTACTCATTTGAACTTTATTCCATTAATGATCCGATATGACTTAACGTTGGTGGTTTCCCTTATCCTGAAAGATGAATGTCTAGTAACTCTAAGCTCTATGTACCCTGTACCCATTTGAACATAATTTCATTCATCGTCCGATATGACTTAACGTTGGAGGTATTCTCCTATCCTGAAAGATGAATGTCTGGTAACTCTAACAAACACCTTGGCTTATTTAAAGTAATTCTTCCATCGCGTCATGTCAAACGTCTAAGTTTCAGTTCTGAGTAATTACAAATATACGCACACGCATAAATGACAACCAATAATGATATTCATTTCAATGCCTATGTCATACATTACTCTCATTACATAGACATATTACTCTCTACCTTCCTCATGGATCAGTTTTTGCAAAATTGAATTTTTGTCTTAGGGCGAATAGTATTTATTAGAGATTATTAGGTTGGCGCTCGTCACACACAACATAGGGGGAATGCCATACGACAACACCGCAGAACTCCGATTGGTTGCTAGTCTAGTAGATTCAAGGACTAACACCATTCCATTTTCCCTCCTGGGGCCTACTGATGTAGGTACGGGAAATAGGCGATTCCGGGGTCCCGAGCCTCCCTGACACCCTCGATGTGGATTACTGTTAGTGGTGAGGGACCATACAAAACCCCTGTAGGCAGAGAGTGGAGACCTGTGTCGGTTGTGAATTCGGGGAGTGTTCGCGTTTCCAATACAGTACTTTGGTTTCTGCTTCTACTAAACGGAAGATTAGGGACTAATCCGACCCTAAACATTCTTCCAGGACGAGATGCCGTACCGAACTTCAGGGTGAGGGGAACGATGAGTCCGCTATATCTCCTGTATGGCCTTGTTATCCCAGTGGGATGACACCTTGATGGAGTGCGTGGTGGGTGGGGAGCACCGGAGAATGAAGCTCATTCCATTTCTTATCGCTCACCTTAACAAGAAACGTGGAAAGAAATTAGCTTAATCTTGTGGTCCTCGCTATTAAGTTATTTATAGAACTGAGGAAGTTCGAAAATTTACTACCGTGAAACTGTTCATTATTCAGAATTCCTGGTCCTGTAAATTAATGCACTCGATCTCGCAAAGGCACGCTCCTGGTAGAAGCAGTTTCTCCTACGCAGGATGCAAAAATCTTCTATTTCTTCTTCTTCTGATTCTTCCTTCACGGGTGAACCTTAAGCCTGTTCCGGTCTCACATATCTTGAAGCCATCTCTTTAATGTGCGTCCTAATGATCTTCGGCTTGAAGGCTTGTTTTGGTATTCTTTCTCTTGGCATGTGATTAAGGTGATCGACCCATTCTGCGAGACTGATGAGAAATTTTATTTTTACCTGGCGGGTTTCCAGCCCAGCGCATAACCTCCAAACTTGGGGACAAGAGTTTTATACCAGATTTCTCTCTCCTAGACGGGTTGCTTTCTCTACAGCTACGGAGTCCCGTCCACCCCAACTGTTTGTGATATTCAAATATTTAAGTCACTAACTGACGTACACATCACTTTCTTTACTCTTGGCAACAAATTATATACATTATCTATCATACATATAACAAATATCTAAACGATTCTTCTATTCCTTTTTTTTTTACATATACAGATCAAGTTTCGGCGTAGAAGTAGATTCCAGTAAACCTATAACGGATGAAATTATGCAACCAAATGATGACCAGCTGTTTATAACATTTAACTATCACCTAACGTCTACTATATTCCCTTGTAGCTACAATAAGATAATGCTTATCTTGAAGTAGATAGAGCAATAAGTGTTTTTACAAGAGTAGAGAAGGCCACGCATACATCACATAACAACCAAAACATTTGATTATTACTTAAAATCTACTGTTTTCCCTTGTACCGAAGATAAGATAATTTTTATTTAAAGTATATAGAGCAATAACTGTTTTTACAGGGGTAGAGAAAGTTATGTGTACACCACACAACTACCAAAACATCTATCATTTAAAGTCTGCTGTATTTCCTTGTAACTACAATAGGATAATGTTTATTTTGAAGTGGATAGAGCAATAATTATTTGGACAAGAATAGAGAAAGCTATGTCTCTGTCACATAACTAAGAAACAATTTACCATCGCCTAAAGTCTACTGCATTCCCTTGTAACTACAATAAGGTAATTTTTATCATGAAGTAGATAGAGCAACAAGTGTATATACAAAAGTAGAGAAAGTCATGTATACGTCACATAACGAACAAATCATTTAAATGTCACTTAAATTCTACTGTATTGCCTTGTAGGTAATATAAGATAATGTTTATCTTGAAGTAGATAAAGCGGTAAGTGTTTGTACAAGAGTAGAGAAGGTCAAATCTACATCTCATAATGACCAAAACATTTGATTGTCAGTTAAATTCTATTGTATTCCCTTGTGATTACAATAAGATAATGTTTTTCTTGAATCAGATAAAGCAATAGGTGTTTGTAAAAGAGAAGGTAGAGAAGGTCATGTGTACATCTCATAATGACCAAAACATTTGATTGTCAGTTAAAGTTTACATCTTCCGTTGTAACTACCATAAGATAATATTTATCTTGAAGTAGATAGAGCAATAAGTGTTTGTACAAGAGTGGAGAAAGTCATGTGTACATCACATAACGACCAGAACACTTGACTACCACTTAATGTCTACTGTATTCCCTTCTAGCTAGAATAATTTAATTATCATCTTGTAGTTAGTAGGGCAGAAAGTGTTTGCACGAGAGTAGAGAAGGTCATATATATATATATATATATATATATATATATATATATATATATATATATATATATATATATACATAACCTAGCGACCAAAGCATTTTACTATCGCTTAAAGTGTACTGTTATCCCCTATATACTATATATAATCCCCTTTAACTGCAATGGTCATATCGCGGCCGTTCTCCTTTGGAACATATCGAAGGTGTTAACTCGTATTCATTGGGTTTTAATCATTAGATCACGCACACATTCGCACTCTCATTCAGAGATGTTACCTATCTATATCTATTACCCCGGGATTGTCACTTCCCCTATTTAAATTTAAGTTATTTATTCTATGTAAGCCCTCCATCTACTGCTCCTATATCACTGCTTTCCATTATCTCTTCATTAACAACTTCTAACTCTTTTTCTGTTTCCATAGCTATCTGTTACCCAGAGTTTTCCATTTAGAATTAATCGCGTACGAGCTTCTTATTTCTCAAAAGTACTGAATTTCCCTTTTAAATTTAATAATTCCCCTTCCAATACACTTATTCATAATAAATTACATAAATTTAGATATCAATGAAAGGTATCGCACTCACAAGAAATATAAATTGAAATTTAGTAATTCAGTTATGTTGTACGTCTTTGGTGTATATGAGATGTCTTTATCATTTTTCGTCATACTGCTCGTCGTATAGTTGATTGCGTTTTATGTTGAAAGAACTTGAACTTTTCTCTTGGTTGGGGGAAATTTCTATGTAGTCATTGTTGCCGTCTTCTTCGTGTTCTCCGCCGTCCTCATCGTAGTTGACGTTCTGAGTCTTCGGCCTTCTCACTTCCCCTCGTCGTTGTCGTTTTGCGTCGTGTCGATCTTTTCACTTCTCCACGTCGTAGTCGTCGTTCCCTTCACCCCTTTCCTACTGTTCGATGTCCCAACGTGTCGGCGCCATTATACGGCAAACCCGCATGCCAGTGTTAAACTGATTGAGTTCTACTTGGAGCTATGACTTTTCTTATCCTCAGGTGAATGGTTGTAGGAAATGGATTTAGGTGGTTGTTGGCTATTCAGTCGTATTAATAACACTTTGTTGTAGAATTATTTGGTTTAAATCCTACTAAGTTTGCTTATCGACTTGGATCTGTGTCCATCTGATAGTGAAATTCCTAACGTAAATTCAAATTTACTTGAAACCCTGGTTTACTTCTTTAAATTTACTTCCGCGCGGTTTCTATTTCTTCTTTATACGGCGACTACTTTGCTCTAATAAACTTCTAATGCTGCTTCTACTTACGCTGTTCGCACCAATCTTAACTTCGCAAATTTAAGAGTTATAAATCTTCGCTGCTCTTCTTAATGCGCATGAACACGCCCTTCCTGTCGTAGTATCACCTTTTAAGTAAATTGTTCTTACTTCACGATTGAGTTCGAACCTTATTCTGACCCCCTCTGTAACTTTACCACTTGACCAAGTATAGCTCACCCTTTTCAAATGTTACATTAATATGGGTTTCCAATTTATTTAGAATTTTCGCATTGCTTTGCAAAACTCATCTAACTCATTGCCGTTCAGCCCACCCTGAGTTGTGTGTAACGGTATACATCGTTATCAAATCAGCGAAGTAAATCCCTTTAGCGCTCATGCTAAACTGCAGTTTGAAAGCCCTTTGTCCCAACACATTCCTGGCTAGAAGTATACTACAACTCTCAGACTTTGAACTTTTACTAGCTCAAAGAAGGTAACCGACGGTCCTCCCTTTCTGTCTCTCCGAAATGTACAGATTTTTACAAGAATGGTTCCTTTTCCTTGCCTACATGCTAGTATGTATACTTTATGTATGCTATATTACATTGTATTCTTCCCTTCCTATTCTTTAAGTCAACTGCTATTTTAACCATTATTCTACCCATTCTAATTTCATACTATTGTAAAAAAAAGTTTTATGTTAGTTTAGCCAAGAATTCTTATTAATTTATCTTCTTCTTTAATTATCTGATTTCGATTAATTCGCCGCCTCCTGGAGCGGCAAAAAGGTATCAAAGCTTGAGGTATAGTTCACTATATGCGGGTGGTCTAAAAAGTTACCTACTTTAATATGAAGATGGCAGCACACGTAAATAAAAGCTAGTGTTTTCATTGTTCATCTGTTGACAGTTACTCAACAAAGTTTCAGCCATTTTGTAAGCTTAGTTGTTATATAGCAGTCCTTTTAGTGAGTTGATGTGAGTGTTTTTTTATGAAAATGGACAAAAGCGAGTATCGAAATGCCATTAAATGTTTGCTTTTGAAATGCAATATGCCTATGTAAATCAATGATAAGTTGGATTGTGTGTATGGGGACTCTGCACCATCATTTACCACAGTAATATTTTGGGCAGCTGAATTTAAACGCGGCCGAATAAGCTTTGGAGAAGATGAAAGTTTGGGTCGTCCAGAAAGTGCAATACCGACGAAAACATCGCCAAAGTTCTCCAAATGGTACGAGACAACCCCGAACTGAAGTGAGGGAGGTAGCACATGCCATGAACATGTTAAAAGGTCGTGCTTCTCACATACTAAATCAGCATTTAGATATGAGGAAGCTGCCCGCGCGTTGGGTGTCGCGTTTGCCCACGTTAGACCAAAAGTGTGTTCGAATGAACCCCTCTAACTGTGGCGCAAGCGCTATAAATCCGAGTTTTGACGCCGATTAATTGCTGTAGATGGGCTTTCCATACACGATTGTACGCCCGAAACAAAAATGCTGTCCAAAAAGTGGACCGCAAAGGGCGAACCGCCTCCAAAAAAGCAAAAACTGCTTTCTTTTCTGCTGGAAAAGTGATGGCGACCACTTTTTGGGATAATCATGGAATTATTTTAATCGATTTTCTTCAAAAAGGAAGAAACATTACAGGAGAATGCTGTGCGCTATTACGTGAAAAGCTGAAGGCATAACTTGCGGAAAAACGGCCACATTTACAAAAGGGAAATCCTCTCTCACCAAGACAACGTATCGTCTCACAACTCAGCGGATGCAACGGTTAAAATACACGAATTACGTTTTGAACTGCCTGTCCATGCACTTTGCTCATCACATCTAACCTCAAGCGACCTCTTTTTGTTACCTCATCTGAAAATTGCACTCGGAGGACGATGATCTTCGTCAAATGAAGAGGCAGTCACCGTCATTAACAATTATATTTTGCACAGAAAAACGCCGAGTACTATTTGGATGGGTTACAGAGATGGGAGGATAACTTGGAGAAGTGTGTAGAGCTACAAGGAGATTATGTTGAAAAAAAAAAATCGGAAGAAATGTCTTGTATTTTTAATATATCGTAAACCTTTCAGACCACCCTCATATTTCATCAAATATTAAAACACCTTTTCGATAGATTTGTTATCTTCCACCAAGTTCACTATAAAGCTGGCCGGCAGCCGCACAAAATTATGAAGATCTACTAGGGAGAAACGCATAGGAACACATGATGGACACATATCATGGTCTTTGTTGGACAGGTGACTATGTGTAGTATTGTAGTGGTCAATCGCAACAGAGCCAAACGCATTTCCTGCGGACGAGATGCGGGATAAGATGTCACTCACCAGTGGCTTATATTCTGGGCTAGCAAAGCCGTAACCGAAGCCCATATCTAAAGTAGCATAGCACCTGAATTTAAAGCAGGAAAGAGCGTGTTTTCATTTATTGTGTGATTGTTACGGTCCTCAAAAGCCGTATTAGTATTGTTTATTTCATAGTGTACAATGTATACTAGGGCTAATTCTTCGAAATGGGCGAAGAATGTGTAATTACACAATTAGTGCAATTTAAATACGAGATCAAGTTAGTGATAATAAAAAAGGGATGGCCTACTCCAGCTCCTCCGCACTTGCAGTGTGAACAGAAGGAAAAAAAAATAAGAAACCTTATAAGGTATTTTAGTATAGGTAATTATGATAAGTATGAGTGCCTGTCTGGCTCACTCGAACGAAATAAAGTTTATTGCTGGCCATGCTTGTTGATTGCAAATGAGAAAACACCCTGGAATACTACGGGTTTCGCAAATTTAGCTTAGTTAACCACAGCTTTGGATAAACATAGATGATCAACAACGCATATAAAATCTTTCAAGGCATTAAAAACATTCGGTAGTCAACAGGTAGACCATGCATTGAATTATCAAAGGAAACTTGCTGACAGTTTGCACAATGAAGATATTAAGAAATTAGTAATGTGTTGAAAAGTTTGAGTGTTGCAGCGATTCTTCTTGCAATAGAGAAACGTACGTTTACAGGCCACGATGAAGGTGAGGAGTAATTAAATAAAGGCAATTATATAGAATTACTACAATTATGATTTATACTACAATTACTAATTATGATACGACACTGTCTCAGCATCTAAAGACAGTTGCCGTTTTCAAAACCACTGCGGTTCTTATACAGAACGACCTAATCGATGCCGTGGCCAGTGTTGTTAGAGATAATATTAAATTAGATATTGTTAAGTCTAGTTCTGTTGGACTAATGTTCGATGAAACGACTGATGTCACCATTAAAAGTCAAATGTCTACTATTCTACCCTACGTTGACAATGAAGGCAATTGCAAAGTAAGATTTCTACATTTCGCTTACGTAATTTCTGATGGAACAGCCAATGGATTATTTGAATATGTAAAAAAGAACATAAATGTTTTAGGATGTTCAAAAACATTTGCTGCTCAAACTTTCGATGGTGCTGCAGTAATGCCCGGACATGTTTCTGGACTTCGGACTTTAATTAAAACCGAGTATCCAGCTGCTAACTTCATCCACTGCTATAGCCACAGTTTTTATTTAACACATTCCCAATCTGTGAATTTTATTGAGGAGACCAGACAATTCTTTGTTTCTCTTAATGGTTTACCCGCTTTTCTCTCACATTTAACTTCACGCACAGATACTCTTAAAGGTAGGAGAAAATGACAAGTAACACACCTACTCGATGAAATTTTGCTTCTAGACTTATAGGCACAGTTCATCACTATATAAGGTATCTTATTAGTTTCTTTGCTTCAATGAAAGAGGAACCTGGCGACTGGCATTGCGAAGAAGTTCGCATGGCTTTAGGCTTAGTGCGATTTCTCTCAAAGCTTCGAACCAAGTTTTTCTTGATTATGTCCAACATATTTTTTTCATTTTCAGATATTCTTTTTAACATTTTACAAAACAGGAACTTGTCACCTCTTAGAGTACCGAAAAAGGCCACGACCTTATTATTACACTGCAAAATATTAGAGTTAAAATATATGAAGAAGTATGGTCAGAAACTACGTGCGTTACCGATGAAGAGTATTAAGAAAATCCTAGAAAGAGAAATTGTCGTGAAGATGAAACCCATTTTTCGTATTTAAGGATTTTCTGTGAAGTTCTAGACACATTAATAACTAAAACTAAATCAAGATTTGATTCACAGAAAGAGTTGAAATTTCTTGCGTTACTGGATTCTAAACATTTTGCGAGTTTCGATAGGATGTTTCCAACAAATATATTTCGTGAACTGAGAGAACCATATGCTTCATATTCCGATATACTCTCTTTGAAAAATGAACTGAAGGTGTTATATTCACTTCAAGAATTTTCTAAAAGTCCTTTCAAAATATTGCAAATAGTATGAAATCAAATGGAATAGATGTTGAGTACAGTGAAGTTTATAAACTGTATAAACTGACTTTAACATTTGCTTCTACCACTGCAAGAGGAGAAAGGATTTTTTAAGCATTGAAACGAATAAAACCATTTTTACGTGCAACACAAGGACAAATACGTCTGATCAACTTGGCTCTTCTAACGGTGGTAAAAGACATTCTTGTTTCAGTGGGAAGACATAACGAGGAACTGTTTTTATAGTGTCACAACGCAGTTTACCCGTAAAGAAGGATGGCTGGAATTCATGTGAAATTGTTTGTTTTCTATTTTTAATGGCTTTAACAGCTTGTTTCAAGTAAAGTTGATTTATATTCACTGTTTGGGAAGCTAACATTTAATCAACAATGCCTTATTGTCCGGATCTGGTAGGTCTAGTGATACCCCCATTCACAATCCCAGCATACGCCACTGTTACTCAGTTTATTGGAAGTTCCTTCACTGCTCGAAGCTTATTGCCGACAGCGGACCACTCTCCGCAAGACAGAATTCCTCTGCGACAGCAAAGTCTGGGTTACATTTATCATTGTGCTGTAATTATATGTAGCATGAGGCTATATATCATGGTGTGTTAGGATTAATTCAAAGTGTTGTTTTACATGCATGGAATATTATTTGGACGACATATATAAGGTATCTACCTGTAACTGTGATTAAAGGTGCTTGCTAGCATGTAATTGCCGGATGTACCTCTTCGGCTTCCCCTTAGAAGGGACCAACAATAATTCCTTATTATTACGGGGTGTTTACTACCTTTGTACCTCATCTCAATTACGCAAATATCCTGATGAAACGGTTCCCCTTGTTCACCAGTAACACTATCTAAATGTGAATGGAGGAAATGCATTTTTAAGGACATCCTATGCCTTTGTAGCATTTCAAAAAATTTTAAACCAAACTTTCCCTTCATATTTCCAAGAAAACCATGCACAAATACTGTAAATGATTGCCAAGCTGCTAATTCCACCATTTGTAACGCGTTTTAAAACATTTCGTCCTCATTAGGTTTGGAATTTGAGGTCCAACAAAACTTCCTTCTTACAATTTTTTGTATGTCAAATTTAGAAACGTGCCTTACAAATGTGCAAATGCACAATCATATGTGTTGAGTGTCTTAACAAAATTCTTCAACAGCCCAAACCTCAAATGCAAGGAAGAGAGAAGAATTTAATCAGGCTGAACCAATGGTGTTTGTTTGATATTACTTTCCCCTGGGACAGATTACTGCCGCTTTCACGACTGTTGTACAAGATAATGTTTTTGATTAGAAGAGCTATCCCACAAACACATAAAACAATATTTTGTAAGACACCGTTTTAGTCAAAGCAGCAAGCCAATTACTCTAAAGTTACTGCGTATATTCCAACAATGAACCTCATTTTTTAAATATATGCAACCTTCGCCATTATTTCATAACTTTCCTTAAGATCTACAGAAAGGAAAACTGGAACACATGGAAGTACATTACAATTATGAACCAATGCAATCTGAAAGCAGAGCTTTGATGAATCCAAACAGAAATTGCCAATTATCTGGATTATACTCAATTCCTAGCTCACTCATTAAACCATTGATGTGTACACAGAAACATATATTCTCTTTCTGAAAATATTTTCCACTTCGGACTCGCTGGAAGGCACCGGCGTTATAAATGCCAGGCGATTCGTGGCTATACAGGGGTTTGTGGAGACAGTCTGTGAATTCAATAGTGGCATAAGTCATTGTGTTCAGCATTCTGCTACCTATAGTGTAGGAAAGAAAGCGGAATATGGCAAAATTCCTCAGCAGAGCGAGTTCCATTGCATGGTATAGGCTTTGAGAAGGAGTTTGGACAGAATGAGGGTTTGTAAACATATACATTTTACTATACAAAATCACTCGAATGTGTAAGAAACGGCTTGGAAAATGTAACAACATCCTTCTAAATAAATGCGAAGACCTCTTTATGAAATGATTAATACAGAACAAACTCTTTATTTTTAGAGCAATATTTTAAAAAAATAATGTGTCATACAATTATATTATCGAATAGTTAAATTATCAAACAGTAACAAAAACGGCAGCTTACGAAATAACCCTAATCAGCAATTCAAATACAACTGAGAAATTTAACCAAGTTTTAATTCACAGAAATGCCTTCCAACCTTTATTTTTGTAATTATAAGAGATATTAGGGGTATGAGTACGCAGACTTGTACAACTTCCTGACATTAAGCAGAAACATACGTTTCTGTACAATATTCCTCTATGGTTGCATAAATAAAAATAAAATTCGTCTTAAGTTTGATTGCGATTGTTACCACTACTTTATCGTTTATTTATACAATGACAATAGCGAGGTAAATTACAAAATATGAGTTAGTGTGCCTTTACCATGTGATGCTAAAATGGTTCGTTTAGCCACAAAATGGTGTGAATGGAGTGAATTGCAGCATGCCAATTGAACTATAGTCATGAGCATACGCTCGGCAACCCCGCAAATATGTCCTGTGTGTAGAGTGGATGGTCAGAAATGTTAACAGTTTAACACTTGTCGGAAAACGTTGTACAATAGCAGGTTCGGTCAATGTTTCAGATTCCTTAAAGGTAATCAGAACTCTGGCAGTTTTTAGCATTTAAGAGTATTTAGATATGCTTCCAGCTTTTGGCAAAGCCAACTAGAACCTGCTTGGAGCGCAACGCTTGTGTAGGGGTCAAGCTTCCCAATAGAACTGCAAACCCAGAATCCTTTGCTGCAGTAGCTCAGCGAGTTTGAAAATTGGGAAGTGAGATTCCGAGTCTGAAATCCGAGGACAACAACGATGGTACTGTGGGGAGAAAAAGCAATTTTGCAACTGGTGAAAGAGGATCCCGTCGCAAGTAGACACAAGGTACTGCTGGTGTATCAAAGTGAACATAGAACATTATAAAAATAGTTACTGCACTCATATCATATTCAGTGTGCAATACCTCATAGCATTCTGTCTGTGTGCACAATTTGGTTTTTCGTCACATGAACTAGTGACTGGTGAAGCATGTTTCACGCATAATGGTCTGTTGAATTGTTATCATCAGCACACATAGGGCTTTGAAAACGCTCACACAGTACTACAAGGTTCTCGCAAGCACAATTTTTCACTGAACCCCTTGGCTGGAATAATTACAGGTAAGCTGATAGGCCCCTTTGTATTATCAACAAAATTGACCGAAACGATGTATCAGTAGTTCCTGAAATACAATCCGCCCTCTGTTTTTAAGGAGGTTCGCTTTCACACAAGGCAAAACACGCGTTTCATGGATTACGGAAGATACCCTTAATAATCAGTGCAGTCCGTCATTTAAATTGCACATTTCCTATTCGGTGGAAAGGCTGGTTTTGACCAGTACCTTGGTATGTTTGATCTATCAATCCTTTGGAGATTATTTATGGGAACATTTGCAGAGACATTTGTATCGTGAGGAAGTTGCTACCATTAATGCTTATCGGTGGCAAACCACCTAAAGATAACATAGAGATGAAAAGTGTATATTTAATGATTTTTTATTATTTATGGATTTAAAGGTCTGTGAAATACTGGAAAGATTATTTGGAGCTGTTAAAGAGATAATTGAAATAATATTAACTGTACAGACGATAAAATATATTTATCATAAGTTTGACCCTATATTGTGTGCATGTGTGTTTGAAATAGCCCTATAAGTTAGAATAGAAGTTCTAACGAGGGTAGTGCAAAACAGGCTAAGAGGATGTGATGTCTATATACAGTCTAACGAAAAACGTTTAGAGCATTTGTTGATATTACAGTTACTGACCGTTAATAAAGTTTCTGTTTAGAAATATGACTTAATTCTATATCATACACCCGCATGAGCTATTTGCACACTTAAAATTTAATTTTGCAATCTTTGAGCATATAATGCATAGCCTCTTATGTAACTTATAGTTTAGATATCGTAAATACGATCAGATAGCTTAAAAGAAGACCACCCCATCTCTCGTTTCTGGTGGTAACTGATAAGGAACACACAGGGACATGCCGAACCGTATGTTAAGCTCTGGGCAGTTTATACTTTCCCCGTTGGAGTTGCGAACGCATGCCTAGCAGCACACCGAAGCAAACCGAAGCTTACTCTGTTGCCACACTGTGCAGATTATGTATTAAATAATATTCAATTATCTCTTTTATCTTTTGAGGTAAATGAAGTTGTTATTGGTATTAATTATTCCTATATTTGAATCCAGCAAGGGCGAAATCTGCACACTCATGCCGTTAACACTTTGTATCAAAAGGTTTATGTATCGTTTTCAGCCGATGGCTGCATTTTCCAGCCGCAGCCATAACTACGAAAAAATGCAGGTGGGTGGCCGAGGTCAGCGGATCTCCAGTTGTAAGGTTATTAATTGACCTGTTAAGGACGCTACCTTTCCATCTGGATACTTACTCAATTGACCTCTGCATAGGGAATGCGGTCTTTGATAGCTTCTTAAAATTTTTGAATCCACCACGAATTCCATTTTAAGGCTCCTTTAAGTTTATTGTACCCTTGTATTCATTACAATAATCCGTGTCATGTCAGTAAATTTTATACGGCATTGATCTTCGTATTTTATGAATGCATAAGACATCTCAATCTCTCAACTAGGTTATTATGCAGCTGAATTTCTTTCTATAGTCCATCGAACCTTCCAAGAACAGTCATTTATACATTTTTAGTAAAGGAATTCACTTTTGCAACAGAAATGTTTCAATTGTAAAGCCAATGAACATATAGTCATTAAAAAATAATTGAGTAAGACTTTTAGGTTTTCATAATAACATTATAATAAATCCTGATATGCAGTACTCATGACACTTACGCTTAAATACACGGCAAAGTGTTAATATGACTAACACTGGAGCTAACTCTTCACTATTAGGTACTCGTGCCATCAATTGAAATAAAAGTGAGGATGCAGAAAATTATGGTAAAAAAACGTTAATGTGAAAGCAAACGACATGGCTTAAAGAAATGTGTGAAGATCCCTAGTGCAGGGAGGGTGTTCTAGGTCGAATTCCGTCGGTCGTTGGGGTTTTGTACCTGTTTCTGGTCTGTAGGGAATGCCACGTTTCGTTCTCATCTTTTGGATATGTTTCTAGAGTTTATAGCATATGTTAGCTATGGACAAATGACATGGATGCTTTCTCAAAGGGAAGAGCATTCCCCGAGGACACCAATGAGCTGCTTGTCGACCGGTCGTTCATCGCTCTCTCCAAGCAGTATGACGGATCTTTATCCTAGTACTGCTAAGAACTTCAGGCGTCTGGCATTGTAGACACTTTAAAAAAGGCCGTTATTCATTCACTGCTCCCCCCCCCTCTCTCTCTCTCTAGCTAAATAAATTAACGTTCTCCAACGTAGGCAATATCGGACAAATGAAATGGATAAAATTATGCTCAAATCATCTCAAGGATCATAGAGCTTAGAGTTATCCGGCATTCGTCTTTCAGTATAAGACACGCTGTGGGGTCGTTGAAGGGTTATCCTCCTCCGCGAAGGAGGGCCCTTCGACTCTTGCCATACCGGGACTAGGTCCCTTACTGGCATGGTGATGGGTATTTAAAAGGGATGGTGGTTAGATGGTGGCGATTAAAGTTGAGATAAGTGTAAGAGTAAGGATGTTTGATTAATGGGAAAATGACTTGAAGTTATTGAGTTCCAAGGATAAGTCTGGGACGCTTGTATCTTTCTCCTGGATCAAGATCATATTCCCCGAGACCTCGGATAAAGTTATTGAAACTGGAAGGTAATTTTGCATAGAAGGCATGGGATAGTTGTAATATGTAGTCAAAAAGTTTTGGGAAGGAAAGATCAGAATGGATATTTTCATTTGGGATGTACCAATCGGCAGCAACTGCTGACCGAAGGTAGCGGTTTTGGAGAATCTGCAGTTTGTACAGATGGGATTTGGCCGCTGCACCCCAGACTTGGCAAGCGTAAGTGATTGCAGGTCTGAGTACCTGCTTAAATAGCAAAAGTTTGTTGCTAAGCGTCATAACTGATTTTTTGTTGTACAGAGGATAGAGCATGGCCATCCTTCTGTTTATTCTGTTTGCCACGGTTGTTATGTGCTCCTTCCATGTCAGATGCATGTCCAAAACTACACCTAGGTAGCTGGCATGTGTGGACCAAGGAATGTCTGCTCCTGCTAACTGCAGATATTGAACGTCCTGGAGGGGTCTTCTAGTGAAGGTGACGGCTTGGGATTTGGTGGCGTTTAGTTTCAACCGCCAGTTGGCGAACCAGACATGTAGCATGTTTGCAAAGATTTGAGCTCGCTGCACTGCAATTTCGTGGCGCTTAGATGCTACTGTGATGGCTGTATCATCAGCAAATAAGTATAGGTTGCAGCCCCTTAGGGTTGGAAGGGTGTTTATGTAAGTGAGGAAGAGCAGAGGACCAAGGACACTACCTTGAGGTACCCCTGCATTTATGAAGTAGGTGTGAGACAGGATGTTGTCTTTTGATACAACGAAGGTGCGGTTTTTGAGATAATGATGAAGTGTGTGAATAAGGTATGACGGGATATTGTAATGTATAAGGCGATGGAGAAGACCTTCATGCCACACAGTGTCGAAGGCTTTAGAGATGTCTAGGAAAAGGGCTACAACGTAGTGACGGTTGTTAAAACCTCTAACCACCTCATCCACGATGCGCAAAAGTTGATGCGTGGTGGAGTGTTGCCGTCGAAAACCAAATTGTTCAGGACGCAGGACATTATGTTGGTCTAGCAAGTTTTCAAGGCGTAGTTGGAGTACCTTTTCATAGAGCTTGCTTATCGTAGGGAGGAGACTGATGGGTCTATGACTGCTTACTTGTTGTTGGTCTTTGCCAGGCTTCGGGAGGGTGATGATCTTAGCATGCCGCCAAGCTACCGGGAAGTAGGCTAATACTAGTAGGCTGTGAAATAGGTGCACTAGTAGTAAGATCCACGAGTAAGGTAGAGCTTTGAAGGCAGCGTAGGGTACGTTGTCGACACCTGCTGCTTTGTATGGACGCACAGAGTTGATTATATTCCTCACTTCAGCTACACTTGTTGGCTTCACATCATCTAATATGTGTGGTGTGCTGAGATACTGCCTTACAGACGCTGTAATTTCATCTGAAATCTCTTGATCGACAGATTCTGCAGGGTGGAATGAGGAGGCAAAATGTTCTGCCATAACTTCCACTTTATCTCTTACTGATGTAGCAACTCTCCTGCCATCAGTAAGAGGCGGATCAGATTTAGGGATCCCGAGAAGTGCCTTTGACATTCTCCATAAAGATCTGTCTTCTACATCAAGAGAACACAAACGCCTCTCCCATTCAGCGTTACTGTGTTCCAGTAATTCTAGTTTTACTAGATGTTGCAACCGGTTCCATTCACGTTTGTGAATTGGGTTGCGCGTAAGCTGAAAGCGTCGTCTTGCCTTATTTTTATCTGCAATAAGACGCCTTAGTTCATATGGGAGAGGTTTTCTGTAACTAAATGTAGTGCGCCGTGGTGGAGTGGCTTGGTCCATGATAGCTGTCATTGTGGTTGTGATGTTAGTGGCCAGTTGTTCAGCTTCTTCATAGGTGTTACAGGGTAGAACCTCAGCAGGCTGCAAGGCCATTAGTTCCGTGTACTTACTCCAGTTTGTGTGTCTTGGATTAAGTGAGATAGGGGGGGCCTTAGGAGTAGCCCGACCCTGATAGAGGAACAGGAGAGGGTAATGATCTGAAGAGAGTTCAGGGATTGACATGAATTTGGGGTGGCCGCGGATGTTTTGCAGTAATGCGAAGTCCAGCCAGTCTGGCGGACGGCGATCCCCATAGGATATGGTGGGTGATGAGGGAGCAAGTACAGCAAGATTGTGCTTTTCGATGTAGCACTCGATTGCAGAACCCCTGTGATTACGGATGGTAGAGTTCCACAGGGGGCTCTTGGCATTGTAGTCACCCAAGGCTATGGTAGGTGAGCCTGCAGAGAAGATGGTGTCCAGTTCCTTTACATTAAAAGGTCTGCCAGGTGGAATGTAGATGGAAAACAGGTTGAGGGGGCCTTTGTTTGTGGCCACTTGTATTCCAGTAGCTTCCAGAAGATTGGAAGGTGGCAAGTGTAGCCTGTGGTGTTGGATATTGTGGCTAATGAATATTGCAGTTCCACCATATCCATCTGCTCGATCAGACCTATGACAGGTCATACCAGGGATAGAGGCCTTCTGGTGACTGGATAGATGTGATTCCTGGACCATAAGAACTTGCACCTTGTTCACTGCAATGAAGTTAGCTGTTTCCTTTAATTTGTTCCTCAACCCATTGGCATTCCAGGAGCAAATCCTTAAACTGAGGATGTTAGCAGTTATTTTATTGCTGTCCGCCATAATTAGTCAAGAAGGTATAGACAGTGTGTACAAGGATGGTTGCAGAAGGGATGTTCGCAGGTCGCTGGGCTAATGCTGCAGCCAACGCTACTGCGAAGTCAGGTTGCAAGTGTACTGGGATTTTATCCATAAGTTTTAAGAATTGTGCATCTGGGATGGACGGATTTAGAGATGATGAGGGCATGGAATTTGAAATAGAGTGGTGCGCTGATAGACGTTGTTGAGCCAGTTTGCGGGTTCCAGTAGAGGGTTTTGGTTTGGAACTAGCAGTTGTAATGTTCCTGGAAGCTGTGTTGGGTGCAGTGTTACTTGCTGCCTTCAGTGGCTGTGATGGTGGGTTTGCTTTAGGCAATGTGTTTGCAGACTCCTATTGTTTGGCGACTACCGGAGGCGAGTTTCCAGAGATTGTGGTTGCTGCGGTAGTAGCAGTCTTGCTGGGAGCGACGGTGGCCTGAAGAGCTGCTGCATAGCTCGTGTATTGAATCCTGGTAGGTGGTGGCAGACCAGGATATCGGGTACCCTTAAAAGCCTCCTTAGGGAGACCCATAGGATTAGGTACCTTTGGAGCTGCGTCAAATCTGGTGCGCTGTCCATTTTTGTTGAGCTGCATTTCAACTCGAGCTTCTTGCCAAACAGGGCATTTGGCATATCGGCAAGAGTGATCACCGCCGCAATTGTAACAGGTTGGTTTGACTCCAGTTACACCTAACTTTGGACAATCTGTTCTTTTATGCCCTGGCTCTCCGCAGAAAGAACACACGGGCTCCAAACGGCAACCTGCAGCACTATGTGTGAATTGCTGACAGTTGGTACATTGCAGAGGCTTAGCTGGTGGGCGATAGGATTCAACTCGGATGGTGGCGTTGAACATCCTCGTCTCCTTGTATATTTGCTGGTAGCTCCCTTCCTTCTTCAAGGCTACTCTGAAGTGTGGAAGAAGTTGCGGGATTTGGCTACGATTAGAGCGTAGCTGCCCAACTCTCTCCACTGGGTACTGCAGCTCCTTGAGCTTTTCAGTGACGTCTGCCTCGGTTATGTACATGGGCAGGTCTTTAAGAGTTACGTACAGAAGTTTCTCTTCTGGCAGTAGAGTGGTCAAGAATTGGGTGTTGCTTTCGGTGAGCACTTTCCGGAGGAGACGATGGTCGTCAGATGACTCCGGTAGGAAAGCAACAGTGCCGCTCATGTTGCGGACTGAGTATTTTAGATTTGTGTATTTTGCATTTAGATGTGCTGTGAGATCCCTAACCTTACTCGGGTCTCTTAGAAAGATTGGAGTGGCCTTTCCTGAACGGGCTGTAACATTACCCTGTGCTGGTGGAACTCCTGAGGTTGTAGCAGAAGTGGTTGGAGCTGCTGCTACTGCAGGGGTGTTGTTATGTAAGGAGGCAGAAGGTTCTGTGCATCTCCGTTTATTTATGGGCACCGTAGATGCCTCCTCATCGGTTACCATGGGTAGACCATTGAAACGGTTTGTAGTAGGTATAGGCTCGGGTTGATGCGGATGCTTCAGAGCTTTACCACGTGGCTTATTAGGTGTGACTCCCTGTTGTGGAGTAGTCGTAAACTTCTCATTGAGAAGCAAGATATTAGCTATATCTTCAACACGCACTCTGTGTGCAGAGTAGAGTTGAAATGCATTTAGAGTTTCTTCCGGTTTAGCATTTACTATAGTGTTGTGTAGTTCCCGGTCAGCCAGTTCCAAGAATTTTTGTCTGGCCTTCTTCTCCAGGGTCAGTATTCTTACATCTCCTTTAGACAAGGGCATGAGAGGACCAACTATTATTTCGCTGTCCATGAAATAGCGAAAGTCTCCTCCCTTGATGTAATAGAGGAGGCATTCCGGCTCATCGGAAGCCTCATTATCATTTTCCGGAGCTGGCAAAAATTGGTCGAGAGCTTCGGAAACAGAAGCGACTTCATCTTCCTCCATGTTGTCGTGCAGCACGACCAATAGCAGCCCACAATACACTTACCAATGAGAGGGCAGTATTGGCCAATGAGAGAGTAGCAGGGCTACGCCCTGTTACTAGGGGAATGTCTCGGGGGATCTTATATCTAATAGATAGAGGAAAAATTAGAAATAAAGAAAGAACAAGTGTAGGGTGCAATAAGCCCGAGTATCAGAGGGCCTACCGGTAAGGGCGCCTAGAAACCGGTCACTAGGACCGTTGGCTGCAGCCTTGATACTCTGCCCAATCACTTTGTTTGTAGCTCAGGCTGGCACAATGATGCTGCTTCCGCAGGCTCGCAGACACGAAGTTGTCCCGAAGCTGCAGCTAGCTGTTGGCTGCTCGCTGTTGTCCTGGCATGTCTACTGCAGAGCGTCTCTATGTGTCGATGTTGTCTCTTCGAAGTCTCGAAGAGTTTCAGTATAATGGAATATGCGAAGAAAAACAATTCAGGTAACTCAACCTGACCGAAAACACCTTCCCACATTAACGTTGTGCGGAAAACATTTTATCCCTCTGACAGTGAACTCTAACATTAGAGGCTGTATCCCTATGTTGGCCACACTGTCCCAGCATTAACAAAAGAAAAAGTAAAACAAAAACAAAAATCATACATACATGGCCCACAAAATCATTTATTGCTGAATTACAAGATAAAATTGAAAGTTACACAAGTGTCTCGAACTGTCTTCCACCTGCTTCATTGCATGCTCTTTGTCTGTATTCGGTAATATCGGTACTCTGTGTGCATACGATGCCTGTGTAAATACCCAATATAAAGGTAATATAAAAAGACTTTAAAAGTCGCCAGAAGAAGGAATCCATTGTGTTGAAATCAGGAGATAAGATGGCCAAGCAGTGAATCCCCACGCGATCAGTTTATCCATATGGAAAGATATTCAATAAATTATATATTGACTGCAATGAGCTTGCGTGCCATCGTGTAAAATACACTCGTTAGATGATACACACAGACACATCATCAATTAAATGATACAGTACCATGTTGATACGTCCTGCCATTCAAGCCAGGCAAAGCACTTTGGAAACAATAAAATAATAATGAATGTTTCCATCACAAACGTTTGCTGCGCGAGAGGTTGTTCGAATACACAGGTATGGGTATTATGAAAATTGTAGAATTCATTGACGGTAAATCCAACCATTCAACTGAGGATCATCAAGTAGTCACTTGCTGCTATTGTAAGTTTAATTATAAGCACTTTATTGTTTTTGTATTACTTTAATCCTGCTAATTTATACACCCACTTTAATAAAGGGTATTTTACTTTTACTTTATTAGGTTGGTAGGGATAAACACTTCTTGTCAAGAGGAGTTATTGCCGCGTGTTTTATTATTGGTGTTGTAACTGTTGTAAGTTATGCAGCTTAGCCACTGTATTAATCTGAGTCTTTTTAAAGCTATGACGGCCTGTGCACACGCACCAAGTTACCGTTCCTTTACAATAGTTTGCCGGAGATTGTATTTACTGCATTTAAATTTGTGAAAATATCCTTCTACATTACACCTCGTCCATCCAATTTAAATTCTGTAGTCCTACAATAGTCCACGAGTTTGTGAATTCATTTTGATTACAAAGCTGATTTTGTTCCTTTTGGAACTACATGAACTTCAGAGTACGTTGTACTTCCTTTGTTTCTAATTCAGAATTTTCTTCTAGTATTACGGTATTGCAGTCCTCGATGTAATTTTTTTAGACATGTTATGTATAATTATATAATCTTAGTTCATACACTTCTGCTTCTAACTGCTTCTAGTATTTCTCTGCTCTACCTGTGATAATTTTCTCTATTTCTTGCTGCATTAATATTCTATTCTATCTTATTTTAGTGTTTAGAATGCGCCTATGCATTTTTTTAATCTCTGCTGGATATAAATTTGCATTTGTTTCTGTTTATTTTTAAATTTTTAAATTGAGGGTTATTTCCTTTAGCTTATATTCCGATCTTGTATACCCTCATTTCTATTGGCAACAGCGTCTGCACATGATACGTTCCTTTTGTCGCTAGGTGGTGCGCTAGTGTTCAGTTTCCACTGATTAGTGGCACCACCTGTGTCGCCATGACAGTCTCGGTTTCTAATTTACCACTTAATTTCATTACGTAATTACTTCTACGGATCCCTGTTTTCACAATTTTAGTACTTTATTTAGGCAATTAAATATTCTTACATTACATACTGTGTTCAGGATTGTCGTTTTCTACTGTTTCTGTAGGAGTTTGCTTTCGTTGACAGCAATAAAAACGTTTTCAAGAGACCTTTCACTTTTCACGGATTTTCAAATAGATCAATTACCGCATTATACAGTAAATAATGTTAGTAGGTTTATATTAAAATGATTTACTACATATATTTATCTCATTGTCTTCATACAGAGGTGAAAAATTACGTTATAAAGTAAAAAGTTATTAATTAAAACACATTTTGAAAAACTTACCCCCCTAAATGGCGCCCATTTTTTGTTTTCACCGAACCTAAAAAAATAGCATATTAAACTGCAATATTTGTACTTCATAATGTCTCAAATACTAACATTTCATTATTCATATAATATTTGTTACAACGATTTTCATAGAATACAGCAGGCGAGTATACGGAAAATATAATATTCAATAAACCTCTAAATAATCGTGCCACACCAAAAACAAAATAGACGGGTTATTTAACCTCTTCTAGGTGTTACGTAGTAAATTTTTGGAGAAAATACAAAAAGGTCATGTCTCAGACGTGTTCGTTTTGACACGGAATGACTCAACTGTAAATTCAACACCTGTAAAAGACTTCCATTTTGAAATTTTATTAGTTCCAGTGATAGTGAAACGGAACTACTAATTGGAACAACTTGGAACTTTTCCGTTCCAAATTCAAAGCCATTTCAAGGAAGTAGTTCCATTAACACTGGAACGAAGGAAACCGAGGTTTGGTGGAACTACTGTTAAATAGTTTCCACCACTCCATTTCGGAGTAGTCATGAAAATATTTACTTCCTTAGTATTGATGGAATCACTTCGAGAGCTTTACTGCGATGTGCGAGGAACTTTACTCTTAAACTGGATATATTTTAATGCATTGCATTTGTAGTAGAGCAAATGATATCAAACTAGGAGCCACACTGTGCGTGTACAAATGCCTGACCTCACAGAAACAAGCGGTTGCGTTTTTTAAGGTTCTACGACGTAAAGCAATTCATATATAACTGTAGCTTTCTATTGCTAGTAATAACCGTATCAATTGAAGGTTAATTTTCAAACAATAGCCATTTAACAAATAAAAAGCCTGTTTCAAATTGGGTAATTCTGAAAGTTGTGCTGCTCACATCAAGGAATTTTAATTTTAAGGCTAAAAGCATCTGTAAATAATCGATTCAGAAAATTTTTACAGAGTTAAATTGCAATTTTTGCTGTATAGAGATAATGCAATATAGCCTCATTAATACCGCTTCTACGAGGCATGGAAAGTACGAGTAGATGGAAATTGTAACAAAAATTGAACTCTTCTCAAGGTAACTTTATTGGCATTAAATTACATCGAAAAAAAGAAACGAAAAAGAAACTAGAGAGAACTATGCCCCTGTGCTCCTTTGAATATTAACGCACTTTCAACCGGAGCGTTCAATGCCTTTTTTAATTTTTCAATATCACTTTTACCATACAGCCTGAAATTTCTATAAGTGACAGAAATTTGCGTTCATCAATATTTGAGTCAAGATTATGAGTTAGTTTATTAAAAGGTTTATGTAAATCAAGTGATTTATATCTGAAATCACAAAGCACGTTGCATTGTGATACTTATTAAGGTACAGAATGGGAGAAAATTAAAATGGGACGGACACTCGATGCTTCTGTAACGGCTGGAATAAACTAAAGAAATAAATAATTGATAACTACAAACTCTCTATGAAGTCTTGCAGTAACATTACCAGTATTTATATCATTGTCATAACGTACAAGTACACATTCATTAAGCAGTCAGAGAATATAAGATTGCTGTACTTATGGGTAAGCTCTGTTTATCCATTAACCAGTCATAGAATATAAGATTCCTCTACTAATGGATAGACCCTTTTAAGCGATTACGGTGCAGATCAGATTAGCTCAGTAATCCAATCCGCTTCAAAAATTACGAATACGACACTTCCGATGCGGATGTTACACTGCAGCAGCAGCACAGATCTGGCAGGCTGTTTGGAACAGCCCGAAGGGTGGTCAAATCGTGTACCTGCTCTGGGAAGAGCTTAACCACGTAGTGGCGGGATGTGGATTTTGCAGAATGACGGGTGTATTTTAAGTGGGGTTAGTGTAGGGAGGTAGCTTTTTGCTCCTCAGGGAATGATGAACCGGGTGCTACGGACAGCGAGCACCGCTGGTGGGTTAGTTAATAAACTACGAAGAAGGTATGTATAATTTTGAATATTCCATATTAAAATTTTGGAGTAGCTGAATTTTAATTTTAGGCTGGATGGAGATCATGTGGTTACCGGTAGTGACCGCAAGACATGCGGGGTAACCGGTATCGCTTAAAGCGACGCTCACGAGGAACATAATCCCCAAGGGATCTGACTAGGGCGCTCTGATGTTGGGGCAAACCCTCGAAGAATTTTGTCGCCCGGCGTCTAATTTCATCCTCCACATATCGGAGGGATGAAGCCTCGTGAAGTAATCTCACGGGGAACCTTGTACAAACAGAATAAATAATCCGAAGACATTTATTCTGTGCACGTTGGAGCAGAACTAGATGTGAGCCTGCGGCCATAACCCAGACTTCGCACGCATAGAGCATGATAGGGAGGACCAGAGCCATAAAGAGGCGCTACATCACCTCACCACGCGAATGCAACAATAACTACTGACAGGGAACTGACTCTAACGAAAATACACAATGCACGAGGTGGTACCATGTCTGCCTTCAGTCCCGGAGGTCCCGCGTTCGGTCCCGATGGAGGTATGTTATCTGGATAAGGCGTTTTCTTCGCCCTGAAACTTATATGTCATGTAACTCTAAGCTCTATTATCCTGGACGCATTTTGAGTATCCTTTCATTCATCGTACGATACGACTTAACGTTGAAGGTTTTCTCTTATCCTGAAAGATGAAGGTCTGCTAACTCTAACAACACCTTTGCTATATTCAAAGTAATTCTTTTATCGCGTCATGTCAAACGTCGTTCTGAGTAATTACAAATATATGCAAACGCATATATGCCAGCCAATAATGATTATTATTACAATGCCTACGTTGCGATTCTTTCTTATAATATAATAGTGTTTTATTTATTTTGTACTAGTAAAAATTATTTGAGCTAAAAGTATCCGGTTTTGCGGTTATGTTAGACACATTACTCTCTACCTTCTTCATGGATCAGTTTTTGCAGAATCGAATTTTTGTCTTACGGCGAATAGTATTTATTAGAGATTATTAGGTTGGCGCACCGCTTGGGGCAATGTCATACGACAACACCCCATGACTCCGATTGGCTACTAGTCTAGTAGCACTCATCGCATGGATAGAATCATTGCACAAAGCCGTCAATGCAACCATCTGCGATCCGTTTCCCAGAATTTGCGGTATAATTTAATATATAGTACGGTCACACCGTGCTTTCAGCTCTGCTTTATGAGATAACCAGCGAAGATTTCCATCAAATATGATTCCTTGGAACAT
Organism: Mantis religiosa; assembly: GCA_030765055.1. Classification (NCBI taxonomy): domain Eukaryota; kingdom Metazoa; phylum Arthropoda; class Insecta; order Mantodea; family Mantidae; genus Mantis; species Mantis religiosa. The sequence goes on along the minus strand of CM060947.1, from coordinate 145,621,322 downwards.
AGTATCATCTGGAAACGGCAGAAAATCTGGATCCAGTCGCGGTAAATGTAATAATCGACTCCAACGGCGCCAAATGTTAATGCAGATTCTGTTTTTCGCGTTTAGAACTCAATCTGGAAAATTGTCTGAACATTTCTATAGAAGGCGCTCTAAGAACGGTGCAACCTGAGAAGTACAATAGACGGCAAATTCGTCTACCATTAAGTGTGACGAAACTCTGGAAGGATAACATTTTGAGATAGAATTAATAACAATAGGAAACAGTACCTATCCGTGAGGCATTGCGTTGTGCAGAAACTTACCTGAAAACGCGGTCGTTATTAAACTGCTGAAACAGCACTGGTACCCTCCACGTATATTTCAGGCGTGTAAGTTGCGCAGCAGCTCTGCAGACCAACACATAATATAATGGTACTAGGCTTTCAATTGCAGATGACGTTTATTGTAAGAGAACTGCTTACTGGGATGAGAACTACCAAACTATCAGATCAGTGTACGAATAGCCATGAAAGTAGTTGGAAAATAATATATCTTCTCCGGTGTTCATGAGTTTTGCGGTATTTTGCGTCTCGCTCAATCCCAATTT
>CM060947.1:145588236-145615736 GCA_030765055.1 Mantis religiosa | reverse complement strand
AAAAGATTTTACAGAAAATGAAAGAAGAGAAGGCGGCTAACGACATCACCGAGAAAATGGAAGAACTGAAGGCCGGATTCACTGCAAGAATGAAAGCGCCGAGCGACAGCCTGGCAAAAGAAATGAAAGCTGCGAACGAGGCCCTCGCCGCCAAATTAAAGGAACATTTGGCCGGCGTGAAGGAGGACGTCATGGAGCTGGGCAAGCGGATGGGTCAAATACACGAGCGCGTCAAAGACCTGGCATGTCGCGTTAACCACCTGGAGGGAAAGGCCGATAGTAACACCAATGCGTTGAACGCCATGGTAGAGGACATCGTCGGAAGAAGGTTGAAGGACTTGAAGGCGGACGTGCCGGGACGTGACATAACATCTGCGCACGCCAAACCACCCAGTATGACGGCACGACAACGTTCGAAGTCTTCCGCCGTCAATTCCATACAATGGTCAAACACAACAAGTGGTCACCAGAGGAAGAGCCCGCACAGCTACCAGCCACCAGTGACTGGCTGCAAAAATCCTGAACGTGGTCCAGACAGCGGCGGCGCCCAAGGACATTTGGGAGACCCTGGAAGACCGCTTCAGGAGCCATCGCTTAGCCAAAGCCTACCGCAGCCAATTCAAGTCAAAGTCGCAGCAGCCAGGGGAGACTCTGCTGGAGTTCGCCCTGACAAATTAGCAGCTGGCCAATAAAGCCTTAGTCAACCTCCCACCAGAGTTCGTATCCCGAGACGCTGCCTAGATGACAGCTACAGCGAATACCTGAACAAGGATCTAAGGAGGTCTAAGGTCAGTTGAGGGACGCCGGCGAAGACGTAGTGGTGTGCGTTGGAGGTGTGGAGGGCCGGAATTCCAGGACAGATATTAGTCACACCAGGGAGATCATACGGAAAGCGAGGAGATGCCATCGTGGCTAGGGGCACGTCGGCGCCATTACCACTATCCCCTCGTGTGACACTATCGCCGGCGAATGGATGGCAGCCTCATCGTGGAAGGTTAGGTGAAAGAGAAAACAGTGTGCCGTGTATCAGTGGGTGTTTGTCGCGAAGCTTGCTGAGGAGGTGATATTGGGACTGGATATCCACAGGAGCCATGAGGCGACTGGCAACGTCGGCAGGAAGGTCCTGCGGCTTAACGGAGAAGAAGTGATACTGCGGCAACCCGAAGATCGCCTTGGAATCTGCAGGGTCATCATGAGGGCGGACGTAGTTGTCCCCACGAGAAGGTAGGTGTTGGTGACAGCGCGACTGGAATTCCAGCGGCCGAAGAACATGATGCTGGACCAGAAGACGCCTGTGCACGTTATCTGTGTAGCCTGGATATTGCTGCCGTGCCGAGAGGAAGTGCCACTGAGGCAGCTGGATACAACGGATAACGACATCCAGGCCGGGCCTGAGTTGGGGACTAGTTAGCCCGTGGCCAGCGTAACAGCAATCGACGAAACTCAGGAGCGGGTGACGACGCAACATCTTGGGGACCGGCTGGAAGTTTTATTGGAGAGGGCCGACCGAACACCTGACCTAAAAACATATCGAGAAGGTTCGACAACTGCTGAGATAATACCAGCGCGTCTTCAGCCAGGGCGAAACCGATTACGGTCGCACGGAACGAGTGCTCCACCACATCGACACCGAAGACGCCCAGCCTTTTCGGCAACCGCTTACGCGCGCTCCGCTGTCGAATCAAGTGGCGGTACGGGATATGCTAGAGGACATGAAATCCAGGGGAGTGATTGAAGAGTCTGACAGACCTTTGTGTTCCCTGTAGTTCTGGTGACGAAGAAGGACGGCGAGCTACGCTTCCGCGTGGACTACAGGAAGTTGAACACTTTCACCAGGAAGGATTGCCACCCCTTACCACGGATTAACGACACCCTTTACATTCTTGGTGGTGCTCAGTGGTCCTCGGCCCATGACCTGAAGTCGGGTTACTGGCAGGTGGCTCTAGACCCCAGAGGCAAGGAAAAAACTGCGTTCTTGCAAGCAAACGGTTTTGGCAGTTCACAATTGTAACAGTACTTTTGGGTTATTTTTGAAGTATGAAAAGCTTATAAATTTATAAAAAATGATTATGTAAATAGATTTAATAATTTAAATATGTAAAAATGTATGTAATTGTGTGATTGATCGAAGTAATAATTGTATGACGTAATATGACGTAAAGTTTTGACGTGGTATTAAATCGGCCAATCACAAAATTAAGATACGGGTAACGATAGTTACGATAAATCAATAATCTTGGTATAGAGAGATTTTTGTTGTAATTGTGAGTGTGATAGTTGTGCAAGATCAAGGACATTTAAGTAATAGTTAGAATATGTTTGAATACAACAATGTAAGAATTTATCGACATGTTGGAAGTGACTGGGAAAGGAAGTTCAAGCAAAATGTAATCTAAATAATACAATTAAATAGTTACAGAATTTGACTTCTCCGAAACGTTATTCCGAACCACGGCTGAAAAACACATGTCTCATGACTCTTATTTAGAATAAGATGATACAATTGGTGACCAGAGGAATTAGATAGCCGCAAAAACTCCACGAGAAGAGAAAGAATTGTGCGTCCGACATAAAAATCCTGTCCCAAATTGCGCCCGAACGTGTGACCGAATAGGATAAAGAAGAGTGGAGATTAAAACATCGTACAGCTACGTGGGAATATAGAACAAAAGGAGAAAGAAGAGAGAAGAAAGAAGAAAAAGAAAACTGGTTTAAGTGAGTGAAATTAAAATGAAAAGTAGTAGTAGTAGATTTATGTTGCTAAGAAATCAGAAAATAGTTAAAAAAGATGGCGAGTAGAAAAGAAATAATAGTGGAAGGAGAAGATGGTGTAGGAATGAGTAGGGAGGATGTAGGATTAAGCAAAGATAACGAGTTAATGCTGGAAAGGATAACGAAAATGTTGAGTAATTTAGTAGCTAAAATAGGAAATGTAAATGCTAAAATAGGAGATGTAGGTGCTAAAATAGGAGATGTAAAATCAGAGTTGAAGTCAGAGTTGAGTGATGTAAAATCAGAAGTGTTGAGTAATGTATATACTAAAATAAGAGATGTAAATGCTAAAATAGGATAGGTAAGATCAGAATTAAAACAAGAACTTGAACAAAATATAAATGAATTGAGAGAAGAATTAGGAGATAAATTGACAAAAAAGTGTGAACAATTTAGAGGTTAGTTTGTCACAAAAGTTAAAGCAGGAATTGAAAGGTGACATAGCACAAGAAATTAGAGTGGGAAGAAAAGAATAATAAGAGAATATGGAAAGGTTATTTCAAACAATAGAACAGAATAAGAATGAAAATTGACAGGAAATTATGGAATTAATAGAAATAATTCAGGAAACTAGGTTAGGTCAGGACATTGTATGGTCAGCCGTTCCAACTGAGAACCGACCATTGCGCCCTAACCTGGCTACTTAGCTTTAGCAACCTAGAAGGCCAGGCAGTCCGTTGGGTCCAGATGCTGTAGGAGTACGACTTCACCTCTGAACATTGTTGAGGAAAGGGCCACGGCAACGCATCGCCATATACCGAAGACCCTGCCCAGAACGGTGCGATCAATGCACTGGAATGGGAGAGAAGGAGCGTGCCGCAGCTCTTAGAGTAGTCACCGCAGTGCCTGCAGATGGCTGGGATAGTGCAGGCCTGAGGAAGGAGCAGCTGGCGGACGCAAATTTGGGGCCACTCTTGAGAGAAGTGGAGGCAGGAACAAGACCGACCTGGGATGACATTGCACAGAGGAGCGTTACATACAAGTTTTACTGGGCCCATTGAGCGACATTGAAGACGAGAGGGGGCGTGCTGCTCCGGGTATGGGAATCATCCGAGGGAGAGACACAAAAAGGGCAGTTGGCACTTCCCTGGAGTAAGGTTCCGGAAGGCTTAGAAGAAGTACACGCCGGTACTTCAGCAGTACAACCGGGAGAAAACCGGACGATCGACAACCTTCGACAGCGCTACTACTGGCTGAGGCTCCGAGCAGATACTGAGAGTTGGTGCCGTCAATGTCACGTGTTCGTGGTGAGTCACGGACCCAAACTATGAGCCGGGGTCAGCTGCAACAGTAAAACGTCGGAGTGCCATTCGAACGGGTCGCCATCGACATAGCTGTACTATTCCCAGTGTCCGACCGAGGCAATAAGTAACAGATGGTGGTTGTGGACTGCTTCACCAAGTGGCCGGAAGTGTATGCCGTTCCGAATCAGGAGGCAATGACGATCACAGACTGAATCGTGGAGCAAGTGTTGTGCCGATTTGGGGTGCTGTTAGAGCTCCACAGCGACCATGGCACCAATTTTGTGTCCGACCTAGAGAAGGAGCACTAGAGAGACTTGGGGTTAACAAGACCCGCACAACACCACTACATCCCCAATAGGACGCCATTTTCGAAAGGTACATAAAGACCTTACAGGAACACCTGAGGTAGGTCGTGGCCAGCCAACAGTGAGACTGGGACGTCAAGGTGCCACTGTTCTTGCTGGCCAACCGCTCAACACACGACACCACTATGAGGACGCCAGCTAGCTTAATGTTCGGCCGAAAGTTACGCCTCCCTTGTGACCTGGGTTTTCGGAGTCCCCGGACGCGAAACAGCCAGCAACCGAGTATGTGGGGAACCTGGTGAGCCATCTCCACGACATGTACGAGATGACTCGTCAGAACACACAGTAAGCGAGCGACCGCAGGAAGACCCCATACGACAGGCAAGCCAACAGCTAAGGGTTCTAGCAACGTGACATGTCTGGTTGCACTGCATTTCCCGGACCAAGGGACGCTGCCCGAAACTTCAACAGCTGTGGCAAGGACCGTACCGGGTAGTGAAGAGGATTAACGACGTGGTCTATCGCATTCAGAAAGTGCCCGAAGGAAGATGTTTTTGGTACACTTGGAACGTATGGCCTGCTACGATGGTGCTGTTTGGGATGACTAGCCTTGAGGAGGGAGCAGTGTGTCGAACCCGTTATCGTGATAGGCGGCTTGTGCACACAAAGGAACTGATAAAGATACCAAGGAGATAAAGGTCTGCCGAAACAAATGAAGTTAGATGAATGGAAAATTCTAGTGACATCTTGATCGATAGCGAACATTCGGTTCCTTGTTTGGTATAGAACAGTTTAGACTTATCAATGGAGGTATATAAGAGACCGCCACACGCCAGCCGAGTAGTCGTAAACAGAGACGTAACGAGAGTTGTAATTGAAATTGGTAATTTCGAATGTGAGCTCTTTGTTGTGTTCAACGACCTTAGTAGATTGTAATTTTGTATGTGACGTAATTCTGCTACTGTAAGGATTGACCAGAGTGAATTTCTAGTGAATTGCAGAACATTTTAAACTTGTGAAAACTGGACCTTTAATTCTTATATTCACTATATAATCAAAATCTGAGGGTACATAGAATACCTCCCAAAGGTCCATGACGTCATAAATGATAGCGAGGGTACAAAGGCGTATAATATGGAAATGCAGGTGATGGTATACTGAAAAACCATTATCTTCACTAGTGATCTATATTTCCTCAATAGTGGTAGATACAACTTATGGTTGATACATGAACATAAAATCTATTGAACTCCGTGGTAGTACGTAAGGAAATAATCCATACCATCTTGATCTGCAAGGTTGCTGTCGTCATCCACACTTGCTTCTTCTTCTTCATTTCCTCTATAGTGCACAGAAGTTATTTCTGAAACTCCTGAGATGTCCAATGAAGTGATCTACCTAGGATCAATCTTGTGAGAATAGGTAGCTAATGGTGACCCACTGACACATATCTGAAAAGAGATAAGTCCATATATTAATTTGTGTAACTCAGGTTACTCACTGTTTATAACTTGCTTAATGAAATAGACGTACTTTAAATTCAAGGTTACCAGAATCACACATTGCATTCCGGAAACTTTAAGAATGACAAATATTTGTTATTATGCAGCGAAAATTCTTAGTTCGTGTTTTGGGAGTATAACGGTAAATTTGTTATTCACGCTAGGGCAAGTAAAATACCTAATTTGCAACAGGTACATCCTACACAATAAAACATTCACATAAAGAGAGAACGTAAAGTATTCCTACATTACAGGACCTTTGACAGATTTTCATATCCTGAAGAATATGAAATGGAATGAAACGACTACTGAACCGGGAAAAATTATAATTAAGGTGCACACCAATCTAAAAACTCTTTCCAAGATGTCACAAATATTAGAGAGATCACAGTCAGCGATATAAAGCCGTCTCTGTAGCGTAGGTCTGCCTCACGTCTAAGAGAGCCCGTGTTCGACTTTCGGTCTGGTTGACATATCACTTTTTCCGAGGTTCTTACTCATTCCGAAAAGGGAATGTTGGGTAACTTAAGCACTATGGACCCTTTTCTCATTTGATCATACTTTCACCCCATTCATTTATCGTCCGATATGACTTATAATTGGAGGACGTAATATAATACCAAAAATGAAAGAATCATTGACAGGGTAGGAGCCAGGAAATGTGTCTTAAATAAACCTAGAAGTTATTGGCCTAAATTCCTCTCGGCTGAAGATGAGAGCAGTTTTCTTCACTGACTGAAAAAAGTATGCCCGAATGACTGCTCACCGGATTGTACCTGAGTTGCAGAGGACAGCCATAGCTGTTTCAGCAAATAATCTATTTGGAAGAATATGAAGCAAGAATTGAGCACCACTGTGAAGAAAATGGGCCTCCAATAAAACTGGATATTTATGATCCAAGACATCTGCACTTCATCTGCGACTACGGTTGTTATATAGCGTCCTCCTGTCCAGTCGCCCGACACTAACCCTATCGAACACGCATGGAGCACCCTGTGAAAAACTCATAAAGAAAAGAAGCACTGAAAACTGCTCTTGTAGAAGAGTGGAACAAAATACCACAGAGTTTAAAAAGCTTGTCCATTATTTGTTAAGGAATTAGAAGAGCTGTAGCTAAAGACTACCGGCGAAATATTGAAGCCATCACATTGTTATAGTATACACTATATTATTGTTCCTCAGGAATGTGCAGTTTGATTTCATTTTTATAAAATAAACTTTTTTTTTTTCAGAAAATTAAATGATGTTGAAGCTCTCGTCTGACGGATCAGTGAATGTCCCTATTTCATTTTCAGAATATCGACTCCTTTTTGAGGTGTAGTGGCGTACGAAAACTTTATGCGCTCACTATGTATTAATTACGTAGGTAATGCTATTCAACCCCCATTAACAGTATATTGTTCCTGCTTTTAAATACGTTACTCCGGTATATGGGTGATTTTTAATTAATCAGAGCCAACTGAAAAATTTAATGCCACGACCTGGATTTGAACCACGGATTAATTCCTCAATATAGATTTACATAAAAATATTCAGCGATAAATTCCTGGTATTTAAGTACTTCCAATAGTAAGTCGCCACAAATGTTTATCTCGAATATGAGAACACTAAGGGGTCTACCTGGAAAATGTAATGAGTCAAATGGAGAGTTTAATGTCAGTACGGCACGTTGGCCATAGTAGCTCAAGGGCTTAGAGCGACTGGACGGCAACCAAGAGATCCATGGTTGAAATCCCGACCGTGGCATTGTATTTTTCAGTTTGCTCTAATTAATACCATTATCACCCGAGATTTATTACTCTTTCAAGTAGTAGCAACATGGTGCCATACATATCTTTCAGGTGGCTAGTGTATGCAAATAGCACTGTTTCTGAGTATTAACACTGAATTCAAGCTTGTCTTATAAATGAACTAATGAATAGTCGCCAACCCTGAAAACAGTGTTTTACCCCGAAACCTGACATTAGACATTGACTTTGAATGACTGCAATAAAAAGAGTTTGCAAAGAACTGCACAAGCCTTTAGTTTCCTATTTCAAAATGGTGTAGATATATCCGGTTCAATTAAATTAAATTCTTGAATACTTGAACGGAAAATGTTTGGTAATGAACACCTGAGGTCGCAAAGTCTAGCATTATACGCCAGCTTAAGCTCTTCTTTTGGTAACAGACGAGAATCTGACTCAGTTTCGGTACGTGGAAGATGTATTTTGTTACGTTTCTTCATAAACTGCTATTTGTTAATTCTTCTGGTGTTCAGCATATATCGGGATTACATGGTATTGATATAAAGTCGATGAAACGTCTGATATTACGGATTAATATAACGGGAATATAGTACAGTACAGAATGCCCATCAAAACATTAGAATGTGTTACCTCTCAACGGTAGGTCGCTGGTTTAAAGAGATCAGAGAAGACGGGAATATAGTACAGCACAGTCTGATCACCAAAACATTAGAAAGCACTACCTGACGAATGAGTACAGTTGTTATCGGAGGTGGTTGGCTTAGAGAGATCGGAGAAGACGGGAATATAGTACAGTACAGTCCGATCATCAAAATATTAGACAATATTACCTGTCGACGAATGAGTACAGTTGTTATGGGAGGTCACTGGTGTAGGGAGATCAGAGAAGGCGGGATAAATGGTCCAGTACACTCTGACCATCAAACCATTAGAAAGATTTACTTCCTTGACGAATGAGTACAGTTGTTTTGGGAGGTCGCTGGTGCAGACCGATCAGAGAAGGCGGGAATATTGTACAGCACAGTCTGACCAACAACATATTAGAAAGTACTAACTGTCAGACGAATGAGTACAGTAGTTACGGAAGGTCGTTGGTGTAGGTTGATCAGAAGGGGCGGTATAGTCCGACCATCAAAACTTTAGATATCATTACATGTCTGACGAATGAGTACAGTTGTTGTGGGACGTCGCTGGTGTAGAGAGATCAGAGAAGCCAGGAATATACTACAGTGCAGTCTGATCATCAAATCATTAGAAAGTATTACGTGTCTATGGAATGAGTACAGTTGTTATGGAAGTTCGTTGGAGTAGGTTGATCAGAGAGGGCGGGAATGTAGTAAAGTACTGTCTGACCATCCATACATTAGAAAGTGTTATCTGTCCGACGAATGAGTAGAGTGGTTATGGGAGGGCGCTGGTGTAGAGAGATCCTCTAACGCCTTAGTGGGTGCTATCTGAGACATATTTTCTAATTGTACATTAACTTCTGATTCCCATAAGATGTTGCAGAAACATTTTTCTAGAAATTTTCTTTGACCGTCTTCTACTAATAGACTATTTAGAAGGGTGGTCTGAGAAGTTCAAGGCTTGACCCAGGGATCGCGGCACCAACGTAACGGAAAAGGATCTTATGAATGAACTTATGAATAAACTCTCTTTAGCGATTAAGGTGCAGATCGGATTCACTCGGTAATCCAATCCGCTTCAAAAATTTGTAAACGAGAAGTAAAAAGTATTAAGATCCCGACTAGACCAGCAGAAGAGTCGAGTCGTCCAGGTTTTCCTGGACGGAGTGTATGCTGCCCAGCACCTAGCTGCTTCTAGCGTCTTTATCTGGGCAGTATAGAAGAATTTTTAATGTCACAGGCGATTGTTCTGGGCAGTGGGTATGTCTAGCCTTGGTAAGCGCCGTCGCCCCGTGAGGGGGGGATGCGCCAATGCTGGCTGCGCTCTTCCGCCTGCTGGGAGGCTTCTGAGCACAGTCCGCTAAACAGGCTAGAGGGAAAGGATCCGTGTTACTGCATAAGGTTTCCCTAGCCCATTACTGGGCTTAGGAAGTTGGAGTCAGGGGAATGTGGCCCTGTTCAGTGCTAGGTACCCAAGGCATCTTTGGGTAGCCGATAGCTTGGGCTCCGGCGAGGAACCCTATGGTAGTAACGACCTAGGGTATTCACCAGTATGTTGGGGTGGGAGTCCAGCTTATCGTAGATGGTGCGGGATCTCTCCCGCACTACGTCTACGATATACGGGACCCCAGAGTGAGAATGTAGGATGTGGGACGGAAATCTCCGCCCGGTATCGTAGATCATGCGCAAAGCCCTGTTCTGGACGTACTGGAGTCTGCGAATATTGGTTGGAGCCGCTGATCCCCAGACTTCGCAGCCGTACAGAATCAGGGGCGGTATGATCGCCCGATGCAGGCGTAGTTTGAGGTGAGTAGGCATGGCGGATTTAAAAATGGAGTATAGCTGAGTTAACGCTGCATGCCCTTGTCCGGCTTTGACCCGGATATGAGGTGCGTAGGTGAGTCCGCGATCCAGGTGGACGCCAAGGTATTTGGCAGTGGGAACCCAAGGGATTTGCCTCTGCCTCAACCTCAGCGACCAGTCTGGTCGCCTAGCTCGGACCTTAGCCAGGAGAAGTGCAGAGCTCTTCTCGGGGCTAATGGCCATTCTCCACATCTCACTCAAACGGCCAATGGCTCGGAGTTGGCACTGCAGCGGAGGATGACAATATCGTAAGTTTTTGTTACGTGCCATTATGAGGACGTCGTCAGCATATTGGCACGTAACAGTCTGTGGTTCCAGGGGTAAGTCAGACATGTAGGCCGCAAAGAGTATCGGAGACAGTACACTGCCCTCCGGGACTCCCGCGGCTATTGGTCTGATAGATGACATCCTTCCTTCCACTCTCACCCTGAAAGTGCGGTTTCTGAGGAAACCACTAATCAGGGCAAGATAGGGAGGAGGTAGGTTGGCCTCCCTGAGTTTGTACAGTAGGCCTTGGTGCCAGGTTGTGGCAAAGGCTTTCTCTACGTCTAGCAGCACCGCGACTGTCTTGAGGTTTTCCTGGAAACCTAGGGCTGTCCTCTCGGCCAGGCGCAGTAGCTGTAGGGTCGTGGAGTGTCCATGACGAAAACCAAACTGGTGATCGGGTAGGAGCTGCCTTTCCTCGAAGAGAGGGGTCAGGCGGGATAGGAGCAACCGCTCAAATAGTTTTGAGACGGTTGGGAGAAGACTTATGGATCGGTAGCTAGACGGAAAGACCGGATCCTTGCCGGGCTTCAGAATGCACACCACTCTCGCCTCTTTCCAGCAGGCTGGGAAGTGGCGGAGGTGGAGGCACGCATTGAAGATCCGCGTCAAATGGATAACGGCCCTCTTGGGAAGGTGCTGGAGCATGAGTGCGCTGACGCCGTCATGTCCAGGGGATTTGTTAGGTTTCATTTTTCGGATTTCAGCAGTCACCGCCTTTGGGGTGACTATTGGGATATGGATCGCCTCATGGCGCCGCTGTGGCTCCTCATAGAGGTCTTCGACAGCAGCCTCCACGAGGTCAGTGAAGTCTTCGTCCTGGGGGTCCTCCCTCGGCTCAAATTGACTTTCCAAATGATCCGCGAAAGCTGTGGCCTTATCTTGGGGCTCGTAAGCGAGTCTCCCTCGAGTGCCATGCAGCGGATGCTGGTACAGAGTTTTGTCCCTCCTGAGGGACTTGATGATCTTCCAGGGGTGCTTTTCCTGGAGGTCGACGTTTGGGAATGTGTTCTCCCAGGCCACCTTACGGTGGGCACGGAGCAGCCGCCTTGCCAGGGATTTGAACCGCTGGTAAACTGCTCCTATCCTGGGATGACGGAGACGCTGCCATAGCTTCCGAACAGCTGCCTTGGCTTTTAGCAGCTGCCGGATCTCGTTAGTGATGGACAGAGGGTTATGTGTGTTGGTGGGTATACGGTGAGTGTGTGTACTCACCGCTAGGCGGACCTGTTGGGAAAAACTCATCGCCGCAGCCTCCAGCGCCTCGACGTCGTCGATGCGTGGACGAGGGTCGATGGTTTGGTTAAGTTTGAGGATGGCTGCATCCCAGTCTACCTCTAGCTCCCAGTCTGAGTTTAACAGAGCTGGCATGGTGACGTCGGAATCGACCGTGACAGGGTCATGGTCTGAGTCCAATTCATTCACCGCCGAGAGGTCCAGATGGAATGGAAAGTTCTTGGTGATCATGATGTTTATGACATCCGGCCTGCCACGAGCCGGATGGAAAGTTGGACCTCTCGGTCCGTGCGCGGCGAGATTTGGGTCTCCGCTTATGAGGCGGTAGAGCCCTCGTCCCCTCTGGTTGCTTGTGCGGCTGTGCCAGAGCCCGTGTTTCGCGTTGAGGTCTCCTGCAATGCAAACCACTGGGTGTAGGTTGAGAAGGGTAGTGTAGTCAGGTTCAAAGAACTGGTTGCCAGGTGGATCATATGCCGCTACCAGCAGGGTGTCCTGTCCGCCGACTGAAAGCCGGATGGCGCAGGCCTCCACGTGCTGCAGGGCAGGGAGAGGAACAGGTGTGTGCGTGATGATGTTTTTCACGAGTATAGCTGTACCGCCACCCCGCCGACCGTTTCGATCAGTGCGGTGGGTGACGTAACTTGGCAGCGAGAAGTCTGTACCAGCCTTCAGGTGCATCTCGCAGATCATGAGGATGTCAATCCCGTAGGACTGTACAAACTCCAACATTCCAGGACGCTGGTCCCGTACACCGTTTGCGTTCCAAAACGCAGCTCGTAATGGCCTCCTGACTAGTCGGGGGGCCATTACTCATCGGCGCACGGGAAAAGCTCCTCGAGTGTTTGGAGGAGGATAGTATGTTTTTCGAGGAAGTCAAGCCTCGGGTCTTCCATTTTCTCCTTGCAATCCCTAAGGATGGGGAGAACTCTCAGAATGAGGTCGCCGAACCACAGCGAAAGCTCCCTGAATTCGTCGACATCCTTCGCAGAGATGGTCCCCCCGAAGGATGCAAGCGCCGCTGCAGGTGCCCTCGCAGGTGCATGCGCCCTGTTTGAAGCAGGTTCTGCTGCTGGTGCCGGCGCTGTGGCCGGGCCGGTTGACTCAGCTGGAGCCACCTCCCTTGTGGGTGGGGCTGCGGCCTGTGTGGAAGGCTTGGCTGTCCGGCGCGCCTTGCGGCCCTTTCTCGGACGCTGTGGACGTGGTGCCTCCTGTGGAGGTTTTGGTGTAGTGGGCTGAGGAGCCGCTTGCTCTGCCACCTGCAGAGTGCGCTCTGCCCTTCCGAGAGCCGCCGCGAATGAGACCCCGGGACGGACAGTTGCCAATCCCGCATTGCCTCCGCGGCGGTTCTCTATGATCCTTTGCCGCGTCGCACAGCCCTTGTAGGTGCTAACATGGTCCTGGCGGCAATTTGCACATCTTTTCTCATCAGGCGCTTTTTCGCAGTCCTTCAGGAGGTGGGGACCCGCACACCGCAGACATGCAAGCTTATGCTCGCAGGCCATGCTGGAGTGATGGAACCCCATGCACCTGTAGCACTGCACAGGCCCACCCTGTCCGTGAAAGCGTTCAACCTTCACTACAGTGTGGAACAGCACCCGAACAGCGTCGATGGGCTGAACCGCCTCTCCAGGAACCTTGTCCACTACTACCAGGAAGAGAGGCATTGGTACACGCACAGAGCCTTCCTCTGTGTGTACGATCTTCCTCAGCTGGGCGACAGCTGAGGCCTTTATGCCGTGCTCCTGCTCCAGAGCGAGTTTTACCTCCTCTGGCGGGCACTCGGAATCTAGTCCCCGCAGTACCCGTCTTTCGACGTTGGGCTTCTGGGGGGAGTAATAATAAAACTGTATCTCACAGTCTCTTAGTACTTGCTTTGCAGCCTCAAAATCCTCGGGACTGCTGGTGGAAATGAAGACCTTGCGAGGCTTCCTCTTGGCCTCGAAGGGATGCTTCAGCGTGGCTGCCAGCTTTCGCATAACAGTCACGTGATTTTTAAAGCTATCCGCCACGATGGGCGGAAGCTTGGACCCCCTCTTGTTTAGGGGTTGGGGCGCCTGTACAGGTTGGCCCTGTGGCTTAGGGCCAGAGTTACTCCGCCGTCGGCCTTGGACGACGGTGAAACCCCCCTGGTCGGCGGTGTCATCCTCTGACTCAGAGTCGGGCAGAGGGGGATAATCGGTCACGGGGACTGGTGCCTCTTTGACCGGAGCAAGGCCTTGAGGAGCCGAAGCTTTCCTCTTCGTGGACCTTGTCTTCGTGGCTGTAGGTGCCACGGGATCGGGAGTAGACGAGGTTGAGGGTTGTTGCCCATCGTCTGGCGTGAGTCGGGTCGCCGCAGTTGCCCTCCGGCAGTCCGCAGAGGACCGGACCCCCCTGCGGGAGGCGCCTGAACGAGTCATGGACTCAGGGTTTTGGACCATTGGCCCGAAAACCCTTGGCTACGGTCTTGCGGACCCTGCTGTCACGTAGTCTGTCAAGTCCTTAGTCGGAAAAATAGAAAATAGTAGAAGAGGAGTAAGAAAAAGTCCGCTCTACTGCTGGTTGCTGGCTGCTGCGATTCGTATCTTGGCTGTCTTGGCTGAGAAGAGGGCCATGCGGCGGTGCTTCTGGTTGTGAGAAGAAGGCTGCTGCGCACGCTACTCTGCGCAGAGAGGAGAAGGCGAGCCGGGCTGCTGCTTCCTTTATGGGCGCAGTTCAGAGCACGCGTTTTACATCCACGTGCTCGTGCCCTGAAGAACTGTCGCAAATCCTAGAATGCTGCTTCTGTCGACGAAAGGAGTGTCTCGAAGAACTCGAGTCGGATGATGCCGAGCATTCGAGTTGACGATGCCGTAGCAGGGTAGCAAAGCTGTCCAATACACCCGTCGATAAGTGTGGCTCACAGATAGGACGTCCACAATGAATGATCCCGACTGACAGACAGACAGACAGACACAAATCTGGCAGGCTGTTTGGAACAGCCCGAAGGGTGGTCAAATCGTGTACCTGCTCTGGGAAGAGCTTAACCACGTAGTGGCGGGATGTGGATGTTGCAGAATGACGGGTGTAATTTAAGTGGGGTTAGTGTAGGGAGGTAGCTTTATGCTCCTCAGGGTTGATGGTGCTATAAATAAATAAGGGTTGTTAAAATATAAATATGTGCTCCAATTACGAACGATTTAGGTAATCTTATCAATAATCCAACCAATTTTATAATATACTGTACCATACAGAACGTACATGGAAACGGAAATAGATATTTATTACATCCGTACTCTTGTTACGCACAGGTGTAACGAGTATAGTAACAGTTTGATAATACAGTTCATGGAGAATGTGATACGAAGCGTTCGTGTACGATTTCGTGTTAGAGAGACAGTTATTGTTATTGCTTTAGCCATAATTTTTCTCGCGCTGAAATCAAACGAAACAAACTCGAGAAATCTTTGTCTCACACTCACAAACACATACGAGCGGACACACACGCACGCACGCACACGCAAGACGCAATTTTTCACTGCAAAATGAGTAATCTGAATTTTTAAAAATTGTTTAATGAAATTACTAACTTTTGAAAATTAAAAGCATTGTACACACCGAAAGCAGCAACTCCATGACTTTATGAAGACAGCTTCAAATGAATTAGTGGGAACGGTATTGAAAATACATTCGTCGCTCCTTCTTGTTGGCAAATAAACTATCACCTTTGAATTGAAATTGTCAATTTTGCACACGTCCAGCTTTTCACAGGACCGCATTCCTAAGGCACTCAATCGCTCTTCTTTCATTGTGTTTCGTAGAAAAGTTTTAATCCTCTTGAGCATTGCAAAGCACCGCTCAGCTTCTGATGTCGAGATAGGCAGAGTGATTAACAGTTTCAAAACTTTAACGGTCTCTTCAAAAGTAGCACAGAGTTCATCCTCTAGAATCAGCGAAGGAAACGGAACCGCACCGGAAACTGCTCTCAACTCAAGCCTAGCATAGAACACTTGAAGCTCTCTCTTCAACTTTCTTTTCTCCAGAAATGTATATGTGTCCTTAATTTCAAGATATTTGTCTGGGAAATGTGTTACATAATTTTCAAACTGGCTTACATCAAATAAGTTGGTTGCAATTAGGTGCCCAGTGAACTGAAAACGTGATTTTATTTCATAAAAAATGGCACCACACACCTCCAAAGCATTTTGCTTTTTGTTATTATCATCAACCCTTGCTCTCTTGTAAGACATTGTTTCGTCATTTTCAAAACTAACCTGACTGATGATGGAGTCATTGTCATCTCTGATGTTTTGCATTATTGTTTCAAAGTTATGAATGTCTTGTTTTACCTTGGTTGGTTCAGTTGTCTTCTTTTGAAATTAATTAAAAAGTATGTCCACATGAGGCATTATCTTATAGAAAAACGATAGCCAGAAAATGAAGTCTCTATCTTGCAGTCTTTATATGAACCAGCTTTTTCAATAGTAGAGGGGAATTTTATGTTCTCACTCGTTTCAATTATTTCCATGACAGTAATAAGCTCCTTCCTGTTTTCATAAATATCCTTTACTACTCGCGAATGGTAATTCCATCTTGTGAGAGACACACGGGGTAAGCTTTTCTGAATTATACTATACAACAATTTCGATCTTTGTGGCGAATTTGAAAAGAAAGAAGAAATGCCTGAAAGATGTGCAAAGAAGATGCGGGCTTTGCGATTAATTGAGGCTGCAGTAGACATTATAAGGTTTAACTGGTGCGCATAGCAATGAATGTAGTGCGCATTTGGGTATTTGTCTTTTATTAATTTCTGTACTCCGTTTGACTCGCCACTCATAACGTTTGCACCATTGTAACTCTGAGCTATTAGTTTTGCTCGGTCATCTCCAATTAAGGGTTCGATTTCTTTCAGAATACACTCCGAGATAGACTGAGCATTCTGACCTTCTGGATTAACAAAATTCCAAAATCTTTCAACGGGGGTTCCATAAACAATGTATCGCAAAACAATAACCAACTGAAATTCGCAAGACACATCAGTGGTTCATCCGCGATTATTGCAACATAATCCGCACGCTTTATTTCTTTGCGCACTTCCTCGTGATACACTTCCAACATGCACTACAGGAGTTCGTTTTGAACAGTCTTAGAAATGCCTTTGAATACTGATGACTGACTGAGATGCACTTGAAGTTCTTTATCCAACTCCGCACTAAACTGAATGAGCTCACAAGAACCCCCTTATTTTGAGAGGCGTCAGATTCGTCGTGTCCCCTAAGAGCCAGCTCCAAAGCTCCACAGAACCGAATACAGTTTATAATTAAGTTCAATATATACCTGTTCTTGTCTACTTGTTTGTTATGGCCGTTGACTGTTTGCCTATACTGCGAATCTAATTTGTCCTGAATATTGGATTTATCTAGAAATGAAAGACTCAGAACATTGTCCATATGTCGCTTCGATGTTTCATGCACTTTCATTTTAGACCATAAATGCCCAATATCAGTTATTCCAGTCTTACACCAATGGACATCTCCCCCAAATAACACACAAGGAAAACAAAAAACTGCATTGTTTTCATCACAGCCGCAAATCCATTTGTTCTTTTGATAAATATCCGGATTAAACTTACGGCATCGATTTTTTTGTTTGCTGCTGCAGATTCAGATTCGGGAGTGACCTACCCATTGTTTTTATCTGAATTTTTTCACTTAGACTCCTGTTACTAAATGAAGTTTTCAGTAATTCAGTCACGTTGTTCATGTTCGTAACTTTACTGTGAATTTTAACTTAAAGAAAAAACACTGAACACTGTTTTAAAAAGCCGTACTTACAATGAACTATAGCGCTACAGGAGCACATACAAAACTACTCTTCCATTGCTTTGAAAACATGTGTCCAACACATGAAGGACGCGCGGGTTTTATGTTCTACCAACAAAACTGCTGCTGCGAAATATGCACATGTTGAAATACTGTCTCTAAATTTCAAAATCTAATATTATATTCACATTGAAACCCAATTAATCTTATTTATATTTATGTGTTGTGTTTCTGCAACTGATTTCATTAAGCATTAATTTGCGTTTTGAAGTTCCTCAGCATGAACTTGCATTAGGATGCTGACACTTCATTAAAGGAAAGTATAGTCTCTGAAGTGCCGTGTTTTACTGCACTCTAACGGGCAAAGCGTAAGTTATGCGCCAGAAAATCCCGGCACTGCCTTCGTTGACCTTCTTCCATAAGAAGCCGTGTATAAGCAGACATCTTAGCCCCTAGCCCTAACACAGGCGCACAGATTGCACAGGCGTTTATGAGCGTAGACGGTGCCGTTCTGGAATCGGCACCAAGCTACGGAAAACAACAAAGAGAGAGCGCTGGCGTTCAACGCGCCTATTCAAACGAGGATAAACAATTCCTTTTGCGCAATTCTTATACACTTCTCTTTCTTTCGCTGTCATACAGATAGTGCCATGACACAGCGGCACTACCTCAGAAGCCGCCCCTGATCCTAACTTAACCTGAATTGTACCTTCATACACTTTCATTTGTAATTAAATTCTTTAGATTATGTGGCACTTCATAATGTATCAGGGATGTTTTACATGAAAAAGTATTAGTTTCATTAACCTTTTTACTTAATTACTAATGCAAAATCACTGTATGTCTGCTTTTTTTCAGCTACCTCATCAACTTAGGCTACCAGGAATACAATGGCAGTAATCAAAAGTTTCGCATGATTAAAAATTTTGTGTTTATTGTTTTGGTGATCTTCAGGAACATTATTAATGTAGAAAAAAGCATTCTTTCTCACCTTTACATAAATTTAATGTGGCTTATCAGATATTTCTCAATGTTTGAGTTTCAATTCAATATCAGTGGAAAATTAACAAAAACTTTGAGGAGTGTTGTGACCAGTATGTTCTAAATTTCAAGGAAAATTGTTATTTTAGGCAGTTGATTGGATATATTCGCTGGTTTTGTGTTAGAAGTTTTAAATTTAAATATTTGAGTCATATAATACAGTCCATGTAAGGTAAGTAATTTCCAGTTGAAGTTACTGCAAAACTAGCTTTCCTAAATTACAGCTATTTTGTAATTTTCATATGATTTCCATGAGTTAATATAAAACAACAGTAAGCCACTGAAACACCATTAATATTATTAAGTGATTTCTTCAATATTTAACTTTGTTCTGGAGGTGGGGTTAATTTAGTCCATATAATTAGCTGTCATCAGAGACAGAAATACTTAAGCAATTGCTTATTAGCTTTATAGACATATATTTTTGCATGTTGTTACATATCTTTAATTCTCATGCTGTTTGTACTAACATGTGTACAACAAACTGATACACGAAGATTTTAAAAAAAAATTCTTATATCTCAGACTACATTTTACATGAAATATTTGTGCATTTCGGCCACAGTACTCTTTCTGGATTAAGTAATCTAAAATATATAAATTGTTTATAAGGATTTATTTGCAATGTTTGGAGGCAGCATCTGTTTTTGATAATGATATACTGTTTGCCTTGTGTATTACATGCTTCGCTGTGTCATTCTAACCCAAGCATGTGAATTTTCAGATATACCGAAACTGTGGCTGTGGATTTGTACAGAGTTCAATTCTCTTTGATTTCTATAGAATTTCTTTGTTTATAATTGGCATTATCTGTGTTTACATATAATCGGTTTGCTTAAATTAAACTCTTCGGGCAACATGCTTGTATATGAACTTTTATAAAGATTTTATTTAAATTGCAAAGATATTTTGAAGAATTAGGTCGTTTTAACCTTACTGATCGGTGTATAACTACATTAGTGATAACGAATCTCATAGTGTTTAACAGCAAATGAAAAATATGATCTGAGATTACATAAATTCAGTTTGTTCATTCTTGTTTAATGTCGTAATCACTCTGTAATATTCTCCACACTACACCAAATAATGTATCTCAATAGACATGTTAGAAGAGATCTAGTGGGATTAGAATTGATCTTGTAAATGCTTTAACCAGTTTTAAGTAAATTTGTGCATTGCAAGAAATTATTAAAATGTCATTGTGCCATCGCAATCATTATATGCCATTTTTACATTTATTTCCAGTATTCCACTTATTCATAAAATATGTAGAATGTCAGGTGCATCTAGGACATAGAGAATGGCATGTTCTCAAATTAGTAAAGCTTCATAATAAACAATAGGTAGGGGTAGTGATATTTAGCATTTTGCAGCATTTATACATTTGCAATTTAGCATTTTAAAGCATTTTGAAGAAAGTTTGATTTAATTTTTGTTAAGCGATGAGTATTAATATTATTTATATGAAATTTAAAACACATTTATGAAGGGTTATTAACGATGGTGAGTTAAGAGTGCATAAAGTGTCAATTTATTTCACATTAATATAGCTTAAAGCAATACGCAGAAATATAGAACAAGCTGATACAGACTAAAGCATATTGCATAACACAAAAAAGATAAACCCATTATGATGTAGAACACAATAAACAGAAAATGCACTAAATTATCCTAGTTTGGTTCAGTAATGCTGTTGAATGAAGGCACTGAACATATTTAAACATTCTGTTCTGTCGTTTGAATCCTCCTGTCACTCACAATCACATTACATTTACTGAAATATCTTTCAGCATCTACACTGTTGGTAGCATCCCAAATACATTGCAGAGCTACCCGAGCAAACTCTGGGTATTTGAGCTTAACAGCCAACGTGCGTTACATGCAGTGATGCAAAGCCACATAATTTTGAAAAGCACATATAGCCACACCTATATAATATACATATTGTTTCATTCCATAGAACAGATAAGGGATTATGGACTGTCAAAAGAAATAATGCTTGGATGTGTACATTTTAATTAGACCTATTAACGGCTCAGTTCCGGCACTTTCACAGCATAATTAAGGCCACAAACAGCAGTAATTGTTCTGAGTGTAACATTTCATTGACTTTCTTATGTGACACACATTCAGTTGTATGTCATAACCTGAGAGGTTTACACTATGCAGAGAGCACCAATTGCCATCTTAGTACATATATAGTTTAAAGTCTTAAAGTAAGCTATTTATCAAAACAGTTGCTGTACCAAGCAAATCATACTTCACAGTCAGATAATTACATTAAATTTTGTCCTGTTGGAAGATGCACTTTGCATTACAATTTATTTTTAAAACTGCTTATTTTCTTTTTTCAGCATTTATTACTGTGCTTGTACATGTCATTAAAGCATTTACAAATTCAAGACTGTAATATTCCTGTGTTTCAAAGACAAAGTTAAGCTTAGGACAATTTTAAATGAATGATACAGTTTTTCTGTTATTAATATTCTTCTTAGATTCATTGAACTGTATTTTTCATTCAAATCATAATCCTTTATACTGCATGTCTGAATGATAATCCAATCAAAGTGATTAGAAGTATATAAAATAGTGTCTTTTATTCAATGTATGTTTTCGCCTCATGTACTAATTTGTGAAGATTTACTAATATCATGAATCAATCACAAATTTCCGGTTTTTCTTTGAATACTCTTTTGTAAACTTGTGCTGAAAATGATGTATGTACTATAGAGATTTTGACATTCTTAGTAAATATAATCTATTAACAGAGCTTCTTTGTTTTCTATTTAAAGAGATAGTGCTATTTTTTGTACATAGTTGTTTGTATCTTCACTTACAGTTCATATATACATTTCCCCAATAATGTTTTTCGTTTTTTGTTGTTTTTTCTTCTTGACACTTTCCTTCCAGGGAATTTTTCAAAATTATTCTGTCTACAAAGAAATTGCATTACACGTGACCCTTTGATAACCTTTCCTGTTTTCCAGTAACTGTAGAATGGATTGATATAGTGTCAGGTTTTATTGTAATTATCACAGTAACAAGCACAGGTAACAAGCTTAGGAATTCACACTTCATGGAAAGGAAGTACAGGTGATAGGTATAACCTCGACAGTATCTTGAGTAATCCCACTCTGTCAAGGTTGTAATTGTTTCTAAAAGAGCTACTTATTCATTTATTACATGAATATAAAAGCTATAATGCTTAGTTGCAACAGGAAAAGGATCAAGTTTGGAAGTGGCTTCTGAGAGCTTCTTTTCCGTTTAATTGGTCAAATTCTTTCGAAGTCACATCTCGCACACTGATGAATAATTCACGCACATTTACTCAGCTTATTTAGCGCGTATTATGCTAATATGTGATAAATGAATTGTACCGTAAATTATTCACTGGCGCACGAAATTAGGCTTCGAAGGATGTTGGATTCCATCAGTCGCAGAACACGGTAATGAAGTGCGGGGTGAGGGGAATGTAGCATAGCTCGGTCGAAATAGAAGCACACAGCATTTCCGACGACATGTTGGTTAGTTCACTTTGCTGGCATCGAAAGGTTATGGAGGAGCGCCCTATGCGTCTTCAGTTTTTAACACGCAGCTGAGATTCTGGTTTTAATCTGAGCTCTAACCAAAATAAACAATGCACTAAGTGGTACCAGGTCTGCCTTAAGTCCCGGAGGTCCCGTGTTCGACTCCCCATGAGGGTATGTTATCTGGATAAGGCTTTTTCTTCGTCCTGAAACTTATATGTAATGTAACTCTAAGCTCTATTATCCTGGACGCAATTTGAATATCCTTTCATTCATCGTCCGATATGACAACCTTGGAGGTTTTTTCTTATCCTTAAAGATGAAGGTCTTGTGACTCTAATCTCTATTTATCCTGTACTAATTTGAACATCGTTTTATTCATCATCCTATGTCACTTAACGTTAGAGGTTTTCCCTTATCCTGAAGGATGAAGGTTAGGTATGTCTAAGCTCTATGTACCTTTTACTCATTTAAAAAACTGGCCCCCGTAGCCACGGTCGTTAATGCCTATGTGTCTAGTGGTCCGCTGCGTTGAGGTGCGAGTGATGGAGTGCCGCCTTGGGCAGAGGTGTTTATATGTATCCTGTGTACGTGTGAAACTAAAGAAAACCAAAAGAAAAATAAACGGAAACAATAAAAAACGGTTAAATAAGTAAAAGAAATATAATTTCATTCATCGGCCGATGAAGGCGGGAATATAGTACAGTACAGCCCAGACTGGCCATCAAAACATTAGAAAGTATTACATATCTGACGAATGAGTACAGTTGTTAGTGGAGACCCTGATGCCATAGATCGTATGGAATTGAAAACTTATAATATTACAACAGAGCCTAAAGATCTTAAGGCTTTACTGGAGGCTGTCTTTGAAAGAAGGAATGCACATTTAGATCTGGATGAAGTTTATTTGCTCTTTGTAAAAAGCTACGGCAGGATAGTGGTCGATATGACTCAACCTTAGCCCAATTGTTATGCTCATGTACGACATAATGGGGCAAAATATCCCAAAATATCCTGTCCAAAAAGCTCCAGTATCAGGCCTATAATACCTAGGATTCATTCCACCCACGCAAGTGCTCCATTCAAGAATAAATATTATTCCTTAAAAACCAATACCTATAAATCCCCTTCAAAGAAAAATCATACAAATATATTCAATATCATCCAAAGCTCCACGTCAAAACAAAAACAAAATATTAAATCTTCCGGAATGGCCAGTACAAAGAAATCGAAATCAAAGTGCTCACATACCACTTCCAGTACAGTTCCTGACTGTATGCGACAATCGTCATCAAGTAAGTTTCTAGGGCAAAATATGTTTAACAGTCAGTGAGTGAGTGAGTGTGTAGTGTTTTAGGGCCCGTCGACAACAAGGTCATTTGGGCCCGTGTTTAACAGTATAAAAGAGTATTATGAATAAGTTGAAGGGCGCTTTTCATCTGGAGGTAAACATTCCTGCAAGTAAAATTTACAATTAAGTAATGGTTAATTTAGATTCCGTAAAGTTATTAAAAATTGTTCAAATTAATGCCCAAAGAAGTAAATTAGTGATGACAGAATTAAGGAAACTCATTGATGAGCTGAGTATCGATATTCTCTGCATTCAGGAGCCGTATTCTATAAATAGTAAATTGGTTCATATGCCGGTCATGGCAAGGGTAGTTGTGGATAAAAATCCAATGTCTGCAATAGTTATTACTAATAATATATATATAAGGAAAATTAGGAATATCTATAATTTCTTCAGATTCAGAGATATTTTATTGGTAAGGGATTCCAATGCCAAATCTCCCTGGTGGCATTCCGCCACTAGAGATGCACGAGGCGAATAATTAGAAGAATTAATTTCGGAATTAAATATATGTATTCTAAATCAACCTCACAATCCATATACTTTTGAGAATCGAGCTGGAGCAGTATCAAATATTGATCTTACTTTATGTAATTATAATATGCTCAATAAAATCTATGGATGGAAAGTCGGTCAAGATATGACCTCGAGTGATCATAGATTATTTTATTTTTATTATAAAATTGATACAATTTCTAGTTCTAGCTCTAATTGCCCAAAATTAAGGAAAAATTTTTCACAAGCAAAATGGGATAGATTGAAACAGCTCGTTAGTGATGCGTTTATTAATGGTAACCATGTAATTAATAATGAGGGAATTATCACCCACATAATCACGGATGCCATTAATAAATGAGTTGCAAATCTGAGGACAAAGAAATTCAGTGATAATATATGGAATTATGCATTGGAAACAGCAAGGAGAAAAATGCGAAAATTAAGGAAAATTTATCAGAGATCTAAGATTGATTCACAACGGCAGTATCATTTAACACGTTATAGGAATGCCAAGCAGAGGTTTAAAACCCTTTTATTTGATACCAGAAGCAGATCATGGATCAATTTTGTAAATGAGCAGTTAGAAAATCATACTTGGGGTATACCTTACAAAATAGTAATGGAAAAGATCAAAAGACCAGAGGTAATAAATACCTTAGAAAAGGAAGATGGCAGTAGAACTTCTAATTGGGAAGAGACAATCAAATATTTGCTTGAGGTGTTGTTACCAGATGATAATGCTAATACGGATAGTTTGTCCAATGTTGTTAAAAGAATAGAATTGAATTTAAGTTATTACAATTATAATGTTATTCTACCATTTAATGTATCAGAAATCAGGCAGATCTTCAACAAACTGAAGAAAAAGAAATCATGTGGGCCAGATAATATATCCAATGAAGTTTTAATACATTAACAAGATATTTTAATTCCATATTTGGCCAAATTGTTCAATAACTGTCTTTGGAAAGGCTATTTTCCAACATGTTGGAAAATAGCTAGAGTAATAATTTTGCAGAAAGGGCAAGATAAAGATCCATCTCAGGCAAAATCGTATCGTCCTATCTGTCTGCTCAGTGCACTTGGGAAAATCTTTGAACATCTTATAAATAAACGTATACAGGAATTTCGTCAGATGATTGGTTTAAATGAAAGACAATTTGGATTTAGAAAAGGTCGTTCAACCGTGGATGCCATTAATAACATTTTGGATACAGTCAGTAATTGTAATTCTAAGTATATTATTGAAATATTTGTCGACATCTCGGGGGCATTTGATAATCTCTGGTGGCCCTTCTTTTTTCATAGGCTTCGGCAAAAGAATTATCCATTAGCATTGTACAATATTCTCAAAAGCTATTGCCAAGATAGAGTGTTTTTTTTTTTTTTTTTTTATTGAAGGCGTAAATAAATCCATCTTCAAACATATCACCAAAGGATGTCCTCAAGGATCAGTTTTAGGTCCCACCTTTGGGACATTGTGATGGAAACACTTCTGGAGAAAACCGAATATGTAACCACTAATGTTATAGCCTATGCTGATGATGCGGAATTCCTATTCGAGGCAAATTCAAGATCGCAATTAGAAGGGAAAGCAAGAGTTTTAATGGAAATCTTATACTCGTGGTGTTTGGAAACTAAATTAGAAATTGCACGTAATAAATCAACTTATATATTATTGAAAGGTGTATTGAAAAGGAATCCAATTATCAAGTATGATAATAAAGCTATTAAAAGGAGTAAGGAAATTAAATATTTAGGGGTAAAATTAGATGAGAAATTAAATTTTGTGGACCATATAGATTATATAAGATGAAAATCAGAAAATGTGATGCAGAAATTAACAAGGATTGTAAACACCATATTTAAAATCTCCTTAAATAATATAATAACCTATCATTATACTATTTTTGGCTCTATAATAACATATGCCGCTGTTTTCTGGGCAGATAAGATTAAGATTATTAACAATAAAAAGCGATTAAGAAGTGCTCGACGTAAGATATTATTAAGACATACAGGAGCCCTCTGCACCACCCCTACAATGGCTCTTCTGATTGCTACTGGCATATGGCCTATCGATTTACTTATACGTTTGAGGGGTGCTATGTTCTGGCTTAGATATAAAAATTGGGATAAAATTAAGGATATTATTGGCAGAAGATGTTTTAAGAAAATTGATATTAAGAAGGAGTTATTAATGCAGTGGCAAGAAGAATGGGAAAGTTTAAATGTAGGCAGAAGAACTTATGAAGTATTTCCATCGGTATTTGAGAGAATAAAATTAAAACATATCAAACCAACGAAAGGATTATTACACTTTTTAACTGGACATGGTCCTTATGGAACATACTGGTTAAAAATTGAAAAGATCGTCTATAATGCAAATTGCAGAGTTTGTGGTATAGTTGACAATCCCGAGCATGCTATACTTGAATGTCAGAAGTATGCCATATTGGAGGAGCAGAGACAACAACTGAGAGGACAATTTGCAGCAGATATTATAAGGGATAAGGATATGTACACCGTGCTGGCAAATATAGCAAATACCGTCAGTGAGATATCTTGGGAGAAGGAAATTATCAGACCTGAACCTGCTGCACCAATAGTTCTACAACCCGTACCTAGTAGACGTTCAGAGCGGCTGAGGAATCAGGATGCTAATTTACTCCAAGCACCCCAGATGGCGAGCAATGTAGATACGGAGGTCGACACATCATAGAATAGGTAGAGGTTTTTATGTCTCCATGGGCCGGGCGGATGAGGCGGAGAGAGGCAGTATTCGTCCTAATATGCATGCAGATGAAGTTTATAAGGACTACAAGCGACGTCTAGACGAGTGGATGACCCAACGTGAAACAGCGTCCAGTATTCCGGAAGAAGAAACTTCATTTTCATTTGCAGTGGATATTGAACTGGATTAAATTTGGTCATAGTGTTGTGATAGTGATAGTGCAGTGTAAAGTGTTTTGTGTCGAAAAATGAGGTATGTGCTAAAATGGGGGAGGATTCCTCCCCCCTTTAATTATTTATTTTATTTAATTTTTGAATAGTGTCTTTGGTTTAAGGGAGGGACCTTGCCTCCTCCCGTATGAATATTAATTGAGTTTTGTTGAAGTGAGAAATAGTGAAGTGTTTGGTGAATGATTTGGAGATTATGGAGTTGGGGGAGAGTAAGGATTTTGATGATTTATATGGTATGGAGTTTAAGGTGGGAGTTGGATATGGAAGAATATTTTGTTGTGTTAAGGATGGTGATTATAATGATTGAGGTGGATGTTGGTGTATTGTGTTTTAGGTGGAAAGATTTTTATTGTTGATGTGATGTAGGTGAGAAATGTTAGAGTTTGAGGTGGATGTTGATGTGTGATTTATTATAAAGTGGATTTTAATGGGTTAAGGAGAGTTTTAGAGAGATTGAGGTGGAAATGTATTGGTTTTAAAAGGGAATTTATAGAAATTATGGTGAATATTGATGTGTTTATAAGAGTTTTGTTAGAGTTTGAGGAGAATGTTGATGTGTTTTTAGGAGTGATTGAATAGAGAGTGAGGTGGTTATTGATTTTGTGAGAGGAGATTGAAGGAGATTGAGGGTGTTTGAAGTATTTTAGGAGTGAATTAATAGAGGTTGATGTGAATTTTTATATGGTGAGTTTGAGGAGAATTTGTATAATAGGTTATTATGTAAATAGAAATGTTTGGTTAAGAGTGTATTGTTTTCATAAAGTGTGTTCGTGGTTTTG
>CM060947.1:145523236-145583236 GCA_030765055.1 Mantis religiosa | reverse complement strand
AGATCGGATTAACTCAATAATCCAATCCGCTTCAAAAATTGGTACCAAGAAATCCTATAAAGAGATGGAACACCGGTACGTCGGTCACGCCTTTTATTTCAAATTCTGTAGGCATCATTGAAAAAATTTAAAACTCAAATTTGCGTTTTTTTATAAATATTTAAAAACAGATTCGTAGCTGGTATTATTACGTTATAGCTTACAATATTGCAGCAATTTCGATATATAGCAGCTTTCAAATAAGGACTCTAAAATAAATATTGCTTTACATTCTATCCGAGCGAAACAAAAGGGCCTGTACTGCCATCTGTAGTTCATACGCGAACTCCGTGCTACTTCAGCTCACCACGCGAGAGCAACAATAACTAATGACAGGGAACTGGCTCTAATCCAGGGGGTATTGTTACCCAAACGGCCAGCCTACGATGCCGATCAATAAATGACGACCTGCGAAGGGAGGGGAGACGCAGGGGTGACGTTTACCCCTCCTCCTGCTACTCGAAGAAGCACGAAGCTTCGACAATGGATTCCCCCTCCATAAAAGGAGACTCGAAACACTTCGGCACACTGATCGATACAAGCTAGGGGACAATCAGCTGTGTAGAGTGAGCCGGGCAAGCAGCAGGTGAGGAGCGCCGAGTGTACGTGGAAAGACGATCTGGCTTAGTTATAATTGTGTACATTACGAAATTGTAATTTTGACATTAGAATAAGGTGGAAATAAAGAACATTTTGAGTGGTGTAATTGAACTTTTTAATTTTACGAAACCACAAAGTCACAACTGGCGTCAGGAGTGGAATAACGGCCATTTTACAGAAAATGGAAGAAATGAAGACGGGCAACGATAACATCGCCGAGAACACGGAAGAAAACAAGGCGGAACTAACAGCAAAGACGGAGGCGGCAAACAGCAGCCTGACAGCGAAGATGACCGAATTGACCACGGAGATGAAAGCGGCAAACGAGGCCCTTGCCGTGAAGTTCGAAGAGCAGCTGACCGGCGTAAAAGAGGACGTCACAGAGTTAGGCGAGCGAGTCGAAGACCTGGCGAGCCGCGTTGACGAGCTGGAGGGAAAGGCTGACAGCAACGCAAAGTCCGTGAACTCCATGGCGGAGGACATCGTCGGCAGGAGGTTAAAGGATTTGATGGTCGACGCACCGGGACGCGACACAAATCGGCGCGCGTCAAACCTCCGAAATATGACGGCGCGTCAACGTTTGAGGTCTTCCACTGCCAATTCGACGCAGTGGCCAAGCACAACAAATGGTTACCAGAGGAGGAGGCCACACAGTTAATAGCCAGCCTCCAGGGACGGGCCGCGGAAGTCCTAAACGTGCTACAGACAACGGTGGCGCCCAAGGACATCTGGCAGGCCCTGGAGAATCGTTTTGGAGACCACCGCTTAGCCGCAGCTTACCGCAGCCAGCTAAAAGCAAGGTCACAGCAGCCAGGGGAGACGCTGCAGGAGTTCGCCCTGGCAGTTGAACAACTGGCTAGCAAGGCCCTAGTCGACCTCCCACCAGAGTTCGTATCCCGGGAAGCTGCCTACACATTCGTTGACGGGGTGCGGGATACGGAGATTCGTCAGCGCCTAATGCTCGGCGATTATAAAACAATCCTCGAGGCGCTAACGGCAGCATTAAGAATGGAGGCGGCCAAGGTAACAGCTATCCCGCCGTCGAGAACGAGGAGTCTGCCCTACGCCGCAGACAGAAGACCGGCCGAGGGAAGCCGGCGAACACCTAGTGGCCTGTGTTGGTGGTGTGGACAGCCCGGGCACCTGCAAAGAGACTGCCCACAACAGGAAGAGAAGTCGCAAGAACGAGTAAGGCTCGGCGTGGAAAGGGGCACGTCGTCGCAATCACCACTATCCCCTCGAGTGACACTGTGCACCGTCAGCCGGCGGATGGATGACAGCCTCATCGCGGACGGTAAGGAAGAGTTAAGAGGTTAAGAGCAAAGACGCGCCGCGTGCTGGTGGACACTGGGGCAGCAGTGACCATCATCAGACCTGACGTGGCGAAGGGTTTGCCGACGAGGAAGCCGAGTCGACCATACCAGCTTGTATTGGCATCGGGCGACACCTTGCCTGTGATGAAGGAGGCCCTGCTGGAGCTGACCTTTGGACGGAGTGCCGTGCGTCTGTGGGTGTTCGTCGCGAGGGTGGCTGAGGAGGTGATTCTGCGACTGGATGCCCTCAGGAGCCACGTGGCGGCGGTTGAGGTCGGCAAGAAGGTCCTGCGGCTCAACGGAGAAGAGGTTATACTCCGTGAACACGAAGAGCCCCTTGGAATCGGTAGGGTCATCTTGAACGAAGACGTGGTTGTCCCCGCGGGGAGCGAGGTGGTGGTGACGGCGGGACCGGAAGGCCAGACAGCAGGTTGGGTCCAGAGGCTGCAGGAGTACGACTTCACATCGAACATCGCAGAGGGAAGAGCCACGGTAACGCTGACGCTATGCTCCGAAGACCCTGTGCAGAAGAGTGCGGCCAATGCACAAGAGTGGAGGAGAAGGAGCGTGCCGCAGCAGTTCGAGTAGTCACGGCAGTGCCTGCGGATGGGTGGGTTAGCGCAGACCTGAGGAGGGAGCAGCTGTCGGACGCCGACTTGTGGCCAATCTTGAGGGACGTGGAGGCGGGGACGAGACTAACCTGGGCGGACATCGCACCGAAGGGCGCCACCTACAAGACTTACTGGGTCCAATGGGACTCGTTGAAGACCAGAGAGGGCGTGCTGTTCCGGGTATGGGAATCACCCAGTGGGAAGACGCAGAGAGAGCAGTTGGTATTTCCCCGGAGTAAGGTCCCGGAAGTCTTGGAAGAAGTGCACGCCGGTACTTCAGGAGGACACCTGGGAGCAACCCGGACGATTGACAAACTATGGCAGCGCTACTACTGGCTGAGGCTCCGAGCAGACCCTGAGAGATGGTGTGGTCTGTGTAACGTGTGCGCGGCGAATCGCGGCCCCCAGACTAGGAGCCGGGTCGCATGCAACAGTACAACGTCGGAGCGCCATTCGAACGGATCGCCGTTGACATTGCTGGACCTTTCCCAATATGCGACCGAGGCAAAAAGTATCTGATGGTGGCCGGGGGTGTATGCCATCCCGAAACAAGAGGCACAGACTGCCTCCTGGAGCAAGTGCTTTGCCGGTTTGGGGTACCATTAGAGCTGCACAGTGACCAAGGCACCAATTTTGAGTCCAACCTGATGAGGGAGGCACTAGAGGGACTTGGGGTTAACAAGACGCGCACAAAACCTCTACATCGCCAGTCGGATGGCTTGGTCGAGAGGTACAACAAGACCTTAGAGGAACACTTGAGGAAAGTCGTGGCCAGCCATCAGCGCGACTGGGACGTCAAGGTGCCACTGTTCGTGCTGGATTACCGCTCATCAACACAAGACACCACGGGGATCACGCCAGCCAGCTTAATGTTCGGCCGAGAGTTACGCCTCCCTTGTGATCTGGCTTTTGGTAGCCCTCCGGGGGTGAAACAGCCAGCGACCGAGTATGTGGAGAACCTGGTGGGCCACCTCCACGACATGCACGAGATGGCTCGCCAGAACATCCAGAAGGCGAGCGACCGCATGAAAATCCGATACGGCAGGCAAGCCAACAGCAAAGGGTGTCAGCAAGGTGACCTGGTCTCGTTGTATCGCCCAACCCGGACAAAGGGACGCTGCCCGAATCATCAGCAGCCATGGAATGGACCGTTCCGTGTGGTGAAGAGGATTAACGACGTGGTCTACCGCATCCAGAAGGTGCCCCGAGGAAAATGTTGGTGGTACACCTGGATCGCCTGGCCCGCTACGATGGCGCTGTTCGGGACCACCAGCCTTGATGAGGGAGAAGTGTTACCCAAACGGCCAGCCTACAATGCGGATCAATAAATGAGGGCCGGCGGAGGGAGGGGAGACGCAGGGGTGGCTGGATCTTCGTTTACCACTCCTGCTGCCGCTCGAAGGATCACGAAGCTTCGAGAATGTTTTCCCTCTGCATAAAAGGAGACTCGAGAAACTTCGGGCCGCCGATCGATACAAGCGAGGCGACAGTCAGTTGTGTAGAGTGAGCCGGGCAAGCAGTAGGTGAAGAGCGCCGACTGTACGTGGAAAGACGAACTGGCTTAGTTTTAATTGTGTACATTACAAAATTGTAATTGTGACATTAGAATAAGGAGGAAATAAAGAACATTTTGAGTGGTGTAATTGAACTTTTTTATTTTACCAACCCAGAAACTCACAGTATCAACTGGGATAAGAGACACTGAATCCGCATTAAGCTTCTGGAAACTGTCTTCCGAAAGATTGAGCGCTGCGCATCAACTTTAAAATCCGTCGGTGTCAACAGATGTCAATTTTACACAATTTTAAAATCTGTCGGTGTCAACGGTATCCAAGCGAAGCCAAACTAAACGCGAAAAGTGGTCATTAATTGGTAAAATTTACAAGACTTGTAAGGCCTGCGATGATACCTCATCTTCTCAGGCTACCAGGAATACAATGGCAGAAATCAAAAGTGCTGCATGATTAAAAATTTTGTATTTACTCTTTTGGAGATCTTCAGGAACATTATTAATGTACAACAAAGCTTTCTTTCTCAACTATACATAAATTTATTGTGGCTTATCAGATATATCTTAAAGTTTGAGGTTCATTTCAAGATCTGTGGAAAATTAACAAAAACTTTGAGGAGTGTTGTGACCAGTATGTTCTATGTTTTTAGGAAATTTGAAGTTATTTTAGCCAGTTGATTGGATATATTAGTTGGTTTTGTGTTAGAAGTTTTAAATTTAAATATTTAAGTCATATATAACAGTCCATGTAAGAAGTAATTTCCATTCTAAATTACTGCAAAACCAGCTTTCTTAAATTACAGCTATTATGTAATTTTCATTTGATTTCCATGAGTTAATATAAAGCAACAGTAAGCCAAAATGAAACAACATTAATATTATTAAGTGATTTCTTCAATAGTTAAGCCTTGTTCTGGAGGTGGGGTTAATTTAATTCATATAATTAGCTGTCATCTGAGACAGAAATACTGAAGCAATTGCTTATTAGCGATATAGACATATCTATTTGCATGTTGTTACATATCTTTAATTCTCATGCTGTTTGTACTAACCTGTGTCCAACAAACTTATACACTAAAATTTTAAAAAAAAAATTCTTCCATCTCAGACTACATTTTAGATGAAACATTTGTGCATTTCGGCCACAGTACTCTTTCTGGATTAAGTAATCTAAAATATATGAATTGTTTATCAGGATGTATTTGCAATGTTTGGAGGCAGAATCTGTTTTTGATAATGATATACTGTTTGCCTTGTGTAATACCTGCTTCGCTGTGGCATTCTAACCCAAGTATGTGAATTTTCAGATATACCGAAACTTTGGCTGTGGATTTGTATAGAGTTCAATTCTCTGTCATTTCTGTAGAATTTCTTTGTTTATAATTGGCATTACCTTTGTTTACATATGATCTGGTTGCTTAAATTAAAATCTTCGGGCAACATGCTTGGATATGAACTTTTATAAAGTTTTTATTTAAATTGCAAAGATATTTTGAAGAATTAGGTCCTTTTAACCTTACTGATCAGTGTATAACTACATTAGTGATACAGAATCTCATAACTTTAACAGCAAATGATAAATATGACCAGAGATTCCATAAATTCAGTTTGCTTTATCCTGTTTAATGTGGTAATTACTATGTAATATTCTCCACACTACACCAAATAATGTATCTCAATAGACATCTTAGAAGAGATCTAGTGGGATTAGAATTAATCTTGTAAAAGCTTTAACCAGTTTTAAGTGAAATTGTGCATTGCAAGAAATTATTAAAATGTCATTGTGCCATCGACATCATTATATGCCATTTTTACATTTATTTCCAGTATTCCACTTATTCTTAAAATATATAGATTGTCAGCTGCAGCTAGGACATAGAGAATGGCATGTTCTCAAATTAGTAAAGCTTCATAATAAACAATAGGGAGGGGTAGTGATATTTAGCATTTTGCAGCATTTATACATTTGCAATTTAACATTCTAATTAATTTTGTTAAATGATAAATATAAGTATTATTTATATGAAATTTAAAACACATATATTTAGGGTTATTAACGATGGTGAGTTAAATGTGCATAAAGTGTAAATTTATTTCACATTAATATAGGTTAAAGCAATATGCAGAAATATAGAACAAGCTGATACAGACTCAAGCATATTGCATAACACAAAAGATATTATCCCAAATACAGCAGTAATTGTTCTGAGTGTAACCTTTCATTGATTTACTTATGTGACACACATTCAGTTGTATGTCATAACCTGAGAGGATTACACTATGCAGAGAGCACCAATTGCCATCTTAGTACATATATAGTTTAAAGTCTTAAAGTAAGCTATTTATCAAAACAGTTGCTGTACCAAGCAAATCATACTTCACAGCCAGATAATTACATTAAATTTTGTCCTGTTGGAAGATGCACTTTGCATTACAATTTATTTTTAAAACTGCTTATTTTCTTTTTTCATCATTTATTACTGTGCTTATACATGACATTAAAGCATTTACAAATTCAAGACTGTCATATTCTTGTGTTTCAAAGACAAAGTAAGCTTAGGACAATTTCAAATGAATGATACAGTTTTTCTGTTCTTAATATTCTTCTTAAATTCATTGAACTGTATTTTTCAATTAAATCATAATCATTTATACTGCATGTGTGAATGATAGTCCATCCAAAGTGATTAGAAGTATATAAAATAGTGTCTTCTGTTCAATGTATGTCTTTGGCTCATGTACTAATATGTGAGGTTTTACTAATATCATGAATCAATCAAAAATTTCAGGTTTTTCTTTGAATACTCTTTTGTAAACTTTTGCTGAAAATGATGCATGTACTATAGAGCTTTTGAAATTCTTAGTAAATATAAACTATTAACAGAGCTTCTTTGTTTTCTATTTAAAGACATAGTGATATAATTTTGTACATAGTTGTTTGTACCTTCACTTACAGTTTATATATACATTTCTTCATTAATATTTTTCGTTTTTTGTTGTTTTTTTTTATTGTGCCCTTTATTTTGCCCCCGGCATATTTTTACATGCCCTTCCGGTTCTAGGGCGCTGCTGTCTGGTTGTTTGGGCTTACCGCCGTTCCTCTCTGGGGGCACTACGGTGCCCGAGGCTTCTTGGTTGGCTCCCTCGAACCGGCAGAGGAGTGTGTGCCTGGTTGGTGTCGCGTTAGTGTTTCTAAGGGTAAGTGCTCCATGTTCGGGTTTCCCGATTCTCTCTAAGGGTCTTTCATAAATTGTCTTTTGGTGAGCCGTGTGGTTTTATGGGGCTCTTTCTCCCAGATTGGGACCAGCAGTAGATAGTTACTTTTATGGGTCTGGTTGGTCAATGCAAAGTGTAGCAAATAAAAAAACAAGAAAATAAATCCATGTTAAGGTTTTGATAGAGGCTTATGGTTTTAATCTAATCCCATGACCCTGGGTTGGCCCGGCACAAATTGGTAGCAGAGCGTGGTTCATTGGCGCTTGGCTCTCGGCTTGGTTTCCGCGCGTTCGTGTTTGTTGCTTTTGGAGTTCTTTGTGCCTACTACTGTATCCTGTGGCAGTTAGGAATGGCGAATTCCTTAGCAAATGTTGACCGCTTGCGTAAAGTTGAGCTGCTTTTTGAGTTGTTAATTCGTGGTGGGCAGGTCTGTCTTGCGGCCGACTGGTCGGCCATATTAGACGCATTGCGTCTTATTAAGGACAAACCGTTCATTGCTTTACCTAAGAAGCATGATTTAGTTGCCAATTCCCCTCAAGTGTGTTCTGAAGCGCTTTTAGAGTTGGGTGAGTTTATCCAAGATTTGGAGCGCGAGGGCTCCCCTTCAAGAGGACAGCAGGTTCATTTATTGGCGCGCATCCAGCATTCTATCAACAGGTTAGATTATCTCATTACCTATTTTCCGCGTTCTGAGGTTTTACCTTGTGTTAAGACATTCAAACAAAATTTTGAGGCGCTCCTCGAGAAATTTAACGCCATGGCTCGTCGAGGAGGAGAAGACGCTAAGCTGTATTTTCCGGAGACCTCGTCTTCCCCGGCTGTGAGTCCCGTAACTTCTCTTTCGACGCCATTTCGTGCCTTAAAAATCATACACCCTTTACAACAGTTGGTGGAGGCAGTGGATATGTTCGAGGTGTCGGATGTGCTGTCGACTTTCACGTTTTTGAAATTCCCAGTAAAGCTTAACAAGGTAGCCATGGTGCACTCGGTTTCGTCCGATTTAACGATGCAGGCAGTTGCGACCAAGGTCAAAGGTGTAGTTTTGAATCTTTTGCTTACAGCAAGGCAATCAGCTGACCCTTTAAGTACTTTTCATGCTTTGGTTTAGGAATTCTTTATCCCGCGTCGTGAATCGTTAAAATTATTGCAAGACCATTATTTACGACCTCAAGGTCTGGCCAAACCGTTTGTCCAGTATATGGAACGGGTCAGAGACGTGGCCTTGGCCTTACGTCTCCCAGATACGCAGCAGGCAGTTTGTGACGTCATCATTTCGGGTTTGAATCCCGAAGCTCGTTCCAGTCTTGTTTTCGCGACACGCCCTAATACGTTCACGGCATTGGAATCTTTAGTGCCCCTGCTTAATGAGTGTTCTTCTGTAGATCGATCTCCTTAAGTGAAGTGTTAAATTCACCTCCCCCACCACGAGTGAATCGTGGAGATGGTTTAGCACCCAGCGTCCGAACTGGGTCATCACTTCACGGGCTCCGGGTAAGATGCTACCGTTGTCAGGAGGTAGGACATATGGTTAAGAACTGTAGTTTCCCTCGCCCAACGGGCATGGACCTTTCGAAATCTGGACGTGATAGTCGTTTCCGGCAGCGCCCCATTTCACGCCAGAAGTTGCTGGCCATGAGCGCGAGTTTGGCCTCATCGCGTCGCATTTTGGCTTTACCCCATTCTATTAAACCTCTTGTGCAGGTTGTTGTCGGTAAGGTGAGCGTTTTAGCCCTCCTTGATTCCGGTAGCTAATTTTTTCTCATTAATCGAGCATATTTTCTCAATATATTGGCGCCTTCGTGTCCCAAGGAGGTGAGCTGTCACGTGCAATGTTTGGCAGTTAATGGTCAGTCCTTTAACGTGTCTAGCAAGGTTAGGTGTACTATCCGCTTTCCTAAATTCACTTGGAAACATGTGTGCTATTTGGTCCCTGATCTACCCTATTCTGTAATCTTGGGGGCCGATTTTATGTCACGCTCCCGTTTGTGTTTAGATTTTGCGAAGAAACAAGGCACTTTCGGGTTCGCGACTGGAAGTAGTGTACCTTTTCAGGAGAAACTATACGACGTTCCACCTCGCCCTCGTCTAGGTAACGTCACGCTATTAGACGAGCAGGAGGCTGATATTTCCTTGTCCATTTGACTCACCAACAAGCCGCAGTGGTGGAAGGTTTGGTTGAGGAATTTTCCTCCTTGTTCTCCGACCGATTGGGTGTTACTCATCTTATTACCTACGATATTCAGCTGACTGACCCGTCCCCTGTTAAGCTTTCTCCGTACCGGCTGACACCACCCAAAATGGCCATTTTGAAGGCTAAAATCAATGATATGTTGGATAAGGGTATCATTAGACCTTCCACTTCGTCTTATAGAAGCCCGGTTTTCTTAGTTCCTAAAGGTGACAATGATTTCCGTCCTGTCGTGGATTATTGCCAACTCAATAAAAAAATACTTATTGAATCTACTCCCATGCCAGACCTCCATTCTGCCGTCTATCACTTTGCTGGAGCACGCGTGTTTACGACTCTGGATTTAAACAGCGCCTATCATCAGATTCCATTGTCGGATGAATGTACACACGTGACTGCTTTTTCATCTCCGTGGAGATTTTATGAGTTTATTAGGATTCCCTTTGGGATTGCTACCGGTGCGCAGGTACTTTCCCGTCTCATGGACAATTTGTTTTCTGACATTGAATTTAAATTTCTTTACCACTATTTAGACGACCTAGTAGTATACTCTCCTGATTTTGATTCCCATATCTTACATTTACGTGAGGTTTTTGATCGCTTACAGAAGACTGGCCTCACGGTTAAAAGGTCTAAAGTGAAGTTTGCTACCACAGAGATTTCTTTCTTGGGTCATTGGGTGTTGCCCGCCGGGATTACTATTGATTTAGAACGCACCAAAGCCTTGCGCAATTTTCCACCCCCTAAGAACTTACGTGCATTGGCTCGTTTTGTTGGTATGGCGAATTTCTTTTCCAAGTTTATTCCTTCCTTCGCTGCCGGGTTGAACCTTTGAATCGCCTTCGGCGTAAGGGTATTAGGTACGTCTGTGGTGAAGAACAGCAGTGTGCGTTCGAAGACCTTAAGTCCGCCATTTCCTCTCCTCCTGTTTTGGCGTTTCCAGATTTCAATAGAACTTTTATTCTTCAGACTGACGCTTCTAGTTATTCCCTGGCGGCGGTCCTTCTCCAGGATTTTCCGGAGGGGCGCCGTCCCATTTGCTATGCTTCGCGAACTCTATCTGAAGCTGAACGCAAGTTTTCCATATATGAGCTCGAAACCTTGGCAGTTTGGTTTGGTCTCGAGAAGTATAAAACATACCTGGAACATGTATCTTTCCTATTGGAGTGTGATAACCAGGCTCTCACGTGGGCGTTAGGGACACCACGCAAAAACCGGTAGGCTTGCCCGTTGGGGCGTGCGGATTGGTGCGTTTAAGTTTACACTGAGGCACATTCGTGGTTCTGATAATGTATTTGCTGACGTCCTTACACGCATGTTTTCTGAGGAACCGCCCCTGTTACCATCTTCGGGGACGGTTTCTGGCTCTAACGCCTGTCTGTCGTTCCCCGAAATGTTTACCAGCATCGCTGAACATCAGCGCAGGGACGCCTGCACTAATCAGATTATACAGCACTTTGAGGACGGCCATCCCGTCCCGCCGTATTGCTTACGTGATGGTATTCTTATGGCGCGTGCTAATTTTGACGGCAATTTAAGATCATTTTGCCCGATAGTATCATTCCCATGGTATTTGCTTACTTTCACCTTTCACCCTTTGGTGGGCACCTTGGAGTAAACAAGACTCGCGATAAAATACGTGAGCGCTTTATATGGAAAGGCATGGATCGCGATAGTGCGACCCGTGTTAAAGCTTGTAATATTTGTTCCATGGCTAAGCCGGCGCAGCGAACCACGTGGGGTGGTCTCGCGTCTGAGGTGGCATCTAAGCCGATGGAAAAATTATTTGTAGATTTTATAGGCCCATTTCCCCGGTCGATTCAAGGTAATACTTATGTCCTTATGGTTGTTGACGCCTTTTCTAAGTTCTTGTGGATTTCGGCCGTGCCACGTGCCACGGCTCGTACTGCTACGAAGGTCCTGAATAACATCTTGGCTGCTTTTGTTGCTCCACGTTACGTTGTGTCTGACAATGGCTCACAGTTCACTTCCAATTGGTTTAAACAATTCTTTTTTCGGTGGCGGGTAAGACATATCACTACCACCCCGTATTACCGTAATCCTTCCCAAGCCGAGAGGGTTAATAGAAATTTGAAATCCACTTTGAATGCTTTCCATCATGAGCAGCACAATCAGTGGGATACTAACTTGGGAAAATTGCAGCTTGCTTTTAACTCTGCTCGTCATGAAGCTCCCCAGACCACCACCTTCAGTTTAATGTTTGCTTTTGTACCCAGTTCCCCCTTGGCGAATATGTGGTCCTTAAATGATCTACCTCCTCAGACCTTCTCTCCCGAAATTATTAGACAGAACTGGAGGAGAGCTTTTAATAATTTAAAACGTGCACATGAGCTCACCAAAAGACGTTATGAAGAAAACAGAAAACCTTCTCCTTTCGCGGTAGGTCAACTGGTTATGTGTAAATCTTTCCCTATAAGTTCGCGTAAGGACGCTTTTGCTGCTAAATTATCTCTGAGTTACTCTGGCCCCTATAAGATCATTAACATTTTTAAGGGCGTGTCCGTTACTTTGGAGCACTGTAAAACGCATTGTTTTGGTATTTCAGTGTTTGTTTTCGTTCCCGTGTTTGTTTTGCTTCTGCACCCTTAACCTTGGGGCACGGTTGTGTTGTGTTGTGTGTTGCTTGCGTATCGTGCTGCCATGGCATGTACTCACTTTCTCTTTCCTCTCTCTCTCTCTCTCTCTCTCTCTCTCTCTCTCTCTCTCTCTCTCTCTCTCTCTCTCTCTCTCTCTCTCTCTCTCTCTCTCTATGCCGGCATATTTCTCCCTTTCTCTTTCTTTGTGTGTGTGAGTGTTATTTAAAAATTGTTGGGTACCCATGTTAGTGTGTTATTTACTTGTTTATATATATATGTATGGGTGTATGTGTATCTATATATAGTGTACAATTATGTTGATGTGCTTAATATTGTCTAAAGGTATTTTTATTGTTAGAAATTGGTTTATTGTTTCGCTGTAATATTTATTACTTGGAAAATGTTTATTAGTATTGGTCACTTCAATGGTATTTATCCTCATTGTATTTATTTAAAGAGATTTATTTCTGTTACTCGTTTGAAAATATTTATTACTTGTCCCTCAAGGATATTTCTGCCCCTTATGACCTAAAAATATTTTACAAATTTGCTGGTTAATATTCTTAGGTTACCACTTCTGCTTCTGGTTCCGTTTCTGGCTTTTGTTTTATGTTTCAGCCTCCTCATCTCCTTCCGTTGTCCTTGCCTGTTCTGCCATCCTTGATTTTTCCGCCTCGCGCCAGACCCACCCGGCGGACCCGGTGTGACAGTGACCTTCACGTTTGCCACGCTTCGTCTTCACAACCTCGTGAGAGTCGCCACTTGGGA
Organism: Mantis religiosa; assembly: GCA_030765055.1. Lineage (NCBI taxonomy): Eukaryota > Metazoa > Arthropoda > Insecta > Mantodea > Mantidae > Mantis > Mantis religiosa. Next base: position 145,570,394 of record CM060947.1, on the reverse strand, counting down.
GCTAGCTTCGCTTCTAGTTCTTCGACTTTAAGCCACGTCAACCGTCTATTGCTTTGGTCACCCTTTCGTGATCTGCCTGGCAGTTTTAAAGCGTTTCAGAGGAGTAATCTGCTGCCCTTTGGTAACGTTTTGCCACTGTTCACTTCTGCTCCTGAAAGACTTGCCGCCAGTGTTCAGGTGTTCTGCTCTCTACGTCACAACTGTGTGTGTAAAAAGAGGCAGTGTTCTCAGTGTAAGAGTGACGTATGATATGTCACAGCTGTGAGGGTGAAAAAAAAATGGAAACTCAGTTTCACACATGCTCTCCACGTTACGATTGTGTGTGTAAAAGGAGACAGTGTTCTCAGTGTAAGAGTGACGTAGGGTATGTCACAGCTGTGAAGGTGGAAAGACTCAACTAGTGTATGCAGTACCCATACTTACTGCTACCCGGGGCAGACTTTCTATGATGTTTGGTGCTCGTCCGACTCTCCTAGGGTTTCCTTTTCGGGCTTCATCCTTCCGGGGTCTGGGATGGCCTTCTTCCTGTCGTTTGTTTCTTTCAGCCCTTCCTTTCTTTCCGTTTAGCTTCTCCACCCTGTGCTTCCGATGGGGAGGGGTTGTTTGTGCCGTTTATTTTCCCCCCGGCATATTTTTACATGCCCTTCCGGTTCGAAGGCGCTGCTGTCTTGTTGTTTGGGCTTTCCGCCGTTCCTCTCTGGGGGCGCTGCGGTGCCCCAGGCTTCTTGGGTGGCTCCCTTGAATAGGCAGAGGAGTGTGTGCCTGGTTGGTGTCGCGTTGGTGTTTCTAAGCGTAAGTGCTCCATGTTCGGGTTTCTCGATTCTCTCTAAGGGTTTTTCATAAATTGTCTTTTGGTGAGCCGTGTGGTTTTATGGGACTATTTCTCCCAGATTGGGACCAGAAGTAGGTAGTTACTTTTATGTGTCTGGTTAGTCAATGCAAAGTGTAGAAAATAAAAAAAAAAGAAACAAGAAAATAAATCCATGTTAAGGTTATGATAGAGGCTTATGGTTTTAATCTAATCCCATGACCCTGGGTTGGCCCGCACACTATTTGGCACCTTCCTTCCAGGAATTTTTCAACATTTTTCTGTCTACAAAGAAATTGCATTACTCATGACCTTGTGATATCCTCTCCTGCTTTCCAGTACCTGTAGAATGCATTGATTTAGTGTCAGGTTTCATTGTAATTATCACAGTAACAAGCACAGGAAACAAGCTCAGGAATTCACACTTCAGGGAAAGGAAGTACAGGTGTTATGTAGGTATAACCTCGACAGCATCTTGAGTAAGCTCACTTTGTCAAAGTTGTAATTGTTTCTAAAAGAGCTACTTATTCATTTATTACATGAATATAAAAGCTATAATGCTTAGTGGCAACAGGAAAAGAATCAAGTTTGGAAGTGGCTTCTGAGACCTTTTTTCCCTTATATTTGGTCAAATCCTTTCGAAGTCACGACTTGAACAGTGGTGAATAATAAACGCCCATTTACTCAGCATAATTAGCGCGTAAAATGCTAATATGTAATAAATGAATTGTACCGTAAATTATTCACTGGTGCACAGGATTAGGCTTCGAAGGATTTTGGATTCAATCAGTCGCTGAACACGGCTGGGAAGGGCGGGGGAATGCGAATGTAGCATAGCTCTGTCGAAATAGAAGCACATAGCATTTCCGACTACATGTTGGTTAGTTCACTTAATTGGCATTTAAAGGTTCATAAGGAGCGCCCTATGCGTCTTCAGTTTTTAACACGCAGTTGAGTTTCCGTTATTAATCTGTGCTCTAACCAAAATAAACAATGCACTAAGTGGTACCATGTCTGCCTTAAGCCCCGGAGGTCCGTTGTTCGACTCCCAATGTGGGTATGTTATCTGGATAAGGCTTTTTCTTCGTCCTGAAACTTATATGTAAAGTAACTCTAAGCTCTATTATCCTGGACGCAATTTGAATATCCTTTCATTCATCGTCCTATATGACTTAACGTTGGAGGTGTTTTCTTATCCTGAAAGATAAAGGTCTGGTAACTCTAATCTCTATTTATCCTGTACTAATTTGAACATCATTTTATCCATCGTCCTATGTCACTTAACGTTAGAGGTTTTTCCTTATGCTGAAAGATGAAAGTCTGGTATGTCTAAGCTCTATGTACCCTTTACTCATTTAAAAAAACCGGCCCCCGTAGCCACGGTCGTTAATGCCTATGTGTCTAGTGTTCCGCTGCGTTGAGGTCCGAGTGTTGAAGTACCGCCTTGGGCAGAGCTGTTTATATGTATCCTGTATATGTGTTAAACTAAAGAACACCAATAGAAAATAAACGGATACAAAAATACTGTTAAATAAGTAAAAGAAATATTATCTCATTCATCGGCCGATGAAGGCGGGAATATAGTACAGTACAGTCCAGTCTGACCATCAAAACATTAGAAAGTATTACATATCTGACGAATGAGTACAGTTGTTATGGGAGGTCGCTGGTTTAGAGAGATCAGAGATCAGAGAATAAATACGGTACAATCTATCAAAATATTACTCATTTGAAAACCCGGCCCTCGTAGCCACGGTCGTTAGTGATGATGTCTCTAGCGTTCCGCTGCGTTGAGTGCCGAGAGTTGGAGTACCGCCTTGGGCAGGGATGTTTATTTGTATTTTGTATATGTGTGAATCTAAAGAAAACAAATAGAGAAATAAATGGACACAATAAAAAGCTGTTAAATAAGTTAAAGAAATTAAAGAAATACAATTTCATTCATCGTCCGAAGGAACTTAATGTTGGCGGTTTTCCCCTATACTGAATGAAAATATCTGGTAACTCTAACAAACACCTTGGTTTTTGCAAAGCAATTCTTTCATCACGTCATGCCAAACATCTAAGCTTCAGTTCTGAGTAATTACAAATACACGTACACGCATAAATCCCAACCAATAATGACATTCATTACACAGAGGGCAGAAAAGGCGGGAATATAGTACAGTACAGTCAAGTCCGACCATCACAACGTTAGAAAGTATTACCTATTTGATAGTTGTTGTGGAAAGTCGCTGGTGTAGAGAGATAAGGGAAGACGGGAATATAGTACAGTAAACTCTGAGCATCAAAACATTAGAAATTATTACCTGTCTGACTAATGAGTATAGTTGATATGGAAGGTCGCTGATTTAGATAGATCAGAGAACATTGGAATATAGTACAGTACAGTCTATCAAATCATTAGAAAGTATTTCTTGTCTGACGAATGAGTAGAGTTGTTGGGGGAGGTCGCTGGTGCAGGTTGATCAGAGAGGGCGGGAAAATAGTAAGGTACAGTCTGACCATCCAAACATTAGAAAGTATTACCTGTCTGACGAATGAGTGCAGCTGTTATGGGAGGTCGCTGGTGTAGGGAGATCCTCTAACGCCTTAGTGGAAGTTATATTAGACATATTTTCTAACTGTACATTTACTTCTGATTACCATAAGATGTTCCAGAAACATTTTTCTAGAAGTTTCCTTTGACCGTGTTCTACTAATAGACTATTTACAAGGGTGGTCTGTAAAGTTCAAGACTTGACCCAGAGATCGCGGCACCACATATATGATCTTTTATCCTTACGTTGGTACATATGTAAATATACCCTCAAGTTTTTCCAGACAACAGTTGACTGTACATATTCGTATGAAGCAGTGGATGTGCGCATTACTTTGAAAATATAGACATTACAGTATCGCGCTGTGATAAATTTCCTCATAACAGAAGGTTTAACAGTACAGAAAGAAATAGCGTTTAAGAGAATATAACAACAAAAGTTGGACTTCACATCAAAGTGATACTTATTCAGGTAGTGAATGGGATAAATTAAAAAGAGTCTCCCTATGCTTCTGTTATGGCTGGAATGAAGTAAAGAAATAAATAGTTGATAACTACAAATTTTCTGTAAAGTCTTAACAGCAACATCAAACTATTTTATTATCCAGCTACATCAAAGTAAACTTGTTGCACATTACCATAGACGTAAATAATAGCTCCAAATGGATTAGGAGCAGTAACATTACCGGTATTTATATCATTGTCATAACGTACAGGTACACAAACCTTCATTAACCAGTCATAGAATATAAAATTGCTCTACTTATGGATAAACTCTGTTTATTCATTAAGCAGTCATAGCATATAAAATCGTTCTACTTACGGATAAACCGTGTTTAGCGATTACGGCGCAGATCGGATTCACTCAGTAATCCAATCCGCTTCAAAATTTAGTTTAATGAGACTCATGAAGCGGATAGTAGACTTGGGGCTTTAGTCTTAATGTTTTTATTTGTAACTTGTTTGCCTGGTGCCGGTACATTGGACCCGGCTTACAGGCTCTAAATTTACATGGTTTTATAATTCTGGATATGGTTTTTTTATTGTCTTTGGGGTTCTTCTAAAACCCATACGGCGACCTGTTCTGAGGCCGCCGAGAACCAGCTTTATCTCGTTATTTGTCTCTGTCTCTCTTTTTTCTTGTTTTTATATTTACATATTTGCACTGCGCTTATCTTGCGCACACACACACGCACACACACATACACACACCCCTGGGAGTACCACGTACGACCCAATATCACACGCACTACACTGTACAGACTTGGCTATGTACAATATTTACAATGTTTGCAGTTATGCTGTGCGGCAGCGGGTAGTTGACTCCTGGGCTGCCGATGATGGCGGCCTCTGCCGGGGAGGGTGGCCTGAGGCAGGAAGGGTTGGGCCAGCATAAGCCTGCAGTCGTGTTGTTTTCTTTTTTATTTTTGTTTTTATCCAATATGATTTGATTCTGGCATGTTTTCGCTGCTTGGGTTCGCTTTTCCCAATATTGTGTATGGTGGGGTTTTGATGGTGTTAGATGTACGCCCAGATGGAAGAGGCACGTTTGTTGATGGCCTCGTTGATGTAGGGGACGTGGGTTTCTTGGTGAAAGGTGACAGTTATTGTTCGGATGGGAGCAGACAGGATTTTGCGTAGGGATAAGTTTCGTAGGGTTGGAGATACTTTAGGGCGGTGTTGGAGGCATTGGCCCAGACCAGGCAGGCGTACAGGACCACGGATAAATAAAAGATCTATATAGGATGATATTCGAGCGCAGCTTTAGCTGTTTGCTCCTAAATATGGGGCGCACATCTTTAATCGCTGCCGCCCTTTGTTGGCGCTATCTCTTAGGTGGGTGGTCCAATGCATCGTGTGTGTCAACGTCACGCCGAGGTACTTAATCTGCTGACGACATTGCAATATTTGACCATCGACCGTTAGGTCAATTGCCAAAGGGCGCCTCTATGTAAAATGTATAAGCTGGCATTTGTTCGCATTAGTTTTGATTTTCCAGGCATGAAGCCATGAAAGGAAGCGGTCAATGTACCGCTGCATCTCTGATGGTTGTATATTGCAGTGTCGTCACCATTCATTGCAACTTTGCATCTGGCGTCCACGGGTAAGGCGTTGGTGAAGATTATATAGAGGAAAGGTGACATAATAGCCCCTTGTGTTACGCCAGCCTGCATCACTCTCTCCTTTGAGGAGGAGCGACCCTCTTGGACGTGGAAGCGCCTGTTTTTCCAAAAAATTATGCAGCAATGGCAGTGAATTTTGGAGGCCGGAAAACTCTCGGTGCAGCTTGTAAGTCAGGCCGTTGTGCCAGCACCGATCAAACGCGGCTTCTACATCCATAAACAGCGCCAACCTTGAAGCCCCATTGTTAAATTGCTCGGTGACGTCATCTACTAGTCTTAAAAGTTGAAGGTCTGTTGAGTGCCCTTTTCTAAAGCCAAATTGTGAATTTGAAATGTCAAGCACCGCAATTTGATTTTGGAGTCAAAATAGACCTATTTTCTCGAGCAACTTACCAATAGTGGACAGGAGACTAATGGGGCGGTAATTTTGAGGTTGCCTGGTGCTTTTCCCATGCTTAGGGAGCATTATTACATTGGCTCGTTTCCAAGTGTCAGGGAAATAATTTTGCTGCAAACAAGCGTTGAACATTTTTGTAAGTTGCACCAGGGCTCTTTCCGGGAGATATTTGAGTTTCTCATTAGTCATCCTGTCCGGTCCGGCGACTTTCCCATTATGTAGCTTCCTAATGAGCTTGTACACTTCCTGCGGAGTTGTGAGGGCCAAGTGTTGCTCATGCTTCTGTGCCACCCAGTTTTGTACCCAAGTCTGCACATCCCGTTCTAACTCGGGGTTCGTCGCTGGGTTTTCTGTAAATCTTGATTCCAGACAGTCTGCAAAGACCTCGGCTTTCTCCTCAGAGGAGAAGTGCAAGCCGAGGTGAGTGTGTAGTGCCTCAGTGCCTAAGTTAGCGCTCGAGCAGACTTTAAATACCTTTAATAATTTCCATAAAGAATTTCCGAAAGTGTGATTTTTAACATTTTCTGCTCCCACTGCTCAACTTTGTTTAATTTAATTTGTTGCCGATCGACGTTGCGTAGCTATTTTGCTAGCACTTTGTACTCAGGCTGGCGGGTAAGCCGCCAAAGTCTCGTCAAGCGTCGCCTCCTGGCAATGAGCTGCTCCACCTCAGGGTACGTGCAAAACTAGGTGGGCTTGTGGTGTAGCTGGTGGAACTTCTTTTGGTCGTGTGCAGCGAGGCGATGTAGTTTTCAATGGTGACGTCGATGTCCGCCTCGCTGTAGTATAACAGCCTAGGCTGAGCCATCCCGTGCATTTTAAGGGTAAACTTGCTCCAGTCTGTTTCTGCGTGACTCAGACCGGTCAAACCGGCCGTGATGGCGCCACTGATATCAAAATGCACTGGAAGATGGTCGGAGTCTAGGCTGTGATACACAATGAAGTTGATTGGTAATGTCGCATTTTTTGTAATGACGAAGTCCGAAATTTAAGGTTTGAAGTGCCCTGACTTGTACCAAAGGATGGGTTCGGGGGGGGGGGGTACACCTCGAGATCGTCATTTTCGGTTATAAGGTTTACTAGGAGATTTCCAGCCGCGTTTGCTCGACGTGAATACCACCAGGGGTGTCGAGCGTTGAAGTCTCCTTGCCATTATAACGTGCTCCTCAAAAGTGAGGATTTTCTCGAGGTCGCGTCTACAGTCGGGGGAGTTTGAGGGCCGATAGAGGCCCACCAGGATCACCGTTTTGTTATTTAATCGTGCTTTAAGAGCCGTGCACTCTAACGCTGCCAATGGTGACACCGTAACAGAAGTATGAGCAACTTTGTTTTTTAGTAAAATAGCTGTTCCCCCTCCCGGTCTGCCTATTCTATCAGTCCGAAATATTTGGTAACCCCTGAGCTTGAAAGTGTGCTCCTGTTTTAATTTTGTTTCACAAATGAATGAGACGTCAATTTTGTTACGCCGCAGGTAGCTTTCAAGTTCGTGCTGCTGCCTGTAGATGCCGTCGGCATTCCATAGGAGCCCGCGAGTTGGAGATGTGCCTCCCCTTATTTGAGCCATTTACTCGAAGATATCCGACAGAAACCATATGAGGGCTTCTAGTTTCTCCCAAGTGCTGGTGCAGCTCTTAAATCTTGTGATAAAAGCCTGTACCTTCGGAGCAAGTTTCTGTAAGTTGAGCTCTTTAAACAGAGTAAAGAGCTCTTTGAGGCCTCCTAGGTCACCAGATGGCGCTTGGTAGGGGGGAGCTGTTGAGGGCTGGCCAGCAGGTGGCGTCACTGGTGCGCTTTGTCCCCTCATGGCGCCTGCAAATGAGACGCCATCTCTGACCAGGGCCGGGTTGGCAATGGGTCGTGGACCTGGTTGTGCACTTGGGGGTGCCTTGGTTATGGCTGCCAGTTGGCGGGGTTGGCGTTCGTGTCGGAACGTCTCGAAACCCTTGTAGCAGGCAGGATGCGTCTCCCCACAGTTCGCACAGCGGGGTACAACGTCCTGCGTTGCCTTCTTTGGGCAGTCAGCTAAGCGATGGAGGCCACCGCAGAGGACACATCGGGAGGTCATGTGACACATCTTAAATGTGTGCCCCAGCTGTTGGCAGTTGAAGCATTGTGTAATGTTATGGTTTGTCTTCCGGACCACCACAGTGACAAGTATATGGCACACCTCTCTTTCTTGCAGAAGTCGCTGGTTTTGAATGATCCTGTCAAGGGTAACTTGGAAGTTTGGCAGAGGCCTGTCGCGTGAATATAGTTGACGAACTAGGATGCCGGTGTAGCCCTTCGCCTCTAGGTCCTCGCGGATAAGGTCCTCTTAAAGTTCCTCGGGAAGACGCTTCAAGATGTATCGAAAAGGTTGATCACTCCGGGGGGTGAAGCTGAATTTCTCCACTCCGGCGTCCTTGAGCTTGGTCATAGTGGGGATGGCGTCTTCTTTCCGGTTGAGGAACAGCTTGAGGCAGTTGCGCGTATCGTGAAGAGTGTACGCGCCAGCTGAGAGGGATCCCTGGAGTATCTGCGGGACTTTAGTCGGCTGCCTGCCATCAGGACTGACGATGCGCGGCGGTTTCTGTGAGGTTTGTTTTGTGTTTGTAGCCGCGGTTGCGGCTGATGTGGAGGCCAATGTAGGGGTGGGGATGGGTGTAGAAGTGGGGGTTGTTATTGACGGTTTTGCTGCAGTAGTGTTTGGCCGTGTTGCCCGTTGGTGCTTGGGTGCCTTTGGTTTTGTCGTTGGAAGGGCAGAGAAGGCAGTGGATCGTTCCAGATCTTCTTCCTCCTCGGATGAGGACAGCGCCTCGTACCTGTTTCTGGTAATGACCTGGAGGGGCAGATGTTGCGTTTTGTTTTTCTTGCTCTCGGCATCCGACTCGCTATTGCGGCGGTGGGGTCGCTTTCTGGGCGATGCTGCCTGCCAGCCTTCTCCCAGCTGCACCAGGTGTCGCTTTTTGATTGCGTGTTCCTGGTAGTAGCGTGCCAGTTCACTAGCTATATTTCCATAGTACCGGGACTCTGGGGCCATGTTTTAAAATATTTCCAGCAGGTTAGATATTTCTTTTTGGATGTCTTTTACCTCCTTTTCCAGTTGGGCGTTCTTTCGCGTAACTGCCTCGTCGTCCATGGCGCTGTGCTCCATCGGGGCTGGGGTAGTTGCTGTGACGTTGGCCAATGTTGGACCCTAAGGCGGCTCGCTGTTCGAGTGCCTCAGCGGAGGGGCTGGAAAGGCAGCCGGGCGACCGTCTCGGGGAATCAGTCCGCTACCAGCTGGCGGTAATGCTGCTGCAATTGTCACTGCGGCCGCCGCCATCTTGTGGCGGGAGTCAATGTCTGTCTGCCGCAGTTGTTGCTGAGATCGTCGTTGTTTGGGGAAGCCTCTTGTTGCGTGCAACAACGGCACGCAGCTGTGCGTCCCACGCTCTTTTGTGGCAGATTTGTGCTTAATACGCGTCACTATGCACTGGTTACCCACTAACTTGGCTTTAATACGCGTCACTATTTACTCCAAACACTGTTCACTCGCAAACTGGGCTCAACGCGAACACCACTGTTTACTACATCTATTCGCACTGTTTCACTTTGCACATGGTCAATTGTAGCACACGAATAGTTGATTTTCAAATATGCAATGTATCACTCTCTACATACACCAAACAATCAGCTTCCCAAGTATCAAAATCTCCATGCAAATCTCATGCAATGAACTCTCTACTACTTCAGCTCACCACGCGACTGTAACAATAACTACTGATAGGGAACTGATTCTAATCAAAATAAACAATACACGAGGTGGTACCATGTCTGACTTACTTAAGTCCCGCAGGTCTCGTGTTCGACTCCCGATGAGGGTATTTTATCTGAGTAAGGCTTTTTCTTCGCCCTGAAACTTATATGTCATGTAACTCTAAGCTCTATTATCCTGGACGCAATTTGAATATCCTTTCATTCATCGTCCGATACGACTTAACGTTGGTTTTCCCTTATCCTGAAAGATGAATCTCTGGCAACTGTAAGCTCTGTGTATCCTGTACTCAGTTGAACGTCATTTTGTTTATCGTCAGATGTCAGTTAACGTTAGAGGTTTTCCCTTATCCTGAATGATGAAGGTCTGGTAAGTCTAAGCTCTATGTACGCTGCACTCATTCGAACATCATTTCTTTTATTGTCTGATATGACAACGTTGAACGTTTTCCCTTATCCCAAGAAATGAATGTCTGGTAGCTCTAAGCTCTATGTACCCTGTACTCAATTGAACATCATTTCATTCATCGTCCGATATGATAACGTTGGAGGTTTTCTCTTATGCTGCAAGATGAATGTCTGGTAGCTCTAAGCTCTGTGTACCATGCACTCATTTGAACATCATTTCAGTCATCGTCCGATATGACTTATCGTTGTAGGTTTTCTCTTATACTGAAAGATGAATGTGTGGTAACTCTAAGCTCTATGTACCCTGTGCTCATTTGAACATCATTTCATTCGTCATCCGATATGACTTAACGGTGGAGATTTTCTCCTATCCTGTAAGATGAATGTTTGGTACCTGTAAGCTCTATGTACCCTATAGCAATTTGAACATAATTTCATTCATTGTCCGATATGACTTAACGTTGGAGGTTTTCTCTTATCCTGAAAGACGAATGTCTAGTAACTCTAAGCACTATGTACCTTTTACCCATTTGAACATCATTTCATTCATCGCACCATATCACTTAACGTTGGAAGTTTTCCTCTATCCTGAAAGATGAATGTCGTGTAACTCTAACAAACACCTTGGCTTATTCAAAGTAGTTCCTTTATCGCGTCATGTCAAACGTCTAAGTTTCAGTTCTGAGTAATTACAAATATACGCACAAGCACATATGCCAGCCAATAATGATATTCATTACAATGCCTACGTCGCGATTCGTTGTTATAATATAATAGTGTTTTATTTATTTTGTACTAGTAAAAATTATTTGAGCTAAAAATATCAGGTTTGGCGGTTATGTTAGATACATTACTCTCTACCTTCGTCATGGATCAGTATTTGCAAAATCGAATTTCTGTCTTAGGTGAATAGTATATATTAGAGATTATTAGGTTGGCGCTCGTCACACACCGCTTAGGGGGAATGCCATACGACAACACCGCAGGACTCCGATTGGTTACTAGTCTAGTAGCACCCAAGGATAAACATCATCTCTTTTGCCCACCAGGGGTCTACTGATATAGGTACCGGAATTGGCGATCTCGGGTTCCCGAGCCACCCTGACACCCTCGGTGTGGATTCCTCTAGGTGGTGAGGGGTCATACAAAGCACCTGTAGGCCGAGTGTGGAGACCCCAATCGGTGGAAAGGTTTGTCCTGGTGGTTGAGGGATGCGCATCTGAACTCGTTCCAGTCTTCTAAATTCGGAGAGGGTGCGCATTTCCAATACACTACTTTGGTTTCTGCTACGCCTAAACGGGAGGTTAGGGACTAATACGCCCCTAATCAATCAGCCCGGACTAGGTACTGTACCGTACACCAGGGTGTGTGGGACGGAGAGCCCGCTATATCTCCTGTGTAGCCCTGTCATCCCAGTAGGATGGCCCCCTGATGGGCTGCGTGTTGGGTGGGTGCACTGGGGGATGAAGCTCATTCCATTTCTTATGGCACAGCTTAAAAATAAACGCGGAAAGAAATTAGCTTAGTCTTGGGGTCCTCGCTATTTAGTTATTTATAAAAATGAGGAAGTTTGAAGATTTACTATCGTGAACCCGTTCGTTATTTAGAAGGGTTTAGATAATCTTCCTGGTCGCTCAAAGTAATACCCTCGATCTCGCAAAGGCACGCTCCTGGTAGAAGCGGTTTCCTCGACGCAGGCTACAACAATCGTTAAAGCCTGCTTGCGAGATTCCGGTGCTTTTTGAATTGCATAGGACCCTGAACTCCTCGCGTGGTGTTGGAGCACCGGTCCATTTAACGGTATGTCCAGTGACGATATTCAGGAAAACTTGTGGAACAACGTGTGACTAATGTATATCGAGTTCACCGCAAAGAACGATGTGAACTAGTGCCCACTCGTACGGTGTTTTTTCTTACCTTTGATCGGGTAGATCTCCCACGTATAGTTCAGGCAAGGTATGAGCTATTGAAGTGAGGGAGTATACACGCAATCCACTGAGGTGTTATAAATGCCAGCACTTTTGCCACACGAGTGTTTCTTATAATGGAGTTGCTACTTGCGTTGACTACGGGTAAGTCAAACATGATAATGTTTGTACTTCACCTGTAACATGTGTTAACTGAAGTGCTAATCATTCATCTAACTGCAGAGAATAACCGCGTTTTTGGGAGGAAAAGGCGAATCAACAGATCCGGGTAAGAGAGAGATTGTCTTTGGAAGCCCGGAAACTCTTGCGTATTCGTCAGCCTGCTGTACCTAGGACAGTTATATGCCTTTTGGTATTTTGTTGGTAATTATAAACCTTTATTGTTTTTTTACCAAGTTGGGCTTATTTATTTTATTGAATTTTTGTTTTGGCCTGTTTTTTAAATTTTGAGTAATTTATATCTGTGAAAGGATAGAGCCAGACTGAAAAATTCAAAGCCATAGCCGGGATTTGAACCACGGATCTTCTGGACTCCGTCCAGCCACTTAAACCATTGAGTTACTATGGCCAGCGTGCCAGCATGACATTAAACTTTCCAACTGACTAGTGTTTTCCCCGGTAAACCCTTTGGAATTCACATAAACACATGAGACTACTACCTTAATGGCGACTTACTGTGCTGCAAGTACTTTAACAACCTGAGTCAGTTGGAGAATTTAATATCATGTCGGCACGTTGGCCAATAGTAAGTCAATGGTTGAGAGCGGCTGGAGGGAGACCAGAAGATCTGTGGTTCAAGTCGCGGCTATGGCATTGAATTTTTCAGTCTGGCTCTACCCATTCACAGTGCAACCTACACACGGCTAGTATGAAAGAACAATTAATATCCATTAATTGTACCTAATAGTGGTCCAAACTATAAAGCCCGGGCCTTAAAATACTTACAGCATAGTAAGTCGCCATTAAGGTAGTTGTCTAATGTGTTTATGAGAACTCCTAGATGTTCACCGGGAAAAACACAAGTCGGTTGGAGAATTTAATGTCATGTTGGCACGTTGGCCATAGTGGCTCAATGGTTTAGAGCGGCTTGACTGAGACCAGAAGATCCGTGGTTCAAATCCCGGCTATGACATTGAATTTTTCAGTCTTGCTCTACCTTTTCATCATCATCATCATCATCATCATCATCATCAAAATCATCATCATCATGGCATTTGAAACTCATAATAGCATTTTAATGTTTGAGTACCAGATGTTTGACATACAATCAATTGGAGACTGCCTCATCCAGGATCGTCACCCATACTCATCTCCCTTCGCCGCTCACCTAGCCCTTACATCTAAACATGAATTGATATAATATGTTTACGTGGAACTGGAAAACTACACAATCATCAGCAAAACTGATACTGTCCTTATTCCGACCACCTATCTATGATCCAGGTACAGTTTGTGTTGGCTGTTGAACTGTTTCTGTTGCAGCCTCAGAGGACATATTCCAGATGCAACATTTGTATAAACAGTTGCTGAAATGCATGCGGAAGCTGCCACTACCTTCACAAAGAGAAACTGGGTTGAGACAGGAGTTGAGCGGTATCGGAAGCTGGGTAGAGAATACATGAAGATAGTCTGTTGGACCGTAATATTTATCTGCCAAGAAGTAAATGTTCAGAGGCAAGTAAGTAATACAGAACAATACGACCAGACAAAGGATAACCTTTGCACCTCTGTGTCTTGCACGTATCTCTCGGAAGATTCCAGGAGTTTGTTCACCAGGAAGCTGTCGAACACTCTTGTGCATTATTTTCGAAAGAGCAACAGAGAACGCAGTAATGACAAGGAATGATCACCTTTTTTTCCTTTTTTTGTTACAACATACTTTAGTCATCCTCATATCCTTCAAAATTGCCTCCGCAGCCTTCACCAGTGCTTCTGATGATGGATAATGCCTCCCACAAAGGCGTTTCTTCAAGTTAGGGAATAGAAACAAGTCGCATGGGGCTAAATCCGGACTACAGGGTGGGTGAGGGATGCACGTTGATTTTTGCAAGATATTCAGCAACAACATTGGCATGTGCGGCCGCGCATTATCATGGTACAGCATCCAGCGTTTTCACGGAAATTTGGCTTTTGCGCCTGATATGGATTTGCAATGTCTTTGTTGTTATGGAACAGTCGTTTGAGTGAGTTGGTGTGAGTGTTGTTTATGAAAATGGGCAAAAGCGAGTATGGAACTGCCATTAAATTTTTGTTTTTGAAAAGCAATACGCCTACGTAAATCAACGATGAGCTGGGTTCTGTATTTGGAGACTCTGCACCATCATTTGTCATAGTAAAATTTTGTGCAGCTGAAATTAAACGTGGCCGTATGAGCTTCGGGGACGTTGAACGGTTGGGACGTCCAAAAAGTGCAATACAGACGAAAACATCGCCAAGGTACACCAAATGGTGCGAGATAACCGCCGCATTGAATTGAGAGAGATAGCACATGCTATGAACATGTTAAAAGAACGTGTTTCGTACATAATAAATCAGTATATAGATATCAGAAAGCTGCCCGCGAATTGGGTGCCGCGAATGCTCACGTTAGACCGAATACGTGTTCAATTGAACCCTTCTAACGATCTTTTGCCGCAGTTTTGGCGCCATAAATCCGAGTTTTTGCACCGATTTATTACTGTAGATGAGCTTTGGATACACCGTTATACGCCCGAAAGAAAAAAGGAAGTCCAAAATGTGGACCGCAAAGGGGCAACCAGCTCAAAAAGCAACAACTTTTTTTCGGCTGGGAAAGAGATGGCGACTATTTTTTGGGATAATCATCGAATTATTTTAATCAATTTTCTTCAAAAAGAAAAAAAAAATTACCAAAGCATACCTCACATCATCACTTGACAAACTGATGGCTGAACTTGCGGAAAAACGGACATATTTACAGAAAAAGGAAATCCTGTTTCACCAAGACAACGCATTATCTCAGATCTCATTGGTTGTAATGGCTAAAAGCCACGAATTACGGTTTGAACTACTTGTCCATCAGCCTTACTCATCAAATCTAAACCCAAGCGATATCTTTTTGTTCTCTCATCTGAAAATTGCGCTCGGAGGACATTTATTTTGCAGAGAAAAGTGCCGAGTACTATATGGACGGAATACAGAGATGGGAGCATCGCTGGGAGAAGTGTGTAGAGCTACAAGGAGACTATGTGGAAAAAAATCCGAAGAAATGTCTTGTACCTTTATTATCTCGGTAACCTTTCAAACCCCCTCATATTTCAACAAATATTAAAACACTTTTTCGACAGATTTGTTATCTTCCTCCAAGATCTCTACAAAGCTGACCAGTAGCCGCACAAACTCTTGAAGATCTACTAGGGAAAAACGCATAGGAACACAAATGTACACATATCAGTGGAGGTATATATATATTAGAGACGTAAACACAGACGTAACGAGAGTTGTAATTGAAATTGGTAATTTCGAATGTGTGCTCTTTGTTGTGTTCAACGACCTTTTTAGATTGTAATTTTGTATGTGACGTAATTCTGCTACTGTAAGGATTAACCAGAACGTATTTCTACGGAAATGCAGAACAAATCAAACTTCTGGAAACCGGACATTTTATTCTATGAACCCACAAAGTCACACAATATATAATCTGAATCTGAGGACACATAGAATACCTCCCAAAGATCCATGACGACATAAATGAAAGTTAGGGTATAAGGGCCAATAATACTGAAATGCAGGTGATGATATACTGAAAAACCATTATTTCATTAGTGATCTATATTTCGTCAATAGTGGTAGACACAACTTATGGTTGATACACCAACATAAAATCTATCGAACTCCGTGGTAGTACGTAAGGAAATCATCCATATCAACTTAATCTTAAAGGTTGCTCTCGTCATCCACACTTGCTTCTTCTTCTTCTTCTTCTTCTTCTTCTTCTTCTTCTTCTTCTTCTTCTTCTTCTTCTTCTTCTTCTTCTTCTTCTTCTTCTTCTTCTTCTTCTTCTTCTTCTTCTTCTTCTTCTTCTTCTTCTTCTTCTTCTTCTTCTTCTTCTTCTTCTTCTTCTTCTTCTTCTTCTTCTTCTTCTTCTTCTTCTTCTTCTTCTTCTTCTTCTTCTTCTTCTTCTTCTTCTTCTTCTTCTTCTTCTTCTTCTTCTTCTTCTTCTTCTTCTTCTTCTTCATTTCCTCGATATTGTACAGAAGTTATTTCTGCAACTCCTGAGATGACAAATGAAGTGATCAACCTAGGATCAACCTTGTGTGAACAGGTAGCTAGCTAATGGTGACCCATTCACACATATCTGAAACGAGATAAGTCCATATATTAATTTGTGTAACTCAGGTTATTCAGTGTGCAAAACTTGCTGAGTGATATAAACGTACTTTAAATATAAGGTTTCCAGAATCACACATTGCACTCCGGAAGATTTAAGAACGACAGATAGTTGTTATTATGCATCGAAAATTCTTAGTTCGTGTTTTGGGAGTATAACCGTAAATTTGTTATTCACGCTAGGGCAAGTAAAATACCTAATTTGCAACAGGTACATCCTACTCTAAAAACATTCACATAAAGAGAGAACGCAAAGTATTCCAACATTACATGACCTTTGACAGAGTTTAATATTCTGAAGAATTTGAAATGGAATGAAACGGCTCCTAAGCGGGAAAAATTGTAATTAAGGTACACACCAATCTATAAACTCTTTACAAGGTGTCACAAATATTAGAGAGATCACAGTCAGCGATATAAAACCGTCTCTGTAGCGTAGGTCTGCCCTCACGTTTAAGAGATCCCGAGTTCGTCTCTCGTCCTGTATGAAATATATAGATAGCACTTTTTCCGGGATTCTTCCTCATCCCGAAAGGTCAATGTGGGGTAACTTAAGCTCTATTGACCTTTTGCTCATTTGATCATAATTTCACCTATTTCGTTCATCGTCCGATATGACTTAAAATTGGAGGACGTAATATAATACTAAAATGAAAGTATCATTGACAGGGTGGGAGCCAGGAAGTGTGCCTTAAATAAACCTAGAAGTTATTGGCCTAAAATCCTCTCGGCTGAAGATGAGAGCAATTTTCTTCACTGACTGAAAAGAGAATGCCCGAATGAGTGCTCACCGGATTGTTACTGAGTTGCAGAGGACAGCCATAGCTGTTTCAACAAATCATCTATTTGGAAGTGTATGGGCATTTTGAAGCAAGAATTGAGTACCACTGTGAAGAAAATGGGCCTCCAATAAAACTGGATATTTATGCTCCAAAACATCTGCACTTTATCTGCGACTACGGTTGTTATATAGCGTTCCTACGCAGCTCAAACCCCTGTCCAATCGCCAGACACTAACCATATCGAACACGCATGGAGCACCCTGTGAAAACTCATAAAGAAAAAAAGCACTGAAAACTGCTCTTGTAGAAGAGTGGAACAAAATACCACAGAGTTTAAAAAGCTTGTCTATTCTTTGCCAAGGAATTAGAAGAGCTATAGCTAAAGACTACCGTCGAAATATTGAAGCCATCACAATGTTATAGTATACACTATATTATTGTTTCTCAGAAATGTGCAATTTGGTTTTATTTTTATAAAAGCAACTTTTTTTTCAGAAAATAAAATGATGTTGAAGCTCTCGTCTGACGGTCCAGTGAGTGTCCCTATTTCATTTTCAGAATATCGACGTCTTTTAGAGGTGTAGTGGTGTACGAATACTTTATGTGCTCACTATGTATTAATTACGTAGGTAATGCTATTCTATTCCCATAAACAGATTATTGTTCCTGCTTTTAGCTAGACCAAATAATTTCCTGAAATTAATATTTTCAAATCAGGCGTACCTAGCTTAGAAGAAAGATACAGAAATAAGACACTTACGTTTAATTTTGTAGACCGAAAAAGGCTATAAAGTAATGAAAATGTAAGGTGCACAAAGTATTTGTAATAGTCAACTTACCTCCGTTAAGAGAAAACACACACACACACACACACACACACACACACACACACACACACACACACACACACACACACACACAAACACACACACAAACACACACAAGCAAATATTTAAGTTAATTGATGGCCGTACATAGGCTAAAGTTTTTGATAGATAGAGTACCAATGAAAAATTCAATGCCATGGCCGGGATTTGAGCCACGGATCTCCTGGTTTCCGTCCAGTCGCTCTAACCCATTGAACTAACAAGGCGGACTTGCCATCATGACATAAAAAATCGGTCATGGCATTGAATTTTTCATGTTGACTCTATCAGAAACCTTAGCCGATTTATGGCTAGTGTGAAGAAATGAAGAATTTGCATCAATTAACTTAAATAATAAGAGTTAAATTATGCAGCCTGAGACTTAAGTACTTAAGCGGCTACAAACGTTGTATCTCGAATGCGAGAGCCCTAGTGTTACAACGGGGAAGGATACGAGTCAAATGGACAGCGTAAGCATTTATTAATAACATTATTAAGATTAGAATTTATTGTTTTAATTTTATTTATTATTTTATATTATTATGTGATAATAATAAGTGGTGAATTATATATAACTATATTTTTTTTATCATTTGCTGTTTGTGAAGGAGCTTTAGGTTATATGTCATGACGGCAGGTTGGCCATGGTAGTTTAATGGATTAGAGCGACTAGACGGAAACCAGGAGAACCGTGGTTCAAATTCCGGCTATGGCATTGAATTTTTCATGTTGACTCTATCCATCAAACACACAAATATGTTGATTCCAAACATTCAAGCCATTTTTCTCTAGCGTGCAGTTTGCTTGAGATAGAATCAGCATTCGCATGTTTTCAGTAAGGTATAAAAAAAAAACACATAAAACACACTTACCATATGTCAGGTAACATTTAGTTGAAGCTGAAGTTATAATACTGATATAATATACATAATCATAGAGTAAATTGCATAATTTAAGTGGTTTGATCTAAATTGTTTGGTTATAAATTTGCGCTTAAATTAGTGCGCTCAGCAATAGCTTGTAGTGCATGGCAGAAATAGCACTGATACCCATCTGTGGTATGGGCTTATGTAAGTGTTCACGCTGATTGAACCTACATAGGTTCTTGGAGAAGAAATAGGGATGACATTCGAGAAAATTCACTTTGAGAGATATGTTGAAATTCAGCTTCGGTACGCTCATATAGTGCTCTTCTGCAAATCATTTGCTTGGGTGGAGGTTTATTGCTTTATTTTAAATAGTCAGTGTCATCCACACAGTCATACATGGAAGTCATCAATGGTTGTTTATTTGCGTATCGATGAGCTCGTTTCAGTTTCATTTAGCCTTTGAAACTTGTTGCGTCTGAGCCTTTGTCTAGTTCATTCAGCCATTCACGAAATTCTTCACAAGCATTAGCCTTGTATAAAGCAATGGCATGATCATTCTCAACTAGCGACACACGAAGGACGTGTACCTTCCGTTCTAGACAGATTGATCACTTCCTCTTTAGTAATGGTGCTTTCTATCCTCGCTGCACCACTAGGGCATGAAGCAATATCACTTGGGGTTCGCTTAAAAATATTAAAAAACTTTAAATTTTCTCAAACATACCATCATTACTCGAGATATACTCTTTCAAGAAGTAGCAACATGGTGTCATATTTATATTTCAGGCGGCTTGTAGTACTGATAGCAGGCGGCAGATAGGACTGTTTTAGAGTATTAAAATTGCCTTCAAGCTTGCCTTATAAGTGAACTAATGAATAGTCGTCATGATTAAAAACAGTGTTTTAACCCGAAACCTGACATCACACATTGACTTTGGATGACTGCAATAAAAATGTTTGCAAAGAACTGCACAAGCCTTTTGTTTCCTATTCCAAAATGGTCAAGATATATCCGGTACAATTAAATTAAATTCTTGAAAACTTTAACCGAAAAGGTTTGGTAATGAACACATGAGGTCGCAAAGTCTAGCATTAGTCGCCAGCTTAAGCTGTTCTTTAGGCAGTGGTCGAGAATCTGACTCAGTTTTGGTAAGTGGAAGATGTATTTTGCTATGTTTCTTCATAAACTGCTATTTCGTAAGTTCTTATCGCGTTCAACAATTATCGGGATTACTTGGAATTGGGCCGCGCTGTGGCTCAGTGTTTAGACAGCTTGGCTCTCAGCAAGGCGACCCGGGTTCGATCCCAGGCGACCGCAAAGTGAGATTTGTTGTGGACAACGCATCGCTGGGGTGGATTTTCTCCGGGACCTACGGCCTCCCCTGCCATCTCATTCCAGCGGTGCTCCATCTTCATCTCATGTATTATCAGTGTCACCCCCTGCGGTGCTGTATGTAGTAAAAGCGGGCGTTAAACACTACACATTTAAATGGAATTGATATAAAGCCAATGACAGGTCTGATGGAATTTCTGTTGCGGATTAATACAACGGGAATATAGTACAGTTCAGTCTGACCTTAAATAATTAGAAAGTGTTGCCTGTCTGACGAATGAGTTCATTTGTTATAGGAAGTGGCTAGTATAGAGAGATCGCCAGCATGGTAAGGTTCAAGAGGTCCCGAGTTCGACTCACGGTCAGAGTGAGTTACCAGGGTAAGGTTTTTCCGGGGTTTCCCTTTATCCTGAAAGGTGAACGTCGGGCAACTCTAAGCTCCATGGACCCCGGGCTCATTTGAGTATCATTTCACATATTTCATTTATCGTCCGATATGACTTAACGTTGGAGGACGTAGATTACACAATAAAAAAAGAAGAAGAGGGGAATATAGTACAGTACAGTCTGGACATCAAAACATAAGAAAGTGTTACATATCTGACGAATGAGTACAGCTTTTATGGGAGGTTACTGGTTTAGAGAGATCAGAGAAGACGGGAGTATAGTACAGTACAGTCTATTAAAACATTAGAAAGTATTACCTGTACACTTTACTCGTTTAAAAAAACCGGCCACGGTCACTTGTGCTTATGTCTAGTGTTCCGCTGCGTTGAGGGTCTAGAGTTGGAGTACCGCCTTTCGCAGGTTTGTTTATGTGTACTTTGTATATGTGTGAATCTAAAGAAAAGAAATAGAAAAATAATCGCACACAATAAAAATCGGATAAATAATCAAAAGGAAAATAAACCAGTAAAACTTCATTCATTGTCCGATATAGCTTAATGCTGGAGGTTTTCCCTTATACTAAATGATGAATATCTGGTAACTCAAACAAACACCTTGGCTTTTTCAAAGTAATTCTTTTATCACGTCATGTCAGGCATCTACGTTTCAGTTCTGAGTAATTGCAAATATATGTAAACGCATAAATGACAACCAATAATGATATTCATTATAGAGAGGGCAGAAAAGGCGGAAATATAGTACAGTACAGTCCAGTCTGACCATCAAACGTTAGAAAGTATTACCTATCTGAGGAATGAGTACAGTCGTTATGGGAGGTCGCTGGTGTAAAGAGATCAGAGAAGACGGGAATGTGTACGGTACAGTCTGACCATCAAAACATTGCAGAGTAGTACCTACCTAACGAATGAGTACAGTTGTTATGGTAGGTCCCTGGTTTAGAAAGAAAAAAGAATACGGGAATACAGTAGAGTACATTCTGACTATCAAAACATTAGAAGGTATATTCTGTCGGACGTATGAGTGCAGTTGTTGTGGGAGGTTGCTGGTGCAGAGAGATAAGGGAAGAGGGGAATACAGTACAGTACACTCTAACCATCGAAACATTAGGTAGTATTACATGTCTGATGAATAAGGACAGCTGTTATGGGAGGTCGCTGGTTTACACAGATCAGAGAAGACGGGAATATAGTACAGTACAGTCTATCAAAACATTAGAAAGTATTAACTGTCTGACGAATGAGTACAGTTGTGATGGGAGGTCGTTGGTTTAGAGAGATCAGAGAAGACGGGAAAATAGTAGAGTACGCTCTGATTTTCAGATCATAATGAAGAGTTACCTGTCTGATGAATGAGTAAAGTTGTTATGGGAGGTCGCTGGTGTAGGGAGATCAGATAGGGAGAGAATATAGTAGAGTACATTTTTTTTCTTT
Source organism: Mantis religiosa (assembly GCA_030765055.1). Lineage (NCBI taxonomy): Eukaryota > Metazoa > Arthropoda > Insecta > Mantodea > Mantidae > Mantis > Mantis religiosa. The sequence continues at coordinate 145,548,421 of CM060947.1, read as the reverse complement.
TTTTGTAATTTACGTCCTCCAACGTTAAGTCATCTCGGACGATGAATGGAATGGGTGAAATGATGCTCAAATGAGCCCTGGGTCCATAGAGCTTAGAGTTACCCGACATTTGTCTTTCAGGATAAGGGAAAACCCCGGAAAAACCTTATCCAGGTAACTCACCCTGACCGAGATTCGAACTCGGGACCTCTAGAACGTGTGGCAGACATGCTACCACCACGCTACCGATGCGGGCAAGTAGTAGTACAGTACAGTCAGACCATCAAGGCATTGAAGGTATTACCTCCCTGACGAACGAGTACAGTTGTTATGGGAGGTCACTGTTGTAGAGAGCTCAGAGAAGGCGCGATAAATAGTACAGTACACCCTAAACATGAAAATATTAGAAAGTATTACCTCTCTGACGAATGAGTACAGTTGTTATTTGAGGTGGCTGGTGCAGATCGATCAGAGAAGGCGGGAATATAGTACAGTAAAGTCTGACCAACAAAGCATTAGAAAGTATTAAGTCACACGAAGGAGTACAGTAGTTATGGAAGGTCGTTGGTTTAGCTTGATCAGAGAGGGCGGTACAGTCTGACCATCAAAACTTTAGACAGTATTACATGTCTGACGAATGAGTACAGTTGCTGTGGGACGTCGCTGGTGAAGAGCGATCAGAGAAGGCAGGATATAGTACAATCTGCTTATCAAAGCATTAGAAAGTATTACGTGTCTATCGAATGAGTACAGTTGTTATGGAGGGTCGTTGGAGTAAGTTGATCTGAGAGGGCGGGAAAATAGTAAAGTACAGTCTGACCATCCAAACATTAGAAAGTATTACCTGTCTGACGAATGAGTACAGTTGTTATGGGAGGTCGCTGGTGTAGAGAGATTCTCTAACGCCCTAGTGGATGTTATCTGAGATATATTTTCTAATTGCGCATTAACTTCTGATTACCATAAGTTGTTCCAGAAACATTTTTCTAGAAGTTTCCTTTGACCGTCTTCTAGTAATACACTATTTACAAGGTGTGGTCTGAAAAGTTCAAGGCTTTAACAAAAGATCGCGGCATCTCGTATATGGTCTTTTCTCCTTACGTTGGTACACGTGTAAATATGCGCTCGTCATTCCATCCAGCAGTTGACTGTAGAAACTTGCATGAAGCAGTGGATGTGCGCATTGCTTTGAAAATAGATACATTCGAGTAACGCGCTGTGATAAAATTCCTCGTAAAAGAAGGTTTAACAGTGCAGAAAGAAAAAGTGTTTAAGAGAATGTAACAACAAATGTTGGACTTCACATCAAAGTGATACTTATTAAGCTAGTGAATGGGATAAATGAAAAAGAGACACTCAATGATCCTGTAACGGCTGGAATAAAGTAAGGTAACAAATAGTTGATAACTACAAATTTTCTATAAAGTCTTAACAGCAACATCAAACTGTTTTATTGTCTCACTACACCCAAGTAAACTTTTTGTACATTACCATAGACGGAAATAATAGCTCCAAATGGTTTACGAGCAATAACATTATCACTATTTATACCATAACTTATAATTAAGTTTTGTTTAGAGATTAAGGTGCAGATCGGAATTACTTAGTAAGCCAATCCGCTTCAAAAATAATAATGTTGGACTCTCGAAGAAGGTAATATACTGACAGACAGACAGACACAAATCTGGCAGGCTGTTAGGAACAGCCCGAAGGGTGGTCAAAACGTGTACCTGCTCTGGGAAGAGCTTAACCACGTAGTGGCGGGATGTGGATGTTGCAGAATGACGGGTGTAATTTAAGTGGGATTAGTGTAGGGAGGTAGCTTTTTGCTCCTCAGGGAATGATGAACCGGGTGCTACGGACAGCGAGCACCGCTGGTGGGTTAGTTAATAAACTAGGAAGAAGGTTTGAATAATTTTGAATATTCCATAATGACAATTTTGGAGTAGCTGAAATTTAATTTAGGCTGGAATGGAGATCATGTGGTTACCGGTAGTGACCGCAAGACATGCGGGGTAAGCGGTATCGCTTATAGCGACGCTCACGAGGAACATAATCCCCAAGGGATCTGACTAGGGCGCTCGGTAATATACTGGTACGTCGATCGCACCTTTATTCCAAATTCTAAAGACCTGATTGAAAATATGTAAACTTCAAATTTGCGTTTGTTTTTTAAATATTCAAAAACGAATGCATGGCGGGTATTATTACGTTATTGCTTATAATTTTGCTGCGATTTCGATACAGAGAGGCTTTCAAAGACGGATTCTAAACTGAATATTGCATTACATCCTAACCGAGCGAAACAAATAAGCCTCTGCTGCTATCTGCAGTTCATGTGATGAACTGTATGCTACTTCAGCGCACCACGAGAGTGCAGCAATAACTAATGATTGGGAAATGACTAACCAAAATAAACAATGCATGAGTTGCTACCATGTCTGCCTTAAGCCCGGAGGTCACGTGTTCGGCTCCCTATGAGGTTACGTTATCTGGATAAGGCTTTTTCTTCATCCTGAATCTTAAATGTCATGTCACTCTAAGCTCTATTATCCCGGACGCAATTTGAATATATTTTCATTCATCGTCCAATATGACCTAACTTTGGATGTTTTCCCTTATCGTGAAAGATAAATGTGTGGTAAATCTGAGCTCTATGTACTCTGTATTGATTTAAAAATCATTTCATTCATCGTCCAATATGACTTAACGTTGGAGGATTTCTCTTATCCAGAAAATGAATATCTGGTGACGCTAAGCTCTATGGACCCTGTGCACATTCAAACATCATTTCTTTCATTATACGATATGTCAACGTTGAAGGTTTTCCCTTATCCCAAAAAAAGGTTTCTGGTATCTTAAACTCTGTGTACCCTGTACTCATTTGAGCACTGTTTCATTCATCCCCGATATCACTTAACGTTGGAGGCTTTCTCTTATTCTGAAAGCTGAATGCCTGGTAACACTAAGCTCTATGTACCCTGTACTCATTTGAACACTATTTCTTTCATGATTCTTTATGACTTAATGTTGGAAGTTTTCTCTTATTCTGAAAGATGAATATCCGGTAACTCTAAGCTCTATGTACCCTGCACCCATTTGAACATTATTTCTTTCATGATCCGATATGACTTAACGTTGGAGGTATTCTCCTATACTGAAAGATGAATGTCTGGTAACTCTAACAAACACCTTGTCTTATTCAAAATAATTCTTTTATCGCGTCATGTCAAACGTCTAAGTTTTAGTTCTGAGTACTTACAAATATACGTACACGCATAAATGACAACCAATAATGATATTCATTTCAATGCCTACGTCATACATTACTCTCATTACATAGATACATTACTCTCTACCTTCCTCATGCATCAGTTTTTGCAAAATCGAATTTTTGTCTTAGGGCGAATAGTATTTATTAGAGATTATTAGGTTGGCGCTCGTCTCACACACAACATATGGGGAATGCCATACGACAACACCGCAGAACTCCGATTGGCTGCTAGTCTAGTAGACTCAAGGACTAACCTCATTCCATTTTCCCTCCTGGGGCCTACTGATGTAGGTACGGGAAATAGGCGATCCCGGGGTCCCGAGACTCCCTGACACCCTCGATGTGGATTACTGTTAGTGGTGAGGGACCATACAAAACCTCTGTAGGCAGAGAGTGGAGACCTGTGTCGATTGTGAATTCGGGGAGTGTTCGCGTTACCAATACAGTACTTTGGTTTCTGCTTCGCCTAAACGGAAGGTTAGGGACTAATCAGCCCCTAATCATTCGGCCAAGACTAGGTACTGTACCGAACTCCAGGGTGAGTGGGACGGCGAGTTCGCTATATCTCTTGTATAGCCTTGTTATCCCAGTGGGATGACACCTTGATGGAGTGCGTGGTGGGTGGGGAGCGCTGGTGTATAAAGCTCACTCCATTTCTTATCGCACACCTTAACAAGAAACGTGGTAAGAAATTAGCTTAATCTTGTGGTCCTCGCTATTAAGTTATTTATAGAACTGAGCAAGTTCGAAAATTTACTACCGTGAAAACGTTCATTATTTAGAAGGGTTTAGATAATCTTCCTGGTCCTGTAAATTAATGCACGCTCCTAGTAATCGCAGTTTCTTCGACGCAGGCTGCAAAAATCTTCTTCTTCTTCTTCTTCTTCTTCTTCTTCTTCTTCTTCTTCTTCTTCTTCTTCTTCTTCTTCTTCTTCTTCTTCTTCTTCTTCTTCTTCTTCTTCTTCTTCTTCTTCTTCTTCTTCTTCTTCTTCTTCTTCTTCTTCTTCTTCTTCTTCTTCTTCTTCTTCTTCTTCTTCTTCTTCTTCTTCTTCTTCTTCTTCTTCTTCTTCTTCTTCTTCTTCTTCTTCTTCTTCTTCTTCTTCTTCTTCTTCTTCTTCTTCTTCTTCTTCTTCTTCTTCTTCTTCTTCTTCTTCTTCTTCTTCTTCTTCTTCTTCTTCTTCTTCTTCTTCTTCTTCTTCTTCTTTTTCTTCCTTCACGGGATAGGTTAAGCCTGTTCCGGTCTCACATTTCCTGAAGCCATCTCGTTAAGGGGCGTCCCATTGATCTTCAGATTGAAGGCTTGTTTTGGTATTATTTCTCTTGGCATGCGATTAAGTTGTTCGACCCATTCTGTGAGACTGATGAGAAATTTTATTTTTACATGGCGGATTACCAGCCCAGCGCATAACGCCCAACGTGGGGGACGAGAATTTTATATCAGATTTTTCTCTCCTATACGGGTTGCTTTCTCAACAGCTAAGGTACCCCGTCCACCCCAACTGTTTGTGATATTCAAATATTTAGGGTACTAACTAACTTACACATCACTTTCTTTACTCTTGTACAACAATTTATATATATATATATATATATATATATATATATATATATATATATATATATATATATATTATCTATCATACATATAACAAATATCTAAACGATTCTTCGATTCCTTTTTTACATATACAGATCAAGTTTCGGCGTAGAAGTGGATTCCAGTAAACCAATAACGGATGAAATTATGCAACCAAATGATGACCAGCTGTTTATAACATTTAACTATCACCTTAAGTCTACTATATTCCCTTGTAGCTACAATAAGATAATGCTTATCTTGAAGTAGATAGAGCAATAAGTGTCTTTTACAAGAGTAGAGAAGGCCACGTATACATCACATAACAACCAAAACATTTGATTATTACTTAAAATCTACTGTTTTCCCTTGTACCGAAAATAAGATAATTTTTATTAAAGTATATAGAGCAATAACTATTTTTACAAGGGTAGAGGAAGTCATGTGTACACCACACAACTACCAAAACATCTATCATTTATAGACTACTGTATTCCCTTATAACTACAATAGGATAATGTTTATCTTGAAGCAGATAGAGCAATAATTATTTGTACAAGAATAGAGAAAGCCATGTCTCTGTCACATAACTAAGAAACATTTTACTATCGCCTAAAGTCTACTGCATTCCCCTGTAACTACAATAAGGTAATTTTTATCATGAAGCAGATAGAGCAAGAAGTGTATATAAAAGAGTAGAGAAAGTCATGTATACATCACATAACGAACAAATCATTTAAATGTCACTTAAATTCTACTGTATTGCCTTGTAGGTAATACAAGATGTTTATCTTGAAGTAGATAAAGCAATAAGTGTTTGTACAAGAGTAGAGAAGGTCATGTCTACATCTCATAATGACCAAAACATTTGATTGTCAGTTAAATTCTATTGTATTCCCTTGTGATTACAATAAGATAATGTTTTTCTTGAACCAGATAAAGCAATAGGTGTTTGTAAAAGGGTAGAGAAGGTCATGTGTACATCTCATAATGACCAAAACATTTGATTGTCAGTTAAAGTCTACTTTCTTCCCTTGTAACTACCATAAGATAATATTTATCTTGAAGTACATAGAGCAATAAGTGTTTGTACAAGAGTGGAGAAAGTCATGTGTACATCACATAACGACCAAAACACTTGACTACCACTTAATGTCTACTGTATTCCCTTCTAGCTAGAATAATTTAATGTTCATCTTGGAGTAGGTAGGGCACAAAGTGTTTGCACGAGAGTACAGAAAGTCATATATACATAACCTAGCGGTCAAAGCATTTTACTCTCGCTTAAAGTGTCCTGTTATCCCCTATATACTATATATAATCCCTTTAACTGCAATGGTCATATCGCGGCCGTTCTCCTTTGGAACATATCGAAGGAGTTAACTCGTATTCATTGGGTTTTAATCATTAGATCACACACACATTCGCACTCTCATTCAGAGATATTACCTATCTATATCTATTACCCCGCGATTGTCACTTCCCCTATTTAAATTTAAGTTATTTATACAATTTAAGCCCTCCATCTACTGCTCCTATACCACTGCTTTTCATTATCTCTTCATTAACAACTTCTAACTCTTTCTCTGTTTGCATAGCTATCGGTTCTCCAGAGGTTTTCACTTAGAATTAATCCCGTACGAGCTTCTTATTTCTCAAAAGCACTGAATTTCCCTTTTAAATTTGATAATTCCCCTTCCAAAATACTTATTAACAATAAATTACATAAATTTTGATATCAATAAAAGGTATCGCACTCACAAGAAATATAAATTGAATATTAGTAACTCACAGTTCTGTTGTACGGCTTTGGTGTATAGGTGATGCCTTTATCATTTTTCGTCGTACTGCTCGTCGTCTAGCTGGCTGCGTTTTATGTTGAAAGAACTTGAACTTCTCTCTTGCTTGGGGGAAATTTCTATGTAGTCGTTGTTGCCGTCTTCTTCGTGTTCTCCGCCGTCCTCATCGTAGTTGACGTTCTGAGTCGTTGTCGGCCTTCTCACTTCCCCTCGTCGTTGTCGTTTTGCGTCGTGTCGGTCTTTTCACTTCTCCACGTCGTAGTCGTCGTTCCATTTCACCCATTTCCTACTGTTAGATGCCCCAAAGTGTCGGCGCCATTATGTAGCAAACCCGCATGCCAGTGTTAAACTGATTGAGTTCTACTTGGAGCTATGACTTTTCTTATCCTCAGGTGAATGGTTGTAGGAAATGGATTTAGGTGGTTGTTGGCTATTCAGTCGTAGCAATAACACTTTGTTGCAGAATTATTTTGTTTAAATCCTACTGTTTGCTTATCGACTTGGATCTGTGACCACCTGATAGTAAAATTCCTAACGTAAATTCAGTTTTACTTGAAATCCTGGTTTACTTATTTAAATTTACTTCCGCGCGGTTTCTATTTCTTATTTATACGGCGACTACTTTGCTCTAATAAACTTGTAATGCTGCTTCCACTTACGCTGTTCGCACCAATCTTAACTTCCCAAATTTCAGAGTTATAAATCTTCGCTTCTCTTCTTAATGCGCATGAACACGACCTTCTTGTCGTAGTATTATCTTTTAAGTAAATTGTTCTTGTTTCACGATTGAGTTCGAACTTTATTCTGACCCCCTCTGTAAATTTATCACATGACCAAGGGTAGCTCAAGCTTTTCAAATGTTACATTATTATGGGTTTCCAATTTATTTAGAATTTCCGCATTGCTTTGCAAAACTCATCTAACTCAGTGCCCTTCAGCCCACCCTGAGTTGGGGAAAGCCTACCCTGAGTTGTTTGTAACGGTATACATCGTTATCAAATCAGCGAAGTAAATCCCTTTAGCGCTCATGCTAAACTGCATTTTGAAAGCCCTTTGTCCCAACACATTCCTGGCTGGTAGTACACTACAGCTCTCAGATATTGAACTTTTACTAGCTCAAAGAAGGTAACCGACGGTCCTCCTTTTCTGTCTCTCCGAAATGTACAGATTTTTACAAGAATGGCTCCTTTTCCTTGCCTGCATGCTAGTATGTATACTATTATGTATGCTATATTACATTGTATTCTTCCCTTCTTATTCTTTAAGTCAACTGCTTTTTTAACCATTATTCCACCCATTCTAATTTCATACTATTATAACAAAATTTTTATATTACTTTAGCCAAGAATTCTTGTTAATTTATCTTCTTTTTTAATTATCTGATTTCGATTAATTCGCCGCCTCCTGGAGCGGCAAAAAGGTATAAAAGTTTAAAGTATAGTTCACTATATGCGGGAGGTTTAAAAAGTTTCCTACTTCAATATGAAGATGGCAGCACTCGTAAATAAAAGCTAGTGTTTCCATTGTTCATCTGTTGACAGTTACTCAACAAAGTTTCAGCCATTTTGGAAGCTTAGTTGTTATATAACAGTCCTTTGAGTGAGTTGATGTGAGTGTTTTTTATGAAAATGGACAAAAGCGAGTATCGAACTGTCATTAAATGTTTGTTTTTGAAGGGCAATATGCCTACGTAAATCAACGATGAGTTGGATTGTGTGTATGAGGACTCTGCACCATCATTTACCACAGTAAAATTTTAGGCAGCTGAATTTAAAGGCTGCCGAATGAGCTTCGGAGAAGATGAAAGTTTGGGACGTCCAGAAAGTGCAATACCGTCGAAAACATCGCCAAAGGTCTCCAAATGGTGCGCAACAACAGCCGAATTGATGTGAGGGAGATAGCACATGCTATGAGCATGTTAAGAGGTCGTGTTTCTCACGTACTAAATCAGCATTTAGATATGAGAAAGCTGCCCGCACGTTGGTTGTCGCGTTTGCTCACGTTAGATCAAAAACGTGTTCGAATGAACCCCTCTAACTGTGGCGCAGTTTTGGCGCAGTTTAAGCGCAATAAATCCGAGTTTTGACATCGATTAATTACTGCAGATGAGCTTTCCATACTCCAGTGTACGCCGGAAACAAAAATGCTGTCGAAAAGGTGGACCGCAAAGGGCAAACCGGCTCCAAAAGAGCAAAAGCTGTTTCTTTCGGCTGGGAAAGTAATGGCGACTATTCTTTGGGTAATCATGGAATTATTTTAATCGATTTTCTTCAAAAAGGAAAAAAATATCTCAGGAGCATGCTGCGCACTATTGCTTGACATACTGAAGGCATAACTTGCGGAAAAACGGCCACATTTACAAAAAGGAAATCCTCTTTCACCAAGCCAACGCATCGCCTCACATCTCAGCGGTTACAATGGCGAAAATACACGAATTACGGTTTGAACTGCCTGTCCATGCACCTTGCTCATCAGATCTAACCTCAAGCGAATTCTTTTTGTTACTTCATCTGAAAATTGCGATCGGAGGACGATGATTTTCGTCAAATGAAGAGACAATCATCCTCATTAACAATTATTTTGCACAGAAAAACGCCGAGTACTATTTGGATGGGTTACAGAAATGGGAGCATCACTTGGAGAAGTGTGTAGAGCTACAAGGAGACTATGTTGAAAAAAATCGGAAGAAATGTCTTGTATTTTTACTATATCGGAAACCTTTCAGATCACCCTCATATTTCAACAAATATTAAAACACATTTTCGATAGATTTGCTATCTACCAACAAGTTCTCTATAAATCTGCCCGGCGGCCGCACAAACTTCTGAAGATTTACTAGGGAGAAACGCACAGGAGCACATGATGGACACATATCATGGTCTTTGCTGGACATGTGACTATGTGTAGTATTGTAGTGGTCAATTGCAACAGAGCCAAACGTATTTCTTGCGGACGAGATGCAGGATAAGATGTTACCCACCAGTGGCGTATACTATGGGCTATCAAAGCTGTCACCGAAGCCCATATCTAAAGTAGCGTGGCACGTGAATTTAAAGCAAGAAAGAGCGTGTTTTCATTTATTGTTTGATTGTTACGGTCCTCAAAAGCCGTGTTAGTATAGTTTGTTTCATAGTGTACAATGTACACTAGCGCTAATTCCTCGAAATGTGTGAGCAATGTGTAATTAAACAAGTAGTGCAAAGATCATTCTTGCAATTTAAATAGGAGAATAGGTTAGTGATAATAAAACAGGGAAGGCCTATTCCAGCTCCTCTGCACTTGCAGAGTAAACAGAACGAAAAAAATAAGAAACCTTATAAAAGGTTTTTTAGTATAAGTAATTATGATAAGTATGAGTGGCTGTCTGGCTCATTCGAACTAAATAACGTTTATTGCTGGCCATGCTTGTTGTTTGCAAATGAGAAAACACCCTGGAATACTACGGGTTTCGCAAATTTAGCTTATTCAATCACAAGCATTAAAAACCTTCGGCAGTCAACAGGTAGACCATGCACTGAATTACCAAAGGAAACTTGCTCACAGTTTGCACAGCGGAAATGTTAAGGAAAGTAGAAGTGTAGTGAAAAGATTGAGTGATGCAGCGATTCTTCCTGCAAAACAGGAACGTTCGTTTAGAGGCCACGATGAAGTTGAGGAGTGATTAAATAAAGGCAATTGAATAGAATTGCTACAATTTCTGGCTAATTATGATACGGCACTGTCTCAGCGTCTAAAGACAATAACCGTTTTCAAAGCCACCTGTGCTCTTATACAGAATGATCTAATGGATTGCCGTGGCCAGTGTTGTTAGAGATAAGATTAAATCAGATATTGATAAGGCTAGTTCTGTTGGACTAATGCTCGATGAAACGACTGATGTCACCATTAAAAGTCAAATGTCTACTATTCTACGCTATGTTGACAATGAAGGCAATTGCAAAGTAAGATTTCTACACTTCTTTTATGTAATTTCTGATGGAACAGCTAATGGTTTATTTTAATATGTAAAAAGGCCATAAATGTTTTAGGATGTTCAAAAACATTTACTGCTCAAACTTAGATGGTGTTGCAGTAATGGCCGGACATGTTTCTGGACTTCAGACTTTAATTAAACCCGAGTATCCAGCTGCTACCTTCATCCACTGCTATAGCCACAGACTTAACCTAACACTTTCCCAATCTGTGAATTTTATATAGGAAACCAGACAGTCCTTTGTTTCTCTTAATGGTTTACCCGCTTTTTTCTCACATTTCACTTCACGCACACATACTCTTAAAGGTTTAGTGATAAGAAAATGCCAAGTGTCACACCTACTCAATGGAATTTTGGTTCCAGACTTATAGGCACAGTTCATAACTATAGAAGATATCTTAATAGTTTCTCTACTTCAATGGAAGAGGAACCTTGGAACTGGTCTTGCGAAGAAGTTAACATGGCTTTAGGCTTAGTGCGATCTCTCAAAGCCTCGAACCAACTTTTTTCTTGATATTTTTTGTAACATTTTTACAAAACAAGAGCATGGACACCTGTTAATGTATCGAAAATGTTCACGAATTTATTATTACACTGCAAAATATTAGAGTTAAAGGACTTGAAGAAGTATGGTTAGAAACTACGAGCGTTACCGATGAAGAGTACTAAGAAAATCCTAGAAAGAGAAATTGTCGAGAAGATGAATCCCATTTATCGTATTTAAGGATTTTCTGTGAAGTTCTAGACACATTAATAACTCAAACTAAATTAAGATTTGCTTCACAGAAACAGATGAAATTTCTGGCGTTACTGGATTCTAAACACTTTGCGAGTTTCAATAGCATGTTTCCAACAAATATATTTCGTGAACAGAGAGAACCATATGATCCCTCTTTCGATATACTCACTTTGAAAAATGAACTGAAGGTGTTATATTCACTTCAAGAATTTTCTAATAAGTCCTTTCAATATATTTCAAATTATATGAAATCAAATAGACTTGATGTTGAGTACAGAGAAGATTATAAACTATATGAACTGATTTAAACATTTGCTTCTACCACTGCAAGTGGAGAAAGGAGTTTTTAAGCCTTGAAACGAATAAAACCATTTTTATGTGCAGCACACGGACAAATTCGTCTGAGCAACTTGGCTCTTCTGTCGGTGGCAAAAGACATTCTTGTTTCATTGGGAAGACATAACGAGGAACTGTTTTTTGATAGTGTCACAACGCAGTTTACCCGTAATGAAGGATGGCTGGAATTCATGTGAAATTGGTTGTTTTCTATTTTTAAATGCTTTGACAGCTTGTTTCAAGTAAAGTTGGTTTAAATTCACTGTTTTGGAAGCTAACATTTAATCAACAATGCCTTATTGTCCCGATCTGGTAGGCGTAGTGATAGCCCCATTCACAATCCCAGGGTGCGCCACTGTTACTCAGTTAATTGGAAGTTCCTTCACTGCTCGAAGCTTATTGCCAACGACAGCGGACCACCCTTCGCACGACAGAATTGCTCTGCTACAGCAAAGTCTGTTACATTTATCATTGTACTGTAATTATATGTAGCATGGGACTATATATCATGGTGTGTTTGGATTAATTCAAAGTGTTGTTTTACATGCATGGCATAATATTTGCACGACATATTTGAGGCATCAACCTGTAAATGTACTTAAATGTGCTTGCTAGCATGTAATTGCCTTCGGCTTCCCCTTAGAAGGGACCAACAATAATTCTTTATTATTACTGGGTGTTTACTACCTTGGTACCTCATCTCAATTACGCAAATATCCTGATGAAATGGTTCCCCTTGTTCAAGAGGGACATTATATAAATGAGAATGGAAGAAATGCATTTTTAAGGTCATCCTATGCCTTTGTAGCATTTCAACAAATTTTACACCAAACTTTTCCATCGTATTTCCAAGAAAACTACGCAGAAATACTGTAAATGATTGCCTAACTGCTAATTCCACCATTTGTAATGCGTTTTAAAACATTTCGTCCTCATAAGGTTTCGAATTTGAGGTCCAACAAAACTTCCTTCTTACAATTTTTTGTAATTCAAATTTCGAAACGTGCCTTACAAATGTGCAAATGCACAATCATATTTGTTGAGTGTCTTAACAAAATCCTTCATCAGCCCAAACTTCAAATGCAAGGAAGTCAGAAGAATTTAATCAGGCTGAACCAATGATGCTTGTTTTATATTACTTTCCCCTGGGACAGATTACTGCCGCTTTCGCGACTGTTGTACAAGATAATGTTTTTGATTAGAACAGCTATCCCACAAACACATAAAACAATATTTTGTAAGACACCGTTTTAATCAAAGCAGCAAGCCAATTACTCTAAAGTTACTGCATATATTCCAACAATGAACCTCATATTTTAAATATACGCAATCTTCGCCATAATTTCATAACTTTCTTTAAGATCTACAGAAAGGAAAACTGGAACAGATGGAAGTACATTACAATTATGAACTAATGCAATCTGAAAGCAGAGCTTTGATGAATCCAAAAAGAAATTACCAATTATCTGGATTATACTCAATTCCTAGCTCACTCATTAAACCATTGATGTGTACACAGAAACATATATTCTCTTTCTGAAAATATTTTCCACCTCGGACTCGCTGGAAGGCACCGGCGTTATAAATGGCAGGCGATTCGTGGCTATACAGGGGTTTGTGGAGACAGTCTGTGAATTCAATAGTGGCATAAGTCATTGTGTTCAGCATTCTGCTACCTATAGTGTAGGAAAAAAATCGGAATATGGCAAAATTCCTCAGCAGAGCGAGTTCCATTGCACGGCATAGGCTTTGAGAGGGAGTTTGGACAGAATGAGGGTTTGTAAACATATACAATTTACTATACAAAATCACTCGAATGTGTAAGAAACGGCTTGGAAAATGTAACAACATCCTTCTAAATGAATGCGAAGACCTCTTTATGAAATGATTAATACAGTACGAACTCTTTATTATTTTGGAGCAATATTTAAAAAAAATAATGTGTCATACAATTATAGTATCGAATAGTTAAATTATCAAACAGTAACAAAAAATGGCAGCTTACGAAATAACCCTAATCAGCAATCGAAATACAACTGAGAAATTTAACCAAGTTTTAATTCACAGAAATGCCTTCCAACATTTATTTTTGTAATTACAAGAGATGTTAGGGGTATGAGTGTGCAGACTTATCCAACTTCCTGACATTAAGCAGAAGCAGAAGTTTCTGTACAATTGTCCTCCATGGTTGCATACATAAAAATAAAATTCGTCTTAAGTTTGATTGCGATTGTTACCACTACTTTATCGTTTATTTATACAATGACAATAGCGAGGTAAATTACAAAATATGAGTTACTGTGCCTTTACCATGTGATGCTAAAATGGTTCGTTTAGCCACAAAATGGTGTGAATGGAGTGAATTGCAGCATGCCAATTGAACTATAGTCATGAGCATACGCTCGGCAACCCCGCAAATTTGTCCTGTGTGGATGGTCAGAAATGTTAACAGTTAAACACTTGTCGTAAAACGTTGTACAACAGCAGGTTCGGTCAATGTTTCAGATATCTTAAAGGTAATCAGAACTCTGGCAGTTTTTAACAATCAAGAGTATTTAGATATGCTTCCAGCTTTTGGCAAAGCCAACTGGAACATGCTTGAAGCGCAACGCTTGTGTAGGGGTCAAGCTTCCCAATAGAACTGCAAACCCAGGATCCTTTGCTGCAGTAGCTCAGCGAGTTTGAGAATTGGGAAGTGAGATTCTGAGTTTGAAATCCGAGGACAACAACGATGGTACTGTGGGGAGAAAAAGCGATTTTGCAACTGGTGAAAGAGGATCCCGTCGCAAGTAGACACAAGGTACTGCTGGTGTATCAAAGTGAACATAGAACATTATAAAAATAGTTACTGCACTCATATCATATTCAGTGTGCAATACCTCATAGCATTCTGTCTGTGTGCACAATTTGTTTCGTCACATGAACTAGTGACTGGTGAAGCATGTTTCACGCATAATGGTCTGTTGAATTGTTATCATCAGCACACATAGGGCTTTGAAAACGCTCACACAGGTTCTCGCAAGCACAATTTTTCACTGAACACCTTGGCTGGAATAATTACAGGTAAGCTGATAGGCCCCTTTGTATTATCAACAAAATTGACCGAAACGATGTATCAGTAGTTCCTGAAATACAATCCGCCCTCTGTTGTTAAGGAGGTTCGCTTTCACACAAGGCAAAACACGCGTTTCATGGATTACGGAAGATACCCTTAATAATCATTGCAGTCCGACATTTAAATTGCACATTTCCTATTCGGTGGAAAGGCTGGTTTTGACCAGTACCTTGGTATGTTTGATCTATCAATCCTTTGGAGATTATTTATGCGAACATTTGCAGAGACATTTGTATCGTGAGGAAGTTGCTACCATTGATGCTTATCGGTGGCAAACCACCTAAAGATAACATAGAGATGAAAAGTGTATATTTAATGATTTTTTATTATTTATGGATTTAAAGGTCTGTGAAATACTGGAAAGATTAATTGGAGCTGTTACAGAGATAATTGAAATAATATTAACTGTACAGACGATAAAATATATTTATCATAAGTTTGACCCTATATTGTGTGCATGTGTGTTTGAAATAGCCCTATAAGTTAGAATAGAAGTTCTAACGAGGGTAGTGCAAAACAGGCTAAGAGGATGTGATGTCTATATACAGTCTAACGAAAAACGTTTAGAGCATTTGTTGATATTACAGTTACTGACCGTTAATAAAGTTTCTGTTTAGAAATATGACTTAATTCTATATCATACACCCGCATGAGCTATTTGCACACTTAAAATTTAATTTTGCAATCTTTGAGCATATAATGCATAGCCTCTTATGTAACTTATAATTTAGATATCGTAAATACGATCAGATAGCTTAAAAGAAGACCACCCCATCTCTCGTTTCTGGTGGTAACTGATAAGGAACACACAGGGACATGCCGAACCGTATGTTAAGCTCTGGGCAGTTTATACTTTCCCCGTTGGAGTTGCGAACGCATGCCTAGCAGCACACCGAAGCAAACCGAAGCATACTCTGTTGCCATACTGTGCAGATTATGTATTAAATAATATTCAATTACCTCTTTTATCTTTTGAGGTAAATGAAGTTGTTATTGGTATTAATTATTCCTATATTTGAATCCAGCAAGGGCGAAATCTGCACACTCATGCCGTTAACACTTTGTATCAAAAGGTTTATGTATCGTTTACAGCCGATGGCTGCATTTTCCAGCCGCAGCCATAACTACGAAAAATGCAGGTGGGTGGCCGAGGTCAGCGGATCTCCAGTATTAAGGTTAATAATTGACCTGTTGAGGTCGCTACCTTTCCATCTGGATAGTTACTCAATTGACCTCTGCATAGGGGAGGCGGCCTTTGATAGCTTCTTAAAATTTTTGAATCCACCATGAATTCCATTTTAAGGCTCCTTTAAGTTTATTGTACCCTTGTATTCATTACAATAATCCGTGTCATGTCAGTAAATTTTATACGGCATTGATCTTCGTATTTTATGAATGCATAAGACATCTCAATCTCTCAACTAGGTTATTATGCAGCTGAATTTCTTTCTATAGTCCATCGAACCTTCCAAGAACAGTCATTTATACATTTTTAGTAAAGGAATTCACTTTTGCAACAGAAATGTTTCAATTGTAAAGCCAATGAACATATAGTCATTAAAAAATAATTGAGTAAGACTTTTAGGTTTTCATAATAACATTATAATAAATCCTGATATGCAGTACTCATGACACTTACGCTTAAATACACGGCAAAGTGTTAATATGACTAATACTGGAGCTAACTCTTCACTATTAGGTACTCGTGCCATCAATTCAAATAAAAGTGAGGATGCAGAAAATTATGGTAAAAAAAACGTTAATGTGAAAGCAAACGACATGGCTTAAAGAAATGTGTGAAGATCCCTAGTGCAGGGAGGGTGTTCTAGGTCGAATTCCGTCGGTCGTTGGGGTTTTGTACCTGTTTCTGGTCTGTAGGGAATGCCACGTTTCGTTCTCATCTTTTGGATATGTTTCTAGAGTTTATAGCATATGTTAGCTATGGACAAATGACATGGATGCTTTCTCAAAGGGAAGAGCATTCCCCGAGGACACCAATGAGCTGCTTGTCGACCGGTCGTTCATCGCTCTCTCCAAGCAGTATGACGGATCTTTATCCTAGTACTGCTAAGAACTTCAGGCGTCTGGCAATGTAGACACTTTAAAAAAGGCCGTTATTCATTCACTGCTCCCCCCCCCTCTCTCTCTCTCTAGCTAAATAAATTAACGTTCTCCAACGTAGGCAATATCGGACAAATGAAATGGAAAAAATTATGCTCAAATCATCTCAAGGATCATAGAGCTTAGAGTTATCCGGCATTCGTCTTTCAGTATAATGGAATATGCGAAGAAAAACAATTCTGGTAACTCAACCTGACCGAAAACACCTTCCCACATTAACGTTGTGCCGAAAACATTTTATCCCTCTGACAGTGAACTCTAACATTAGAGGCTGTATCCCTATGTTGGCCACACTGTCCCAGCATTAACAAAAGAAAAAGCAAAACAACAACAAAAATCATACATACATGGCCCACAAAATCATTTATTGCTGAATTACAAGATAAAATTGAAAGTTACACAAGTGTCTCGAACTGTCTTCCTCCTGCTTCATTGCATGCTCTTTGTATTCGGTAATATCGGTACTCTGTGTGCATACGATGTCTGTGTAAATACCCAATATAAAGGTAATATAAAAAGACTTTAAAAGTCGCCAGAAGAAGGAATCCATTGTGTTGAAATCAGGAGATAAGATGGCCAAGCAGTGAATCCCCACGCGATCAATTTATCCATATGGAAAGATATTCAATAAATTATATATTGACTGCAATGAGCTTGCGTGCCATCGTGTAAAATACACTCGTTGGATGATGCACACAGACACATCATCAATTAAATGATACAGTATCATGTTGATACGTCCTGCCATTCAAGCCGGGGAAAGCACTTTGGAAACAATAAAATAATAATGAATGTTTCCATCACAAACGTTTGCTGATCGAGAGGTTGTTCGAATACACAGGTATGGGTATTATGAAAATTGTGGAATTCATTGACGGTAAATCCAACCATTCAACTGAGGATCATTAAGTAGTCACTTGCTGCTATTGTAAGTTTAATTATAAGCACTTTATTGTTTTTGTATTACTTCACCCCTGCTAACTTATACACCCACTTTAATAAAGGGTATTTTACTTTTACTTTATTAGGCTGGTAGGGATAAACACTTCTTGTCAAGAGGAGTTATTGCCGCGTGTTTTATTATTGGTGTTATAACTGTTGTAAGTTATGCAGCTTAGCCACTGTATTAATCTGAGTCTTTTTAAAGCTATGACGGCCTGTGCACACGCACCAAGTTACTGTTCCTTTACAATAGTTTGCCGGAGATTGTATTTACTGTATTTAAATTTGTGAAAATAGCCTTCTACATTACACCTCGTCCATCCAATTTAAATTCTGTAGGCCTACAATAGTCCACGAGTTTGTGAATTCATTTTGATTACAAAGCTGATTTTGTTCCTTTTGGAACTACATGAACTTCAGAGTACGTTGTACTTCCTTTGTTTCTAATTCAGAATTTTCTTCTAGTATTACGGTATTGCAGTCCTCGATATAATTTTTTTTTAGGAATGTTATGTATAATTATATAATCTTAGTTCATACACTTCTGCTTCTCTTATTTTAGTGTTTAGAATGCGCCTATGCATTTTTTTAATCTCTGCTGGATATAAATTTGCATTTGTTTCTGTTTATTTTTAAATTTTTAAATTGAGGGTTATTTCCTTTAGCTTATATTCCGATCTTGTATACCCTCATTTCTGTTGGCAACAGCGTCTGCACATGATACGTTCCTTTTGTCGCTAGGTGGTGCGCTAGTCTTCAGTTTCCACTGATTAGTGGCACCACCTGTGTCGCCATGGAAGTCTCGGTTTCTAATTTACCACTTAATTTCATTACGTAATTACTTCTACGGATCCCTGTTTTCACAATTTTAGTACTTTATTTAGGCAATTAAATATTCTTACATTACATACTGTGTTCAGGATTGTCGTTTTCTACTGTTTCTGTAGGAGTTTGCTTTCGGTGACAGCAATAACAACGTTTTCAAGAGACCTTTCACTTTTCACGGATTTTCAAATAGATCAATTACCGCATTATACAGTAAATAATGTTAGTAGGTTTATATTAAAATGATTTAATACATATATTTATCTCATTGTCTTCATACAGAGGTCAAAAATTACGTTATAAAGTAAAAAGTTATTAATTAAAACACATTTTGAAAAACTTACCCCCCTAAATGGCGCCCATTTTTTGTTTTCACCGAACCTAAAAAAATAGCATATTAAACTGCAATATTTGTACTTCATAATGTCTCAAATACTAACATTTCATTATTCATATAATATTTGATACAACGATTTTCATAGAATACAGCAGGCGAGTATACGGAAAATATAATATTCAATAAACCTCTAAATAATCGTGCCACACCAAAAACAAAATAGACGGGTTATTTAACCTCTTCTAGGTGTTACGTAGTAAATTTTTGGAGAAAATACAAAAAGGTCATGTCTCAGACGTGTTCGTTTTGACACGGAATGACTCAACTGTAAGTTCAACGCCTGTAAAAGACTTCCATTTTGTAATTTTATTAGTTCCAGTGATAGTGAAACAGAACTACTAATCGGAACAACTTGGAACTTTTCCGTTCCAAGGAAGTAGTTCCATTAACACTGTAACGAAGGAAACCGAGGTTTGGTGGAACTACTGTTAAATAGTTTCCACCACTCCATTTCGGAGTAGTCATGAAAATATTTACTTCCTTAGTATTGATGGAATCACTTCGAGGGCTTTACTGCGATGTGCGAGGAACTTTACTCTTACATTGGATATATTTTAATGCATTGCATTTGTAGTAGAGCAAATTGTATCGTATCAAACTAGAAGCCACTCTATGCATAAACAAATGCCTGACCTCGCAGAAACAAGCGGTTGCGTTTTATAAGGTTCTACGACGTACAGCAATTCATATGGAACTGTAGCTTTGTATTGCTAATAATAACCGTTACTATTGAAGGTTAATTTGCAAACAATAGCCATTTAACAAATGAAAAGCCTGTTTCAGTTTGGGTAATTCTGAAAGCTGTGCTGCTCACATAAAGGAATTTTAATTTTAAGGCTAAAACCATCTGTAAATAATCGATTCATAAAATTTTTACAGAGTTAAATTGCAATTTTTGCTGTATAGAGATAATGCAATATAGCCTCATTAATACCGCTTCTACGAGGCATGGAAAGTACGAGTAGATGGAAATTGTAACAAAAATTGAACTCTTCTCAAGGTAACTTTATTGGCATTAAATTATATCGAAAAAAAGAAACGAAAAAGAAACTAGAGAGAACTATGCCCCTGTGCTCCTTTGAATATTAACGCACTTTCAAACGGAGTGTTCAATGCCTTTTTTAATTTTTCAATATCACTTTTACCATACAGCCTGAAATTTCTATAAGTGACAGAAATTTGCGTTCATCAATATTTGAGTCAAGATTATGAGTTAGTTTATTAAAAGGTTTATTGAAATCAAGTGATTTAAATCTGAAATCACAAAGCACGTTGCATTGTGATACTTATTAAGGTAGAGAATGGGAGAAAATTAAAAAGGGACGGACACTCGATGCTTCTGTAACGGCTGGAATAAACTAAAGAAATAAATAATTGATAACTACAAATTCTCTATGAAGTCTTGCAGTAACATTACCAGTATTTATATCATTGTCATAACGTACAAGTACACATTCATTAAGCAGTCATAGAATATAAGATTGCTGTACTTATGGATAAGCTCTGTTTATTCATTAACCAGTCATAGAATATAAGATTCCTCTGCTAATGGATAGAACCTTTTAAGCGATTACGGTGCAGATCAGATTAGCTCAGTAATCCAATCCGCTTCAAAAATTACGAATACGACACTTCCGATGCGGATGTTACACTGCAGCAGCAGCACAAATCTGGCAGGCTGTTTGGAACAGCCCGAAGGGTGGTCAAATCGTGTACCTGCTCTGGGAAGAGCTTAACCACGTAGTGGTGGGATGTGGATGTTGCAGAATGACGGATGTAATTTAAGTGGGGTTAGTGTAGGGAGGTAGCTTTTTGCTCCTCAGGGAATGATGAACCGGGTGCTACGGACAGCGAGCACCGCTGGTGGGTTAGTTAATAAACTAGGAAGAAGGTATGAACAATTTTGGAGTAGATGAAATTTAATTTAGGCTGGAATGGAATGTTACACTGCAGCAGCACAAATCTGGCAGGCTGTTTGGAACAGCCCGAAGGGTGGTCAAAACGTGTACCTGCTCTGGGAAGAGCTTAACCACGTAGTGGCGGGATGTGGATGTTGCAGAATGACGGGTGTAATTTAAGTGGGGTTAGTGTAGGGAGGTAGCTTTTTGCTCCTCAGGGAATGATGAACCGGGTGCTACGGACAGCGAGCACCGCTGGTGGGTTAGTTAATAAACTAGGAAGAAGGTATGTATAATTTTGAATATTCCATAGTAACAATTTTGGAGTAGCTGAAATTTAATTTAGGCTGGAATGGAGATCATGTGGTTACCGGTAGTGACCGCAAGACATGCGGGGTAACCGGTATCGCTTATAGTGACGCTCACGAGGAACATAATCCCCAAGGGATCTGACTAGGGCGCTCTGATGTTGGGGCAAACCCTCGAAGAATTTTGTCGCCCGGCGTCTAATTTCATCCTACACATATCGGAGGGATGAAGCCTCATGAAGTAATCTCACGGGGAACCTTGTACAAACAGAATAAATAATTCGAAGACATTTATTCTGTGCACGTTGGAGCAGAACTAGATGTGAGCCTGCGGCCATACCTCTGACTTCACTCGCATAGAGCATGATAGGGAGGACCAGAGCCATAAAGAGACGCAACTTTAGGGGAACAGACATCGCAGACCGAAGCACAGGGTATAGTGATGCCACGGCACCACACGACCGATGAGCTTGCTCCTGGATGTGCTCCCGAAAAGTTAGGCCCTTGTCCAGCTTGACTCCCAAGTACTTGATTGAATTCTCCCACCTGATCCCTTGCCCGAAGTAGGTAAATTGGGGGAAGTTGGCGGGAAAGCGGCGCTTGGTGAACAATATCGCTTGGCTTTTCTCCGTATTAATGGACAATCGCCAAAGCGTGCACCATTCCTGGAGGAGGATTAGATATCTGTGGATGGGGTTGAAGGTTCTGCGTGGGTGTCTGTTTGTTGAGAATAGCAGCACGTCGTCAGCATACTGTGCTATGTTGACGTGCTGTTCAGTGGGAAGGTCAGCCACATAGACGCTGTACAGCGTCGGGGATAACACAGAACCTTCGGGGACTCCGCCGCGGATAGACCTTCGTGTAGATGTTTTTCCCGCCACTGTGACAGTGAAGAATCTATGCTTTAGGAAAGAGTGAAGAAGGTGTATGACTTGAGTGGGTAGCTCCAGTTGGATGAATTTGTACAGAAGACCCGCGTGCCAGGTCGTAGAGAAGGCTTTTCCACGTCCAGAGATACCGCCGAGGTGAATGCCTTGTCCTGGAAACCCAGGGCTGCAGCCTCCACAACGCGCAGCAACTGCTGTGACGTAGAATGCCCAGGACGAAAGCCAATCTGGTGAGGAGGGATAGCTTGTATGTCACCCAGAAGGGGGGACATGCGGGCTAAGAAAAGTCTCTCGAAAACCTTCGAGAGAACAGAAAGGAGACTGATGGAACGGTAGTTGGCAGGATTAACCGGGTCTTTCCCTGGCTTCAAGATGCATATCACCCGAGCCTCTCTCCAACTGCGTGGAAAGTGACTCAGGGAGAGACACATATTGAAGACTTTGGTTAGAAATAACACGGCCCTGAAGGGAAGGTGGCGGAGCATGAGTGGCGTTATGCCATCAGGTCCCGCTGCCTTTTTTGGTTTGAGGCGCCGGAGTACGCCCTGAAGCTCACTGGGCCTGATTGTTACACTGGTACGTCGAACCCACATTTATTCCAAATTCTGAAGGCCTTATTGAAAAAAATGTATACTTCAAATTTGCGCTGCTTTTATAAATATTCAAAAACGGATGCACCGCGGGTATTGCTACATTATAGCTTGCAATATTGCAGTGATTTCGATATACAGTATCTTTCAAATATGGATTCTAAACTGAATATTGCTTTACATCCTAACCGAGCGAACGAAATAAGCCTCTGCTGCTATCTGTAGTTCATGCAATGTACTCTGTGCTACATCAGCTCACCACGCGAATGCAACAATAACTACTGACAGGGAACTGACTCTAACGTTAATACACAATGCACGAGCTGGTACCATGTCTGCCTCAAGTTCCGAAGGTCCCGCGTTCGGTCCCGATGGAGGTATGTTATCTGGATAAGGCTTTTTCTTCGCCCTGAAACTTATATGTCATGTAACTCTAAGCTCTATTATCCTGGACGCATTTTGAGTATCCTTTCATTCATCGTACGATACGACTTAACGTTGAAGGTTTTCCCTTATCCTGAAAGATGAAGGTCTGGTAACTCTAACAACACCTTTGGTATATTCAAAGTAATTCTTTTATCGCGTCATGTCAAACGTCGTTCTGAGTAATTACAAATATATGCAAACGCATATATGCCAGCCAATAATGATTATTATTACAATGCCTACGTTGCGATTCTTTCTTATAATATAATAGTGTTTTATTTATTTTGTACTAGTAAAAATTATTTGAGCTAAAAGTATCCGGTTTTGCGGTTATGTTAGACACATTACTCTCTACCTTCCTCATGGATCAGTTTTTGCAGAATCGAATTTTTGTCCTACGGCGAATAGTATTTATTAGAGATTATTAGGTTGGCGCACCGCTTGGGGGCAATGTCATACGACAACACCCCAGGACTCCGATTGGCTAATAGTCCAGTAGCACTCATCGCATGGATAGAATCCTTGCACAAAGCAGTCAATGCAACCATCTGCTATCCGTTTCCCAGAATTTGCGGTATAATTTAATATATAGTACGGTCACACCGTGCTTTCAGCTCTGCTTTATGAGATAACCAGTGAAGATTTCCATCAAATATGATTCCTTGGAACATAGTATCATCTGGAAACGGCAGAAAATCTGGATCCAGTCGCGGTAAATGTAATAATCGACTCCAACGGCGCCAAATGTTAATGCAGATTCTGTTTTTCGCGTTTACAACTCAATCTGGAAAATTGTCTGAACATTTCTATAGAAGGCGCTCTAAGAACGGTGCAACCTGAGAAGTAGAATAGACGGCAAATTCGTCTACCATTAAGTGTGACGAAACTCTGGAAGGAAAACATTTTGAGATAGAATTAATAACAATAGGAAACAGTACCTATCCCTGAGGCAGAAACTTGTGTTGTGCAGAAACTTACCTGAAAACGCGGTCTTTCTTCAACTGCTGAAACAGCACTGGTACCCTCCAGGTATACTTCAGGCGTGTAAGTTGCGCAACAGCTCTGCAGACCAACACATATGATAATGGTACCAGGCTTTAAATTGCAGATGACGTTTATTGTAAGAGAACTGCTTACTGGGATGAGAACTACCAAACTATCAGATCAGTGTACGAATAGCCATGAAAGTAGTTGGAAAATAATATATCTTCTCCGGTGTTCATGAGTTTTGCGGTATTTTGCGTCTCGCTCAATCTCAATTTGTACCCCACAGCGGATGGATGGGCATTTAGGTCTCCCACCTGGAAAAAATGTCTGGTAACTAGGAAACTGCATCTAATTCACTTAGAGGGAGGTCATCATATGGCATAGATTGTAGCAATTTATGTATACAGGGACTTACTGGATTACTCTGATAATACGGATTCTACGAATATTACATCGCTAAAGACCATTATAGTGTCCTCGTACAGCAGGATACGCTGTTGAGTTGCAGTGTCACACTTTACTGAGATAACCGCCTGATTTTGAAACCTAAGGCTCGTGTTTATTGAGCAAAACTTCCATTCCATTGATGATTACCTTCAGTATTAGAATGCCTGTCATGAGGAAACAGTTTTATTATTCTATCAATCCAAAAAGAAATTAGTCCTGTTATCCTGATTTCATA
The DNA here is from genome assembly GCA_030765055.1 of Mantis religiosa. Taxonomy (NCBI): domain Eukaryota; kingdom Metazoa; phylum Arthropoda; class Insecta; order Mantodea; family Mantidae; genus Mantis; species Mantis religiosa. Next base: position 145,523,567 of record CM060947.1, on the reverse strand, counting down.
TCTGTTATCTAATAACTTTTATATTCAAATATTAATGATTCCTTCAGCAATTATTGCAGCAATTGGAGGTGTCAATCGAAGCTGTGGTCGATGTGCTCTAATACTTCATGAGATACCGTCCAATGCACAGGAGTTTATGACACCTGGCGAAAAATTTGGAGTCTTGTATAAGTCAACACGAAGAGGAGAGCTACACAAATTAAGTTTTCGTATTTTTGATTCCTGGGAGGCTGAGTGCGCTTCAACTAGGAGTTGCCGTTCCGTGACTTCGTACATTGCTCCACCTATCCAGCTATATTATCAATCCCTTCCGAATTACAAAAGAATTCAC
>CM060947.1:145493236-145515736 GCA_030765055.1 Mantis religiosa | reverse complement strand
CTGCGGCAACCCGAAGATCGCCTTGGAATATGCAGGGTCATCATGAGGGCGGACGTAGTTGTCCCCACGAGAAGGTAGGTGTTGGTGACAGCGCGACTGGAATTCCAGCGGACGAAGAACATGATGCTGGACCAGAAGACGCCTGTGCACGTACTCTGTGTAGCCTGGATATTGCTGCCGTGCCGAGAGGAAGTGCCACTGAGGCAGCTGGATACAACGGATAACGACATCCAGGCCGGGCCTGAGTTTGGGACTAGTTAGCCCGTGGCCAGCGTAACAGCAATCGACGAAACTCAGGAGCGGGTGCCGACGCAACATCTTGGGGACCGGCTGGAAGTTTTATTGGAGAGGGCGGCCGACCGAACACCTGACCTAAAAACATATCGAGAAGGTTCGACAACTGCTGAGAGGATACCAGCGCGTCATCAGCCAGGGCGAAACCGATCACGGTCGCACGGAACGAGTGCTCCACCACATCGACACCGAAGACGCCTAGCCTTTTCGGCAACCGCTTACGCGCGCTCCGCTGTCGAATCAAGCGGCGGTACGGGATATGCTAGAGGACATGAAATCCAGGGGAGTGATTGAGGAGTCTGACAGACCTTTGTGTTCCCTGTAGTTCTGGTGACGAAGAAGGACGGCGAGCTACGCTTCCGCGTGGACTACAGGAAGTTGAACACTTTCACCAGGAAGGATTGCCACCCCTTACCACGGATTAACGACACCCTTTACATTCTTGCTGGTGCTCAGTGGTCCTCGACCCATGACCTGAAGTGGGGTTACTGGCAGGTGGCTCTAGACCCCAGAGGCTAGGAAAAAACTGAGTCCTCGCAAGCAAACGGTTTTGGCAGTTCACAGTTGTAACAGTACTTTTGGGTTATTTTTGAAGTATAAAAAGCTTATAAATTTATAAAAAATGATTATGTAAATAGATCTAATAATTTAAATATGTAAAAATGTATGTAATTGTGTGATTGATCGAAGTAATAATTGTATGACGTAATATGACGTAAAGTTTTGACGTGGTATTAAATCGGCCAATCACAAAATTAAGATACGGGTAACGATAGTTACGATAAATCAATAATTTTGGTATAGAGAAATTTTTGTTGTAATTATGAGTGTGATAGTTGTGCAAGATCAAGGACATTTAAGTAATAGAATATGTTTGAATACAACAATGTAAGAATTTATCGACATGTTGGTAGTGACTGGGAAAGGAAGTTCAAGCAAAATGTAATCTAAATAATACAATTAAATAGTTACAGAATTTGACTTCTCCGAAACGTTATTCCGAACCACGGCTGAAAAACACATGTCTCATGACTCTTATTTAGAATAAGATGATACAATTGGTGACCAGAGGAATTAGATAGCCGCAAAAACTCCACGAGAAGAGAAAGAATTGTGCGTCCAACATAAAAATCCTGTCCCAAATTGCGCCCGAACTTGTGACCGAATAGGATAAAGAAGAGTGGAGATTAAAACATCGTACAGCTACCTGGGAATATAAAACAAAAGGAGAAAGAAGAGAGAAGAAAGAAGAAAAAGAAAACTGGTTTAAGTGAGTGAAATTAAAATGAAAAGTAGTAGTAGTAGATTTATGTTGCTAAAAAATCAGAAAATAGTTAAAAAGATGGCGAGTAGAAAAGAAATAATAGTGGAAGGAGAAGATGGTGTAGGAATGAGTAGGGAGGATGTAGGATTAAGCAAAGATAACAACTTAATGCTGGAAAGGATAACGAAAATGTTGAGTAATTTAGTAGCTAAAATAGGAAATGTAAATGCTAAAATAGGAGATGTAGGTGCTAAAATAGGAGATGTAAAATCATAGTTGAAGTCAGAGTTGAGTGATGTAAAATCAGAAATGTTGAGTAATTTATATACTAAAATAAGAGATGTAAATGCTAAAATAGGATAGGTAAGATCAGAATTAAAACAAGAACTTGAACAAAATATAAATGAATTGAGAGAAGAATTAGGAGATAAATTGACAAAAAAGTGTGAACAATTTAGAGGTTAGTTTGTCACAAAAGTTAAAGCAGGAATTGAAAGGTGACATAGCACAAGAAATTAGAGTGGGAAGAAAAGAATAATAAGAGAATATGGAAAGGTTATTTCAAACAATAGAACAGAATAAGAATGAAAATTGACAGGAAATTATGGAATTAAGAGAAATAATTCAGGAAACTAGGTTAGGTAAGGACATTGTATGGTCAGCCGTTCCAACTGAGAACCGACCATTGCGCCCGAACCTGGCTACTTAGCTTTAGCAACCTAGAAGGCCAGGCAGTCCGTTGGGTCCAGATGCTGTAGGAGTACGACTTCACCTCTGAACATTGTTGAGGAAAGGGCCACGGCAACGCATTGCCATATCCCGAAGACCCTGCCCAGAAGGGTGCGATCAATGCACTGGAATGGGAGAGAAGGAGCGTGCCGCAGCTCTTAGAGTAGTCACCGCACTGCCTGCAGATGGCTGGGATAGTGCAGGCCTGAGGAAGGAGCAGCTGGCGGACGCAAATTTGGGGCCACTCTTGAGAGAAGTGGAGGCAGGAACAAGACCGACCTGGGATGACATTGCAGAGAGGAGCGTTACATACAAGTTTTACTGGGCCCATTGAGAGACATTGAAGACGAGAGTGGGCGTGCTGCTCCGGGTATGGGAATCATCCGAGGGAGAGACACAAAAAGGGCAGTTGGCACTTCCCCGGAATAAGGTTCCGGAAGGCTTAGAAGAAGTACACGCCGGTACTTCAGCAGTACAACCGGGAGAAAACCGGACGATCGACAACCTTCGACAGCGCTACTACTGGCTGAGGCTCCGAGCAGATACTGAGAGTTGGTGCAGTCAATGTCACGTGTGCGTGGTGAGTCACGGACCCAAACTATGAGCCGGGGTCAGCTGCAACAGTAAAACGTCGGAGTGCCATTCGAACGGGTCGCCATCGACATAGCTGTACTATTCCCAGTGTCCGACCGAGGCAATAAGTAACAGATGGTGGTTGTGGACTGCTTCACCAAGTGGCCGGAAGTGTATGCCGTTCCGAATCAGGAGGCAAAGACGATCACAGACTGAATCGTGGAGCAAGTGTTGTGCCGATTTGGGGTGCTGTTAGAGCTCCACAGCGACCATGGCACCAATTTTGTGTCCGACCTAAGGAAGGAGCACTAGAGAGACTTGGGGTTAACAAGACACGCACAACACCACTACATCCCCAATAGGACGCCATTTTCGAAAGTTACATAAAGACCTTACAGGAACACCTGAGGTAGGTCGTGGCCAGCCAACAGTGAGACTGGGACGTCAACGTGCCACTGTTCTTGCTGTCCAACCGCTCAACACACGACACCACTATGAGGACGCCAGCTAGCTTAATGTTCGGCCGAAAGTTACGCCTCCCTTGTGACCTGGGTTTTCGGAGTCCCAGGACGCAAAACAGGCAGCAACCGAGTATGTGGGGAACCTGGTGGGCCATCTCCACGACATGTACGAGATGACTCGTCAGAACACACAGTAAGCGAGCGACCGCATGAAGACCCCATACGACAGGCAAGCCAACAGCTAAGGGTTCTAGCAACGAGACATGTCTGGTTGCACTGGATTTCCCGGACTAAGGGACGCTGCCCGAAAATTCAACAGCTGTGGCAAGGACCGTACCGGGTAGTGAAGAGGATTAACGACGTGGTCTATCGCATTCAGAAAGTGCCCGAAGGAAGATGTTTTTGGTACACTTGGAACGTATGGCCTGCTACGATGGTGCTGTTTGGGATGACTAGCCTTGAGGAGGGAGCAGTGTGACGAACCCGTTATCGTGATAGGCGGCTTGTGCACACAAAGGAACTGATAAAGATACCAAGGAGATAAAGGTCTGCCGAAACAAATGAAGTTAGATGAATGGAAAATTCTAGTGACATCTTGATCGATAGCGAACATTCGGTTCCTTGTTTGGTATAGAACAGTCTAGACTTATCAATGGAGGTATATATAAGAGATCGCCACACGCCAGCGGAGTAGTCGTAAACAGAGACGTAACGAGAGTTGTAATTGAAATTGGTAATTTCGAATGTGAGCTCTTTGTTGTGTTCAACGACCTTAGTAGATTGTAATTTTGTATGTGACGTAATTCTGCTACTGTAAGGATTGACCAGAGTGAATTTCTAGGGAATTGCAGAACATTTTAAACTTGTGAAAACTGGACCTTTAATTCTTATATTCACTATATAATCAAAATCTGATGGCACATAGAATACCTCCCAAAGCTCCATGACGTCATAAATGATAGTGAGGGTACAAAGGCGTATAATATGGAAATGCAGGTGATGGTATACTGAAAAACCATTATCTTCACTAGTGATCTATATTTCCTCAATAGTGGTAGATACAACTTATGGTTGATACATGAACATAAAATCTATCGAACTCCGTGGTAGTACGTAAGGAAATAATCCATACCATCTTGATCTGCAAGGTTGCTGTCGTCATCCACACTTGCTTCTTCTTCATTTCCTCTATAGTGCACAGAAGTTATTTCTGAAACTCCTGAGATGTCCAATGAAGTGATCTACCTAGGATCAATCTTGTGAGAATAGGTAGCTAATGGTGACCCACTGACACTTATCTGAAAAGAGATAAGTCCATATATTAATTTGTGTAACTCAGGTTACTCACTGTTTATAACTTGCTTAATGAAATAGACGTACTTTAAATTCAAGGTTACCAGAATCACACATTGCATTCCGGAAACTTTAAGAATGACAAATAGTTGTTATTATGCAGCGAAAATTCTTAGTTCGTGTTTTGGGAGTATAACCGTAAATTTGTTATTCACGCTAGGGCAAGTAAAATACCTAATTTGCAACAGGTACATCCTACACAATAAAACATTCACATAAAGAGAGTATGTAAAGTATTCCTACATTACAGGACCTTTGACAGATTTTCATATCCTGAAGAATATGAAATGGAATGAAACGACTACTGAACCGGGAAAAATTATAATTAAGGTGCACACCAATCTAAAAACTCTTTCCAAGATGTCACAAATATTAGAGAGATCACAGTCAGCGATATAAAGCCGTCTCTGTAGCGTAGGTCTGCCTCACGTCTAAGAGATCCCGTGTTCGACTTTCGGTCTGGTTGACACATCACTTTTTCCGAGGTTCTTACTCATTCCGAAAAGGGAATGTTGGGTAACTTAAGCTCTATGGACCCTTTTCTCATTTGATCATAATTTCACCCAATCCATTTATCGTCCGATATGACTTATAATTGGAGGACGTAGTATAATACTAAAAATGAAAGTATCAGTAACAGGGTAGGAGCCAGGAAATGTGTCTTAAATAAACCTAGAAGTTATTGGCCTAAAATCCTCTCAGCTGAAGATGAGAGCAGTTTTCTTCACTGACTGAAAAAAGTATGCCCGAATGACTGCTCACCGGATTGTACCTGAGTTGCAGAGGACAGCCATAGCTGTTTCAGCAAATAATCTATTTGGAAGAATATGAAGCAAGAATGGAGCACCACTGTGAAGAAAATGGGCCTCCAATAAAACTGGATATTTATGATCCAAGACATCTGCACTTCATCTGCGACTACGGTTGTTATATAGCGTTCCCCTGTCCAGTCGCCCGACACTAACCCTATCGAACACGCATGGAGCACCCTGTGAAAAACTCATAAAGAAAAGAAGCACTGAAAACTGCTCTTGTAGAAGAGTGGAACAAAATACCACAGAGTTTAAAAAGCTTGTCCATTATTTGTCAAGGAATTAGAAGAGCTGTAGCTAAAGACTACCGGCGAAATATTGAAGCCATCACATTGTTATAGTATACACTATATTATTGTTCCTCAGGAATGTGCAGTTTGATTTCATTTTTATAAAATAAACTTTTTTTTTCAGAAAATAAAATGATGTTGAAGCTCTCGTCTGACGGTCCAGTGAATGTCCCTATTTCATTTTCAGAATATCGACTCCTTTTTGAGGTGTAGTGGCGTACGAATACTTTATGCGCTCACTATGTATTAATTACGTAGGTAATGCTATTCCACCCCCATTAACAGTATATTGTTCCTGCTTTTAAATACGTTACTCCGGTATATGGGTGATTTTTAATTAATCAGAGCCAACTGAAAAATTTAATGCCACGACCTGGATTTGAACCACGGATTAATTCCTCAATATAGATTTACATAAAAATATTCAGCGATAAATTCCTGGTATTTAAGTACTTCCAATAGTAAGTCGCCACAAATGTTTATCTCGAATATGAGAACACTAAGTGGTCTACCTGGAAAATGTAATGAGTCAAATGGAGAGTTTAATGTCAGTACGGCACGTTGGCCATAGTAGCTCAAGGGCTAAGAGTGACTGGACGGCAACCAAGAGATCCATGGTTAAAATCCCGACCGTGGCATTGTATTTTTCAGTTTGCTCTAATTAATACCATTATCACCCGAGATATATTACTCTTTCAAGTAGTAGCAACATGGTGCCATACATATCTTTCAGGTGGCTAGTGTATGCAAATAGCACTGTTTCTGAGTATTAACACTGAATTCAAGCTTGTCTTATAAATGAACTAATGAATAGTCGCCAACCCTGAAAACAGTGTTTTACCCCGAAACCTGACATTAGACATTGACTTTGAATGACTGCAATAAAAAGAGTTTGCAAAGAACTGCACAAGCCTTTTGTTTCCTATTTCAAAATGGTGTAGATATATCCGGTTCAATTAAATTAAATTCTTGAATACTTGAACGGAAAATGTTTGGTAATGAACACCTGAGGTCCCAAAGTCTAGCATTATACGCCAGCTTAAGCTCTTCTTTGGGTAACAGACGAGAATCTGACTCAGTTTCGGTACGTGGAAGATGTATTTTGTTACGTTTCTTCATAAATTGCTATTTGTTAATTCTTCTGGTGTTCAACATATATCGGGATTACATGGTATTGATATAAAGTCGATGAAACGTCTGATGGAATTTCTATTACGGATTAATATAACGGGAATATAGTACAGTACAGAATGCCCATCAAAACATTAGAATGTGTTACCTCTCAACGGTAGGTCGCTGGTTTAGAGAGATCAGAGAAGACGGGAATATAGTACAGCACAGTCTGATCACCAAAACATTAGAAAGCACTACCGGACGAATGAGTACAGTTGTTATCGGAGGTGGTTGGCTTAGAGAGATCGGAGAAGACGGGAATATAGTACAGTACAGTCCAATCATCAAAATATTAGACAATATTACCTGTCGACGAATGAGTACAGTTGTTATGGGAGGTCGCTGGTGTAAGGTGATCAGATAGGGCGGGAATATAGTACAGTGCAGTCCGATCATCAAAACATTAGAAAGAATTATCTGTCTGACGAATGAGTACAGTTGTTATGGGAGGTCACTGGTGTAGGGAGATCAGAGAAGGCGGGTTAAATGGTGCAGTACACTCTGACCATCAAACCATTAGAAAGTATTACTTCCTTGACGAATGAGTGCAGTTGTTTTGGGAGATCGCTGGTGCAGACCGATCAGAGAAGGCGGGAATATTGTACAGTACAGTCTGACCAACAACATATTAGAAAGTATTAACTGTCAGACGAATGAGTACAGTAGTTACGGAAGGTCGTTGGTGTAGGTTGATCAGAAGGGGCGGTATAGTCCGACCATCAAAACTTAAGATATCATTACATGTCTGACGAATGAGTACAGTTGTTGTGGGACGTCGCTGGTGTAGAGAGATCAGAGAAGCCAGGAATATACTACAGTACAGTCTGATCATCAAATCATTAGAAAGTATTACGTGTCTATGGAATGAGTACAGTTGTTATGGAAGTTCGTTGGATTAGGTTGATCAGAGAGGGCGGGAATGTAGTAAAGTACTGTCTGACCATCCATACATTAGAAAGTGTTATCTGTCCGACGAATGAGTAGAGTGGTTATGGGAGGGCGCTGGTGTAGAGAGATCCTCTAACGCCTTAGTGGGTGCTATCTGAGACATATTTTCTAATTGTACATTAACTTCTGATTCCCATAAGATGTTGCAGAAACATTTTTCTAGAAATTTTCTTTGACCGTCTTCTACTAATAGACTATTTAGAAGGGTGGTCTGAGAAGTTCAAGGCTTGACCCAGGGATCGCGGCACCAACGTAACGGAAAAGGATCTTATGACTGAACTTATGAATAAACTCTCTTTAGCGATTAAGGTGCAGATCGGATTCACTCGGTAATCCAATCCGCTTCAAAAATTTGTAAAAGATCGATCTTTTATTCCAATTCTGTAAGCATTATTGAAAAAATGTAAATCTTAAATTTGCGTTCTTTTATAAATATTCAAAATCATATGCACAGCGGGTATTATTACGTTTTAGCTTACAATATTGCAACAACTTCGATGTATAGTAGGTTTCAAATCCGGATTCTAAACTGAATATTGCTTTACATCTTAACCGAGCGAAACAAGTAAGTCTGTTCTGCCATCTGTAGTTCATGCAATGAACTCTGTGCTACTTCAACTCACCACGCAATAATAACTAATGACAAGGAACTGACTCTAACCCAGGGGTGTCAACTGGGATAAGAGATTCTGAATCCGCATTAAGCTTCTCGAAACTGTCGTCCAACAGATTGAGCGCTGCACATCAACTTTAAAACCTGTCGGTGTCAACAGATGTCATTGTTTACACAATTTTAAAATCTGTGGGTGTCAACGGTATCTAAGCGAAGCCAAATTAAACGTGAAAAATGATCATTAATTTGTAAAATTCGCAAGACTTATGAGGCCTGCGATGGCATATGAGCAGCAAGATGGACTTTTACAAAGACCTTTCGGTAAGTAAGATGTTAGCATAAAGTTAAATACCGAAAATTAATATCATAACCAGGGGCGGCAAGTGAGGTATTGTATTGATGGTGCCATAAATAAATAAGGGTTGTTAAAATATAAATATGTGCTCCAATTACGAACGATTTAGGTAATCTTATCAATAAATAGATATTTATTACATCCGTACTCTTGTTACGCACAGGTGTAACGAGTACAGTAACAGTTTGATAATACAGTTCATGGAGAATGTGATACGAAGCGTTCGTGTACGATTTCGTGTTAGAGAGACAGTTATTGTTATTGCTTTAGCCATAATTTTTCTCGCGCTGAAATCAAACGAAACAAACTCGAGAAATCTTTGTCTCACACTCACAAACACATACGAACGGACACACACGCACGCATGCACACGCAAGACGCAATTTTTCACTGCAAAATGAGTAATCTGAATTTTTAAAAATTGTTTAATGAAATTACTAACTTTTGAAAATTAAAAGCATTGTACACACCGAAAGCAGCAACTCCATGACTTTATGAAAACAGCTTCAAATGAATTGGTGGGAACGGTATTGAAAATCCATTCGTCGCTCCTTCTTGTTGGCAAATAAATCTATCACCTTTGAATTGAAATTGTCAATTTTGCACACGTCCAGCTTTTCACAGGACCGCATTCCTAAGGCACTCAATCGCTCTTCTTTCATTGTGTTTCGTAGAAAAGTTTTAATCCTCCTGAGCATTGCAAAGCACCGCTCAGCTTCTGATGTCGAGATAGGCAGAGTAATTAACAGTTTCAAAACTTTAACGGTCTCTTCAAAAGTAGCACAGAGTTCATCCTCTAGAATCAGCGAAGGAAACGGAACCGCACCGGAAACTGCTCTCAACTCAAGCCTAGCATAGAACACTTGAAGCTCTCCCTTCAACTTTCTTTTCTCCAGAAATGTATATGTGTCCTTAATTTCAAGATATTTGTCTGGGAAATGTGTTACATAATTTTCAAACTGGCTTACATCAAATAAGTTGGTTGCAATTAGGTGCCCAGTGAACTGAAAACGTGATTTTATTTCATAAAAAATGGCACCACACACCTCCAAAGCATTTTGCTTTTTGTTATTATCATCAACCCTTGCTCTCTTGTAAGACATTGTTTCGTCATTTTCAAAACTAACCTGACTGATGATGGAGTCATTGTCATCTCTGATGTTTTGCATTATTGTTTCAAAGTTATGAATGTCTTGTTTTACCTTGGTTGGTCCAGTTGTCTTCTTTTGAAATTAATTAAAAAGTATGTCCACATGAGGCATTATCTTATAGAAAAACGATAGCCAGAAAATGAAGTCTCTATCTTGCAGTCTTTATATGAACCAGCTTTTTCAATAGTAGAGGGTAATTTTATGTTCTCACTCGTTTCAATTATTTCCATGACAGTAATAAGCTCCTTCCTGTTTTCATAAATATCCTTTACTACTCGCGAATGGTAATTCCATATGTGAGAGACACACGGGGTAAGCTTTTCTGAATTATACTATACAACACTTTCGATCTTTGTGGCGAATTTGAAAAGAAAGAAGAAATGCCTGAAAGATGTGCAAAGAAGATGCGGGCTTTGCGATTAATTGAGGCTGCAGTAGACATTATAAGGTTTAACTGGTGCGCATAGCAATGAATGTAGTGCGCATTTGGGTATTTGTCTTTTATTAATTTCTGTACTCCGTTTGACTCGCCACTCATAACGTTTGCACCATTGTAACTCTGAGCTATTAGTTTTGCTCGGTCATCTCCAATTAAGGGTTCGATTTCTTTCAGAATACACTCCGAGATAGACTGAGCATTCTGACCTTCTGGATTAACAAAATTCCAAAATCTTTCAACGGGGGTTCCATAAACAATGTATCGCAAAATAATAACCAACTGAAATTCGCAAGACACATCAGTGGTTTCATCCGCGATTATTACAACATAATCCGCACGCTTTATTTCTTTGCGCACTTCCTCGTGATACACTTCCAACATGCACTACAGGAGTTCGTTTTGAACAGTCTTAGAAATGCCTTTGAATACTGATGACTGACTGAGATGCACTTGAAGTTCTTTATCCAACTCCGCACTAAACTGAATGAGCTCACAAGAACCCCCTTATTTTGAGAGGCGTCAGATTCGTCGTGTCCCCTAAGAGCCAGCTCCAAAGCTCCACAGAACCGAATACAGTTTATAATTAAGTTCAATATATACTTGTTCTTGTCTACTTGTTTGTTATGGCTGTTGACTGTTTGCCTATACTGCGAATCTAATTTGTCCTGAATATTGGTTTTGCCTAGAAATGAAAGACTCAGAACATTGTCCATATGTCGCTTCGATGTTTCATGCACTTTCATTTTATACCATAAATGCCCAATATCAGTTATTCCAGTCTTACACCAATGGACATCTCCCCCAAATAACACACAAGGAAAACAAAAAACTGCATTGTTTTCATCACAGCCGCAAATCCATTTGTTCTTTTGATAAATATCCGGATTAAACTTACGGCATCGATTTTTTGTTTGCTGCTGCAGATTCAGATTCGGGAGTGGCCTACCCATTGTTTTTATCTGAATTTTTTCACTTAGAGTCCTGTTACTAAATGAAGTTTTCAGTAATTCACTCACGTTGTTCATGTTCGTAACTTTACTGTGAATTTTAACTTAAAGAAAAAACACTGAACACTGTTTTAAAAAGCCGTACTTACAATGAACTATAGCGCTACAGGAGCACATACAAAACTACTCTACCATTGCTTTGAAAACATGTGTCCAACACATGAAGGACGCGCGGGTTTTATGTTCTACCAACAAAACTGCTGCTGCGAAATATGCACATGTTGAAATACTGTCTCTAAATTTCAAAATCTAATATTATATTCACATTGAAACCCAATTAATCTTATTTATATTTATGTGTTGTGTTTCTGCAACTGATTTCATTAAGCATTAATTTGCGTTTTGAAGTTCCTCAGCATGAACTTGCATTAGGATGCTGACACTTCATTAAAGGAAAGTATAGTCTCTGAAGTGCCGTGTTTTACTGCACTCTAACGGGCAAAGCGTAAGTTATGCGCCAGAAAATCCCGGCACTGCCTTCGTTGACCTTCTTCCATAAGAAGCCGTGTATAAGCAGACATCTTAGCCCCTAGCCCTAACACAGGCGCACAGATTGCACAGGCGTTTATGAGCGTAGACGGTGCCGTTCTGGAATCGGCACCAAGCTACGGAAAACAACAAAGAGAGAGCGCTGGCGTTCAACGCGCCTATTCAAACGAGGATAAACAATTCCTTTTGCGCAATTCTTATACACTTCTCTTTCTTTCGCTGTCATACAGATAGTGCCATGACACAGCGGCACTACCTCAGAAGCCGCCCCTGATCCTAACTTAACCTGAATTGTACCTTCATACACTTTCATTTGTAATTAAATTCTTTAGATTATGTGGCACTTCATAATGTATCAGGGATGTTTTACATGAAAAAGTATTAGTTTCATTAACCTTTTTACTTAATTACTAATGCAAAATCACTGTATGTCTGCTTTTTTTCAGCTACCTCATCAACTTAGGCTACCAGGAATACAATGGCAGTAATCAAAAGTTTCGCATGATTAAAAATTTTGTGTTTATTGTTTTGGTGATCTTCAGGAACATTATTAATGAAGAACAAAGCATTCTTTCTCACCTTTACATAAATTTAATGTGGCTTATCAGATATTTCTCAATGTTTGAGTTTCAATTCAATATCAGTGGAAAATTAACAAAAACTTTGAGGAGTGTTGTGACCAGTATGTTCTAAATTTCAAGGAAAATTGTTATTTTAGGCAGTTGATTGGATATATTCGTTGGTTTTGTGTTAGAAGTTTTAAATTTAAATATTTGAGTCATATAATACAGTCCATGTAAGGTAAGTAATTTCCAGTTTAAGTTACTGCAAAACTAGCTTTCCTAAATTACAGCTATTTTGTAATTTTCATATGATTTCCATGAGTTAATATAAAACAACAGTAAGCCACTGAAACACCATTAATATTATTAAGTGATTTCTTCAATATTTAACTTTGTTCTGGAGGTGGGGTTAATTTAGTCCATATAATTAGCTGTCATCAGAGACAGATATACTTAAGCAATTGCTTATTAGCTTTATAGACATATCTTTTTGCATGTTGTTACATATCTTTAATTCTCATGCTGTTTGTACTAACATGTGTACAACAAACTGATACACGAAGATTTTAAAAAAAATTCTTATATCTCAGACTACATTTTACATGAAATATTTGTGCATTTCGGCCACAGTGCTCTTTCTGGATTAACTAATCTAAAATATATAAGTTGTTTATAAGGATTTATTTGCAATGTTTGGAGGCAGCATCTGTTTTTGATAATGATATACTGTTTGCCTTGTGTATTACATGCTTCGCTGTGTCATTCTAACCCAAGCATGTGAATTTTCAGATATACCGAAACTGTGGCTGTGGATTTGTACAGAGTTCAATTCTCTTTGATTTCTATAGAATTTCTTTGTTTATAATTGGCATTATCTGTGTTTACATATAATCGGTTTGCTTATATTAAACTCTTCGGGCAACATGCTTGTATATGAACTTTTATAAAGATTTTATTTAAATTGCAAAGATATTTTGAAGAATTAGGTCGTTTTAACCTTACTGATCGGCGTATAACTACATTAGTGATAACGAATCTCATAGTGTTTAACAGCAAATGAAAAATATGATCTGAGATTACATAAATTCAGTTTGTTCATTCTTGTTTAATGTCGTAATCACTCTGTAATATTCTCCACACTACACCAAATAATGTATCTCAATAGACATGTTAGAAGAGATCTAGTGGGATTAGAATTGATCTTGCAAAAGCTTTAACCAGTTTTAAGTGAATTTGTGCATTGCAAGAAATTATTAAAATGTCATTGTGCCATCACAATCATTATATGCCATTTTTACATTTATTTCCAGTATTCCACTTATTCATAAAATATGTAGAATGTCAGGTGCATCTAGGACATAGAGAATGGCATGTTCTCAAATTAGTAAAGCTTCATAATAAACAATAGGTAGGGGTAGTGATATTTAGCATTTTGCAGCATTTATACATTTGCAATTTAGCATTTTAAAGCATTTTGAAGAAAGTTTGATTTAATTTTTGTTAAGCGATGAGTATTAATATTATTTATATGAAATTTAAAACACATTTATGAAGGGTTATTAACGATGGTGAGTTAAGAGTGCATAAAGTGTCAATTTATTTCACATTAATATAGCTTAAAGCAATACGCAGAAATATAGAACAAGCTGATACAGACTAAAGCATATTGCATAACACAAAAAAGATAAACCCATTATGATGTAGAACACAATAAACAGAAAATGCACTAAATTATCCTAGTTTGGTTCAGTAATGCTGTTGAATGAAGGCACTGAACATATTTAAACATTCTGTTCTGTCGTTTGAATCCTCCTGTCACTCACAATCACATTACATTTACTGAAATATCTTTCAGCATCTACACTGTTGGTAGCATCCCAAATACATTGCAGAGCTACCCGAGCAAACTCTGGGTATTTGAGCTTAACAGCCAACGTGCGTTACATGCAGTGATGCAAAGCCACATAATTTTGAAAAGCACATATAGCCACACCTATATAATGTACGTATTGTTTCATTCCATAGAACAGATAAGGGATTATGGACTGTCAAAAGAAATAATGCTTGGATGTGTACATTTTAATTAGACCTATTGACAATTCAGTTCCGGCACTTTCACAGCATAATTAAGGCCACAAACAGCAGTAATTGTTCTGAGTGTAACATTTCATTGACTTTCTTGTGACACACATTCAGTTGTATGTCATAACCTGAGAGGTTTACACTATGCAGAGAGCACCAATTGCCATCTTAGTACATATATAGGTTAAAGTCTTAAAGTAAGCTATTTACCAAAACAGTTGCTGTACCAAGCAAATCATACTTCACAGTCAGATAATTACATTAAATTTTGTCCTGTTGGAAGATGCACTTTGCATTACAATTTATTTTTAAAACTGCTTATTTTCTTTTTTCAGCATTTATTACTGTGCTTGTACATGTCATTAAAGCATTTACAAATTCAAGACTGTAATATTCCTGTGTTTCAAAGACAAAGTTAAGCTTAGGACAATTTTAAATGAATGATACAGTTTCTCTGTTCTTAATATTCTTCTTAGATTCATTGAACCGTATTTTTCATTCAAATCATAATCCTTTATACTGCATGTCTGAATGATAATCCAATCAAAGTGATTAGAAGTATATAAAATAGTGTCTTTTATTCAATGTATGTTTTCGCCTCATGTACTAATTTGTGAAGATTTACTAATATCATGAATCAATCACAAATTTCCGGTTTTTCTTTGAATACTCTTTTGTAAACTTGTGCTGAAAATGATGTATGTACTATAGAGATTTTGACATTCTTAGTAAATATAAACTATTAACAGAGCTTCTTTGTTTTCTATTTAAAGAGATAGTGCTATTTTTTGTACATAGTTGTTTGTATCTTCACTTACAGTTCATATATACATTTCCCCAATAATGTTTTTCGTTTTTTGTTGTTTTTTCTTCTTGACACTTTCCTTCCAGGGAATTTTTCAAAATTATTCTGTCTACAAAGAAATTGCATTACACATGACCCTGTGATAACCTTTCCTGTTTTCCAGTAACTGTAGAATGGATTGATATAGTGTCAGGTTTTATTGTAATTATCACAGTAACAAGCACAGGTAACAAGCTTAGGAATTCACACTTCATGGAAAGGAAGTACAGGTGATAGGTATAACCTCGACAGTATCTTGAGTAATCTCACTCTGTCAAGGTTGTAATTGTTTCTAAAAGAGCTACTTATTCAT
The DNA here is from genome assembly GCA_030765055.1 of Mantis religiosa. Taxonomy (NCBI): domain Eukaryota; kingdom Metazoa; phylum Arthropoda; class Insecta; order Mantodea; family Mantidae; genus Mantis; species Mantis religiosa. Next base: position 145,499,983 of record CM060947.1, on the reverse strand, counting down.
TTATTACATGAATATAAAAGCTATAATGCTTAGTTGCAACAGGAAATGGATCAAGTTTGGAAGTGGCTTCTGAGAGCTTCTTTTCCGTTTAATTGGTCAAATTCTTTCGAAGTCACATCTCGCACACTGATGAATAATTCACGCACATTTACTCAGCTTATTTAGCGCGTATTATGCTAATATGTGATAAATGAATTGTACCGTAAATTATTCATTGGCGCACGAAATTAGGCTTCGAAGGATGTTATATTCAATCAGTCGCAGAACACGGTAATGAAGTGCGGGGTGAGGGGAATGTAGCATAGCTCGGTCGAAATAGAAGCACACAGCATTTCCGACGACATGTTGGTTAGTTCACTTTGCTGGCATCGAAAGGTTAAGGAGGAGCGCCCTATGCGTCTTCAGTTTTTAACACGCAGCTGAGATTCTGGTTTTAATCTGAGCTCTAACCAAAATAAACAATGCACTAAGTGGTACCAGGTCTGCCTTAAGTCCCGGAGGTCCCGTGTTCTACTCCCGATGAGGGTATGTTATCTGGATAAGGCTTTTTCTTCATCCTGAAACTTATATGTAATGTAAGTCTAAGCTCTATTATCCTGGACGCAATTTTAATATCCTTTCATTCATCGTCCGATATGACAACCTTGGAGGTTTTTTCTTATCCTTAAAGATGAAGGTCTTGTGACTCTAATCTCTATTTATCCTGTACTAATTTGAACATCGTTTTATTCATCATCCTATGTCACTTAACGTTAGAGGTTTTCCCTTATCCTGAAGGATGAAGGTTAGGTATGTCTAAGCTCTATGTACCTTTTACTCATTTAAAAAACCGGCCCCCGTAGCCACGGTCGTTAATGCCTATGTGTCTAGTGGTCCGCTGCGTTGAGGTGCGAGTGGTGGAGTGCCGCCTTGGGCAGAGGTGTTTATATGTATCCTGTGTACGTGTGAAACTAAAGAAAACCAATAGAAAAATAAACGGAAACAATAAAAAACGGTTAAATAAGTAAAAGCAATATAATTTCATTCATCGGCCGATGAAGGCGGGAATATAGTACAGTACAGCCCAGACTGGCCATCAAAACATTAGAAAGTATTACATATCTGACGAATGAGTACAGTTGTTATTGGAGACCCTGATGCCATAGATCGTATGGAATTGAAAACTTATAATATTACAACAGAGCCTAAAGATCTTAAGGCTTTACTGGAGGCTGTCTTTGAGAGAAGGAATGCACATTTAGATCTGGATGAAGTTTATTTGCTCTTTGTAAAAAGCTACGGCAGGATAGTGGTCGATATGACTCAACCTTAGCCGAATTGTTATGCTCATGTACGACATGATGGGGCAAATTATCCCAAAATATCCTGTCCAAAAAGCTCCAGTATCAGGCCTATAATACCTAGGATTTATTCCACCCACGCAAGTGCTCCATTCAAGAATAAATATTATTCCTTAAAAACCAATACCTATAAATCCCCTTCAAAGAAAAATCATACAAATATATTCAATATCATCCAAAGCTCCACGTCAAAACAAAAACAAAATATTAAATCTTCCGGAATGGCCAGTACAAAGAAATCGAAATCAAAGTGCTCACATACCACTTCTAGTACAGTTCCTGACTGTATGCGACAATCATCGTCATCAAGTAAGTTTCTAGGGCAAAATATGTTTAACAGTCAGTGAGTGAGTGAGTGTGTAGTGTTTTAGGGCCCGTCGACAACAAGGTCATTTGGGCCCGTGTTTAACAGTATAAAAGAGTATTATGAATAAGTTGAAGGGCGTTTTTCATCTGGAGGTAAACATTCCTGCAAGTAAAATTTACAATTAAGTAATGGTTAATTTAGATTCCGTAAAGTTATTAAAAATTGTTCAAATTAATGCCCAAAGAAGTAAATTAGTGATGACAGAATTAAGGAAACTCATTGATGAGCTGAGTATCGATATTCTCTGCATTCAGGAGCCGTATTCTATAAATAGTAAATTGGTTCATATGCCGGTCATGGCAAGGGTAGTTGTGGATAAAAATCCAATGTCTGCAATAGTTATTACTAATATATATATATATATATATATATATATATATTAAGGAAAATTAGGAATATCTATAATTTCTTCAGATTCAGAGATATTTTATTGGTAAGGGATTCCAATGCCAAATCTCCCTGGTGGCATTCCGCCACTAGAGATGCACGAGGCGAATAATTAGAAGAATTAATTTCGGAATTAAATATATGTATTCTAAATCAACCTCACAATCCATATACTTTTGAGAATCGAGCTGGAGCAGTATCAAATATTGATCTTACTTTATGTAATTATAAAATGCTCAATAAAATCTATGGATGGAAAGTCGGTCAAGATATGACCTCGAGTGATCATAGATTAATTTATTTTTATTATAAAATTGATACAATTTCTAGTTCTAGCTCTAATTGCCCAAAATTAAGGAAAAATTTTTCACAAGCAAAATGGGATAGATTGAAACAGCTCGTTAGTGATGCGTTTATTAATGGTAACCATGTAATTAATAATGAGGGAATTATCACCCACATAATCACGGATGCCATTAATAAATGAGTTGCAAATCTGAGGACAAAGAAATTCAGTGATAATATATGGAATTATGCATTGGAAACAGCAAGGAGAAAAATGCGAAAATTAAGGAAAATTTATCAGAGATCTAAGATTGATTCACAACGGCAGTATCATTTAACACGTTATAGGAGTGCCAAGCAGAGGTTTAAACCCCTTTTATTTGATACCAGAAGCAGATCATGGATCAATTTTCTAAATGAGCAGTTAGATCATGATACTTGGGGTATACCTTACAAAATAGTAATGGAAAAGATCAAAAGACCAGAGGTAATAAATACCTTAGAAAAGGAAGATGCCAGTAGAACTTCTAATTGGGAAGAGACAATCAAATATTTGCTTGAGGTGTTGTTACCAGATGATAATGCTGATACGGATAGTTTGTCCAATGTTGTTAAAAGAATAGAATTGAATTTAAGTTATTACAATTATAATGTTATTCTATCATTTAATGTATCAGAAATCAGGCAGATCTTCAACAAACTGAAGAAAAAGAAATCATGTGGGCCAGATAATATATCCAATGAAGTTTTAATACATTAACAAGATATTCTAATTCCATATTTGGCCAAATTGTTCAATAACTGTCTTTGGAAAGGCTATTTTCCAACATGTTGGAAAATAGCTAGAGTAATAATTTTGCAGAAAGGGCAAGATAAAGATCCATCTCAGGCAAAATCGTATCGTCCAATCTGTCTGCTCAGTGCACTTGGGAAAATCTTTGAAAATCTTATAAATAAACGTATGCAGGAATTTCGTCAGATGATTGGTTTAAATGAAATACAATTTGGATTTAGAAAAGGTCGTTCAACCGTGGATGCCATTAATAACATTTTGGATACAGTCAGTAATTGTAATTCTAAGTATATTATTGAAATATTTGTCGACATCTCGGGGGCATTTGATAATCTCTGGTGGCCCTTCTTTTTTCATAGGCTTCGGCAAAAGAATTATCCATTAGCATTGTACAATATTCTCAAAAGCTATTGCCAAGATAGAGTGTTTTTTATTGAAGGCGTAAATAAATCCATCTTCAAACATATCACCAAAGGATGTCCTCTTAGGTCCCACCTTTTGGGACATTGTGATGGAAACACTTCTGGAGAAAACCGAATATGTAACCACTAATGTTATAGCCTATGCTGATGATGCGGAATTCCTAATCGAGGCAAATTCAAGATCGCAGTTAGAAGGGAAAGCAAGAGTTTTAATGGATATCTTATACTCGTGGTGTTTGGAAACTAAATTAGAAATTTCACGTAATAAATCAACTTATATATTATTGAAAGGTGTATTGAAAAGGAATCCAATTATCAAGTATGATAATAAAGCTATTAAAAGGAGTAAGGAAATTAAATATTTAGGTGTAAAATTAGATGAGAAATTAAATTTTGTGGACCATATAGATTATATAAGATGAAAATCAGAAAATGTGATGCAGAAATTAACAAGGATTGTAAACACCAAATTTAAAATCTCCTTAAATAATATAATAACCTATCATTATACTATTTTTGGCTCTATAATAACATATGCCGCTGTTTTCTGGGCAGATAAGATTAAGATTATTAACAATAAAAAGCGATTAAGAAGTGCTCGACGTAAGATATTATTAAGACATACAGGAGCCCTCTGCACCACCCCTACAATGGCTCTTCTGATTGCTACTGGCATTTGGCCTATCGATTTACTTATACGTTTGAGAGGTGCTATGTTCTGGCTTAGATATAAAAATTGGGATAAAATTAAGGATATTATTGGCAGAAGATGTTTTAAGAAAATTGATATTAAGAAGGCGTTATTAATGCAGTGGCAAGAAGAATGGGAAAGTTTAAATGTAGGCAGAAGAACTTATGAAGTATTTCCATCGGTATTTGAGAGAATAAAATTAAAACATATCAAACCAACGAAAGGATTATTACACTTTTTAACTGGACATGGTGCTTATGGAACATACTGGTTAAAAATTGAAAAGATCGTCTATAATGCAAATTGCAGAGTTTGTGGTATAGTTGACAATCCCGAGCATGCTATACTTGAATGTCAAAAGTATGCCATATTGGAGGAGCAGAGACAACAACTGAGAGGAAAATTTGCAGCAGATATTATAAGGGATAAGGATATGTACACCGTGCTGGCAAATATAGCAAATACCGTCAGTGAGATATCTTGGGAGAAGGAAATTATCAGACCTGAACCTGCTGCACCAATAGTTCTACAACCCGTACCTAGTAGACGTTCAGAGCGGCTGAGGAATCAGGATGCTAATTTACTCCAACCACCCCAGATGGCGAGCAATGCAGATACGGAGGTCGACACATCATAGAATAGGTAGAGGTTTTTATGTCTCCATGGGCCGGGCGGATGAGGCGGAGAGAGGCAGTATTCGTCCTAATATGCATGCAGATGAAGTTTATAAGGACTACAAGCGACGTCTAGACGAGTGGAGGACCCAACGTGAAACAGCGTCCAGTATTCCGGAAGAAGAAACTTCATTTTCATTTGCAGTGGATATTGAACTGGATTAAATTTGGTCATAGTGTTGTGATAGTGATAGTGCAGTGTAAAGTGTTTTGTGTCGAAAAATGAGGTATGTGCTAAAATGGGGGAGGATTCCTCCCCCCTTTAATTATTTATTTTATTTAATTTTTGAATAGTGTCTTTGGTTTAAGGGAGGGACCTTGCCTCCTCCCGTATGAATATTAATTAAGTTTTGTTGAAGTGAGGAGTAGTGAAGTGTTTGGTGAATGATTTGGAGATTATGGAGTTGGGGGAGAGTAAGGATTTTGATGATTTATATGGTATGGAGTTTAAGGTGGGAGTTGGATATGGAAGAATATTTTGTTGTGTTAAGGATGGTGATTATAGTGATTGAGGTGGATGTTGGTGTATTGTGTTTTAGGTGGAAAGATTTTTATTGTTGATGTGATGTAGGTGAGAAATGTTAGAGTTTGAGGTGGATGTTGATGTGTGATTTATTATAGATAAAGTGGATTTTAATGGGTTAAGGAGAGTTTTAGAGAGATTGAGGTGGAAGTGTATTGGTTTTAAAAGGGAATTTATAGAAATTATGGTGAATATTGATGTGTCTATAAGAGTTTTGTTAGAGTTTGAGGAGAATGTTGATGTGTTTTTAGGAGTGATTGAATAGAGAGTGAGGTGGTTATTGATTTTGTGAGAGGAGATTGAAGGAGATTGAGGGTGTTTGAAGTATTTTAGGAGTGAATTAATAGAGGTTGATGTGAATTTTTATATGGTGAGTTTGAGGAGAATTTGTATAATAGATTATTATGTAAATAGAAATGTTTGGTTAAGAGTGTATTGTTTTGATAAAGTGTGTTCTTGCTTTTGATATTTTAGAGTGTTGTTTGTTTAAAGAATATAGAAAAGATTATTTGTTGTTATAGGGTAATATTGTTGAATTGTTTAATTGAAGATATATTTTGGTTAATATGATTGTTTTGATCTTCATATGGGTGAATTTGAAGGTGGAAGTTATAATTTTTAAATGAATTTAAAATATTGATTTTTATTAAAAAATTAGATTTTAATGGGATTTAATATGATGGATAATATTTGGTTAAATAGATGTGATGTATTTGGATAGGATAATTGTATGTTAATGTATTAGTATGGTGGCTGATTATGATAAAAATGAGTTAATTAATTTTTATTATTTTATGTCTGATGAATAGATGGTATGTGATGTATAAGATTAACGCGTATAAAGTATTTGTTCAATTATTTTGGATGATTGATAAATTGAAATGAATATTTTTTCTTTTTCTTTGTACGTTTGATTTTTGGATTATTATAAAATAAATTATAAATTTTATATATTTGGTAAAGTTATTATAAAGATGCTTTTTATGTATTTAGTACGTATGAGGGTCTTATTATTTTTGTATGATATGATTAAATGAGTTGATATGAATGTTATAAATTTAATTTTTAAATTTGTATGATAAGATGAGATGAAATGAGTGTATTGTATGATTGGTTTTGTATTGTAATTTTTTTTTTAAATTTTTATCTTATTAGTTAAAATGAAATAAATATGCTGATTAAATTAATTTTGGTTGAAGTATTTATGTAAAGTATATTGGATAATTTTGATGAGTAGATGATAAGAGATGAATAATTGGTGAGAA
>CM060947.1:145415736-145490736 GCA_030765055.1 Mantis religiosa | reverse complement strand
TGAGGGCCGAGAGTTGGAGTACCGCCTTGGCCAGGGATGGTTATTTGTTTTTTGTATATGTGTAAATCTAAGGAAAACAAATAGAAAAATAAACGGACACAATAAAAAACTGTTAAATAAGTAAAAGGAATTAAAGAAATACAATTTCATTCATCGTCCGATATAACTCAATGCTGGAGGTTTTCCCTTATACTGAATGATAAATAACTGGTAACTCTAACAAACACCTTGGCTTTTTCAAAGCAATTCTTTCATCACGTCATGCCAAACATCCATGCTTCAGTTCTGAGTAATTACAAAGATACGTGCACGCATAATTGCCGTCCAATAATGATATTCATTACAGAGAGGGCAGAAAAGGCGGGAATATAGTACAGTACAGACAAGTCTGAACATCACAACGTTAGAAAGTATTACCCATTTGACGAATGCGTTACAGTTGTTGGTGGAGGTCACTGGTTTAGAAAGATCTGAGAATACGGGAATAAAGTAGAGTACATGCTGACTATCAAAACCGGTCGGACGAATGAGTACCGTTGTTTTGGAAGGTCACTGGAGTAGAGAGATAAGAGCAGCCGGGATAATAGTACAGTACGCTCTGACCATCAAAACATTAGAAAGAATTACCCCATTGACGAATGAGTACCGTTGTTATGGGAGGTCGCTGGTGCAGACCGATCAGAGAAGGCGGGAATATTGTACAGTACAGTCTGACCAACAAAACATTAGAAAGTATTAACTGTCAGACGAATGAGTACAGTAATTGTGGAAGGTTGTTGGTGTAGGTTGATCAGGGGGGGCGGTACAGTCCGACAAATAAAACTTTAGACATTATGACATGTCTGAAGAATGAGTGCAGTTGTTGTGGGACGTCGCTGGTTTAGAGAGATCAGAGAAGGCAGGAATATAGTACAGGGCAGTCTGATCATCAAATCATTAGAAAGTATTACGTGTCTGTCGAATGAGTAGAGTTGTTATGGAAGATCGTTGGTGTAGGGCGGGAAAATAGTAAAGTACTGTCTGACCATCCAAACATTAGAGAGTATTTATTACCTGTCTGACGAATGAGTAGAGTGGTTATGGGAGGGCGCTGGTGTAGAGAGATCCTCTAAAGCCTTAGTGGATGTTATCAGAGACATATTTTCTAATTGTGCATTAACTTCTGATTCCCATAAGATGTTCCAGAAACATTTTACTAGAAATTTTCTTTGACCGTCATCTACTAATAGACTATTTACAAGGGTGGTCTGAAGAGTTCAAGGCTTGAGCCAGAGATCCCGGCACCAAAGTAACTAAAAAATATCAGGATCCTTTTTCGTTAAGTTGGTACTCATGTACCAACAGTTGACTGTAGATATTTGCATGAAGCAGTGGATGTGCGAATTGCTTTAAAAATAGAAACATTCGAGCATCGCGCTGTGATAAAATTCCTCCTAAAAGAAGGTTTAACAGTACGAAAGAAAGACTTATTAAGAGGATGTAACAACAAAAGTTGGACCCCACATCAAAGTGATACTTATAAAGGTAGTGAATGGGATAAATTAAAAAGATTCACTGGAAGTACCAGTAACGGCTGGAATAAAGTAAAGAAATAAATAGTTGATAACTACAAACTTTCTATAGAATTTTAACAGCAACATCAAACTATTTTATTATCTAACAACATCAAAGTAAACTTCTTGTACATTACCATAGACGTAAATAATAGCTCCAAATGGATTAGGAGCAGTAACATTACCAGAATTTATATCATTGTAATAATATACAAGTACACAAATCTCCATTACGATTTATAGAACATAAAATTTCTCTACTTATGAATAAATTCTGTTTAGCGATTAGGTTGCAGATCGGATTAACTGAATAATCCACCCGCTTCAAAAATTGGTACCAAGAAATCCTATAAAGAGATGGAACACCGGTACGTCGGTCACGCCTTTTATTTCAAATTCTGTAGGCATCATTGAAAAAATTTAAAACTCAAATTTGCTTTTTTTTATAAATATTTAAAAACAGATGCGCAGCTGGTATTATTACGTTATAGCTTACAATATTGCAGCAATTTCGATATATAGCAGCTTTCAAATAAGGACTCTAAAATAAATATTGCTTTACATTCTATCCGAGCGAAACAAAAGGGCCTGTACTGCCATCTGTAGTTCATACGCTGAACTCCGTGCTACTTCAGCTCACCACGCGAGAGCAACAATAACTAATGACAGGGAACTGGCTCTAATCCAGGGGGTATTGTTACCCAAACGGCCAGCCTACGATGCCGATCAATAAATGACGACCTGCGAAGGGAGGGGAGACGCAGGGGTGACGTTTACCCCTCCTCCTGCCACTCGAAGAAGCACGAAGCTTCGACAATGGTTTCCCCCTCCATAAAAGGAGACTCGAAAAACTTCGGGCCACCGATCGATACAAGCTAGGGGACAATCAGCTGTGTAGAGTGAGCCGGGCAAGCAGCAGGTGAGGAGCGCCGAGTGTACGTGGAAAGACGATCTGGCTTAGTTATAATTGTGTACATTACGAAATTGTAATTTTGACATTAGAATAAGGTGGAAATAAAGAACATTTTGAGTGGTGTAATTGAACTTTTTAAGTTTACGAAACCACAAAGTCACAACTGACGTCAGGAGTGGAATAACGGCCATTTTACAGAAAATGGAAGAAATGAAGACGGCCAACGATAACATCGCCGAGAACACGGAAGAAAACAAGGCGGAACTAACAGCAAAGACGGAGGCGGCAAACAGCAGCCTGACAGCGAAGATGACCGAATTGACCACGGAGATGAAAGCGGCAAACGAGGCCCTTGCCGTGAATTTCGAAGAGCAGCTGACCGGCGTAAAAGAGGACGTCACAGAGTTAGGCGAGCGAGTCGAAGACCTGGCGAGCCGCGTTGACGAGCTGGAGGGAAAGGCTGACAGCAACGCAAAGTCCGTGAACTCCATGGCGGAGGACATCGTCGGCAGGAAGTTAAAGGATTTGATGGTCGACGCACCGGGACGCGACACAAATCGGCGCGCGTCAAACCTCCGAAATATGACGGCGCGTCAACGTTTGAGGTCTTCCACTGCCAATTCGACGCAGTGGCCAAGCACAACAAATGGTTACCAGAGGAGGAGGCCACACAGTTAATAGCCAGCCTCCAGGGCCGGGCCGCGGAAGTCCTAAACGTGCTACAGACAACGGTGGCGCCCAAGGACAACTGGCAGGCCCTGGAGAATCGTTTTGGAGACCACCGCTTAGACGCAGCTTACCGCAGCCAGCTAAAAGCAAGGTCACAGCAGCCAGGGGAGACGCTGCAGGAGTTCGCCCTGGCAGTTGAACAACTGGCTAGCAAGGCCCTAGTCGACCTCCCACCAGAGTTCGTATCCCGGGAAGCTGCCTACAGATTCGTTGACGGGGTGCGGGATACGGAGATTCGTCAGCGCCTAATGCTCGGCGATTATAAAACAATCCTCGAGGCGCTAACGGCAGCATTAAGAATGGAGGCGGCCAAGGTAACAGCTATCCCGCCGTCGAGAACGAGGAGTGTGCCCTACGCCGCAGACAGAAGACCGGCCGAGGGAAGCCGGCGAACACCTAGTGGCCTGTGTTGGTGGTGTGGACAGCCCGGGCACCTGCAACGAGACTGCCCAAAACAGGAAGAGAAGTCGGAAGAACGAGTAAGGCTCGGCGTGGAGAGGGGCACGTCGTCGCAATCACCACCATCCCCTCGAGTGACACTGTGCACCGTCAGCCGGCGGATGGATGACAGCCTCATCGCGGACGGTAAGCAAGAGTTAAGAGGTTAAGAGCAAAGACGCGCCGCGTGCTGGTGGACACTGGGGCAGCAGTGACCATCATCAGACCTGACGTGGCGAAGGGTTTGCCGACGAGGAAGCCGAGTAGACCATACCAGCTTGTATTGGCATCGGGCGACACCTTGCCTGTTATGAAGGAGGCCCTGCTGGAGCTGACCTTGGGACGGAGTGCCGTGCGTCTGTGGGTGTTCGTCGCGAGGGTGGCTGAGGAGGTGATTCTGCGACTGGATGCCCTCAGGAGCCACGTGGCGGCGGTTGAGGTTGGCAAGAAGGTCCTGCGGCTCAACGGAGAAGAGGTTATACTCCGTGAACACGAAGAGCCCCTTGGAATCGGTAGGGTCATCTTGAACGAAGACGTGGTTGTCCCCGCGGGGAGCGAGGTGGTGGTGACGGCGGGACCGGAAGGCCAGACAGCAGGTTGGGTCCAGAGGCTGCAGGAGTACGACTTCACATGGAACATCGCAGAGGGAAGAGCCACGGTAACGCTGACGCTATGCTCCGAAGACCCTGTGCAGAAGAGTGCGGCCAATGCACAAGAGTGGAGGAGAAGGAGCGTGCCGCAGCAGTTCGAGTAGTCACGGCAGTGCCTGCGGATGGGTGGGTTAGCGCAGGCCTGAGGAGGGAGCAGCTGTCGGACGCAGACTTGTGGCCAATCTTGAGGGACGTGGAGGCGGGGACGAGACTAACCTGGGCGGACATCGCACCGAGGAGCGCCACCTACAAGACTTACTGGGTCCAATGGGACTCGTTGAAGACCAGAGAGGGCGTGCTGTTCCGGGTATGGGAATCACCCGATGGGAAGACGCAGAGAGAACAGTTGGTATTTCCCCGGAGTAAGGTCCCGGAAGTCTTGGAAGAGGTGCACGCCGGTACTTCAGGAGGACACCTGGGAGCAACCCGGACGATTGACAAACTACGGCAGCGCTACTACTGGCTGAGGCTCCGAGCAGACGCTGAGAGATGGTGCGGTCTGTGTAACGTTTGCGCGGCGAGTCGCGGCCCCCAGACTAGGAGCCGGGGTCGCATGCAACAGTACAACGTCGGAGCGCCATTCGAAAGGATCGTCGTTGACATTGCTGGACCTTTCCCAATATGCGACCGAGGCAAAAAGTATCTGATGGTGGTCGTGGATTACTTCACTAAGTGGCCGGAGGTGTATGCCATCCCGAACCAAGAGGCAAGGACAATCACAGACTGCCTCCTGGAGCAAGTGCTTTGCCGGTTTGGGGTACCATTAGAGCTGCACAGTGACCAAGGCACCAATTTTGAGTCCAACCTGATGAGGGAGGCGCTAGAGGGACTTGGGGTTAACAAGACGCGCACAAAACCTCTACATCGCCAGTCGGATGGCTTGGTCGAGAGGTACAACAAGACCTTAGAGGAACACTTGAGGAAGGTCGTGGCCAGCCATCAGCGTGACTGGGACGTCAAGGTGCCACTGTTCGTGTTGGATTACCGCTCATCAACACAAGACACCATGGGGATCACGCCAGCCAGCTTAATGTTCGGCCGAGAGTTACGCCTCCCTTGTGACCTGACATTTGGTAGCCCTCCGGGGGTGAAACAGCCAGCGACCGAGTATGTGGAGAACCTGGTGGGCCACCTCCACGACATGCACGAGATGGCTCGCCAGAACATCCAGAAGGCGAGCGACCGCATGAAAATCCGATACGGCAGGCAAGCCAACAGCCAAGGGTGTCAGCAAGGTGACCTGGTCTGGTTGTATCGCCCAACCCGGACAAAGGGACGCTGCCCGAATCATCAGCAGCCATGGAATGGACCGTTCCGTGTGGTGAAGAGGATTAACGACGTGGTCTACCGCATCCAGAAGGTGCCCCGAGGAAAATGTTGGTGGTACACCTGGATCGCTTGGCCCGCTACGATGGCGCTGTTCGGGACCACCAGCCTTGATGAGGGAGAAGTGTTACCCAAACGGCCAGCCTACAATGCGGATCAATAAATGAGGGCCAGCGGAGGGAGGGGAGACGCAGGGGTGGTTGAATCTTCGTTTACCACTCCTGCTGCCGCTCGAAGGATCACGAAGCTTCGAGAATATTTTCCCTCTGCATAAAAGGAGACTCGAGAAACTTCGGGCCGCCGATCGATACAAGCGAGGCGACAGTCAGTTGTGTAGAGTGAGCCGGGCAAGCAGTAGGTGAAGAGCGCCGACTGTACGTGGAAAGACAAACTGGCTTAGTTTTAATTGTGTGCATTACAAAATTGTAATTGTGACATTAGAATAAGGAGGAAATAAAGAACATTTTGAGTGGTGTAATTGAACTTTTTAATTTTACGAACCCAGAAACTCACAGTATCAACTGGGATAAGAGACACTGAATCCGCATTAAGCTTCTGGAAACTGTCTTCCGAAAGATTGAGCGCTGCGCATCAACTTTAAAATCCGTCGGTGTCAACAGATGTCAATTTTACACAATTTTAAAATCTGTCGGTGTCAACGGTATCCAAGCGAAGCCTAACTAAACGCGAAAAGTGGTTATCAATTTGTAAAATTTACAAGACTTGTAAGGCCTGCGATGATACCTCATCTTCTCAGGCTACCAGGAATACGATGGCAGAAATCAAAAGTGCTGCATGATTAAAAATTTTGTATTTACTCTTTTGGTGATCTTCAGGAACATTATTAATGTACAACAAAGCTTTCTTTCTCAACTATACATAAATTTATTGTGGCTTATCAGATATATCTTAAAGTTTGAGTTTCATTTCAGGATCTGTGGAAAATTAACAAAAACTTTGAGGAGTGTTGTGACCAGTATGTTCTATGCTTTTAGGAAATTTGAAGTTATTTTAGCCAGTTGATTGGATATATTAGTTGGTTTTGTGTTAGAAGTTTTAAATTTAAATATTTAAGTCATGTATAACAGTCCATGTAAGAAGTAATTTCCATTTTAAATTACTGCAAAACTAGCTTTCTTAAATTACAGCTATTTTGTAATTTTCATTTGATTTCCATGAGTTAATATAAAGCAACAGTAAGCCAAAATGAAACAACATTAATATTATTAAGTGATTTCTTCAATAGTTAAGCCTTGTTCTGGAGGTGGGGTTAATTTAATTCATATAATTAGCTGTCATCTGAGACAGAAATACTGAAGCAATTGCTTATTAGCGATATAGACATATCTATTTGCATGTTGTTACATATCTTTAATTCTCATGCTGTTTGTACTAACCTGTGTACAACAAACTTATACACTAAAATTTTCAAAAAAAATTCTTCCATTTCAGACTACATTTTAGATGAAACATTTGTGCATTTCGGCCACAGTACTCTTTCTGGATTAAGTAATCTAAAATATATGAATTGTTTATCAGGATGTATTTGCAATGTTTGGAGGCAGCATCTGTTTTTGATAATGATATACTGTTTGCCTTGTGTAATACCTGCTTCGCTGTGGCATTCTAACACAAGTATGTGAATTTTCAGATATACCGAAACTGTGGCTGTGGATTTGTATAGAGTTCAATTCTCTGTCATTTCTGTAGAATTTCTTTGTTTATAATTGGCATTACCTTTGTTTACATATGATCTGGTTGCTTAAATTAAAATCTTCGGGCAACATGCTTGGATATGAACTTTTATAAAGTTTTTATTTAAATTGCAAAGATATTTTGAAGAATTAGGTCCTTTTAACCTTACTGATCAGTGTATAACTACATTAGTGATACAGAATCTCATAACTTTAACAGCAAATTATAAATATGACCAGAGATTCCATAAATTCAGTTTGCTTTATCCTGTTTAATGTGGTAATCACTATGTAATATTCTCCACACTACACCAAATAATGTATCTCAATAGACATCTTAGAAGAGATCTAGTGGGATTAGAATTAATCTTGTAAAAGCTTTAACCAGTTTTAAGTGAAATTGTGCATTGCAAGAAATTATTAAAATGTCATTGTGCCATCGACATCATTATATGCCATTTTTACATTTATTTCCAGTATTCCACTTATTCTTAAAATATATAGATTGTCAGCTGCGGCTAGGACATAGAGAATGGCATGTTCTCAAATTAGTAAAGCTTCATAATAAACAATAGGGAGGGGTAGTGATATTTAGCATTTTGCAGCATTTATACATTTGCAATTTAACATTCTAATTAATTTTGTTAAATGATGAATATTAGTATTATTTATATGAAATTTAAAACACATATATTTAGGGTTATTAACGATGGCGAGATAAATGTGCATAAAGTGTAAATTTATTTCACATTAATATAGGTTAAAGCAATATGCAGAAATATAGAACAAGCTGATACAGACTCAAGCATATTGCATAACACAAAAAAGATAAACCCATTATGATGTAAAACACAATAAACAGAAAATGCATTAAATTATCCTAGTTTGATTCAGTAATGCCGTTGAATGAAGGCACTGAACATATATAAAATATTCTGTTCTGTCGTTTGAGTCCTCCTGTCACTCACAATCAGATTATATTTACTGAAATATCTTTCAGCATCAACACTGTTGGTAGCATCCCAAATACAGCAGTAATTGTTCTGAGTGTAACCTTTCATTGATTTACTTATGTGACACACATTCAGTTGTATGTCATAACCTGAGAGGATTACACTATGCAGAGAGCACCAATTGCCATCTTAGTACATATATAGTTTAAAGTCTTAAAGTAAGCTATTTATCAAAACAGTTGCTGCACCAAGCAAATCATACTTCACAGTCAGATAATTACATTAAATTTTGTCCTGTTGGAAGATGCACTTTGCATTACAATTTATTTTTAAAACTGCTTATTTTCTTTTTTCAGCATTTATTACTGTGCTTATACATGACATTAAAGCATTTACAAATTCAAGACTGTAATATTCTTGTGTTTCAAAGACAAAGTAAGCTTAGGACAATTTCAAATGAATGATACAGTTTTTCTGTTCTTAATATTCTTCTTAAATTCATTGAACTGTATTTTTCAATTAAATCATAATCATTTATACTGCATGTGTGAATGATAATCCATCCAAAGTGATTAGAAGTATATAAAATAGTGTCTTCTGTTCAATGTATGTCTTTGGCTCATGTACTAATATGTGAGGTTTTACTAATATCATGAATCAATCAAAAATTTTGTAATCTTTTGTAAACTTTTGCTGAAAATGATGTATGTACTATAGAGCTTTTGAAATTCTTAGTAAATATAAACTATTAACAGAGCCTCTTTGTTTTCTATTTAAAGACATAGTGATATAATTTTGTACATAGTTGTTTGTACCTTCACTTACAGTTTATATATACATTTCTTCATTAATATTTTTCGTTTTTTTTTTTTTATTATTGTGCCCTTTATTTTGCCCCGGCATATTTTTACATGCCCTTCCGGTTCTAGGGCGCTGCTGTCTTGTTGTTTGGGCTTACCACCGTTCCTCTCTGGGGGCGCTGCGGTGCCCGAGGCTTCTTGGTTGGCTCCCTCGAACCGGCAGAGGAGTGTAAGTGCTCCATGTTCGGGTTTCACGATTCTCTCTAAGGGTCTTTCATAAATTGTCTTTTGGTGAGCCGTGTGGTTTTATGGGGCTCTTTCTCCCAGATTGGGACCAGAAGTAGATAGTTACATTTATGTGTCTGGTTGGTCAATGCAAAGTGTAGCAAATAAAAAAACAAGAAAATAAATCCATGTTAAGGTTTTGATAGAGGCTTATGGTTTTAATCTAATCCCATGACCCTGGGTTGGCCCGGCACAAATTGGTAGCAGAGCGTGGTTCATTGGCGCTTGGCTCTCGGCTTGGTTTCCGCGCGTTCGTGTTTGTTGCTCTTGGAGTTCTTTGTGCCTACTACTGTATCCTGTGGCAGTTAGGAATGGCGACTTCCTTAGCAAATGTTGACCGCTTGCGTAAAGTTGAGCTGCTTTTTGAGTTGTTAATTCGTGGTGGGCAGGTCTGTCTTGCGGCCGACTGGTCGGCCATATTAGACGCATTGCGTCTTATTAAGGACAAACCGTTCATTGCTTTACCTGAGAAGCATGATTTAGTTGCCAATTCCCCTCAAGTGTGTTCTGAAGCGCTTTTAGAGTTGGGTGAGTTTATCCAAGATTTGGAGCGCGAGGGCTCCCCTTCAAGAGGACAGCAGGTTCGTTTATTGGCGCGCATCCAGCATTCTATCAACAGGTTAGATTATCTCATTACCTATTTTCGCGTTCTGAGGTTTTACCTTGTGTTAAGACATTCAAACAAAATTTTGAGGCGCTCCTCGAGAAATTTAACGCCATGGCTCGTCGAGGAGGAGAAGACGCTAAGCTGTATTTTCCGGAGACCTCGTCTTCCCCGGCTGTGAGTCCCGTAACTTCTCTTTCGACGCCATTTCGTGCCTTAAAAATCATACACCCTTTACAACAGTTGGTGGAGGCAGTGGATATGTTCGAGGTGTCGGATGTGCTGTCGACTTTCACGTTTTTGAAATTCCCAGTAAAGCTTAACAAGGTAGCCATGGTGCACTCGGTTTCTTCCGATTTAACGATGCAGGCAGTTGCGACCAAGGTCAAAGGTGTAGTTTTGAATCTTTTGCTTAGAGCAGCTGACCCTTTAAATACTTTTCATGCTTTGGTTTAGGAATTCTTTATCCCGCGTCGTGAATCGTTAAAATTATTGCAAGACCATTATTTACGACCTCAAGGTCTGGCCAAACCGTTTGTCCAGTATATAGAACGGGTCAGAGACGTGGCCTTGGCCTTACGTCTCCCAGATACGGAGCAGGCAGTTTGTGACGTCATCATTTCGGGTTTGAATCCCGAAGCTCGTTCCAGTCTTGTTTTCGCGACACGCCCTAATACGTTCACGGCATTGGAATCTTTAGTGCCCCTGCTTAATGAGTGTTCTTCTGTAGATCGATCTCCTTAAGTGAAGTGTTAAATTCACCTCCCCCACCACGAGTGAATCGTGGAGATGGTTTAACACCCAGCGTCCGAACTGGGTCATCACTTCACGGGCTCCGGGTAAGATGCTACCGTTGTCAGGAGGTAGGACATATGGTTAAGAACTGTAGTTTCCCTCGCCCAACGGGCATGGACCTTTCGAAATCTGGACGTGATAGTCGTTTCCGGCAGCGCCCCATTTCACGCCAGAAGTTGCTGGCCATGAGCGCGAGTTTGGCCTCATCGCGGCGCATTTTGGCTTTACCCCATTCTATTAAACCTCTTGTGCAGGTTGTTGTCGGTAAGGTGAGCGTTTTAGCCCTCCTTGATTCCGGTAGCTAATTTTCTCTCATTAATCGAGTATATTTTCTCAATATATTGGCGCCTTCGTGTCCCAAGGAGGTGAGCTGTCACGTGCAATGTTTGGCAGTTAATGGTCAGTCCTTTAACGTGTCTAGCAAGGTTAGGTGTACTATCCGCTTTCCTAAATTCACTTGGAAACATGTGTGCTATTTGGTCCCTGATCTACCCTATTCTGTAATCTTGGGGGCCGATTTTATGTCACGCTCCCGTTTGTGTTTAGATTTTGCGAAGAAACAAGGCACTTTCGGGTTCGCGACTGGAAGTAGTGTACCTTTTCAGGAGAAACTATACGACGTTCCACCTCGCCCTCGTCTAGGTAACGTCACGCTATTAGACCAGCGGGAGGCTGATATTTCCTTGTCCCATTTGACTCACCAACAAGCCGCAGTGGTGGAAGGTTTGGTTCAGGAATTTTCCTCCTTGTTCTCCGACTTATTGGGTGTTACTCATCTTATTACCTACGATATTCAGCTGACTGACCCGTCCCCTGTTAAGCTTTCTCCGTACCGGCTGACACCACCCAAAATGGCCGTTTTGAAGGCTAAAATGAATGATATGTTGGATAAGGGTATCATTAGTCCTTCCACTTCGTCTTATAGAAGCCCGGTTTTCTTAGTTCCTAAAGGTGACAATGATTTCCGTCCTGTCGTGGATTATTGCCAACTCAATAAAAAAATACTTATTGAATCTACTCCCATGCCAGACCTCCATTCTGCCGTCTATCACTTTGCTGGAGCACGCGTGTTTACGACTCTGGATTTAAACAGCGCCTATCATCAGATTCCATTGTCGGATGAATGTACACACGTGACTGCTTTTTCATCTCCGTGGAGATTTTATGAGTTTAATAGGATTCCCTTTTGGATTGCTACCGGTGCGCAGGTACTTTCCCGTTTCTTGGACAATTTGTTTTCTGACATTAAATTTAAATTTATTTACCACTATTTAGACGACCTAGTAGTATACTCTCCTGATTTTGATTCCCATATCTTACATTTACGTGAGGTTTTTGATCGCTTACAGAAGACTGGCCTCACGGTTAAAAGGTCTAAAGTGAAGTTTGCTACCACAGAGATTTCTTTCTTGGGTCATTGGGTGTTGCCCGCCGGGATTACTATTGATTTAGAACGCACCAAAGCCTTGCGCAATTTTCCACCCCCTAAGAACTTACGTGCATTGGCTCGTTTTGTTGGTATGGCGAATTTCTTTTCCAAGTTTATTCCTTCCTTCGCTGCCGGGTTGAACCTTTGAATCGCATTCGGCGTAAGGGTATTAAGCACGTCTGTGGTGAAGAACAGCAGTGTGCGTTCGAAGATCTTAAGTCCGCCATTTCCTCTCCTCCTGTTTTGGCGTTTCCAGATTTCAATAGAACTTTTATTCTTCAGACTGACGCTTCTAGTTATTCCCTGGCGGCGGTCCTTCTCCAGGATTTTCCGGAGGGGCGCCGTCCCATTTGCTATGCTTCGCGAACTCTATCTCAAGCTGAACGCAAGCTTTCCATCTATGAGCTCGAAACCTTGGCAGTTTGGTTTGGTCTCGAGAAGTATAAAACCTACCTGGAACATGTATCTTTCCTATTGGAGTGTGATAAGCAGGCTCTCACGTGGGCGTTAGGGACACCACGCAAAAACCGGTAGGCTCGCCCGTTGGGGCGTGCGGATTGGTGCGTTTAAGTTTACACCGAGGCACATTCGTGGTTCTGATAATGTATTTGCTGACGCCCTTACACGCATGTTTTCTGAGGAACCGCCCCTGTTACCATCTTCGGGGACGGTTTCTGGCTCTAACGCCTGTCTGTCGTTCCCCGAAATGTTTACCAGCCTGCACTAATCAGATTATACAGCACTTTGAGGACGGCCATCCTGTCCCGCCGTATTGCTTACGTGATGGTGTTCTTATGGCGCGTGCTAATTTTGACGGCAATTTAACATCATTTTGCCCGATAGTATCATTCCCATGGTATTTGCTTACTTCCATCTTTCACCCTTTGGTGGGCACCTTGGAGTAAACAAGACTCGCGATAAAATACGTGAGCGCTTTATATGGAAAGGCATGGATCGCGATAGTGCGACCCGTGTTAAAGCTTGTAATATTTGTTCCATGGCTAAGCCGGCGCAGCGAACCACGTGGGGTGTTCTCGCGTCTGAGGTGGCATCTAAGCCGATGGAAAAATTATTTGTAGATTTTATAGGCCCATTTCCCCGGTCGATTCAAGGTAATACTTATGTCCTTGTGGTTGTTGACGCCTTTTCTAAGTTCTTGTGGATTTCGGCCGTGCCACGTGCCACGGCTCGTACTGCTACGAAGGTCCTGAATAACATCTTGGCTGCTTTTGTTGCTCCACGTTACGTTGTGTCTGACAATGGCTCACAGTTCACTTCCAATTGGTTTAAACAATTCTTTTTTCGGTGGCGGGTAAGACATATCACTACCACCCCGTATTACCGTAATCCTTCCCAAGCCGAGAGGGTTAATAGAAATTTGAAATCCGCTTTGATTGCTTTCCATCATGAGCAGCACAATCAGTGGGATACTAACTTGGGAAAATTGCAGCTTGCTTTTAACTCTGCTCGTCATGAAGCTCACCAGACCACCATCTTCAGTTTAATGTTTGCTTTTGTACCCAGTTCCCCCTTGGCGAATATGTGGTCCTTAAATGATGTACCTCCTCAGACCTTCTCTCCCGAAATTATTAGACAGAACTGGAGGAGAGCTTTTAATAATTTAAAACGTGCACATGAGCTCACCAAAAGACGTTATGAAGAAAACAGAAAACCTTCTACTTTCGCGGTCGGTCAACTGGTTATGTGTAAATCTTTCCCTATAAGTTCGCGTAAGGACGCTTTTGCTGCTAAATTAGCTCTGAGTTACTCTGGCCCCTATAAGATCATTAACATTTTTAAGGGCGTGTCCGTTACTTTGGAGCACTGTAAAACGCATTGTTTTGGTATTTCAGTGTTTGTTTTCGTTCCCGTGTTTGTTTTGCTTCTGCACCCTTAACCTTGGGGCACGGTTGTGTTGCGTGTTGCTCGCATGTCGTGCTGCCATGGCATGTACTCACTTTCTCTTTCCTCTCTCTCTCTCTCTCTCTCTCTCTCTCTCTCTCTCTCTCTCTCTCTCTCTCTCTCTCTCTCTCTCTCTCTCTCTCTCTCTCTATGCCGGCATATCTCTCCCTTTCTCTTTCTTTCTGTGTGTGAGTGTTATTTAAAAATTGTTGGGTACCCATGTTAGTGTGTTATTTACTTGTTTATATATATATATGTATGGGTGTATGTGTATGTATATATAGTGTACAATTATGTTGATGTGCTTAATATTGTCTAAAGGTATTTTTATTGTTAGAAATTGGTTTATTGTTTCGCTGTAATATTTATTACTTGGAAAAAGTTTATTAGTATTGGTCACTTCAATGGTATTTATCCTTATTGTATTTATTTAAAGAGATTTATTTCTGTTACTCGTTTGAAAATATTTATTACTTGTCCCTCAAAGATATTTCTGCCCCTTATGACCTAAAAATATTTTACAAATTTGCTGGTTAATATTCTTAGGTTACCACTTCTGCTTCTGGTTCCGTTTCTGGCTTTTGTTTTATGTTTCAGCCTCCTCATCTCCTTCCGTGGTCCTTGCCTGTTCTGCCATCCTTGATTTTTCCGCCTCGCGCCAGACCCACCCGGCGGACCCGGTGTGACAGTGACCTTCACGTTTGCCACGCTTCGTCTTCACAACCTCGTGAGAGTCGCCACTTGGGAGCTAGCTTCGCTTCTAGTTCTTCGACTTTAAGCCACGTCAACCGTCTATTGCTTTGGTCACCCTTTCGTGATCTGCCTGGCAGTTTTAAAGCGTTTCAGAGGAGTAATCTGCTGCCCTTTGGTAACGTTTTGCCTCTGTTCACTTCTGCTCCTGAAAGACTTGCCGCCAGTGTTCAGGTGTTCTGCTCTCTACGTCACAACTGTGTGTGTAAAAAGAGGCAGTGTTCTCAGTGTAAGAGTGACGTATGATATGTCACAGCTGTGAGGGTGAAAAGAAATGGAAACTCAGTTTCACACATGCTCTCTACGTTACGATTGTGTGTGTAAAAGGAGACAGTGTTCTCAGTGTAAGAGTGACGTAGGGTATGTCACAGCTGTGAAGGTGGAAAGACTCAACTAGTGTATGCAGTACCCATACCTATTGCTACCCGGGGCAGACTTTCTATGATGTTTGGTGCTCGTCCGACTCTCCTAGGGTTTCCTTTTCGAGCTTCATCCTTCCGGGGTCTGGGATGGCCTTCTTCCTGTCGTTTGTTTCTTTCAGCCCTTCCTTTCTTTCCGTTTAGCTTCTCCACCCTGTGCTTCCGATGGGGAGGGGTTGTTTGTGCCGTTTATTTTCCCCCCGGCATATTTTTACATGCCCTTCCGGTTCGAAGGCGCTGCTGTCTTGTTGTTTGGGCTTTCCGCCGTTCCTCTCTGGGGGCGATGCGGTGCCCGAGGCTTCTTGGGTGGCTCCCTTGAACCGGCAGAGGAGTGTGTGCCTGGTTGGTGTCGCGTTGGTGTTTCTAAGCGTAAGTGCTCCATTTCGGGTTTCTCGATTCTCTCTAAGGGTTTTTCATAAATTGTCTTTTGGTGAGCCGTGTGGCTTTATGGGACTATTTCTCCCAGATTGGGACCAGAAGTAGGTAGTTACTTTTATGTGTCTGGTTAGTCAATGCAAAGTGTAGAAAATAAAAAAAACAAGAAAATAAATCCATGTTAAGGTTTTGATAGAGGCTTATGGTTTTAATCCAATCCCATGACCCTGGGTTGGCCCGCACACTATTTGGCACCTTCCTCCCAGGAATTTTTCAACATTTTTCTGTCTACAAAGAAATTGCATTACTCATGAACTTGTGATATCCTCTCCTGTTTTCCAGTACCTGTAGAATGCATTGATTTAGTGTCAGGTTTCATTGTAATTATCACAGTAACAAGCTCAGGAATTCACACTTCAGGGAAAGGAAGTACAGGTGTTATGTAGGTATAACCTCGACAGCATCTTGAGTAATCTCACTTTGTCAAAGTTGTAATTGTTTCTAAAAGAGCTACTTATTCATTTATTACATGAATATAAAAGCTATAATGCTTAGTGGCAACAGGAAAAGAATCAAGTTTGGAAGTGGCTTCTGAGACCTTTTTTCCCTTATAATTGGTCAAATTCTTTCGAAGTCACGACTTGAACAGTGGTGAATAATTCACGCCCATTTACTCAGCATAATTAGCGCGTAAAATGCTAATATGTAATAAATGAATTGTACCGTAAATTAACCACTGGTGCACAGGATTAGGCTTCGAAGGATTTTGGATTCAATCAGTCGCTGAACACGGCTGGGAAGGGCGGGGGAATGCGAATGTAGCATAGCTCTGTCGAAATAGAAGCACATAGCATTTCCGACTAAATGTTGGTTAGTTCACTTAGCTGGCATTTAAAGGTTCATAAGGAGCGCCCTATGCGTCTTCAGTTTTTAACACGCAGTTGAGTTTCCGTTATTAATCTGTGCTCTAACCAAAATAAACAATGCACTAAGTGGTACCATGTCTGCCTTAAGCCCCGGAGGTCCCTTGTTCGACTCCCAATGTGGGTATGTTATCTGGATAAGGCTTTTTCTTCGTCCTGAAACTTATATGTAAAGTAACTCTAAGCTCTATTATCCTGGACGCAATTTGAATATCCTTTCATTCATCGTCCTATATGACTTAACGTTGGAGGTGTTTTCTTATCCTGAAAGATAAAGGTCTGGTAACTCTAATCTCTATTTATCCTGTACTAATTTGAACATCATTTTATCCATCGTCCTATGTCACTTAACGTTAGAGGTTTTTCCTTATGCTGAAAGATCAAAGTCTGGTCTGTCTAAGCTCTATGTACCCTTTACTCATTTAAAAAAAAACCGGCCCCCGTAGCCACGGTCGTTAATGCCTATGTGTCTAGTGTTCCGCTGCGTTGAGGTCCGAGTGTTGAACTACCGCCTTGGGCAGAGCTGTTTATATGTATCCTGTATATGTGTTAAACTAAAGAACACCAATAGAAAATAAAGGGAAACAAAAAAACTGTTAAATAAGTAAAAGAAATATTATCTCATTCATCGGCCGATGAAGGCGGGAATATAGTACAGTACAGTACAGTCTGACCATCAAAACATTAGAAAGTATTACATATCTGACGAATGAGTACAGTTGTTATGGGAGGTCGCTGGTTTAGAGAGATCAGAGAATAAATACGGTACAATCTATCAAAATATTACTCATTTGAAAACCCGGCCCTCGTAGCCACGGTCGTTAGTGATGATGTCTCTAGCGTTCCGCTGCGTTGAGTGCCGAGATTTGGAGTACCGCCTTGGGCAGGGATGTTTATTTGTATTTTGTATATGTGTGAATCTAAAGAAAACAAATAGAGAAATAAATGGACACAATAAAAAGCTGTTAAATAAGTTAAAGAAATTAAAGAAATACAATTTCATTCATCGTCCGAAGGAACTTAATGTTGGTGGTTTTCCCCTATACTGAATGAAAATATCTGGTAACTCTAACAAACACCTTGGCTTTTGCAAAGCAATTCTTTCATCACGTCATGCCAAACATCTAAGCTTCAGTTCTGAGTAATTACAAATACACGTACACGCATAAATCCCAACCAATAATGACATTCATTACACAGAGGGCAGAAAAGGCGGGAATATAGTACAGTACAGTCAAGTCCGACCATCACAACGTTAGAAAGTATTACCTATTTGATAGTTGTTGTGGAAAGTCGCTGGTGTAGAGAGATAAGGAAGACGGGAATATAGTACAGTAAACTCTGACCGTCAAAACATTAGAAATTATTACCTGTCTGACTAATGAGTATAGTTGATATGGAAGGTAGCTGATTTAGATAGATCAGAGAACATTGGAATATAGTACAGTACAGTCTATCAAATCATTAGAAAGTATTTCCTGTCTGACGAATGAGTAGAGTTGTTGGGGGAGGTCGCTGGTGTAGGTTGATCAGAGAGGGCGGGAAAATAGTAAGGTACAGTCTGACCATCCAAACATTAGAAAGTATTACCTGTCTGACGAATGACTGCAGCTGTTATGGGAGGTCGCTGGTGTAGGGAGATCCTCTAACGCCTTAGTGGAAGTTATCTTAGACATATTTTCTAACTGTACATTTACTTCTGATTACCATAAGATGTTCCAGAAACATTTTTCTAGAAGTTTCCTTTGACCGTGTTCTACTAATAGACTATTTACAAGGGTGGTCTGTAAAGTTCAAGACTTGACCCAGAGATCGCGGCACCACATATATGATCTTTTCTCCTTACGTTGGTACATATGTAAATATACCCTCAAGTTTTTCCAGACAACAGTTGACTGTACATATTCGCATGAAGCAGTGGATGTGCGCATTACTTTGAAAATATAGACATTCCAGTATCGCGCTGTGATAAATTTCCTCATAACAGAAGGTTTAACAGTACAGAAAGAAATAGCGTTTAAGAGAATATAACAACAAAAGCTGGACTTCACATCAAAGTGATACTTATTCAGGTAGTGAATGGGATAAATTAAAAAGAGTCTCCCTATGCTTCTGTTATGGCTGGAATGAAGTAAAGAAATAAATAGTTGATAACTACAAATTTTCTGTAAAGTCTTAACAGCAACATCAAACTATTTTATTATCCAGCTACATCAAAGTAAACTTGTTGCACATTACCATAGACGTAAATAATAGCTCCAAATGGATTAGGAGCAGTAACATTACCGGTATTTATATCATTGTCATAACGTACAGATACACAAACCTTCATTAACCAGTCATAGAATATAAAATTGCTCTACTTATGGATAAACTCTGTTTATTCATTAAGCAGTCATAGAATATAAAATTGTTCTACTTACGGATAAACCGTGTTTAGCGATTAAGGCGCAGATCGGATTCACTCAGTAATCCAATCCGCTTCAAAATTTAGTTTAATGAGACTCATGAAGCGGATAGTAGACTTAGGGCTTTAGTCTTAAGGTTTTTATTTGTAACTTGTTTGCCTGGTGCCGGTACATTGGACCCGGCTTACAGGCTCTAAATTTACATGGGTTTATAATTCTGGATATGGTTTTTTTTATTGTCTTTGGGGTTCTTCTAAAACCCATACGGCGACCTGTTCTGAGGCCGCCGAGAACCAGCTTTATCTCGTTATTTGTCTCTGTCTTTCTTTTTTCTTGTTTTTATATTTACATATTAACACTGCGCTTATCTTGCGCACACACACACGCACACACACACATACACACACCCCTGGGAGTACCACGTACGACCCAATATCACACGCACTACACTGTACAGACTTGGCTATGTACAATATTTACAATGTTTGCAGTTATGCTGTGCGGCAGCGGGTAGTTGACTCCTGGGCTGCCGATGATGGCGGCCTCTGCCGGGGAGGGTGGCCTGAGGCAGGAAGGGTTGGGCCAGCATAAGCCTGCAGTCGTGTTGTTTTCTTTTTTATTTTTGTTTTTATCCAATATGATTTGATTCTGGCATGTTTTCGCTGCTTGGGTTCGCTTTTCCCAATATTGTGTATGGTGGGGTTTTGATGGTGTTAGATGTACGCCCAGATGGAAGAGGCACGTTTGTTGATGGCCTCGTTGATGTAGGGGACGTGGGTTTCTTGGTGAAAGGTGACAGTTATTGTTCGGATGGGAGCAGACAGTTTGCGTAGGGATAGGTTTCGTAGGGTTGGAGATACTTTAGGGCGGTGTTGGAGGCATTGGCCCAGACCAGGCAGGCGTACAGGACCACGGATAAATAAAAGATCTATATAGGATGATATTCGAGCGCAGCTTTAGCTGTTTGCTCCTAAATATGGGGCGCACATCTTTAATCGCTGCCGCCCTTTGTTGGCGCTATCTCTTAGGTGGGTGGTCCAATGCATCGTGCGTGTCAACGTCACGCCGAGGTACTTAATCTGCTGACGACATTGCAATATTTGACCATCGACCGTTAGGTCAATTGCCAAAGGGCGCCTCTATGTAAAATGTATAAGCTGGCATTTGTTCGCATTATTTTGATTTTCCAGGCATGAAGCCATGAAAGGAAGCGGTCAATGTACCGCTGTATCTCTGATGGTTGTATATTGCAGTGTCGTCACCATTCATTGCAACTTTGCATCTGGCGTCCACGGGTAAGGCGTTGGTGAAGATTATATAGAGGAAAGGTGACATAATAGCCCCTTGTGTTACGCCAGCCTGCATCACTCTCTCCTTTGAGGAGGAGCGACCCTCTTGGACGTGGAAGCGCCTGTTTTTTTCCAAAAAAATTATGCAGCAATGGCAGTGAATTTTGGAGGCCGGGAAACTCTCGGTGCAGCTTGTAAGTCAGGCCGTTGTGCCAGCACCGATCAAACGCGGCTTCTACATCCATAAACAGCGCCAACCCTGAAGCCCCATTGTTAAATTGCTCGGTGACGTCATCTACTAGTCTTAAAAGTTGAAGGTCTGTTGAGTGCCCTTTTCTAAAGCCAAATTGTGAATTTGAAATGTCAAGCACCGCAATTAGTTTTTGGAGTCAAAATAGACATATTTTCTCGAGCAACTTACCAATAGTGGACAGGAGACTAATGGGGCGGTAATTTTGAGGTTGCCTGGTGCTTTTCCCATGCTTAGGGAGCATTATTACATTGGCTCGTTTCCAAGTGTCAGGGAATAATTTTGCTGCAAACAAGCGTTGAACATTTTTGTAAGTTGCACCAGGGCTCTTTCCGGGAGATATTTGAGTTTCTCATTAGTCATCCTGTCCGGTCCGGCGACTTTCCCATTAGGTAGCTTCCTAATGAGCTTGTACACTTCCTGCGGAGTTGTGAGGGCCAAGTGTTGCTCATGCTTCTGTGCCACCCAGTTTTGTACCCAAGTCTGCACATCCCGTTCTAACTCGGGGTTCGTCGCTGGGTTTTCTGTAAATCTTGATTCCAGACAGTCTGCAAAGACCTCGGCTTTCTCCTCAGAGGAGAAGTGCAGGCCGAGGTGAGTGTGTAGCGCCTCAGTGCCTAAGTTAGCGCTCGAGGAGACTTTAAATACCTTTAATAATTTCCATAAAGAATTTCCGAATGTGTGATATTTAACATTTTCTGCTCCCACTGCTCAACTTTGTTTAATTTAATTTGTTGCCGATCGACGTTGCGTAGCTATTTTGCTAGCACCTTGTACTCAGGCTGGCGGGTAAGCCGCCAAAGTCTCGTCAAGCGTCGCCTCCTGGCAATGAGCTGCTCCACCTCAGGGTACGTGCAAAACTAGGTGGGCTTGTGGTGCAGCTGGTGGAACTTCTTTTGGTCGTGTGCAGCGAGGCGATGTAGTTTTCAATGGTGACGTCGATGTCCGCCTCGCTGTAGTATAACAGCCTAGGCTGAGCCATCCCGTGCATTTCAAGGGTAAACTTGCTCCAGTCTGTTTCTGCGCGACTCAGACCGGTCAAACCGGCCGTGATGGCGCCACTGATATCAAAGTGCACTGGAAGATGGTCGGAGTCTAGGCTGTGATACACAATGAAGTTGTTTGGTAATGTCGCATTTTTTGTAATGACGAAGTCCAAAATTTAAGGTTTGAAGTGCCCTGACTTGTACCAAAAGATGGGTTCGGGGGGGGGAGTACACCTCGAGATCGTCATTTTCGGTTATAAGGTCTACTAGGAGATTTCCAGCCGCGTTTGCTCGACGTGAATACCACCAGGGGTGTCGAGCGTTGAAGTCTCCTGCCGTTATTACGTGCTCCTCAAAAGTGAGGATTTTCTCGAGGTCGCGTCTACAGTCGGGGGAGTTTGAGGGCCGATAGAGGCCCACCAGCATCACCGTTTTGTTATTTGATCGTGCTTTAAGAGCCGTGCACTCTAACGCTGCCAATGGTGACACCGTAACAGAAGTATGAGCAACTTTGTTTTTTAGTAAAATTGCTGTTCCCCCTCCCGGTCTGCCTATTCTATCAGTCCGAAATATTTGGTAACCCCTGAGCTTGAAAGTGTGCCCCTGTTTTAATTTTGTTTCACAAATGAATGAGACGTCAATTTTGTTACGCCGCAGGTAGCTTTCAAGTTCGTGCTGCTGCCTGTAGATGCCGTCGGCATTCCATAGGAGCCCGCGAGTTAGAGATGTGCCTCCCCTTATTTGAGCCATTTACTCGAAGATATCCGACAGAAACCATATGAGGGCAGTAGGTTAAAATGGACGGTTCCAGCGCAGACCCAAAAGAGCAAGATGGCGGCAATGCGCAATCTGTATGTTTAGCGGATATAGACATTGTTTAGGCAGGTAGTCAGTCCTCTTAATTTGCTGTAACTTAAAATGCTGTGTCTAGAGGTGTTATCAGGGCTTGTCTTGAGCTATGATCTGAGGCTCTAGGGTTAAGAGTTGTAGGGTTCATAGCTAAATGTTGTTGGTCTAGAGGATAAAGGCCGTAGGGTCTTTTAACTACGTTTTATGGGCTGAGTTATGGTCTTATGATTTTGATGTTCAGTTTCCTAGTCCAGCGATTAAAGGCGGTTAATCTCGAGGCAAGTCCTACATTTATGCTTTACTATGTCATCCTATTATAAACTAACCTAACCTAATATACTCATTCATTTCTACCTTCTTTCATCATTCTTTATTGTAACCTAGCTGTGTTTTGCTAATGGCTTCCTTTGTTGCATCTGTTAACCTAATTGTTCTCTTTACTTAAGTTCCTCTATTCTGCCACTTTAACCTAACCTAATATATCCCTCGCTTTTACCTTCTTAATCATTGTTCAACCTACTTGATTCTGCTATTAAGCTGTCCTATTCTTACCTCCTCAACCTATCCTAAGCATGTTTCTTTTCTCCTCAATGTAACCCATATCTTTTAAGCTCAACTATTTTGTCTAATGCTAACTACTTGTATGTATGATGCAAATTTTTGAGGCATGTCGATGTTAGAGCTATCTTTGTCACTGCAAGAGATATATATGCTGATTACAGATCTTTATACAGTAAATTTAATCCTTTGTGTATCTGCTTCTGGTTTCCGAAAAATTGAGGTTCTTTTGTTTCTAGAGTTTCTTGTTTTTCGTACCTTCTCTATGCTTTCAGGAACTCTGTTCCACCTTGTTATGTTTTGAGGTCTTATGCTTATACCTTATGCTTTTTTATTGTCTTTTTGATCTGAAAGTCTATGTATATTGGTTATGTTCCTCATCTCTTTTGGTCACATAGGTAGGTCTTGAGACACGATCTTAGGGCCTGGGGTTTAAAGGATGTAGGTCTCATAGCTTAGGTTTGCAGGTCTGAAGGTTAAAAGCTGTAGGTTTAGCGGTTAGGTCGTATGGATTCAAGGTTAGATCTCTCGGTCTAGAGTTTAAGGCTGTAGGATCTGGAGGTTACGTATTGAGGTATGATCTGAGGGCTCTAGGGTTAAGAGTTGTAGGCTTCATAGCTAAAGGTTGCTGGTCTGAAGGTTAAAGGCTGTAGGTTTAGTGGTTGGGTCGTATGGATTCAAGGTTAGAACTCTCGGTCTAGAGATTAAGGCTGTAGGATCTGGAGGCTACGTATTGAGGTATGATCTGAGGGCTCTAGGATTAAGAGTTATAAGCTTCGTAGCTAAAGGTTGCTGGTCAGGAGGTTAAAACTGTAGGATCCGGAGGTTAGGTATTGAGGTATGATCTCGGAGCTCTAGGATTAAGAGCTATAGGTTTCATAGCTAAAGGTTTTCCAGCTAGAGATATCTTCGTTACTCTTAGAGGTATATTTGCAATGGTCTAGGCGTAGAGTTTTCATACGTATTTTCATGCAGATTGATACCTTTATACTCTTGTGTCTTTTTTCAAGCTTTTACCCCCTCTGCATCGTCTTGTAATAAGTCGTAACGCTAAACCAATGTTCTTATGCTATTTTCAAGCTTTTTCAGATGCTATGAGGTTTATGGGTGTTTCAAGGATTTTTTAGACCAAGTTCAGTTACTTAAATCATTTTATAACTAAGTAAAAGGTTTTTCAAGGATATTTCAGATTACGAGATAGTAGTTACTTTTTCAATTTACCTATTTTAACATTAACTAAAGTGCGTTCAGTTAGCTTGTAGTTCAGTAGTAGACGCCTCTCCTCTTTTATCTGGGCTGGAGACCAGCACTAGAATTTAATCCTAGTGGCAGAGTTAACGCCTTCCTTCATTTTTGTTATTTCTTCTTTCTTCCTCAGGCGTCGTGAGAGTCGCAGGATAGACGTCACTTGTGTAAATATTCATTCTGTAGCTTAGCTTACAGAGATAACCATTAACTTCTGATCTAAGTTGTCCCCTGTTGCACACTTTCTGCAATACTATAGTGTCTGTACGCGTATGTTGATACTCCATCCTCAGCAATCACTCTCTTGTCGTCATGAGGCGATAGGGCTATTTTATTAGCTTCAACTGTAGAAACATTATGTTTTCGGGATAGGATTAAGTTCATAGGAGTTCTTAGGATCTTTTCGGTTTTAAGACAAACCACATAGCTATCGAAGTTGATGTACTGCCTGATTGCGCTACGCTTTATGCCTTTAATCTTCTTGATTACACCTCCATCTATGTCGAGAGCATACATCTTAGGTCTGAGCCCTACAAAACGACAAATAATCTTTCCATTTGCTTCATCTTTAAATTTCCCCAAAACTTTCCTGTTCTTTGTAGAATGACATATATGGTCGACAGGATAATCAGCAGTATCCACATGTTCAAGAAAACGTAACTTATCCTGGTTGATATCTTTTGTAGTCACTCTATGGATGAAAGAGTCTGTAATGTACATGAGTTTTAGATTTTCAGTCCCGTAATACGGTAATAACACATCATAATGATATCGGTACATCAAGATTTTTGAGATATCCAGCACACACATCCCAATGTATATAGGTTTGTCGAACACTATCTCTCGCGAAGCCATGTGTACTGCAGCCAGATTAGGTCCATATATAGTTCGATCAATGAACGTAGGCTTAGCAACCAGCTTTTCCAATGTCTTCCAATCGGTAACAAGTCGTATATTCAATCGGTTTCTTATATTCTCCATAGTTTTTCCGAACATGGCATTGTTAAAAAGTTTGTACAGATCCTTCTCGAAATCATTTCTAGATCCTTGTCGTAGTCCGTTATTGAATTGGACATAAGGCTTTAACCAGCACGACTGTCGGAATTGTAGTACACGATGGATTTTTATCAGTTTTATCCCATGATCAAGAGCTTGCTTCAAGGTCATGTAGTGCACCACATACTTAGTTCGTGATCCAAGTGTGGAATTAGCTTCTTTGTAGAAGAATCCTTAGGCTTGATACACTCGGCCAGGAATGGTAAATCATTATGCAGCTCGTGAAGTTCTGTAGGATATTCAAGATCCACTTCTAAAATGTAGCCGAGAGGGTCATCTTCTCGAAGTATTTCTAGGTTAATATCTGCAGGAGAAACCCACTCAAAACCCCCATAAGGAAGGGCGTGGCACATCGCCCAGCCATATTGGTTATTTGCGTCCTCGTACGTAATATATTGAGAGGACTTACTTGAGTCATACTCCTCCATATAGATGTTGTTCGCCTTTGCGTATCAATGAGACACTTGGCATAATCCTCCTCTTATACCTGATTCAACCATGAGTAGCTGATCGTAATCCTGTAGCAATTCTAGTTCAATTCCTGTATACAGCAGCATTGCATCCCACGTAAGTCCAGGAGATGTAAAATAATGTGCAGGATCAACTTTATGCGTTTTCAGGGTCTGGTCTCTGAATGTCTCAAACACATCAGCTAGTAGAAGAACATCTGAAGTTAGATAGAGATCGCTATACTCTCCTAATGTTTTAATGTTGAACTGTCTCCATATACTTTTTGCATGTTCATACTCTCCATCATAAATTTCTTCTTTGTTCAGCTTGTTGTAGAATGCCTCCCTCGGAGGAAGTTCTGTGTCATTCAAAACATCCCACGATGTAACGTAATCGTAGGGGAAAACACCCTTACGTGTCATCGATTTGAATTGCTCTGCTCCAAAGTACTTTATGGTTTCAGGATATGATGTTAGATTTTTTGCTAGTTTATCCAAGCTGGTACTAAGGAAGCGATAGGTATCCACAAAGCGAAGTTTAATATTTCCAACATACTTGGAAAATGATATATAACTTTCCTCAGAGCTAGGAATAACTTCTACTCTGTCGCTAGTACAGAGTCATATGGGAGTCATATCCACTCAGGTTATGTATGAAGACAGGAATATAATTAGGCGTTTTACAGGTTAGATTACACTGATTATGTAGACTTCCTCGATATTCACCACTTATATGATCATGATCCCGTACTTTCCACTTATCGTCGGTAAATTCTTTACCACATAAGTAGCATTCTGTAGAAGATTGGAATGATTTTTGCTGCTTATCTGTTAGAGTTAATGGAGCACCAGTTTTGTATACAGCATTTATCTTCTCTGCGAGAGAACTTACATACTCCATAAACTTCGGTGCAGCATCCTAACCACGATATACATAGGGTTCAGTAGGAAGATCAGTCTGTAAACCTTCAATTGTAGTTGAGGATTTGACATAAACACAGAAACTCATAGGAATGTGCTTCTGATATGGAACTGTATAAGACGTTTCGGGATTAGAAGAACACCCGTGGTAAGGGGTAAGAATGCTTTCAAAGTCGGCATATATGACATAAGGAAATTTCAACATCCTTTCATGATTCTTGAATCTAACAATAGATTTCTCCTTAGTTGGCATAACAATCTTAGCAATTCCGTGTTGGCTACATATTTTTCTATGTTCATTTAACCTCTCAACTCCTCCATTTCGATAATCAAAGTGCGTAAAACAGCGTTTACAGATGTAGAGGTTTCCCTCACGTTTGGTTTTCTGTTGATGAATAAGTCTCTCGAAATTCTCTATATAAACGTAATGATGACGTCCAGCTGCATCACTTAATAGAAGCAGGTCGCGATGGTCGGACAGTTCTTCATCGATAACCTTCATAGGAAACACTTGATTTTTCTCATCCAGTCCGAAAACATTTATAGAGATGTTATTTCTTCGTTCAAATTTCGGGATATCAGTCAGGCTCGTAGGAAACGAGACGCAGGAAAAGTCATATCTTTCTTGAAAATCCTTATACTTGCTAACACGTTGAGGATCCTTTTGAATGAACTTGGCGAGAACAGCATACATAAAACATTTTTCATCTTCATAATTCTGGGGATTTATGCAGGCTCCTTTAGCTCCAATAGAGGTCGGTAGAGGGATGTAACGGCTTCCTCTTAGTCCATTATTCTTGTTGATTCTAACTCAAACCCCGTCAACAGCTAATAAAGCCCAGTTGCTTCCTTTAAGTTGACTTTCCTCCATTTCAGTACAAAGTTTCTTGAATTTCCTTTCCAAGATGGCATCCAAGTCACTTTCTAAAAATATTGCTTGATTTTGTGTTTTAAATGCTTTATCAGTAGTATCACCAACGGCATTCACAAACCGACATTCAGCCATGATGTTAATTTTCACACTTTTATGCATCCTCAGTTGCTTCTGAACGGCTTGAATTATCCGCTGTTTTGATTCTTGGAGATATGTGTTCAGGTCTTGGCATGTAGAGCATTGGATGAAATATGATTTCAGTCGATCCTGGAAAGCTGTTTCATATTCTACGACATCATCTTCATCAGGAACCATTAACAGCAATTTATGTTTGCTAGGTTCAATCTTGAGTTTCTTAGCAGCAATTATTCTCTCACATCGTTCTTGATGCACATCTCTGCGATGTTCAGTACCATAAACGTCAGCACAATGTTTACATTCATAATACTGACCGCAGACCAGCTCGTGTCTCTTTTTATTGTAGTTTTTCAGGAAACTCTTATCACATTTACCACACTTAAATTCTGGAATAGCAGGGTTTAACAGAGCTTCCATTGCTATAGTTTTTGTTATGTGCAGGCTAATTCTCGGGGAATATGTTGCTAAGTAAGTGTCTGGTTCACCTTTTCACTTCTCTTCTTCACCTTGATAAGTTATCAGCGCTACTGATGATGAATTTCACTGTGGAAGCTGATCCGCTCAGCTATAAACACACTAGCGTAATTACAATCTAAGCTCGATCAAGCTCTCTTGATACACTTAGCGCAGACCTAATAGAAAACTTCATCATCCCCTCCACCAACGGGATTCGAAGGTGGCGCTACTATCGGAGAAAGCCTAAAAGAAAACTTCATCTTTCCCACCAATACCGGGGTTCGAAGGTGGCGCTCCTATCGGAGAAAACCTTAAAGAAAACTCTATTCATTTTAGCAGTTTACGATTATTCTTTATCTAGTATAGAAATCACATGAGAGAACAAATTAGACAAATTAAAATTTAAAAAGGCAATAAATAATAAGATTTGAAGATAAAATTTAGACAATTCAAACGAGTATAAACATGACTGAGCTACGCCTTTTAGTTTTAAAGTTACATTAGAAGCCCCCATGACCACCCTTAGGCATCTCTACATCTTCAATCATACCTTCTTGGAGCCGTTTGATACATCTCTTAACATAACAGTTCGATTTTTCTCAAGTTCATCTATTACACCGTTTATCTCATCTATGGGACACCCTTAGAATCCTTCACTTCATCCTCAAACACACCTTCTTGAACCCTTTTGATTTATTTTAAACTATTATGTTTGTTGCTACAGGCATCCGTTCTCTTTTCTTAAGTTAAATTATTACGTCAATCTTGTTATGTCTGAGTCTCATGCTTATATATTAAACTTTGTGATTAAGTATTTTGATTTGAAAGTCTATGTAAATCGGTTAAGGTAAACATCTCTTCTCAACATGAGACAAGTCATGATGTATGATCTTATGGGGTGAGCTTGTCAACACTCCTAAAAGCATTTATATTCAAAGCTACTTAAATTATCCCACCGAGATTTGAACCCTGATCCTAAGGCGAAAATTACCATTCCAACAACAATTCATACCTAAAGTATATATGTACTCGTTATTTAATTGCATTATCATTATTCAAACGGGAGTTATTCAACATTAAAGTTATTCCATCAGAACCGGTGATCGAACCACGGGTCTCTAGGATACGGAATCATAAAACATTCACAGCATATGTTAAATGAAAATACCTGCGCTCTCACCCGCTGTTCTAAGTACAACAGATCAGGAAATAGACCACAATTACAGAATTCAATGGATGATGGGAATTGAACCAAGGACCTCCTGAGCTATACAGTGATATGAAATGATTGATTACGTTAGGTATAGCCATAAAAAGTTTATTTCAACGCTCTAGACCCACCGGTTACAGAGATATAAAAAGTAAACGGATCAGGATTCGAACCAAGCACTTCAGGTATACGGTATAAGTCCAGAAGATACTAATTAACTATATAACATTTATAAAATTTGTTGGAAGTCGCTATCATAATTACCTTCAGAGTTATAACGGTATTAAAAGTGCTCAATTGTGCGGGAGTCGATCCCAGGATTGAGACAATTTACCTACCTGCCCTGAGGCGGGATAAATAGAAGGGGTGGTGGTTAGCTCTTTGTTGCACTAAGCTCAGTAGGTATAAGAGTTCCTTCTGGATCAATTTCAAGGTCATTCAGGCGTCTATATGTCTTGACACCTGGCAAGGTCATTCAGAATGTAAACATGTTTACTCCTGGATGACCCAAAAACGTATATATCATTATACGTTTAAGGCCAGTCCCAAGGTACCCTTATACCTACTGAGCTTAGTGCAACAAAGAGCTAACCACCACCCCTTCTATTTATCCCGCCTCAGGGCAGGTAGGTAAATTGTCTCAATCCTGGGATCGACTCCCGCACAAGTGAGCACTTTTAATACCGTTATAACTCTGAAGGTAATTATGATAGCGACTTCCAACAAATTTTATAAATGTTATATAGTTAATTAGTATCTTCTGGACTTATACCGTATACCTGAAGTGCTTGGTTCGAATCCTGAACCGTTTACATTTAATATCTCTGTAACCGCTGGGTCTAGAGCGTTGAAATAAACTTTTTATGGCTATACCTAACGTAATCAATCATTTCATATCACTGTATAGCTCAGGAGGTCCTTGGTTCAATTCCCATCGTCCATTGAATTCTGTAATTGTGGTCTATTTCCTGATCTGTTGTACTTAGAACAGTGGGTGAGAGCGCAGGTATTTTCATTTAACATATGCTGTGAATGTTTTATGATTCCGTATCCTAGAGACCCGTGGTTCAATCACCGGTTCTGATGGAATAACTTTAATGTTGAATAACTCCCGTTTGAATAATGATAATGCAATTAAATAACGAGTACATATATACTTTAGGTATGAATTGTAGTTGAAATGGTAATTTACGCCTTAGGATCAGGGTTCAAATCTCGGTGGGATAATTTAAATAGCTTTGAATATAAATGCTTTTAGGAGTGTTGACAAGCTCACCCCATAAGATCATACATCATGACTTGTCTCATGTGGAGAAGAGATGTTTACCTTAACCGATTTACATAGACTTTCAAATCAAAATACTTAATCACAAAGTTTAATATATAAGCATGAGACTCAGACATAACAAGATTGACGTAATAATTTAACTTAAGAAAAGAGAACGGATGCCTGTAGCAACAAACATAATAGTTTAAAATAAATCAAAAGGGTTCAAGAAGGTGTGTTTGAGGATGAAGTGAAGGATTCTAAGGGTGTCCCATAGATGAGATAAACGGTGTAATAGATGAACTTGAGAAAAATCGAACTGTTATGTTAAGAGATGTATCAAACGGCTCCAAGAAGGTATGATTGAAGATGTAGAGATACCTAAGGGTGGTCATGGGGGCTTCTAATGTAACTTTAAAACTAAAAGGCGTAGCTCAGTCATGTTTATACTCGTTTGAATTGTCTAAATTTTATCTTCAAATCTAGTTATTTATTGCCTTTTTAAATTTTAATTTGTCTAATTTGTTCTCTCATGTGATTTCTATACTAGATAAAGAATAATCGTAAACTGCTAAAATGAATAGAGTTTTCTTTAAGGTTTTCTCCGATAGTAGAACCATTTTCGAACCCCTGTTGTATCAAGATAATAGTTTTCTTTTAGGTTTTCTCCGATAGGAGCGCCACCTTCGAACCCCGGTATTGATGGGAAAGATGAAGTTTTCTTTTAGGCTTTCTCCGATAGTAGCGCCACCTTCGAATCCCGTTGGTGGAGGGGATGATGAAGTTTTCTATTAGGTCTGCGCTAAGTGTATCAAGAGAGCTTGATCGAGCTTAGATTGTAATTACGCTAGTGTGTTTGTAGCTGAGCGGATCAGCTTCCACAGTGAAATTCATCATCAGTAGCGCTGATAACTTATCAAGGTGAAGAAGAGAAGTGAAAAGGTGAACCAGACACTTACTTAGCAACATATTCCCCGAGAATTAGCCTGCACATAACAAAAACTATAGCAATGGAAGCTCTGTTAAACCCTGCTATTCCAGAATTTAAGTGTGGTAAATGTGACAAGAGTTTCCTGAAAAACTACAATAAAAAGAGACACGAGCTGGTCTGCGGTCAGTATTATGAATGTAAACATTGTGCTGACGTTTATGGTACTGAACATCGCAGAGATGTGCATCAAGAACGATGTGAGAGAATAATTGCTGCTAAGAAACTCAAGATTGAACCTAGCAAACAAATTGCTGTTAATGGTTCCTGATGAAGATGATGTCGTAGAATATGAAACAGCTTTCCAGGATCGACTGAAATCATATTTCATCCAATGCTCTACATGCCAAGACCTGAACACATATCTCCAAGAATCAAAACAGCGGATAATTCAAGCCGTTCAGAAGCAACTGAGGATTCATAAAAGTGTGAAAATTAACATCATGGCTGAATGTCGGTTTGTGAATGCCGTTGGTGATACTACTGATAAAGCATTTAAAACACAAAATCAAGCAATATTTTTAGAAAGTGGCTTGGCTGCCATCTTGGAAAGGAAATTCAAGAAACTTTGTACTGAAATGGGGGAAAGTCAACTTAAAGGAAGCAACTGGGCTTTATTAGCTGTTGACGGGGTTCGAGTTAGAATCAACAAGAATAATGGACTAAGAGGAAGCCGTTACATCCCTCTACCGACCTCTATTGGAGCTAAAGGAGCCTGCATAAATCCCCAGAATTATGAAGATGAAAAATGTTTTATGTATGCTGTTCTCGCCAAGTTCATTCAAAAGGATCCTCAACGTGTTAGCAAGTATAAGGATTTTCAAGAAAGATATGACTTTTCCTGCGTCTCGTTTCCTACGAGCCTGACTGATATCCCGAAATTTGAACGAAGAAATAACATCTCTATAAATGTTTTCGGACTGGATGAGAAAAATCAAGTGATTCCTATGAAGGTTATCGATGAAGAACTGTCCGACCATCGCGACCTGCTTCTATTAAGTGATGCAGCTGGACGTCATCATTACGTTTATATAAAGAATTTCGAGAGACTTATTCATCAACAGAAAACCAAACGTGAGGGAAAACTCTACATCTGTAAACGCTGTTTTACGCACTTTGATTATCGAAATGGAGGAGTTGAGAGGTTAAATGAACATAGAAAGATATGTAGCCAACACGGAATTGCTAAGATTGTTATGCCAACTAAGGAGAAATCTATTGTTAGATTCAAGAATCATGAAAGGATGTTGAAATTTCCTTATGTCATATATGCCGACTTTGAAAGCATTCTTACCCCTTACCACGGGTGTTCTTCTAATCCCGAAACGTCTTATACAGTTCCATATCAGAAGCATATTCCTATGAGTTTCTGTGTTTATGTCAAATCCTCAGCTACAATTGAAGGTTTACAGACTGACCTTCCTACTGAACCCTATGTATATCGTGGTTATGATGCTGCACCGAAGTTTATGGAGTATGTAAGTTCTCTCGCAGAGAAGATAAATGCTGTATACAAAACTGGTGCTCCATTAACTCTAACAGATAAGCAGCAAAAATCATTCCAATCTTCTACAGAATGCTACTTATGTGGTAAAGAATTTACCGACGATAAGTGGAAAGTACGGGATCATGATCATATAAGTGGTGAATATCGAGGAAGTCTACATAATCAGTGTAATCTAACCTGTAAAACGCCTAATTATATTCCTGTCTTCATACATAACCTGAGTGGATTTGACTCCCATATGACTCTGTACTAGCGACAGAGTAGAAGTTATTCCTAGCTCTGAGGAAAGTTATATATCATTTTCCAAGTATGTTGGAAATATTAAACTTCGCTTTGTGGATACCTATCGCTTCCTTTGTACCAGCTTGGATAAACTAGCAAAAAATCTAACATCATATCCTGAAACCATAAAGTACTTTGGAGCAGAGCAATTCAAATCGATGACACGTAAGGGTGTTTTCCCCTACGATTACGTTACATCGTGGGATGTTTTGAATGACACAGAACTTCCTCCGAGGGAGGCATTCTACAACAAGCTGAACAAAGAAGAAATTTATGATGGAGAGTATGAACATGCAAAAAGTATATGGAGACAGTTCAACATTAAAACATTAGGAGAGTATAGCGATCTCTATCTAACTTCAGATGTTCTTCTACTAGCTGATGTGTTTGAGACATTCAGAGACCAGACCCTGAAAACGCATAAAGTTGATCCTGCACATTATTTTACATCTCCTGGACTTACGTGGGATGCAATGCTGCTGTATACAGGAATTGAACTAGAATTGCTACAGGATTACGATCAGCTACTCATGGTTGAATCAGGTATAAGAGGAGGATTATGCCAAGTGTCTCATTGATACGCAAAGGCGAACAACATCTATATGGAGGAGTATGACTCAAGTAAGCCCTCTCAATATATTACGTACGAGGACGCAAATAACCAATATGGCTGGGCGATGTGCCACGCCCTTCCTTATGGGGGTTTTGAGTGGGTTTCTCCTGCAGATATTAACCTAGAAATACTTCGAGAAGATGACCCTCTCGGCTACATTTTAGAAGTGGATCTTGAATATCCTACAGAACTTCACGAGCTGCATAATGATTTACCATTCCTGGCCGAGTGTATCAAGCCTAAGGATTCTTCTACAAAGAAGCTAATTCCACACTTGGATCACGAACTAAGTATGTGGTGCACTACATGACCTTGAAGCAAGCTCTTGATCATGGGATAAAACTGATAAAAATCCATCGTGTACTACAATTCCGACAGTCGTGCTGGTTAAAGCCTTATGTCCAATGCAATAACGGACTACGACAAGGATCTAGAAATGATTTCGAGAAGGATCTGTACAAACTTTTTAACAGTGCCATGTTCGGAAAAACTATGGAGAATATAAGAAACCGATTGAATATACGACTTGTTACCGATTGGAAGACATTGGAAAAGCTGGTTGCTAAGCCTACGTTCATTGATCGAACTATATATGGACCTAATCTGGCTGCAGTACACATGGCTTCGCGAGAGATAGTGTTCGACAAACCTATATACATTGGGATGTGTGTGCTGGATATCTCAAAAATCTTGATGTACCGATATCTTTATGATGTGTTATTACCGTATTACGGGACTGAAAATCTAAAACTCATGTACATTACAGACTCTTTCATCCATAGAGTGACTACAAAAGATATCAACCAGGATAAGTTACGTTTTCTTGAACATGTGGATACTGCTGATTATCCTGTCGACCATATATGTCATTCTACAAAGAACAGGAAAGTTTTGGGGAAATTTAAAGATGAAGCAAATGGAAAGATTATTTGTCGTTTTGTAGGGATCAGACCTAAGATGTATGCTCTCGACATAGATGGAGGTGTAATCAAGAAGATTAGAGGCATAAAGCGTAGCGCAATCAGGCAGTACATCAACTTCGATAGCTATGTGGTTTGTCTTAAAACCGAAAAGATCCTAAGAACTCCTATGAACTTAATCCTATCCCGAAAACATAATGTTTCTACAGTTGAAGCTAATAAAATAGCCCTATCGCCTCATGACGACAAGAGAGTGATTGCTGAGGATGGAGTATCAACATACGCGTACAGACACTATAGTATTGCAGAAAGTGTGCAACAGGGGACAACTTAGATCAGAAGATAATGGTTATCTCTGTAAGCTAAGCTACAGAATGAATATTTACACAAGTGACATCTATCCTGCGACTCTCACGACGCCTGAGGAAGAAAGAAGAAATAACAAAAATGGAGGAAGGCGTTAACTCTGCCACTAGGATTAAATTCTAGTGCGGGTCTCCAGCCCAGATGAAAGAGGAGAGGCGTCTACTACTGAACTACAAGCTAACTGAACGCACTTTAGTTAATGTTAAAATAGGTAAATTGAAAAAGTAACTACTATCTCGTAATCTGAAATATCCTTGAAAAACCTTTTACTTAGTTATAAAATGATTTAAGTAACTGAACTTGGTCTAAAAAATCCTTG
The DNA here is from genome assembly GCA_030765055.1 of Mantis religiosa. NCBI lineage: Eukaryota > Metazoa > Arthropoda > Insecta > Mantodea > Mantidae > Mantis > Mantis religiosa. The sequence goes on along the minus strand of CM060947.1, from coordinate 145,455,247 downwards.
AAACACCCATAAACCTCATAACATCTGAAAAAGCTTGAAAATAGCATAAGAACATTGGTTTAGCGTTACGACTTATTACAAGACGATGCAGAGGGGGTAAAAGCTTGAAAAAAGACACAAGAGTATAAAGATATCAATCTGCATGAAAATACGTATGAAAACTCTACGCCTAGACCATTGCAAATATACCTCTAAGAGTAACGAAGATATCTCTAGCTGGAAAACCTTTAGCTCTGAAACCTATAGCTCTTAATCCTAGAGCTCCGAGATCATACCTCAATACCTAACCTCCGGATCCTACAGTTTTAACCTCCTGACCAGCAACCTTTAGCTACGAAGCTTATAACTCTTAATCCTAGAGCCCTCAGATCATACCTCAATACGTAGCCTCCAAATCCTACAGCCTTAATCTCTAGACCGAGAGTTCTAACCTTGAATCCATACGACCCAACCACTAAACCTACAGCCTTTAACCTTCAGACCAGCAACCTTTAGCTATGAAGCCTACAACTCTTAACCCTAGAGCCCTCAGATCATACCTCAATACGTAACCTCCAGATCCTACAGCCTTAAACTCTAGACCGAGAGATCTAACCTTGAATCCATACGACCTAACCACTAAACCTACAGCCTTTAACCTTCAGGCCTGCAAACTTAAGCTATGAGACCTACATCCTTAAACCCCAGGCCCTAAGATCGTGTCTCAAGACCTACCTATGTGACCAAAAGAGATGAGGAACATAACCAATATACATAGACTTTCAGATCAAAAAGACAATAAAAAGCATAAGGTATAAGCATAAGACCTCAAAACATAACAAGGTGGAACAGAGTTCCTGAAAGCATAGAGAAGGTACGAAAAACAAGAAACTCTAGCAACAAAAGAACCTCAATTTTTCGGAAACCAGAAGCAGATACACAAAGGATTAAATTTACTGTATAAAGATCTGTAATCAGCATATATACCTCTTGCAGTGACAAAGATAGCTCTAACATCGACATGCCTCAAAAATTTGCATCATACATACAAGTAGTTAGCATTAGACAAAATAGTTGAGCTTAAAAGATATGGGTTACATAGAGGAGAAAAGAAACATGCTTAGGATAGGTTGAGGAGGTAAGAATAGGACAGCTTAATAGCAGAATCAAGTAGGTTGAACAATGATTAAGAAGGTAAAAGCGAGGGATATATTAGGTTAGGTTAAAGTGGCAGAATAGAGGAACTTAAGTAAAGAGAACAATTAGGTTAACAGATGCAACAAAGGAAGCCATTAGCAAAACACAGCTAGGTTACAATAAAGAATGATGAAAGAAGGTAGAAATGAATGAGTATATTAGGTTAGGTTAGTTTATAATAGGATGACATAGTAAAGCATAAATGTAGGACTTGCCTCGAGATTAACTGCCTTTAATCGCTGGACTAGGAAACTGAACTTCAAAATCATAAGACCATAACTCAGCCCATAAAACGTAGTTAAAAGACCCTACGGCCTTTATCCTCTAGACCAACAACATTTAGCTATGAACCCTACAACTCTTAACCCTAGAGCCTCAGATCATAGCTCAAGACAAGCCCTGATAACACCTCTAGACACAGCATTTTAAGTTACAGCAAATTAAGAGGACTGACTACCTGCCTAAACACTGTCTATATCCGCTAAACATACAGATTGCGCATTGCCGCCATCTTGCTCTTTTGGGTCTGCGCTGGAACCGTCCATTTTAACCTACTGAGGGCTTCTAGTTTCTCCCAAGTGCTGGTGCAGCTCTTAAATCTTGTGATAAAAGCCTGTACCTTCGGAGCAAGTTTCTGTAAGTTGAGCTCTTTAAACAGAGTAAAGAGCTCTTTGAGGCGTCCTAGGTCACCAGATGGCGCTTGGAAGGGGGGAGCTGTTGAGGGCTGGCCAGCAGGTGGCGCCACTGGTGCGCTTTGTCCCCTCAATGCGCCTGCAAATGAGACGCCATCTCTGACCAGGGCCGGGTTGGCAATGGGTCGTGGACCTGGTTGTGCACTTGGGGGTGCCTTGGTTATGGCTGCCAGTTGGCGGGGGTGGCGTTCGTTGCGGAACGTCTCGCAACCCTTGTAGCAGGCAGGATGCGTCTCCCCACAGTTCGCACAGCGGGGTACAACGTCCTGCGTTGCCTTCTTTGGGCAGTCAGCTAAGCCACTGCAGAGGACACAACGGGAGGTCATGTGACACATCTTAAATGTGTGCCCCAGCTCTTGGCAGTTGAAGCATTGTGTAATGTTATGGTTTGTCTTCCGGACCACCACAGTGACAAGTATATGGCACACCTCTCTTTCTTGCAGAAGTCGCTGGTTTTGAATGGTCCTGTCAAGGGTAACTTGGAAGTTTGGCAGAGGCCTGCCGCGTGAATATAGTTGACGAACTAGGATGCCGGTGTAGCCCTTCGCCTCTAGGTCCTCGCGGATAAGGTCCTCTTAAAGTTCCTCGGGAAGACGCTTCAAGATGTATCGAAAAGGTTGATCACTCCAGGGGGTGAAGCTGAATTTCTCCACTCCGGCGTCCTTGAGCTTGGTCATAGTGGGGATGGCGTCTTCTTTCCGGTTGAGGAACAGCTTGAGGCAGTTGCGCGTATTGTGAAGAGTGTACGCGCCAGCTGAGAGGGAGCCCCGGAGTATCTGCAGGACTTTAGTCGCCTGCCTGCCATCAGGACTGACGATGCGCGGCGGTTTCTGTGAGGTTTGTTTTGTGTTTGTAGCCGCGGTTGCGGCTGATGTGGAGGTAAATGTAGGGGTGGGGATGGATGTAGAAGTGGGGGTTGTTATTGACGGTTTTGCTGCAGTAGTGTTTGGCCGTGTTGCCCGTTGGTGCTTGGGTGCCTTTGGTTTTGTCGTTGGAAGGGCAGAGAAGGCAGTGGATCGTTCCAGATCTTCTTCCTCTTCGGATGAGGACAGCGCCTCGTACCTGTTTCTGGTAATGACCTGGAGGGGCAGATGTTGCGTTTTGTTTTTCTTGCTCTCGGCATCCGAGTCGCTATTGCGGCGGTGGGGTCGCTTTCTGGGCGATGCTGCCTGCCAGCCTTCTCCCAGCTGCACCAGGTGTCGCTTTTTGATTGCGTGTTCCTGGTAGTAGCGTGCCAGGTCACTAGCTATATTTCCATAGTACCGGGACTCTGGGGCCATGTTTTAAAATATTTCCAGCAGGTTAGATATTTCTTTTTGGATGTCTTTTACCTCCTTTTCCAGTTGGGCGTTCTTTCGCGTAACTGCCTCGTCCTCCATGGCGCTGTGCTCCATCGGGGCTGGGGTAGTTGCTGTGACGTTGGCCAATGTTGGACCCAAAGGCGGCTCGCTGTTCGAGTGCCTCAGCGGAGGGGCTGGAAAGGCAGCCGGGCGACCGTCTCGGGGAATCAGTCCGCTACCAGCTGGTGGTAATGCTGCTGCAATTGTCACTGCGGCCGCCGCCATCTTGTGGCGGGAGTCAATGTCTGTCAGCCGCAGTTGTTGCTGAGATCGTCGTTGTTTGGGGAAGCCTCTTGTTGCGTGCAACAACGGCACGCAGCTGTGCGTCCCACGCTCTTTTGTGGCAGATTTGTGCTTAATACGCGTCATTATGCACTGGTTACCCACTAACTTGGCTTTAATACGCGTCACTATTTACTCCAAACACTGTTCACTCGTAAACTGGGCTCAACGCGAACACCACTGTTTACTACATCTATTCGCACTGTTTCACTTTGCACATGGTCAATTGTAGCACACGAATAGTTGATTTTCAAATATGCAATGTATCACTCTCTACATACACCAAACAATCAGCTTCCCAAGTATCAAAATCTCCATGCAAATCTCATGCAATGAACTCTCTACTACTTCAGCTCACCACGGGAGTGTAACAATAACTACTGATAGGGAACTGATTCTAATCAAAATAAACAATACACGAGGTGGTACCATGTCTGACTTACTTAAGTCCCGGAGGTCTCGTGTTCGACTCCCGATGAGGGTATTTTATCTGAGTAAGGCTTTTTCTTCGCCCTGAAACTTATATGTCATGTAACTCTAAGCTCTATTATCCTGGACGCAATTTGAATATCCTTTCATTCATCGTCCGATACGGCTTAACGTTGGTTTTCCCTTATCCTGAAAGATGAATCTCTGGCAACTGTAAGCTCTGTGTATCCTGTACTCAGTTGAAGGTCATTTTGTTTATCGTCCGATGTCAGTTAACGTTAGAGGTTTTCCCTTATCCTGAATGATGAAGGTCTGGTAACTCTAAGCTCTATGTACGCTGCACTCATTCGAACATCATTTCTTTGATTGTCTGATATGACAGCGTTGAACGTTTTCCCTTATCCCAAGAAATGAATGTCTGGTAGCTCTAAGCTCTATGTACCCTGTACTCAATTGAACATCATTTCATTCGTCGTCCGATATGACAACGTTGGAGGTTTTCTCTTATGCTGCAAGATGAATGTCTGGTAGCTCTAAGCTCTGTGTACCATGCACTCATTTGAACATCATTTCAGTCATTGTCCGATATGACTTAACGTTGGAGGTTTTCTCTTATCCTGAAAGATGAATGTCGTGTAACTCTAACAAACACCTTGGCTTATTCAAAGTAATTCCTTTATCGCGTCATGTCAAACGTCTAAGTTTCAGTTCTGAGTAATTACAAATATACGCACAAGCACATATGCCAGCCAATAATGATATTCATTACAATGCCTACGTCGCGATTCGTTGTTATAATATAATAGTGTTTTATTTATTTTGTACTAGTAAAAATTATTTGAGCTAAAAATATCAGGTTTGGCGGTTATGTTAGATACATTACTCTCTACCTTCGTCATGGATCAGTATTTGCAAAATCGAATTTTTGTCTTAGGTGAATAGTATATATTAGAGATTATTAGGTTGGCGCTCGTCACACACCGCTTAGGGGGAATGCCATACGACAACACTGCAGGACTCCGATTGGTTACTATTCTAGTAGCACCCAAGGATAAACATCATCTCTTTTGCCCACCAGGGGTCTACTGATGTAGGTACCGGAATTGGCGATCTCGGGTTCCCGAGCCACCCTGACACCCTCGGTGTGGATTACTCTAGGTGGTTCGGGGTCATACAAAGCACCTGTAGGCCGAGTGTGGAGACCCCAATCGGTGGAAAGGTTTGTCCTGGTGGTTCAGGGATGCGCATCTGAACTCGTTCCAGTCTTCTAAATTCGGAGAGGGTGCGCATTTCCAATACACTACTTTGGTTTCTGCTACGCCTAAACGGGAGGTTAGGGACTAATACACCCCTAATCAATCAGCCCGGACTAGGTACTGTACCGTACACCAGGGTGAGTGGGACGGTGAGCCCGCTATATCTCCTGTGTAGCCCTGTCATCCCAGTAGGATGGCCCCCTGATGGGCTGCGTGGCGGGTGGGTGCACTGGGGGATGAAGCTCATTCCATTTCTTATGGCACAGCTTAAAAATAAACGCGGAAAGAAATTAGCTTAGTGTTGGGGTCCTCGCTATTTAGTTATTTATAAAAATGAGGAAGTTTGAAGATTTACTATCGTGAACCCGTTCGTTATTTAGAAGGGTTTAGATAATCTTCCTGGTCGCTCAAAGTAATACCCTCGATCTCGCAAAGGCACGCTCCTGGTAGAAGCGGTTTCCTCGACGCAGGCTACAACAATCGTTAAAGCCTGCTTGCGAGCTTCCGGTGCGTTTTGAATTGCATAGGACCCTGAACTCCTCGCGTGCTGTTGGAGCACCGGTCCATTTAACGGTATGTCCAGTGACGATATTCAGGAAAACTTGTGGAACAACGTGTGACTAATGTATATCGAGTTCACCGCAAAGAACGATGTGAACTAGTGCCCACTCGTACAGTGTTTTTTCTTACCTTTGATCGGGTAGATCTCCCACGTATAATTCAGGCAAGGTATGAGCTATTGAAGTGAGGGAGAATACACGCAATCCACTGAGGTGTTATAAATGCCAGCACTTTTGCCACACGAGTGTTTCTTATAATGGAGTTGCTACTTGCGTTGACTACGGGTAAGTCAAACATGATAATGTTTGTACTTCACCTGTAACATGTGTTAACTGAAGTGCTAATCATTCATCTAACTGCAGAGAATAACCGCGTTTTTGGGAGGAAAAGGCGAATCAACAGATCCGGGTAAGAGAGAGATTGTCTTTGGAAGCCCGGAAACTCTTGCGTATTCGTCAGCCTGCTGTACCTAGGACAGTTATATGCCTTTTGGTATGTTGTTGGTAATTATAACCCTTTATTGCTTTTTTACCCAGTTGGGCTTATTTATTTTATTGACTTTTTGTTTTGACCTGTTTTTTAAATTTTGAGTAATTTATATCTGTGAAAGGATAGAGCCAGACTGAAAAATTCAAAGCCATAGCCGGGATTTGATCCGCGGATCTTCTGGACTCCGTCCAGCCACTTAAACCATTGAGTTACTATGGCCAGCGTGCCAGCATGACATTAAACTTTCCAACTGACTCGTGTTTTCCCCGGTAAACCCTTTGGAATTCACATAAACACATGAGACTACTACCTTAATGGCGACTTACTGTGCTGCAAGTACTTTAACAACCCGAGTCAGTTGGAGAATTTAATATCATGTCGGCCCATGGCCAATAGTAAGTCAATGGTTGAGAGCGGCTGGAGGGAGACCAGAAGATCTGTGGTTCAAGTCGCGGCTATGGCATTGAATTTTTCAGTCTGGCTCTACCCATTCACAGTGCAACCTACACACGGCTAGTGTGAAAGAACAATTAATATCCATTAATTGTACCTAATAGTGGTCCGAACTATAAAGCCCGGGCCTTAAAATACTTACAGCATAATAAGTCGCCATTAAGGTAGTTGTCTAATGTGTTTATGAGAACTCCTAGATGTTCACCGGGAAAAACACAAGTCGGTTGGAGAATTTAATGTCATGTTGGCACGTTGGCCATAGTGGCTCAATGGTTTAGAGCGGCTTGACTGAGACCAGAAGATCCGTGGTTCAAATCCCGGCTATGACATTGAATTTTTCAGTCTTGCTCTACCTTTTCATCATCATCATCATCATCAAAATCATCATCATCATCATGGCATTTGAAACTCATAATAGCATTTTAATGTTTGAGTACCAGATGTTTGACATACAATCAATTGGAGACTGCCTCATCCAGGATCGTCACCCATACTCATCTCCCTTCGCCGCTCACCTAGGCCTTACATCTAAACATGAATTGATATAATATGTTTACGTGGAACTGGAAAAATACACAATCATCAGCAAAACTGATACTGTCCTTATTCCGACCACCTATCTATAATCCAGGTACAGTTTGTGTTGGCTGTTGAACTGTTTCTGTTGCAGCCTCAGAGGACATATTCCAGATGCAACATTTGTATAAACAGTTGCTGAAATGCATGCGGAAGTTGCCACTACCTACACAAAGAGCCACTGGGTTGAGACAGGAGTTGAGCGGTATCGGAAGCTGGGTAGAGAATACATGAAGATAGTCTGTTGGACCGTAATATTTATCTGCCAAGAAGTAAATGTTCAGAGGCAAGTAAGTAATACAGAACAATACGACCAGACAAAGGATAACCGTTGCACCTCTGTGTCTTGCACGTATCTCTCGGAAGATTCCAGGAGTTTGTTCACCAGGAAGCTGTCGAACACTCTTGTGCATTATTTTCGAAGTAGCAACAGAGAACGCAGTAATGACAAGGAATGATCACCTTTTTTTCCTTTTTTTGTTACAACATACTTTAGTCATCCTCATATCCTTCAAAATTGCCTCCGCAGCCTTCACCAGTGCTTCTGATGATGGATAATGCCTCCCACAAAGGCGTTTCTTCAAGTTAGGGAATAGAAACAAGTCGCATGGGGCTAAATCCGGACTACAGGGTGGGTGAGGGATGCACGTTGATTTTTGCAAGATATTCAGCAACAACATTGGCATGTGCGGCCGCGCATTATCATGGTACAGCATCCAGCGTTTTCACGGAAATTTGGCTTTTGCGCCTGATATGGATTTGCAATGTCTTTGTTGTTATGGAACAGTCGTTTGAGTGAGTTGGTGTGAGTGTTGTTTATGAAAATGGGCAAAAGCGAGTATGGAACTGCCATTAAATTTTTGTTTTTGAAAAGCAATACGCCTACGTAAATCAACGATGAGCTGGGTTCTGTATTTGGAGACTCTGCACCATCATTTGTCATAGTAAAATTTTGTGCAGCTGAAATTAAACGTGGCCGTATGAGCTTCGGGGACGTTGAACGGTTGGGACGTCCAAAAAGTGCAATACAGACGAAAACATCGCCAAGGTACACCAAATGGTGCGAGATAACCGCCGCATTGAATTGAGAGAGATAGCACATGCTATGAACATGTTAAAAGAACGTGTTTCGTACATAATAAATCAGTATATAGATATCAGAAAGCTGCCCGCGAATTGGGTGCCGCGTTTGCTCACGTTAGACCGAATACGTGTTCAATTGAACCCTTCTAACGATCTTTTGCCGCAGTTTTGGCGCCATAAATCCGAGTTTTTGCACCGATTTATTACTGTAGATGAGCTTTGGATACACCGTTATACGCCCGAAAGAAAAAAGGAAGTCCTAAATGTGGACCGCAAAGGGGCAACCAGCTCAAAAAGCAACAACTTTTTTTTCGGCTGGGAAAGAGATGGCGACTATTTTTTGGGATAATCATCGAATTATTTTAATCAATTTTCTTCAAAAAGAAAAAAAAAATTACCAAAGCATACCTCACATCATCACTTGACAAACTGATGGCTGAACTTGCGGAAAAACGGACATATTTACAGAAAAAGGAAATCCTGTTTCACCAAGACAACGCATTATCTCAGATCTCATTGGTTGTAATGGCTAAAAGCCATGAATTACGGTTTGAACTACTTGTCCATCAGCCTTACTCATCAAATCTAAACCCAAGCGATATCTTTTTGTTCTCTCATCTGAAAATTGCGCTCGGAGGACATTTATTTTGCAGAGAAAAGTGCCGAGTACTATATGGACGGAATACAGAGATGGGAGCATCGCTGGGAGAAGTGTGTAGAGCTACAAGGAGACTATGTGGAAAAAAATCCGAAGAAATGTCTTGTACCTTTATTATCTCGGTAAACTTTCAAACCCCCTCATATTTCAACAAATATTAAAACACTTTTTCGACAGATTTGTTATCTTCCTCCAAGATCTCTATAAAGCTGACCAGTAGCCGCACAAACTCTTGAAGATCTACTAGGGAAAAACGCATAGGAACACAAATGTACACATATCAGTGGAGGTATATATATAAGAGACGTAAACACAGACGTAACGAGAGTTGTAATTGAAATTGGTAATTTCGAATGTGTGCTCTTTGTTGTGTTCAACGACCTTTTTAGATTGTAATTTTGTATGTGACGTAATTCTGCTACTGTAAGGATTAACCAGAACGTATTTCTACGGAAATGCAGAACAAATCAAACTTCTGGAAACCGGACATTTTATTCTATGAACCCACAAAGTCACACAATATATAATCTGAATCTGAGGACACATAGAATACCTCCCAAAGATCCATGACGACATAAATGAAAGAGAGGGTACAAGGGCCAATAATACTGAAATGCAGGTGATGATATACTGAAAAACCATTATTTCATTAGTGATCTATATTTCGTCAATAGTGGTAGACACAACTTATGGTTGATACACCAACATAAAATCTATCGAACTCCGTGGTAGTACGTAAGGAAATCATCCATATCAACTTAATCTTAAAGGTTGCTCTCGTCATCCACACTTGCTTCTTCTTCTTCTTCTTCTTCTTCTTCTTCTTCTTCTTCTTCTTCTTCTTCTTCTTCTTCTTCTTCTTCTTCTTCTTCTTCTTCTTCTTCTTCTTCTTCTTCTTCTTCTTCTTCTTCTTCTTCTTCTTCTTCTTCTTCTTCTTCTTCTTCTTCTTCTTCTTCTTCTTCTTCTTCTTCTTCTTCTTCTTCTTCTTCTTCTTCTTCTTCTTCTTCTTCTTCTTCTTCTTCTTCTTCTTCTTCTTCTTCTTCTTCTTCTTCTTCTTCTTCTTCTTCTTCTTCTTCTTCTTCTTCTTCTTCTTCTTCTTCTTCTTCTTCTTCTTCTTCTTCTTCTTCTTCTTCTTCTTCTTCTTCTTCTTCTTCTTCTTCTTCTTCTTCTTCTTCTTCTTCTTCTTCTTCTTCTTCATTTCCTCGATATTGTACAGAAGTTATTTCTGCAACTCCTGAGATGACAAATGAAGTGATCAACCTAGGATCAACCTTGTGTGAACAGGTAGCTAGCTAATGGTGACCCATTCACACATATCTGAAACGAGATAAGTCCATATATTAATTTGTGTAACTCAGGTTATTCAGTGTGCAAAACTTGCTGAGTGATATAAACGTACTTTAAATATAAGGTTTCCAGAATCACACATTGCACTCCGGAAGATTTAAGAACGACAGATAGTTGTTATTATGCATCGAAAATTCTTAGTTCGTGTTTTGGGAGTATAACCGTAAATTTGTTATTCACGCTAGGGCAAGTAAAATACCTAATTTGCAACAGGTACATCCTACTCTAAAAACATTCACATAAAGAGAGAACGCAAAGTATTCCAACATTACATGACCTTTGACAGAGTTTAATATTCTGAAGAATTTGAAATGGAATGAAACGGCTCCTAAGCGGGAAAAATTGTAATTAAGGTACACACCAATCTATAAACTCTTTACAAGGTGTCACAAATATTAGAGAGATCACAGTCAGCGATATAAAACCGTCTCTGTAGCGTAGGTCTGCCCTCACGTTTAAGAGATCCCGAGTTCGTCTCTCGTCCTGTATGAAATATATAGATAGCACTTTTTCCGGGATTCTTCCTCATCCCGAAAGGTCAATGTGGGGTAACTTAAGCTCTATTGACCTTTTGCTCATTTGATCATAATTTCACCTATTTCGTTCATCGTCCGATATTACTTAAAATTGGAGGACGTAATATAATACTAAAATGAAAGTATCATTGACAGGGTAGGAGCCAGGAAGTGTGCCTTAAATAAACCTAGAAGTTATTGGCCTAAAATCCTCTCGGCTGAAGATGAGAGCAATTTTCTTCACTGACTGAAAAGAGAATGCCCGAATGAGTGCTCACCGGATTGTTACTGAGTTGCAGAGGACAGCCATAGCTGTTTCAACAAATCATCTATTTGGAAGTGTATGGGCATTTTGAAGCAAGAATTGAGTACCACTGTGAAGAAAATGGGCCTCCAATAAAACTGGATATTTATGCTCCAAAACATCTGCACTTTATCTGCGACTACGGTTGTTATATAGCGTTCCTACGCAGCTCAAACCCCTGTCCAATCGCCAGACACTAACCATATCGAACACGCATGGAGCACCCTGTGAAAACTCATAAAGAAAAAAAGCACTGAAAACTGCTCTTGTAGAAGAGTGGAACAAAATACCACAGAGTTTAAAAAGCTTGTCTATTCTTTGCCAAGGAATTAGAAGAGCTATAGCTAAAGACTACCGTCGAAATATTGAAGCCATCACAATGTTATAGTATACACTATATTATTGTTTCTCAGAAATGTGCAATTTGGTTTTATTTTTATAAAAGCAACTTTTTTTCAGAAAATAAAATGATGTTGAAGCTCTCGTCTGACGGTCCAGTGACTGTCCCTATTTCATTTTCAGAATATCGACGTCTTTTAGAGGTGTAGTGGTGTACGAATACTTTATGTGCTCACTATGTATTAATTACGTAGGTAATGCTATTCTATTCCCATAAACAGATTATTGTTCCTGCTTTTAGCTAGACCAAATAATTTCCTGAAATTAATATTTTCAAATCAGGCGTACCTAGCTTAGAAGAAAGATACAGAAATAAGACACTTACGTTTAATTTTGTAGACCGAAAAAGGCTATAAAGTAATGAAAATGTAAGGTGCACAAAGTATTTGTAATAGTCAACTTACCTCCGTTAAGAGAATAAACACACACACACACACACACACACACACACACACACACACACACACACACACACACACACACACACACACACACACACACAAACACACAAACACACACAAGCAAATATTTAAGTTAATTGATGGCCGTACATAGGCTAAAGTTTTTGATAGTTAGAGTACCAATGAAAAATTCAATGCCATGGCCGGGATTTGAGCCACGGATCTCCTGGTTTCCGTCCAGTCGCTCTAACCCATTGAGCTAACAAGGCGGACTTGCCATCATGACATAAAAAATCGGTCATGGCATTGAATTTTTCATGTTGACTCTATCAGAAACCTTAGCCGATTTATGGCTAGTGTGAAGAAATGAAGAATTTGCATCAATTAACTTAAATAATAAGAGTTAAATTATGCAGCCTGAGACTTAAGTACTTAAGCGGCTACAAACGTTGTATCTCGAATGCGAGAGCCCTAGTGCTCCAACGGGGAAGGATACGAGTCAAATGGACAGCGTAAGCATTTATTAATAACATTATTAAGATTAGAATTTATTGTTTTAATTTTATTTATTATTTTATATTATTATGTGATAATAATAAGTGGTGAATTATATATAACTATATTTTTTTTATCATTTGCTGTTTGTGAAGGAGCTTTAGGTTATATGTCATGACGGCAGGTTGGCCATGGTAGTTTAATGGATTAGAGCGACTAGACGGAAACCAGGAGAACCGTGGTTCAAATTCCGGCTATGGCATTGAATTTTTCATGTTGACTCTATCCATCAAACACACAAATATGTTGATTCCAAACATTCAAGCCATTTTTCTCTAGCGTGCAGTTTGCTTGAGATAGAATCAGCATTCGCATGTTTTCAGTAAGGTATAAAATAAAACACATAAAACACACTTACCATATGTCAGGTAACATTTAGTTGAAGCTGAAGTTATAATACTGATATAATATACATAATCATAGAGTAAATTGCATAATTTAAGTGGTTTGATCTAAATTGTTTGGTTATAAATTTGCGCTTAAATTAGTGCGCTCAGCAATAGCTTGTAGTGCATGGCAGAAATAGCACTGATACCCATCTGTGGTATGGGCTTATGTAAGTGTTCACGCTGATTGAACCTACATAGGTTCTTGGAGAAGAAATAGGGATGACATTCGAGAAAATTCACTTTGAGAGATATGTTGAAATTCAGCTTCGGTACGCTCATATAGTGCTCTTCTGCAAATCATTTGCTTGGGTGGAGGTTTATTGCTTTATTTTAAATAGTCAGTGTCATCCACACAGTCATACATGGAAGTCATCAATGGTTGTTTATTTGCGTATCGATGAGCTCGTTTCAGTTTCATTTAGCCTTTGAAACTTGTTGCGTCTGAGCCTTTGTCTAGTTCATTCAGCCATTCACGAAATTCTTCACAAGCATTAGCCTTGTATAAAGCAATGGCATGATCATTCTCAACTAGCGACACACGAAGGACGTGTACCTTCCGTTCTAGACAGATTGATCACTTCCTCTTTAGTAATGGTGCTTTCTATCCTCGCTGCACCACTAGGGCATGAAGCAATATCACTTGGGGTTCGCTTAAAAATATTAAAAAACTTTAAATTTTCTCAAACATACCATCATTACCCGAGATATACTCTTTCAAGAAGTAGCAACATGGTGTCATATTTATATTTCAGGCGGCTTGTAGTACTGATAGCAGGTGGCAGATAGGACTGTTTTAGAGTATTAAAATTGCCTTCAAGCTTGCCTTATAAGTGAACTAATGAATAGTCGTCATGATTAAAAACAGTGTTTTAACCCGAAACCTGACATCACACATTGACTTTGGATGACTGCAATAAAAATGTTTGCAAAGAACTGCACAAGCCTTTTGTTTCCTATTCCAAAATGGTCAAGATATATCCGGTACAATTAAATTAAATTCTTGAAAACTTTAACCGAAAAGGTTTGGTAATGAACACATGAGGTCGCAAAGTCTAGCATTAGTCGCCAGCTTAAGCTGTTCTTTAGGCAGTGGTCGAGAATCTGACTCAGTTTTGGTAAGTGGAAGATGTATTTTGCTATGTTTCTTCATAAACTGCTATTTCGTAAGTTCTTATCGCGTTCAACAATTATCGGGATTACTTGGAATTGGGCCGCGCTGTGGCTCAGTGTTTAGACAGCTTGGCTCTCAGCAAGGCGACCCGGGTTCGATCCCAGGCGACCGCAAAGTGAGATTTGTTGTGGACAACGCATCGCTGGGGTGGATTTTCTCCGGGACCTACGGCCTCCCCTGCCATCTCATTCCAGCGGTGCTCCATCTTCATCTCATGTATTATCAGTGTCACCCCCTGCGGTGCTGTATGTAGTAAAAGCGGGCGTTAAACACTACACATTTAAATGGAATTGATATAAAGCCAATGACAGGTCTGATGGAATTTCTGTTGCGGATTAATACAACGGGAATATAGTACAGTTCAGTCTGACCTTAAATAATTAGAAAGTGTTGCCTGTCTGACGAATGAGTTCATTTGTTATAGGAAGTGGCTTGTATAGAGAGATCGCCAGCATGGTAGCGTTCAAGAGGTCCCGAGTTCGACTCACGGTCAGAGTGAGTTACCAGGGTAAGGTTTTTCCGGGGTTTCCCTTTATCCTGAAAGGTGAACGTCGGGCAACTCTAAGCTCCATGGACCCTGGGCTCATTTGAGTATCATTTCACATATTTCATTTATCGTCCGATATGACTTAACGTTGGAGGACGTAGATTACACAATAAAAAAAGAAGAAGAGGGGAATATAGTACAGTACAGTCTGGACATCAAAACATAAGAAAGTGTTACATATCTGACGAATGAGTACAGCTTTTATGGGAGGTTACTGGTTTAGAGAGATCAGAGAAGACGGGAGTATAGTACAGTACAGTCTATTAAAACATTAGAAAGTATTACCTGTACACTTTACTCGTTTAAAAAAACCGGCCACGGTCACTTGTGCTTATGTCTAGTGTTCCGCTGCGTTGAGGGTCTAGAGTTGGAGTACCGCCTTTCGCAGGGTTGTTTATGTGTACTTTGTATATGTGTGAATCTAAAGAAAAGAAATAGAAAAATAATCGCACACAATAAAAATCGGATAAATAATCAAAAGGAAAATAAACCAGTAAAACTTCATTCATTGTCCGATATAGCTTAATGCTGGAGGTTTTCCCTTATACTAAATGATGAATATCTGGTAACTCAAACAAACACCTTGGCTTTTTCAAAGTAATTCTTTTATCACGTCATGTCAGGCATCTACGTTTCAGTTCTGAGTAATTGCAAATATATGTAAACGCATAAATGACAACCAATAATGATATTCATTATAGAGAGGGCAGAAAAGGCGGAAATATAGTACAGTACAGTCCAGTCTGACCATCAAACGTTAGAAAGTATTACCTATCTGAGGAATGAGTACATTCGTTATGGGAGGTCGCTGGTGTAAAGAGATCAGAGAAGACGGGAATGTGTACGGTACAGTCTGACCATCAAAACATTGCAGAGTAGTACCTACCTAACGAATGAGTACAGTTGTTATGGTAGGTCCCTGGTTTAGAAAGAAAAAAGAATACGGGAATACAGTAGAGTACATTCTGACTATCAAAACATTAGAAGGTATATTCTGTCGGACGTATGAGTACAGTTGTTGTGGGAGGTTGCTGGTGCAGAGAGATAAGGGAAGAGGGGAATACAGTACAGTACACTCTAACCATCGAAACATTAGGTAGTATTACATGTCTGATGAATAAGGACAGCTGTTATGGGAGGTCGCTGGTTTACACAGATCAGAGAAGACGGGAATATAGTACAGTACAGTCTATCAAAACATTAGAAAGTATTAACTGTCTGACGAATGAGTACAGTTGTGATGGGAGGTCGTTGGTTTAGAGAGATCAGAGAAGACGGGAAAATAGTAGAGTACGCTCTGATTTTCAGATCATAATGAAGAGTTACCTGTCTGATGAATGAGTAAAGTTGTTATGGGAGGTCGCTGGTGTAGGGAGATCAGATAGGGAGAGAATATAGTAGAGTACATTTTTTTTTTCTTTTTTTGTAATTTACGTCCTCCAACGTTAAGTCATCTCGGACGATGAATGGAATGGGTGAAATGATGCTCAAATGAGCCCTGGGTCCATAGAGCTTAGAGTTACCCGACATTTGTCTTTCAGGATAAGGGAAAACCCCGGAAAAACCTTATCCAGGTAACTCACCCTGACCGAGATTCGAACTCGGGACCTCTAGAACGTGTGGCAGACATGCTACCACCACGCTACCGATGCGGGCAAGTAGTAGTACAGTACAGTCAGACCATCAAGGCATTGAAGGTATTACCTCCCTGACGAACGAGTACAGTTGTTATGGGAGGTCACTGTTGTAGAGAGCTCAGAGAAGGCGCGATAAATAGTACAGTACACCCTAAACATCAAAATATTAGAAAGTATTACCTCTCTGACGAATGAGTACAGTTGTTATTTGAGGTGGCTGGTGCAGATCGATCAGAGAAGGCGGGAATATAGTACAGTAAAGTCTGACCAACAAAGCATTAGAAAGTATTAAGTCACACGAAGGAGTACAGTAGTTATGGAAGGTCGTTGGTTTAGGTTGATCAGAGAGGGCGGTACAGTCTGACCATCAAAACTTTAGACAGTATTACATGTCTGACGAATGAGTACAGTTGCTGTGGGACGTCGCTGGTGAAGAGCGATCAGAGAAGGCAGGATATAGTACAATCTGCTTATCAAAGCATTAGAAAGTATTACGTGTCTATCGAATGAGTACAGTTGTTATGGAGGGTCGTTGGAGTAAGTTGATCTGAGAGGGCGGGAAAATAGTAAAGTACAGTCTGACCATCCAAACATTAGAAAGTATTACCTGTCTGACGAATGAGTACAGTTGTTATGGGAGGTCGCTGGTGTAGAGAGATTCTCTAACGCCCTAGTGGATGTTATCTGAGATATATTTTCTAATTGCGCATTAACTTCTGATTACCATAAGTTGTTCCAGAAACATTTTTCTAGAAGTTTCCTTTGACCGTCTTCTAGTAATACACTATTTACAAGGTGTGGTCTGAAAAGTTCAAGGCTTTAACAAGAGATCGCGGCACCTCGTATATGGTCTTTTCTCCTTACGTTGGTACACGTGTAAATATGCGCTCGTCATTCCATCCAGCAGTTGACTGTAGAAACTTGCATGAAGCAGTGGATGTGCGCATTGCTTTGAAAATAGATACATTCGAGTAACGCGCTGTGATAAAATTCCTCGTAAAAGAAGGTTTAACAGTGCAGAAAGAAAAAGTGTTTAAGAGAATGTAACAACAAATGTTGGACTTCACATCAAAGTGATACTTATTAAGCTAGTGAATGGGATAAATGAAAAAGAGACACTCAATGATCCTGTAACGGCTGGAATAAAGTAAGGTAACAAATAGTTGATAACTACAAATTTTCTATAAAGTCTTAACAGCAACATCAAACTGTTTTATTGTCTCACTACACCCAAGTAAACTTTTTGTACATTACCATAGACGGAAATAATAGCTCCAAATGGATTACGAGCAATAACATTATCACTATTTATACCATAACTTATAATTAAGTTTTGTTTAGAGATTAAGGTGCAGATCGGAATTACTTAGTAAGCCAATCCGCTTCAAAAATAATGGTACGTCGATCGCACCTTTATTCCAAATTCTAAAGACCTGATTGAAAATATGTAAACTTCAAATTTGCGTTTGTTTTTTAAATATTCAAAAACGAATGCATGGCGGGTATTATTACGTTATTGCTTATAATTTTGCTGCGATTTCGATACAGAGAGGCTTTCAAAGACGGATTCTAAACTGAATATTGCTTTACATCCTAACCGAGCGAAACAAATAAGCCTCTGCTGCTATCTGCAGTTCATGTGATGAACTGTATGCTACTTCAGCGCACCACGAGAGTGCAGCAATAACTAATGATTGGGAAATGACTAACCAAAATAAACAATGCATGAGTTGCTACCATGTCTGCCTTAAGCCCGGAGGTCACGTGTTCGGCTCCCTATGAGGTTACGTTATCTGGATAAGGCTTTTTCTTCATCCTGAATCTTAAATGTCATGTCACTCTAAGCTCTATTATCCCGGACGCAATTTGAATATATTTTCATTCATCGTCCAATATGACCTAACTTTGGATGTTTTCCCTTATCGTGAAAGATAAATGTGTGGTAAATCTGAGCTCTATGTACTCTGTATTGATTTAAAAATCATTTCATTCATCGTCCAATATGACTTAACGTTGGAGGATTTCTCTTATCCAGAAAATGAATATCTGGTGACGCTAAGCTCTATGGACCCTGTGCACATTCAAACATCATTTCTTTCATTATACGATATGTCAACGTTGAAGGTTTTCCCTTATCCCAAAAAAAGGTTTCTGGTATCTTAAACTCTGTGTACCCTGTACTCATTTGAGCACTGTTTCATTCATCCCCGATATCACTTAACGTTGGAGGCTTTCTCTTATTCTGAAAGCTGAATGCCTGGTAACACTAAGCTCTATGTACCCTGTACTCATTTGAACACTATTTCTTTCATGATTCTTTATGACTTAATGTTGGAAGTTTTCTCTTATTCTGAAAGATGAATATCCGGTAACTCTAAGCTCTATGTACCCTGCACCCATTTGAACATTATTTCTTTCATGATCCGATATGACTTAACGTTGGAGGTATTCTCCTATACTGAAAGATGAATGTCTGGTAACTCTAACAAACACCTTGTCTTATTCAAAATAATTCTTTTATCGCGTCATGTCAAACGTCTAAGTTTTAGTTCTGAGTACTTACAAATATACGTACACGCATAAATGACAACCAATAATGATATTCATTTCAATGCCTACGTCATACATTACTCTCATTACATAGATACATTACTCTCTACCTTCCTCATGCATCAGTTTTTGCAAAATCGAATTTTTGTCTTAGGGCGAATAGTATTTATTAGAGATTATTAGGTTGGCGCTCGTCTCACACACAACATATGGGGAATGCCATACGACAACACCGCAGAACTCCGATTGGCTGCTAGTCTAGTAGACTCAAGGACTAACATCATTCCATTTTCCCTCCTGGGGCCTACTGATGTAGGTACGGGAAATAGGCGATCCCGGGGTCCCGAGACTCCCTGACACCCTCGATGTGGATTACTGTTAGTGGTGAGGGACCATACAAAACCTCTGTAGGCAGAGAGTGGAGACCTGTGTCGATTGTGAATTCGGGGAGTGTTCGCGTTACCAATACAGTACTTTGGTTTCTGCTTCGCCTAAACGGAAGGTTAGGGACTAATCAGCCCCTAATCATTCGGCCAAGACTAGGTACTGTACCGAACTCCAGGGTGAGTGGGACGGCGAGTTCGCTATATCTCTTGTATAGCCTTGTTATCCCAGTGGGATGACACCTTGATGGAGTGCGTGGTGGGTGGGGAGCGCTGGTGTATAAAGCTCACTCCATTTCTTATCGCACACCTTAACAAGAAACGTGGTAAGAAATTAGCTTAATCTTGTGGTCCTCGCTATTAAGTTATTTATAGAACTGAGCAAGTTCGAAAATTTACTACCGTGAAAACGTTCATTATTTAGAAGGGTTTAGATAATCTTCCTGGTCCTGTAAATTAATGCACGCTCCTAGTAATCGCAGTTTCTTCGACGCAGGCTGCAAAAATCTTCTTCTTCTTCTTCTTCTTCTTCTTCTTCTTCTTCTTCTTCTTCTTCTTCCTTCACGGGATAGGTTAAGCCTGTTCCGGTCTCA
This sequence comes from Mantis religiosa, assembly GCA_030765055.1. Taxonomy (NCBI): domain Eukaryota; kingdom Metazoa; phylum Arthropoda; class Insecta; order Mantodea; family Mantidae; genus Mantis; species Mantis religiosa. The sequence goes on along the minus strand of CM060947.1, from coordinate 145,435,461 downwards.
CATTTCCTGAAGCCATCTCGTTAAGGGGCGTCCCATTGATCTTCAGATTGAAGGCTTGTTTTGGTATTATTTCTCTTGGCATGTGATTAAGTTGTTCGACCCATTCTGTGAGACTGATGAGAAATTTTATTTTTACATGGCGGATTACCAGCCCAGCGCATAACGCCCAACGTGGGGGACGAGAATTTTATATCAGATTTTTCTCTCCTATACGGGTTGCTTTCTCAACAGCTAAGGTACCCCGTCCACCCCAACTGTTTGTGATATTCAAATATTTAGGGTACTAACTAACTTACACATCACTTTCTTTACTCTTGTACAACAATTTATATATATATATATATATTATCTATCATACATATAACAAATATCTAAACGATTCTTCGATTCCTTTTTTACATATACAGATCAAGTTTCGGCGTAGAAGTGGATTCCAGTAAACCAATAACGGATGAAATTATGCAACCAAATGATGACCAGCTGTTTATAACATTTAACTATCACCTTAAGTCTACTATATTCCCTTGTAGCTACAATAAGATAATGCTTATCTTGAAGTAGATAGAGCAATAAGTGTCTTTTACAAGAGTAGAGAAGGCCACGTATACATCACATAACAATCAAAACATTTGATTATTACTTAAAATCTACTGTTTTCCCTTGTACCGAAAATAAGATAATTTTTATTAAAGTATATAGAGCAATAACTATTTTTACAAGGGTAGAGGAAGTCATGTGTACACCACACAACTACCAAAACATCTATCATTTATAGACTACTGTATTCCCTTATAACTACAATAGGATAATGTTTATCTTGAAGCAGATAGAGCAATAATTATTTGTACAAGAATAGAGAAAGCCATGTCTCTGTCACATAACTAAGAAACATTTTACTATCGCCTAAAGTCTACTGCATTCCCCTGTAACTACAATAAGGTAATTTTTATCATGAAGCAGATAGAGCAAGAAGTGTATATAAAAGAGTAGAGAAAGTCATGTATACATCACATAACGAACAAATCATTTAAATGTCACTTAAATTCTACTGTATTGCCTTGTAGGTAATACAAGATGTTTATCTTGAAGTAGATAAAGCAATAAGTGTTTGTACAAGAGTAGAGAAGGTCATGTCTACATCTCATAATGACCAAAACATTTGATTGTCAGTTAAATTCTATTGTATTCCCTTGTGATTACAATAAGATAATGTTTTTCTTGAACCAGATAAAGCAATAGGTGTTTGTAAAAGGGTAGAGAAGGTCATGTGTACATCTCATAATGACCAAAACATTTGATTGTCAGTTAAAGTCTACTTTCTTCCCTTGTAACTACCATAAGATAATATTTATCTTGAAGTACATAGAGCAATAAGTGTTTGTACAAGAGTGGAGAAAGTCATGTGTACATCACATAACGACCAAAACACTTGACTACCACTTAATGTCTACTGTATTCCCTTCTAGCTAGAATAATTTAATGTTCATCTTGGAGTAGGTAGGGCACAAAGTGTTTGCACGAGAGTACAGAAAGTCATATATACATAACCTAGCGATCAAAGCATTTTACTCTCGCTTAAAGTGTCCTGTTATCCCCTATATACTATATATAATCCCTTTAACTGCAATGGTCATATCGCGGCCGTTCTCCTTTGGAACATATCGAAGGTGTTAACTCGTATTCATTGGGTTTTAATCATTAGATCACACACACATTCGCACTCTCATTCAGAGATATTACCTATCTATATCTATTACCCCGCGATTGTCACTTCCCCTATTTAAATTTAAGTTATTTATACAATTTAAGCCCTCCATCTACTGCTCCTATACCACTGCTTTTCATTATCTCTTCATTAACAACTTCTAACTCTTTCTCTGTTTGCATAGCTATCGGTTCCCCAGAGGTTTTCACTTAGAATTAATCCCGTACGAGCTTCTTATTTCTCAAAAGCACTGAATTTCCCTTTTAAATTTGATAATTCCCCTTCCAAAATACTTATTAACAATAAATTACATAAATTTTGATATCAATAAAAGGTATCGCACTCACAAGAAATATAAATTGAAAATTAGTAACTCACAGTTCTGTTGTACGGCTTTGGTGTATAGGTGATGCCTTTATCATTTTTCGTCGTACTGCTCGTCGTCTAGCTGGCTGCGTTTTATGTTGAAAGAACTTGAACTTCTCTCTTGCTTGGGGGAAATTTCTATGTAGTCGTTGTTGCCGTCTTCTTCGTGTTCTCCGCCGTCCTCATCGTAGTTGACGTTCTGAGTCGTTGTCGGCCTCCTCACTTCCCCTCGTCGTTGTCGTTTTGCGTCGTGTCGGTCTTTTCACTTCTCCACGTCGTAGTCGTCGTTCCATTTCACCCATTTCCTACTGTTAGATGCCCCAAAGTGTCGGCGCCATTATGTAGCAAACCCGCATGCCAGTGTTAAACTGATTGAGTTCTACTTGGAGCTATGACTTTTCCTATCATCAGGTGAATGGTTGTAGGAAATGGATTTAGGTGGTTGTTGGCTATTCAGTCGTAGCAATAACACTTTGTTGCAGAATTATTTTGTTTAAATCCTACTGTTTGCTTATCGACTTGGATCTGTGACCACCTGATAGTAAAATTCCTAACGTAAATTCAGTTTTACTTGAAATCCTGGTTTACTTATTTAAATTTACTTCCGCGCGGTTTCTATTTCTTATTTATACGGCGACTACTTTGCTCTAATAAACTTGTAATGCTGCTTCCACTTACGCTGTTCGCACCAATCTTAACTTCCCAAATTTCAGAGTTATAAATCTTCGCTTCTCTTCTTAATGCGCATGAACACGACCTTCTTGTCGTAGTATCATCTTTTAAGTAAATTGTTCTTGTTTCACGATTGAGTTCGAACTTTATTCTGACCCCCTCTGTAAATTTATCACATGACCAAGGGTAGCTCAAGCTTTTCAAATGTTACATTATTATGGGTTTCCAATTTATTTAGAATTTCCGCATTGCTTTGCAAAACTCATCTAACTCAGTGCCCTTCAGCCCACCCTGAGTTGGGGAAAGCCTACCCTGAGTTGTTTGTAACGGTATACATCGTTATCAAATCAGCGAAGTAAATCCCTTTAGCGCTCATGCTAAACTGCATTTTGAAAGCCCTTTGTCCCAACACATTCCTGGCTGGTAGTACACTACAGCTCTCAGATATTGAACTTTTACTAGCTCAAAGAAGGTAACCGACGGTCCTCCTTTTCTGTCTCTCCGAAATGTACAGATTTTTACAAGAATGGTTCCTTTTCCTTGCCTGCAAGCTAGTATGTATACTATTATGTATGCTATATTACATTGTATTCTTCCCTTCTTATTCTTTAAGTCAACTGCTTTTTTAACCATTATTCCACCCATTCTAATTTCATACTATTATAACAAAATTTTTATATTACTTTAGCCAAGAATTCTTGTTAATTTATCTTCTTTTTTAATTATCTGATTTCGATTAATTCGCCGCCTCCTGGAGCGGCAAAAAGGTATAAAAGTTTAAAGTATAGTTCACTATATGCGGGAGGTTTAAAAAGTTTCCTACTTCAATATGAAGATGGCAGCACTCGTAAATAAAAGCTAGTGTTTCCATTGTTCATCTGTTGACAGTTACTCAACAAAGTTTCAGCCATTTTGGAAGCTTAGTTGTTATATAACAGTCCTTTGAGTGAGTTGATGTGAGTGTTTTTTATGAAAATGGACAAAAGCGAGTATCGAACTGTCATTAAATGTTTGTTTTTGAAGGGCAATATGCCTACGTAAATCAACGATGAGTTGGATTGTGTGTATGAGGACTCTGCACCATCATTTACCACAGTAAAATTTTAGGCAGCTGAATTTAAAGGCTGCCGAATGAGCTTGGGAGAAGATGAAAGTTTGGGACGTCCAGAAAGTGCAATACCGTCGAAAACATCGCCAAAGGTCTCCAAATGGTGCGCAACAACAGCCGAATTGATGTGAGGGAGATAGCACATGCTATGAGCATGTTAAGAGGTCGTGTTTCTCACGTACTAAATCAGCATTTAGATATGAGAAAGCTGCCCGCACGTTGGTTGTCGCGTTTGCTCACGTTAGATCAAAAACGTGTTCGAATGAACCCCTCTAACTGTGGCGCAGTTTTGGCGCAGTTTAAGCGCAATAAATCCGAGTTTTGACATCGATTAATTACTGCAGATGAGCTTTCCATACTCCAGTGTACGCCGGAAACAAAAATGCTGTCGAAAAGGTGGACCGCAAAGGGCAAACCGGCTCCAAAAGAGCAAAAGCTGTTTCTTTCGGCTGGGAAAGTAATGGCGACTATTCTTTGGGTAATCATGGAATTATTTTAATCGATTTTCTTCAAAAAGGAAAAAATATCTCAGGAGCATGCTGCGCACTATTGCTTGACATACTGAAGGCATAACTTGCGGAAAAACGGCCACATTTACAAAAAGGAAATCCTCTTTCACCAAGCCAACGCATCGCCTCACATCTCAGCGGTTACAATGGCGAAAATACACGAATTACGGTTTGAACTGCCTGTCCATGCACCTTGCTCATCAGATCTAACCTCAAGCGAATTCTTTTTGTTACTTCATCTGAAAATTGCGATCGGAGGACGATGATTTTCGTCAAATGAAGAGACAATCATCCTCATTAACAATTATTTTGCACAGAAAAACGCCGAGTACTATTTGGATGGGTTACAGAAATGGGAGCATCACTTGGAGAAGTGTGTAGAGCTACAAGGAGACTATGTTGAAAAAAATCGGAAGAAATGTCTTGTATTTTTACTATATCGGAAACCTTTCAGATCACCCTCATATTTCAACAAATATTAAAACACCTTTTCGATAGATTTGCTATCTACCAACAAGTTCTCTATAAATCTGCCCGGCGGCCGCACAAACTTCTGAAGATTTACTAGGGAGAAACGCACAGGAGCACATGATGGACACATATCATGGTCTTTGCTGGACATGTGACTATGTGTAGTATTGTAGTGGTCAATTGCAACAGAGCCAAACGTATTTCTTGCGGACGAGATGCAGGATAAGATGTTACCCACCAGTGGCGTATACTATGGGCTATCAAAGCTGTCACCGAAGCCCATATCTAAAGTAGCGTGGCACGTGAATTTAAAGCAAGAAAGAGCGTGCTTTCATTTATTGTTTGATTGTTACGGTCCTCAAAAGCCGTGTTAGTATAGTTTGTTTCATAGTGTACAATGTACACTAGCGCTAATTCCTCGAAATGTGTGAGCAATGTGTTATTAAACAAGTAGTGCAAAGATCATTCTTGCAATTTAAATACGAGAATAGGTTAGTGATAATAAAACAGGGAAGGCCTATTCCAGCTCCTCTGCACTTGCAGAGTAAACAGAACGAAAAAAATAAGAAACCTTATAAAAGGTTTTTTAGTATAAGTAATTATGATAAGTATGAGTGGCTGTCTGGCTCATTCGAACTAAATAACGTTTATTGCTGGCCATGCTTATTGCTTGCAAATGAGAAAACACCCTGGAATACTACGGGTTTCGCAAATTTAGCTTATTCAATCACAAGCATTAAAAACCTTCGGCAGTCAACAGGTAGACCATGCACTGAATTACCAAAGGAAACTTGCTCACAGTTTGCACAGCGGAAATGTTAAGGAAAGTAGAAGTGTAGTGAAAAGATTGAGTGATGCAGCGATTCTTCCTGCAAAACAGGAACGTTCGTTTAGAGGCCACGATGAAGTTGAGGAGTGATTAAATAAAGGCAATTGAATAGAATTGCTACAATTTCTGGCTAATTATGATACGGCACTGTCTCAGCGTCTAAAGACAATAACCGTTTTCAAAGCCACCTGTGCTCTTATACAGAATGATCTAATGGATTGCCGTGGCCAGTGTTGTTAGAGATAAGATTAAATCAGATATTGATAAGGCTAGTTCTGTTGGACTAATGCTCGATGAAACGACTGATGTCACCATTAAAAGTCAAATGTCTACTATTCTACGCTATGTTGACAATGAAGGCAATTGCAAAGTAAGATTTCTACACTTCTTTTATGTAATTTCTGATGGAACAGCTAATGGTTTATTTTAATATGTAAAAAGGCCATAAATGTTTTAGGATGTTCAAAAACATTTACTGCTCAAACTTAGATGGTGTTGCAGTAATGGCCGGACATGTTTCTGGACTTCAGACTTTAATTAAACCCGAGTATCCAGCTGCTACCTTCATCCACTGCTATAGCCACAGACTTAACCTAACACTTTCCCAATCTGTGAATTTTATATAGGAAACCAGACAGTCCTTTGTTTCTCTTAATGGTTTACCCGCTTTTTTCTCACATTTCACTTCACGCACACATACTCTTAAAGGTTTAGTGATAAGAAAATGCCAAGTGTCACACCTACTCAATGGAATTTTGGTTCCAGACTTATAGGCACAGTTCATAACTATAGAAGATATCTTAATAGTTTCTCTACTTCAATGGAAGAGGAACCTTGGAACTGGTCTTGCGAAGAAGTTAACATGGCTTTAGGCTTAGTGCGATCTCTCAAAGCCTCGAACCAACTTTTTTCTTGATATTTTTTGTAACATTTTTACAAAACAAGAGCATGGACACCTGTTAATGTATCGAAAATGTTCACGAATTTATTATTACACTGCAAAATATTAGAGTTAAAGGACTTGAAGAAGTATGGTTAGAAACTACGAGCGTTACCGATGAAGAGTACTAAGAAAATCCTAGAAAGAGAAATTGTCGTGAAGATGAATCCCATTTATCGTATTTAAGGATTTTCTGTGAAGTTCTAGACACATTAATAACTCAAACTAAATTAAGATTTGCTTCACAGAAACAGATGAAATTTCTGGCGTTACTGGATTCTAAACACTTTGCGAGTTTCAATAGCATGTTTCCAACAAATATATTTCGTGAACAGAGAGAACCATATGATCCCTCTTTCGATATACTCACTTTGAAAAATGAACTGAAGGTGTTATATTCACTTCAAGAATTTTCTAATAAGTCCTTTCAATATATTTCAAATTATATGAAATCAAATAGACTTGATGTTGAGTACAGAGAAGATTATAAACTATATGAACCGATTTAAACATTTGCTTCTACCACTGCAAGTGGAGAAAGGAGTTTTTAAACCTTGAAACGAATAAAACCATTTTTATGTGCAGCACAAGGACAAATTCGTCTGAGCAACTTGGCTCTTCTGTCGGTGGCAAAAGACATTCTTGTTTCATTGGGAAGACATAACGAGGAATTGTTTTTTGATAGTGTCACAACGCAGTTTACCCGTAATGAAGGATGGCTGGAATTCATGTGAAATTGGTTGTTTTCTATTTTTAATTGCTTTAACAGCTTGTTTCAAGTAAAGTTGGTTTAAATTCACTGTTTTGGAAGCTAACATTTAATCAACAATGCCTTATTGTCCCGATCTGGTAGGCGTAGTGATAGCCCCATTCACAATCCCAGAGTGCGCCACTGTTACTCAGTTAATTGGAAGTTCCTTCACTGCTCGAAGCTTATTGCCAACGACAGCGGACCACCCTTCGCACGACAGAATTGCTCTGCTACAGCAAAGTCTGTTACATTTATCATTGTACTGTAATTATATGTAGCATGGGACTATATATCATGGTGTGTTTGGATTAATTCAAAGTGTTGTTTTACATGCATGGCATAATATTTGCACGACATATTTGAGGCATCAACCTGTAAATGTACTTAAATGTGCTTGCTAGCATGTAATTGCCTTCGGCTTCCCCTTAGAAGGGACCAACAATGATTCCTTATTATTACGGGGTGTTTACTACCTTGGTACCTCATCTCAATTACGCAAATATCCTGATGAAATGGTTCCCCTTGTTCAAGAGGGACATTATATAAATGAGAATGGAAGAAATGCATTTTTAAGGTCATCCTATGCCTTTGTAGCATTTCAACAAATTTTACACCAAACTTTTCCATCGTATTTCCAAGAAAACTACGCAGAAATACTGTAAATGATTGCCTAACTGCTAATTCCACCATTTGTAATGCGTTTTAAAACATTTCGTCCTCATAAGGTTTCGAATTTGAGGTCCAACAAAACTTCCTTCTTACAATTTTTTGTAATTCAAATTTCGAAACGTGCCTTACAAGTGTGCAAATGCACAATCATATTTGTTGAGTGTCTTAACAAAATCCTTCATCAGCCCAAACTTCAAATGCAAGGAAGTCAGAAGAATTTAATCAGGCTGAACCAATGATGCTTGTTTTATATTACTTTCCCCTGGGACAGATTCCTGCCGCTTTCGCGACTGTTGTACAAGATAATGTTTTTGATTAGAACAGCTATCCCACAAACACATAAAACAATATTTTGTAAGACACCGTTTTAATCAAAGCAGCAAGCCAATTACTCTAAAGTTACTGCATATATTCCAACAATGAACCTCATATTTTAAATATACGCAATCTTCGCCATAATTTCATAACTTTCTTTAAGATCTACAGAAAGGAAAACTGGAACAGATGGAAGTACATTACAATTATGAACTAATGCAATCTGAAAGCAGAGCTTTGATGAATCCAAAAAGAAATTACCAATTATCTGGATTATACTCAATTCCTAGCTCACTCATTAAACCATTGATGTGTACACAGAAACATATATTCTCTTTCTGAAAATATTTTCCACCTCGGACTCGCTGGAAGGCACCGGCGTTATAAATGCCAGGCGATTCGTGGCTATACAGGGGTTTGTGGAGACAGTCTGTGAATTCAATAGTGGCATAAGTCATTGTGTTCAGCATTCTGCTACCTATAGTGTAGGAAAAAAATCGGAATATGGCAAAATTCCTCAGCAGAGCGAGTTCCATTGCACGGCATAGGCTTTGAGAGGGAGTTTGGACAGAATGAGGGTTTGTAAACATATACAATTTACTATACAAAATCACTCGAATGTGTAAGAAACAGCTTGGAAAATGTAACAACATCCTTCTAAATGAATGCGAAGACCTCTTTATGAAATGATTAATACAGTACGAACTCTTTATTATTTTGGAGCAATATTTAAAAAAAATAATGTGTCATACAATTATAGTATCGAATAGTTAAATTATCAAACAGTAACAAAAAATGGCAGCTTACGAAATAACCCTAATCAGCAATCGAAATACAACTGAGAAATTTAACCAAGTTTTAATTCACAGAAATGCCTTCCAACATTTATTTTTGTAATTACAAGAGATGTTAGGGGTATGAGTGTGCAGACTTATCCAACTTCCTGACATTAAGCAGAAGCAGAAGTTTCTGTACAATTGTCCTCCATGGTTGCATACATAAAAATAAAATTCGTCTTAAGTTTGATTGCGATTGTTACCACTACTTTATCGTTTATTTATACAATGACAATAGCGAGGTAAATTACAAAATATGAGTTACTGTGCCTTTACCATGTGATGCTAAAATGGTTCGTTTAGCCACAAAATGGTGTGAATGGAGTGAATTGCAGCATGCCAATTGAACTATAGTCATGAGCATACGCTCGGCAACCCCGCAAATTTGTCCTGTGTGGATGGTCAGAAATGTTAACAGTTAAACACTTGTCGTAAAACGTTGTACAACAGCAGGTTCGGTCAATGTTTCAGATATCTTAAAGGTAATCAGAACTCTGACAGTTTTTAACAATCAAGAGTATTTAGATATGCTTCCAGCTTTTGGCAAAGCCAACTGGAACATGCTTGAAGCGCAACGCTTGTGTAGGGGTCAAGCTTCCCAATAGAACTGCAAACCCAGGATCCTTTGCTGCAGTAGCTCAGCGAGTTTGAGAATTGGGAAGTGAGATTCTGAGTTTGAAATCCGAGGACAACAACGATGGTACTGTGGGGAGAAAAAGCGATTTTGCAACTGGTGAAAGAGGATCCCGTCGCAAGTAGACACAAGGTACTGCTGGTGTATCAAAGTGAACATAGAACATTATAAAAATAGTTACTGCACTCATATCATATTCAGTGTGCAATACCTCATAGCATTCTGTCTGTGTGCACAATTTGGTTTTTCGTCACATGAACTAGTGACTGGTGAAGCATGTTTCACGCATAATGGTCTGTTGAATTGTTATCATCAGCACACATAGGGCTTTGAAAACGCTCACACAGGTTCTCGCAAGCACAATTTTTCACTGAACACCTTGGCTGGAATAATTACAGGTAAGCTGATAGGCCCCTTTGTATTATCAACAAAATTGACCGAAACGATGTATCAGTAGTTCCTGAAATACAATCCGCCCTCTGTTGTTAAGGAGGTTCGCTTTCACACAAGGCAAAACACGCGTTTCATGGATTACGGAAGATACCCTTAATAATCATTGCAGTCCGACATTTAAATTGCACATTTCCTATTCGGTGGAAAGGCTGGTTTTGACCAGTACCTTGGTATGTTTGATCTATCAATCCTTTGGAGATTATTTATGCGAACATTTGCAGAGACATTTGTATCGTGAGGAAGTTGCTACCATTGATGCTTATCGGTGGCAAACCACCTAAAGATAACATAGAGATGAAAAGTGTATATTTAATGATTTTTTATTATTTATGGATTTAAAGGTCTGTGAAATACTGGAAAGATTAATTGGAGCTGTTACAGAGATAATTGAAATAATATTAACTGTACAGACGATAAAATATATTTATCATAAGTTTGACCCTATATTGTGTGCATGTGTGTTTGAAATAGCCCTATAAGTTAGAATAGAAGTTCAAACGAGGGTAGTGCAAAACAGGCTAAGAGGATGTGATGTCTATATACAGTCTAACGAAAAACGTTTAGAGCATTTGTTGATATTACAGTTACTGACCGTTAATAAAGTTTCTGTTTAGAAATATGACTTAATTCTATATCATACACCCGCATGAGCTATTTGCACACTTAAAATTTAATTTTGCAATCTTTGAGCATATAATGCATAGCCTCTTATGTAACTTATAATTTAGATATCGTAAATACGATCAGATAGCTTAAAAGAAGACCACCCCATCTCTCGTTTCTGGTGGTAACTGATAAGGAACACACAGGGACATGCCGAACCGTATGTTAAGCTCTGGGCAGTTTATACTTTCCCCGTTGGAGTTGCGAACGCATGCCTAGCAGCACACCGAAGCAAACCGAAGCATACTCTGTTGCCATACTGTGCAGATTATGTATTAAATAATATTCAATTATCTCTTTTATCTTTTGAGGTAAATGAAGTTGTTATTGGTATTAATTATTCCTATATTTGAATCCAGCAAGGGCGAAATCTGCACACTCATGCCGTTAACACTTTGTATCAAAAGGTTTATGTATCGTTTACAGCCGATGGCTGCATTTTCCAGCCGCAGCCATAACTACGAAAAATGCAGGTGGGTGGCCGAGGTCAGCGGATCTCCAGTTGTAAGGTTAATAATTGACCTGTTAAGGACGCTACCTTTCCATCTGGATAGTTACTCAATTGACCTCTGCATAGGGGAGGCGGCCTTTGATAGCTTCTTAAAATTTTTGAATCCACCACGAATTCCATTTTAAGGCTCCTTTAAGTTTATTGTACCCTTGTGTTCATTACAATAATCCGTGTCATGTCAGTAAATTTTATACGGCATTGATCTTCGTATTTTATGAATGCATAAGACATCTCAATCTCTCAACTAGGTTATTATGCAGCTGAATTTCTTTCTATAGTCCATCGAACCTTCCAAGAACAGTCATTTATACATTTTTAGTAAAGGAATTCACTTTTGCAACAGAAATGTTTCAATTGTAAAGCCAATGAACATATAGTCATTAAAAAATAATTGAGTAAGACTTTTAGGTTTTCATAATAACATTATAATAAATCCTGATATGCAGTACTCATGACACTTACGCTTAAATACACGGCAAAGTGTTAATATGACTAATACTGGAGCTAACTCTTCACTATTAGGTACTCGTGCCATCAATTCAAATAAAAGTGAGGATGCAGAAAATTATGGTAAAAAAACGTTAATGTGAAAGCAAACGACATGGCTTAAAGAAATGTGTGAAGATCCCTAGTGCAGGGAGGGTGTTCTAGGTCGAATTCCGTCGGTCGTTGGGGTTTTGTACCTGTTTCTGGTCTGTAGGGAATGCCACGTTTCGTTCTCATCTTTTGGATATGTTTCTAGAGTTTATAGCATATGTTAGCTATGGACAAATGACATGGATGCTTTCTCAAAGGGAAGAGCATTCCCCGAGGACACCAATGAGCTGCTTGTCGACCGGTCGTTCATCGCTCTCTCCAAGCAGTATGACGGATCTTTATCCTAGTACTGCTAAGAACTTCAGGCGTCTGGCATTGTAGACACTTTAAAAAAGGCCGTTATTCATTCACTGCTCCCCCCCTCTCTCTCTCTCTAGCTAAATAAATTAACGTTCTCCAACGTAGGCAATATCGGACAAATGAAATGGAAAAAATTATGCTCAAATCATCTCAAGGATCATAGAGCTTAGAGTTATCCGGAATTCGTCTTTCAGTATAATGGAATATGCGAAGAAAAACAATTCAGGTAACTCAACCTGACCGAAAACACCTTCCCACATTAACGTTGTGACGAAAACATTTTATCCCTCTGACAGTGAACTCTAACATTAGAGGCTGTATCCCTATGTTGGCCACACTGTCCCAGCATTAACAAAAGAAAAAGCAAAACAACAACAAAAATCATACATACATGGCCCACAAAATCATTTATTGCTGAATTACAAGATAAAATTGAAAGTTACACAAGTGTCTCGAACTGTCTTCCTCCTGCTTCATTGCATGCTCTTTGTATTCGGTAATATCGGTACTCTGTGTGCATACGATGTCTGTGTAAATACCCAATATAAAGGTAATATAAAAAGACTTTAAAAGTCGCCAGAAGAAGGAATCCATTGTGTTGAAATCAGGAGATAAGATGGCCAAGCAGTGAATCCCCACGCGATCAATTTATCCATATGGAAAGATATTCAATAAATTATATATTGACTGCAATGAGCTTGCGTGCCATCGTGTAAAATACACTCGTTGGATGATGCACACAGACACATCATCAATTAAATGATACAGTATCATGTTGATACGTCCTGCCATTCAAGCCGGGGAAAGCACTTTGGAAACAATAAAATAATAATGAATGTTTCCATCACAAACGTTTGCTGATCGAGAGGTTGTTCGAATACACAGGTATGGGTATTATGAAAATTGTGAAATTCATTGACGGTAAATCCAACCATTCAACTGAGGATCATTAAGTAGTCACTTGCTGCTATTGTAAGTTTAATTATAAGCACTTTATTGTTTTTGTATTACTTCACCCCTGCTAACTTATACACCCACTTTAATAAAGGGTATTTTACTTTTACTTTATTAGGCTGGTAGGGATAAACACTTCTTGTCAAGAGGAGTTATTGCCGCGTGTTTTATTATTGGTGTTATAACTGTTGTAAGTTATGCAGCTTAGCCACTGTATTAATCTGAGTCTTTTTAAAGCTATGACGGCCTGTGCACACGCACCAAGTTACTGTTCCTTTACAATAGTTTGCCGGAGATTGTATTTACTGTATTTAAATTTGTGAAAATATCCTTCTACATTACACCTCGTCCATCCAATTTAAATTCTGTAGGCCTACAATAGTCCACGAGTTTGTGAATTCATTTTGATTACAAAGCTGATTTTGTTCCTTTTGGAACTACATGAACTTCAGAGTACGTTGTACTTCCTTTGTTTCTAATTCAGAATTTTCTTCTAGTATTACGGTATTGCAGTCCTCGATATAATTTTTTTTAGGAATGTTATGTATAATTATATAATCTTAGTTCATACACTTCTGCTTCTCTTATTTTAGTGTTTAGAATGCGCCTATGCATTTTTTTAATCTCTGCTGGATATAAATTTGCATTTGTTTCTGTTTATTTTTAAATTTTTAAATTGAGGGTTATTTCCTTTAGCTTATATTCCGATCTTGTATACCCTCATTTCTGTTGGCAACAGCGTCTGCACATGATACGTTCCTTTTGTCGCTAGGTGGTGCGCTAGTCTTCAGTTTCCACTGATTAGTGGCACCACCTGTGTCGCCATGGAAGTCTCGGTTTCTAATTTACCACTTAATTTCATTACGTAATTACTTCTACGGATCCCTGTTTTCACAATTTTAGTACTTTATTTAGGCAATTAAATATTCTTACATTACATACTGTGTTCAGGATTGTCGTTTTCTACTGTTTCTGTAGGAGTTTGCTTTCGTTGACAGCAATAACAACGTTTTCAAGAGACCTTTCACTTTTCACGGATTTTCAAATAGATCAATTACCGCATTATACAGTAAATAATGTTAGTAGGTTTATATTAAAATGATTTAATACATATATTTATCTCATTGTCTTCATACAGAGGTCAAAAATTACGTTATAAAGTAAAAAGTTATTAATTAAAACACATTTTGAAAAACTTACCCCCCTAAATGGCGCCCATTTTTTGTTTTCACCGAACCTAAAAAAATAGCATATTAAGCTGCAATATTTGTACTTCATAATGTCTCAAATACTAACATTTCATTATTCATATAATATTTGATACAACGATTTTCATAGAATACAGCAGGCGAGTATACGGAAAATATAATATTCAATAAACCTCTAAATAATCGTGCCACACCAAAAACAAAATAGACGGGTTATTTAACCTCTTCTAGGTGTTACGTAGTAAATTTTTGGAGAAAATACAAAAAGGTCATGTCTCAGACGTGTTCGTTTTGACACGGAATGACTCAACTGTAAGTTCAACGCCTGTAAAAGACTTCCATTTTGTAATTTTATTAGTTCCAGTGATAGTTAAACAGAACTACTAATCGGAACAACTTGGAACTTTTCCGTTCCAAATTCAAAGCCATTTGAAGGAAGTAGTTCCATTAACACTGGAACGAAGGAAACCGAGGTTTGGTGGAACTACTGTTAAATAGTTTCCACCACTCCATTTCGGAGTAGTCATGAAAATATTTACTTCCTTAGTATTGATGGAATCACTTCGAGGGCTTTACTGCGATGTGCGAGGAACTTTACTCTTACATTGGATATATTTTAATGCATTGCATTTGTAGTAGAGCAAATTGTATCGTATCAAACTAGAAGCCACTCTATGCATAAACAAATGCCTGACCTCGCAGAAACAAGCGGTTGCGTTTTATAAGGTTCTACGACGTACAGCAATTCATATGGAACTGTAGCTTTGTATTGCTAATAATAACCGTTACTATTGAAGGTTAATTTGCAAACAATAGCCATTTAACAAATGAAAAGCCTGTTTCAGTTTGGGTAATTCTGAAAGCTGTGCTGCTCACATAAAGGAATTTTAATTTTAATGCTAAAACCATCTGTAAATAATCGATTCATAAAATTTTTACAGAGTTAAATTGCAATTTTTGCTGTATAGAGATAATGCAATATAGCCTCATTAATACCGCTTCTACGAGGCATGGAAAGTACGAGTAGATGGAAATTGTAACAAAAATTGAACTCTTCTCAAGGTAACTTTATTGGCATTAAATTATATCGAAAAAAAGAAACGAAAAAGAAACTAGAGAGAACTATGCCCCTGTGCTCCTTTGAATATTAACGCACTTTCAAACGGAGTGTTCAATGCCTTTTTTAATTTTTCAATATCACTTTTACCATACAGCCTGAAATTTCTATAAGTGACAGAAATTTGCGTTCATCAATATTTGAGTCAAGATTATGAGTTAGTTTATTAAAAGGTTTATTGAAATCAAGTGATTTAAATCTGAAATCACAAAGCACGTTGCATTGTGATACTTATTAAGGTAGAGAATGGGAGAAAATTAAAAAGGGACGGACACTCGATGCTTCTGTAACGGCTGGAATAAACTAAAGAAATAAATAATTGATAACTACAAATTCTCTATGAAGTCTTGCAGTAACATTACCAGTATTTATATCATTGTCATAACGTACAAGTACACATTCATTAAGCAGTCATAGAATATAAGATTGCTGTACTTATGGATAAGCTCTGTTTATTCATTAACCAGTCATAGAATATAAGATTCCTCTGCTAATGGATAGACCCTTTTAAGCTATTACGGTGCAGATCAGATTAGCTCAGTAATCCAATCCGCTTCAAAAATTACGAATACGACACTTCCGATGCGGATGTTACACTGCAGCAGCAGCACAAATCTGGCAGGCTGTTTGGAACAGCCCGAAGGGTGGTCAAATCGTGTACCTGCTCTGGGAAGAGCTTAACCACGTAGTGGTGGGATGTGGATGTTGCAGAATGACGGGTGTAATTTAAGTGGGGTTAGTGTAGGGAGGTAGCTTTTTGCTCCTCAGGGAATGATGAACCGGGTGCTACGGACAGCGAGCACCGCTGGTGGGTTAGTTAATAAACTAGGAAGAAGGTATGAACAATTTTGGAGTAGATGAAATTTAATTTAGGCTGGAATGGAATGTTACACTGCAGCAGCACAAATCTGGCAGGCTGTTTGGAACAGCCCGAAGGGTGGTCAAAACGTGTACCTGCTCTGGGAAGAGCTTAACCACGTAGTGGCGGGATGTGGATGTTGCAGAATGACGGTAATTTAAGTGGGGTTAGTGTAGGGAGGTAGCTTTTTGCTCCTCAGGGAATGATGAACCGGGTGCTACGGACAGCGAGCACCGCTGGTGGGTTAGTTAATAAACTAGGAAGAAGGTATGTATAATTTTGAATATTCCATAGTAACAATTTTGGAGTAGCTGAAATTTAATTTAGGCTGGAATGGAGATCATGTGGTTACCGGTAGTGACCGCAAGACATGCGGGGTAACCGGTATCGCTTATAGTGACGCTCACGAGGAACATAATCCCCAAGGGATCTGACTAGGGCGCTCTGATGTTGGGGCAAACCCTCGAAGAATTTTGTCGCCCGGCGTCTAATTTCATCCTACACATATCGGAGGGATGAAGCCTCATGAAGTAATCTCACGGGGAACCTTGTACAAACAGAATAAATAATTCGAAGACATTTATTCTGTGCACGTTGGAGCAGAACTAGATGTGAGCCTGCGGCCATACCTCAGACTTCACACGCATAGAGCATGATAGGGAGGACCAGAGCCATAAAGAGGCGCAACTTTAGGGGAACAGACATCGCAGACCGAAGCACAGGGTATAGTGATGCCACGGCACCACACGACCGATGAGCTTGCTCCTGGATGTGCTCCCGAAAAGTTAGGCCCTTTTCCAGCTTGACTCCCAAGTACTTGATTGAATTCTCCCACCTGATCCCTTGCCCGAAGTAGGTAAATTGGGGGAAGTTGGCGGGAAAGCGGCGCTTGGTGAACAATATCGCTTGGCTTTTCTCCGTATTAATGGACAATCGCCAAAGCGTGCACCATTCCTGGAGGAGGATTAGATATCTGTGGATGGGGTTGAAGGTTCTGCGTGGGTGTCTGTTGAGAATAGCAGCACGTCGTCAGCATACTGTGCTATGTTGACGTGCTGTTCAGTGGGAAGGTCAGCCACATAGACGCTGTACAGCGTCGGGGATAACACAGAACCTTCGGGGACTCCGCCGCGGATAGACCTTCGTGTAGATGTTTTTCCCGCCACTGTGACAGTGAAGAATCTATGCTTTAGGAAAGAGTGAAGAAGGTGTATGACTTGAGTGGGTAGCTCCAGTTGGATGAATTTGTACAGAAGACCCGCGTGCCAGGTCGTAGAGAAGGCTTTTCCACGTCCAGAGATACCGCCGAGGTGAATGCCTTGTCCTGGAAACCCAGGGCTGCAGCCTCCACAACGCGCAGCAACTGCTGTGACGTAGAATGCCCAGGACGAAAGCCAATCTGGTGAGGAGGGATAGCTTGTATGTCACCCAGAAGGGGGGACATGCGGGCTAAGAAAAGTCTCTCGAAAACCTTCGAGAGAACAGAAAGGAGACTGATGGAACGGTAGTTGGCAGGATTAACCGGGTCTTTCCCTGGCTTCAAGATGCATATCACCCGAGCCTCTCTCCAACTGCGTGGAAAGTGACTCAGGGAGAGACACATATTGAAGACTTTGGTTAGAAATAACACGGCCCTGAAGGGAAGGTGGCGGAGCATGAGTGGCGTTATGCCATCAGGTCCCGCTGCCTTTTTTGGTTTGAGGCGCCGGAGTACGCCCTGAAGCTCACTGGGCCTGATTGTTACACTGGTACGTCGAACCCACATTTATTCCAAATTCTGAAGGCCTTATTGAAAAAAATGTATACTTCAAATTTGCGCTGCTTTTATAAATATTCAAAAACGGATGCACCGCGGGTATTGCTACATTATAGCTTGCAATATTGCAGTGATTTCGATATACAGTATCTTTCAAATATGGATTCTAAACTGAATATTGCTTTACATCCTAACCGAGCGAACGAAATAAGCCTCTGCTGCTATCTGTAGTTCATGCAATGTACTCTGTGCTACATCAGCTCACCACGCGAATGCAACAATAACTACTGACAGGGAACTGACTCTAACGAAAATACACAATGCACGAGCTGGTACCATGTCTGCCTCAAGTCCCGAAGGTCCCGCGTTCGGTCCCGATGGAGGTATGTTATCTGGATAAGGCTTTTTCTTCGCCCTGAAACTTATATGTCATGTAACTCTAAGCTCTATTATCCTGGACGCATTTTGAGTATCCTTTCATTCATCGTACGATACGACTTAACGTTGAAGGTTTTCCCTTATCCTGAAAGATGAAGGTCTGGTAACTCTAACAACACCTTTGGTATATTCAAAGTAATTCTTTTATCGCGTCATGTCAAACGTCGTTCTGAGTAATTACAAATATATGCAAACGCATATATGCCAGCCAATAATGATTATTATTACAATGCCTACGTTGCGATTCTTTCTTATAATATAATAGTGTTTTATTTATTTTGTACTAGTAAAAATTATTTGAGCTAAAAGTATCCGGTTTTGCGGTTATGTTAGACACATTACTCTCTACCTTCCTCATGGATCAGTTTATGCAGAATCGAATTTTTGTCCTACGGCGAATAGTATTTATTAGAGATTATTAGGTTGGCGCACCGCTTGGGGGCAATGTCATACGACAACACCCCAGGACTCCGATTGGCTAATAGTCCAGTAGCACTCATCGCATGGATAGAATCCTTACACAAAGCAGTCAATGCAACCATCTGCGATCCGTTTCCCAGAATTTGCGGTATAATTTAATATATAGTACGGTCACACCGTGCTTTCAGCTCTGCTTTATGAGATAACCAGCGAAGATTTCCATCAAATATGATTCCTTGGAACATAGTATCATCTGGAAACGGCAGAAAATCTGGATCCAGTCGCGGTAAATGTAATAATCGACTCCAACGGCGCCAAATGTTATTGCAGATTCTGTTTTTCGCGTTTAGAACTCAATCTGGAAAATTGTCTGAACATTTCTATAGAAGGCGCTCTAAGAACGGTGCAACCTGAGAAGTAGAATAGACGGCAAATTCGTCTACCATTAAGTGTGACGAAACTCTGGAAGGAAAACATTTTGAGATAGAATTAATAACAATAGGAAACAGTACCTATCCCTGAGGCAGAAACTTGTGTTGTGCAGAAACTTACCTGAAAACGCGGTCTTTCTTCAACTGCTGAAACAGCACTGGTACCCTCCAGGTAAACTTCAGGCGTGTAAGTTGCGCAACAGCTCTGCAGAC
>CM060947.1:145385736-145408236 GCA_030765055.1 Mantis religiosa | reverse complement strand
ATCTAAGGTCAGTTGAGGGATGCCGGCGAAGACGTAGTGTTGTGCGTTGGAGGTGTGGAGGGCCGGAATTCCAGTACAGATATTAGTCACACCAGGGAGATCATACGGAAAGCGAGGAGATGCCATCGTGGCTAGGGGCACGTCGGCGCCATTACCACTATCCCCTCGTGTGACACTATCGCCGGCGAATGGATGGCAGCCTCATCGTGGAAGGTTGGGTGAAAGAGAAAACAGTATGCCGTGTATCAGTGGGTGTTTGTCGCGAAGCTTGCTGAGGAGGTGATATTGGGACTGGATATCCACAGGAGCCATGAGACGACTGGCAACGTCGGCAGGAAGGTCCTGCGGCTTAACGGAGAAGAAGTGATACTGCGGCAACCCGAAGATCGCCTTGGAATATGCAGGGTCATCATGAGGGCGGACGTAGTTGTCCCCACGAGAAGGTAGGTGTTGGTGACAGCGCGACTGGAATTCCAGCGGACGAAGAACATGATGCTGGACCAGAAGACGCCTGTGCACGTACTCTGTGTAGCCTGGATATTGCTGCCGTGCCGAGAGGAAGTGCCACTGAGGCAGCTGGATACAACGGATAACGACATCCAGGCTAGTTTGGGACTAGTTAGCCCGTGGCCAGCGTAACAGCAATCGACGAAACTCAGGAGCGGGTGCCGACGCAACATCTTGGGGACCGGCTGGAAGTTTTATTGGAGAGGGCGGCCGACCGAACACCTGACCTAAAAACATATCGAGAAGGTTCGACAACTGCTGAGAGGATACCAGCGCGTCATCAGCCAGGGCGAAACCGATTACGGTCGCACGGAACGAGTGCTCCACCACATCGACACCGAAGACGCCCAGCCTTTTCGGCAACCGCTTACGTGCGCTCCGCTGTCGAATCAAGCGGCGGTACGGGATATGCTAGAGGACATGAAATCCAGGGGAGTGATTGAAGAGTCTGACAGACCTTTGTGTTCCCTGTAGTTCTGGTGACGAAGAAGGACGGCGAGCTACGCTTCCGCGTGGACTACAGGAAGTTGAACACTTTCACCAGGAAGGATTGCCACCCCTTACCACGGATTAACGACACCCTTTACATTCTTGCTGGTGCTCAGTGGTCCTCGACCCATGACCTGAAGTGGGGTTACTGGCAGGTGGCTCTAGACCCCAGAAGCAAGGAAAAAACTGCGTCCTCGCAAGCAAACGGTTTTGGCAGTTCACAGTTGTAACAGTACTTTTGGGTTATTTTTGAAGTATAAAAAGCTTATAAATTTATAAAAAATGATTATGTAAATAGATCTAATAATTTAAATATGTAAAAATGTATGTAATTGTGTGATTGATCGAAGTAATAATTGTATGACGTAATATGACGTAAAGTTTTGACGTGGTATTAAATCGGCCAATCACAAAATTAAGATACGGGTAACGATAGTTACGATAAATCAATAATTTTGGTATAGAGAGATATTTGTTGTAATTATGAGTGTGATAGTTGTGCAAGATCAAGGACATTTAAGTAATAGCATATGTTTGAATACAACAATGTAAGAATTTATCGACATGTTGGTAGTGACTGGGAAAGGAAGTTCAAGCAAAATGTAATCTAAATAATACAATTAAATAGTTACAGAATTTGACTTCTCCGAAACGTTATTCCGAACCACGGCTGAAAAACACATGTCTCATGACTCTTATTTAGAATAAGAAGATACAATTGGTGACCAGAGGAATTAGATAGCCGCAAAAACTCCACGAGAAGAGAAAGAATTGTGCGTCCAACATAAAAATCCTGTCCCAAATTGCGCCCGAACTTGTGACCGAATAGGATAAAGAAGAGTGGAGATTAAAACATCGTACAGCTACCTGGGAATATAAAACAAAAGGAGAAAGAAGAGAGAAGAAAGAAGAAAAAGAAAACTGGTTTAAGTGAGTGAAATTAAAATGAAAAGTAGTAGTAGTAGATTTATGTTGCTAAAAAATCAGAAAATAGTTAAAAAGATGGCGAGTAGAAAAGAAATAATAGTGGAAGGAGAAGATGGTGTAGGAATGAGTAGGGAGGATGTAGGATTAAGCAAAGATAACAACTTAATGCTGGAAAGGATAACGAAAATGTTGAGTAATTTAGTAGCTAAAATAGGAAATGTAAATGCTAAAATAGGAGATGTAGGTGCTAAAATAGGAGATATAAAATCAGAGTTGAAGTCAGAGTTGAGTGATGTAAAATCAGAAATGTTGAGTAATTTATATACTAAAATAAGAGATGTAAATGCTAAAATAGGATAGGTAAGATCAGAATTAAAACAAGAACTTGAACAAAATATAAATGAATTGAGAGAAGAATTAGGAGATAAATTGACAAAAAAGTGTGAACAATTTAGAGGTTAGTTTGTCACAAAAGTTAAAGCAGGAATTGAAAGGTGACATAGCACAAGAAATTAGAGTGGTAAGAAAAGAATAATAAGAGAATATGGAAAGGTTATTTCAAACAATAGAACAGAATAAGAATGAAAATTGACAGGAAATTATGGAATTAAGAGAAATAATTCAGGAAACTAGGTTAGGTAAGGACATTTTATGGTCAGCCGTTCCAACTGAGAACCGACCATTGCGCCCGAACCTGGCTACTTAGCTTTAGCAACCTAGAAGGCCAGGCAGTCCGTTGGGTCCAGATGCTGTAGGAGTACGACTTCACCTCTGAACATTGTTGAGGAAAGGGCCACGGCAACGCATTGCCATATCCCGAAGACCCTGCCCAGAAGGGTGCGATCAATGCACTGGAATGGGAGAGAAGGAGCGTGCCGCAGCTCTTAGAGTAGTCACCGCACTGCCTGCAGATGGCTGGGATAGTGCAGGCCTGAGGAAGGAGCAGCTGGCGGACGCAAATTTGGGGCCACTCTTGAGAGAAGTGGAGGCAGGAACAAGACCGACCTGGGATGACATTGCACAGAGGAGCGTTACATACAAGTTTTACTGGGCCCATTGAGAGACATTGAAGACGAGAGTGGGCGTGCTGCTCCGGGTATGGGAATCATCCGAGGGAGAGACACAAAAAGGGCAGTTGGCACTTCCCCGGAATAAGGTTCCGGAAGGCTTAGAAGAAGTACACGCCGGTACTTCAGCAGTACAACCGGGAGAAAACCGGACGATCGACAACCTTCGACAGCGCTACTACTGGCTGAGGCTCCGAGCAGATACTGAGAGTTGGTGCCGTCAATGTCACGTGTGCGTGGTGAGTCACGGACCCAAACTATGAGCCGGGGTCAGCTGCAACAGTAAAACGTCGGAGTGCCATTCGAACGGGTTGCCATCGACATAGCTGTACTATTCCCAGTGTCCGACCGAGGCAATAAGTAACAGATGGTGGTTGTGGACTGCTTCACCAAGTGGCCGGAAGTGTATGCCGTTCCGAATCAGGAGGCAAAGACGATCACAGACTGAATCGTGGAGCAAGTGTTGTGCCGATTTGGGGTGCTGTTAGAGCTCCACAGCGACCATGGCACCAATTTTGTGTCCGACCTAAGGAAGGAGCACTAGAGAGACTTGGGGTTAACAAGACACGCACAACACCACTACATCCCCAATAGGACGCCATTTTAGAAAGTTACATAAAGACCTTACAGGAACACCTGAGGTAGGTCGTGGCCAGCCAACAGTGAGACTGGGACGTCAACGTGCCACTGTTCTTGCTGTCCAACCGCTCAACACACGACACCACTATGAGGACGCCAGCTAGCTTAATGTTCGGCCGAAAGTTACGCCTCCCTTGTGACCTGGGTTTTCGGAGTCCCCGGACGCAAAACAGCCAGCAACCGAGTATGTGGGAAACCTGGTGGGCCATCTCCACGACATGTACGAGATGACTCGTCAGAACACACAGTAAGCGAGCGACCGCATGAAGACCCCATACGACAGGCAAGCCAACAGCTAAGGGTTCTAGCAACGAGACATGTCTGGTTGCACTGGATTTCCCGGACCAAGGGACGCTGCCCGAAACTTCAACAGCTGTGGCAAGGACCGTACCGGTTAGTGAAGAGGATTAACGACGTGGTCTATCGCATTCAGAAAGTGCCCGAAGGAAGATGTTTTTGGTACACTTGGAACGTATGGCCTGCTACGATGGTGCTGTTTGGGATGACTAGCCTTGAGGAGGGAGCAGTGTGACGAACCCGTTATCGTGATAGGCGGTTTGTGCACACAAAGGAACTGATAAAGATACCAAGGAGATAAAGGTCTGCCGAAACAAATGAAGTTAGATGAATGGAAAATTCTAGTGACATCTTGATCGATAGCGAACATTCGGTTCCTTGTTTGGTATAGAACAGTCTAGACTTATCAATGGAGGTATATATAAGAGATCGCCACACGCCAGCGGAGTAGTCGTAAACAGAGACGTAACGAGAGTTGTAATTGAAATTGGTAATTTCGAATGTGAGCTCTTTGTTGTGTTCAACGACCTTAGTAGATTGTAATTTTGTATGTGACGTAATTCTGCTACTGTAAGGATTGACCAGAGTGAATTTCTAGGGAATTGCAGAACATTTTAAACTTGTGAAAACTGGACCTTTAATTCTTATATTCACTATATAATCAAAATCTGATGGCACATAGAATACCTCCCAAAGGTCCATGACGTCATAAATGATAGTGAGGGTACAAAGGCGTATAATATGGAAATGCAGGTGATGGTATACTGAAAAACCATTATCTTCTCTAGTGATCTATATTTCCTCAATAGTGGTAGATACAACTTATGGTTGATACATGAACATAAACTCTATCGAACTCCGTGGTAGTACGTAAGGAAATAATCCATACCATCTTGATCTGCAAGGTTGCTGTCGTCATCCACACTTGCTTCTTCTTCATTTCCTCTATAGTGCACAGAAGTTATTTCTGAAACTCCTGAGATGTCCAATGAAGTGATCTACCTAGGATCAATCTTGTGAGAATAGGTAGCTAATGGTGACCCACTGACACTTATCTGAAAAGAGATAAGTCCATATATTAATTTGTGTAACTCAGGTTACTCACTGTTTATAACTTGCTTAATGAAATAGACGTACTTTAAATTCAAGGTTACCAGAATCACACATTGCATTCCGGAAACTTTAAGAATGACAAATAGTTGTTATTATGCAGCGAAAATTCTTAGTTCGTGTTTTGGGAGTATAACCGTAAATTTGTTATTCACGCTAGGGCAAGTAAAATACCTAATTTGCAACAGGTACATCCTACACAATAAAACATTCACATAAAGAGAGTATGTAAAGTATTCCTACATTACAGGACCTTTGACAGATTTTCATATCCTGAAGAATATGAAATGGAATGAAACGACTACTGAACCGGGAAAAATTATAATTAAGGTGCACACCAATCTAAAAACTCTTTCCAAGATGTCACAAATATTAGAGAGATCACAGTCAGCTATATAAAGCCGTCTCTGTAGCGTAGGTCTGCCTCACGTCTAAGAGATCCCGTGTTCGACTTTCGGTCTGGTTGACATATCACTTTTTCCGAGGTTCTTACTCATTCCGAAAAGGGAATGTTGGGTAACTTAAGCTCTATGGACCCTTTTCTCATTTGATCATAATTTCACCCTATTCATTTATCGTCCGATATGACTTATAATTGGAGGACGTAGTATAATACTAAAAATGAAAGTATCAGTAACAGGGTAGGAGCCAGGAAATGTGTCTTAAATAAACCTAGAAGTTATTGGCCTAAAATCCTCTCAGCTGAAGATGAGAGCAGTTTTCTTCACTGACTGAAAAAAGTATGCCCGAATGACTGCTCACCGGATTGTACCTGAGTTGCAGAGGACAGCCATAGCTGTTTCAGCAAATAATCTATTTGGAAGAATATGAAGCAAGAATTGAGCACCACTGTGAAGAAAATGGGCCTCCAATAAAACTGGATATTTATGATCCAAGACATCTTCACTTCATCTGCGACTACGGTTGTTATATAGCGTTCCCCTGTCCAGTCGCCCGACACTAACCCTATCGAACACGCATGGAGCACCCTGTGAAAAACTCATAAAGAAAAGAAGCACTGAAAACTGCTCTTGTAGAAGAGTGGAACAAAATACCACAGAGTTTAAAAAGCTTGTCCATTATTTGTCAAGGAATTAGAAGAGCTGTAGCTAAAGACTACCGGCGAAATATTGAAGCCATCACATTGTTATAGTATACACTATATTATTGTTCCTCAGGAATGTGCAGTTTGATTTCATTTTTATAAAATAAACTTTTTTTTTTTCAGAAAATAAAATGATGTTGAAGCTCTCGTCTGACGGTCCAGTGAATGTCCCTATTTCATTTTCAGAATATCGACTCCTTTTTGAGGTGTAGTGGCGTACGAATACTTTATGCGCTCACTATGTATTAATTACGTAGGTAATGCTATTCCACCCCCATTAACAGTATATTGTTCCTGCTTTTAAATACGTTACTCCGGTATATGGGTGATTTTTAATTAATCAGAGCCAACTGAAAAATTTAATGCCACGACCTGGATTTGAACCACGGATTAATTCCTCAATATAGATTTACATAAAAATATTCAGCGATAAATTCCTGGTATTTAAGTACTTCCAATAGTAAGTCGCCACAAATGTTTATCTCGAATATGAGAACACTAAGTGGTCTACCTGGAAAATGTAATGAGTCAAATGGAGAGTTTAATGTCAGTACGGCACGTTGGCCATAGTAGCTCAAGGGCTAAGAGTGACTGGACGGCAACCAAGAGATCCATGGTTAAAATCCCGACCGTGGCATTGTATTTTTCAGTTTGCTCTAATTAATACCATTATCACCCGAGATATATTACTCTTTCAAGTAGTAGCAACATGGTGCCATACATATCTTTCAGGTGGCTAGTGTATGCAAATAGCACTGTTTCTGAGTATTAACACTGAATTCAAGCTTGTCTTATAAATGAACTAATGAATAGTCGCCAACCCTGAAAACAGTGTTTTACCCCGAAACCTGACATTAGACATTGACTTTGAATGACTGCAATAAAAAGAGTTTGCAAAGAACTGCACAAGCCTTTTGTTTCCTATTTCAAAATGGTGTAGATATATCCGGTTCAATTAAATTAAATTCTTGAATACTTGAACGGAAAATGTTTGGTAATGAACACCTGAGGTCCCAAAGTCTAGCATTATACGCCAGCTTAAGCTCTTCTTTGGGTAACAGACGAGAATCTGACTCAGTTTCGGTACGTGGAAGATGTATTTTGTTACGTTTCTTCATAAATTGCTATTTGTTAATTCTTCTGGTGTTCAACATATATCGGGATTACATGGTATTGATATAAAGTCGATGAAACGTCTGATGGAATTTCTATTACGGATTAATATAACGGGAATATAGTACAGTACAGAATGCCCATCAAAACATTAGAATGTGTTACCTCTCAACGGTAGGTCGCTGGTTTAGAGAGATCAGAGAAGACGGGAATATAGTACAGCACAGTCTGATCACCAAAACATTAGAAAGCACTACCTGACGAATGAGTACAGTTGTTATCGGAGGTGGTTGGCTTAGAGAGATCGGAGAAGACGGGAATATAGTACAGTACAGTCTAATCATCAAAATATTAGACAATATTACCTGTCGACGAATGAGTACAGTTGTTATGGGAGGTCGCTGGTGTAAGGTGATCAGATAGGGCGGGAATATAGTACAGTGCAGTCCGATCATCAAAACATTAGAAAGAATTATCTGTCTGACGAATGAGTACAGTTGTTATGGGAGGTCACTGGTGTAGGGAGATCAGAGAAGGCGGGTTAAATGGTGCAGTACACTCTGACCATCAAACCATTAGAAAGTATTACTTCCTTGACGAATGAGTGCAGTTGTTTTGGGAGATCGCTGGTGCAGACCGATCAGAGAAGGCGGGAATATTGTACAGTACAGTCTGACCAACAACATATTAGAAAGTATTAACTGTCAGACGAATGAGTACAGTAGTTACGGAAGGTCGTTGGTGTAGGTTGATCAGAAGGGGCGGTATAGTCCGACCATCAAAACTTAAGATATCATTACATGTCTGACGAATGAGTACAGTTGTTGTGGGACGTCGCTGGTGTAGAGAGATCAGAGAAGCCAGGAATATACTACAGTACAGTCTGATCATCAAATCATTAGAAAGTATTACGTGTCTATGGAATGAGTACAGTTGTTATGGAAGTTCGTTGGAGTAGGTTGATCAGAGAGGGCGGGAATGTAGTAAAGTACTGTCTGACCATCCATACATTAGAAAGTGTTATCTGTCCGACGAATGAGTAGAGTGGTTATGGGAGGGCGCTGGTGTAGAGAGATCCTCTAACGCCTTAGTGGGTGCTATCTGAGACATATTTTCTAATTGTACATTAACTTCTGATTCCCATAAGATGTTGCAGAAACATTTTTCTAGAAATTTTCTTTGACCGTCTTCTACTAATAGACTATTTAGAAGGGTGGTCTGAGAAGTTCAAGGCTTGACCCAGGGATCGCGGCACCAACGTAACGGAAAAGGATCTTATGACTGAACTTATGAATAAACTCTCTTTAGCATTTAAGGTGCAGATCGGATTCACTCGGTAATCCAATCCGCTTCAAAAATTTGTAAACGATCGATCTTTTATTCCAATTCTGTAAGCATTATTGAAAAAATGTAAATCTTAAATTTGCGTTCTTTTATAAATATTCAAAATCATATGCACAGCGGGTATTATTACGTTTTAGCTTACAATATTGCAACAACTTCGATGTATAGTAGGTTTCAAATCCGGATTCTAAACTGAATATTGCTTTACATCTTAACCGAGCGAAACAAGTAAGTCTGTTCTGCCATCTGTAGTTCATGCAATGAACTCTGTGCTACTTCAACTCACCACGCAATAATAACTAATGACAAGGAACTGACTCTAACCCAGGGGTGTCAACTGGGATAAGAGATTCTGAATCCGCATTAAGCTTCTCGAAACTGTCGTCCAACAGATTGAGCGCTGCACATCAACTTTAAAAACTGTCGGTGTCAACAGATGTCATTGTTTACACAATTTTAAAATCTGTGGGTGTCAACGGTATCTAAGCGAAGCCAAATTAAACGTGAAAAATGATCATTAATTTGTAAAATTCGCAAGACTTGTAAGGCCTGCGATGGCATATGAGCAGCAAGATGGACTTTTACAAAGACCTTTCGGTAAGTAAGATGTTAGCATAAAGTTAAATACCGAAAATTAATATCATAACCAGGGGCGGCAAGTGAGGTATTGTATTGATGGTGCCATAAATAAATAAGGGTTGTTAAAATATAAATATGTGCTCCAATTACGAACGATTTAGGTAATCTTATCAATAAATAGATATTTATTACATCCGTACTCTTGTTACGCACAGGTGTAACGAGTACAGTAACAGTTTGATAATACAGTTCATGGAGAATGTGATACGAAGCGTTCGTGTACGATTTCGTGTTAGAGAGACAGTTATTGTTATTGCTTTAGCCATAATTTTTCTCGCGCTGAAATCAAACGAAACAAACTCGAGAAATCTTTGTCTCACACTCACAAACACATACGAACGGACACACACGCACGCATGCACACGCAAGACGCAATTTTTCACTGCAAAATGAGTAATCTGAATTTTTAAAAATTGTTTAATGAAATTACTAACTTTTGAAAATTAAAAGCATTGTACACACCGAAAGCAGCAACTCCATGACTTTATGAAAACAGCTTCAAATGAATTGGTGGGAACGGTATTGAAAATCCATTCGTCGCTCCTTCTTGTTGGCAAATAAATCTATCACCTTTGAATTGAAATTGTCAATTTTGCACACGTCCAGCTTTTCACAGGACCGCATTCCTAAGGCACTCAATCGCTCTTCTTTCATTGTGTTTCGTAGAAAAGTTTTAATCCTCCTGAGCATTGCAAAGCACCGCTCAGCTTCTGATGTCGAGATAGGCAGAGTAATTAACAGTTTCAAAACTTTAACGGTCTCTTCAAAAGTAGCACAGAGTTCATCCTCTAGAATCAGCGAAGGAAACGGAACCGCACCGGAAACTGCTCTCAACTCAAGCCTAGCATAGAACACTTGAAGCTCTCCCTTCAACTTTATTTTCTCCAGAAATGTATATGTGTCCTTAATTTCAAGATATTTGTCTGGGAAATGTGTTACATAATTTTCAAACTGGCTTACATCAAATAAGTTGGTTGCAATTAGGTGCCCAGTGAACTGAAAACGTGATTTTATTTCATAAAAAATGGCACCACACACCTCCAAAGCATTTTGCTTTTTGTTATTATCATTAACCCTTGCTCTCTTGTAAGACATTGTTTCGTCATTTTCAAAACTAACCTGATTGATGATGGAGTCATTGTCATCTCTGATGTTTTGCATTATTGTTTCAAAGTTATGAATGTCTTGTTTTACCTTGGTTGGTCCAGTTGTCTTCTTTTGAAATTAATTAAAAAGTATGTCCACATGAGGCATTATCTTATAGAAAAACGATAGCCAGAAAATGAAGTCTCTATCTTGCAGTCTTTATATGAACCAGCTTTTTCAATAGTAGAGGGTAATTTTATGTTCTCACTCGTTTCAATTATTTCCATGACAGTAATAAGCTCCTTCCTGTTTTCATAAATATCCTTTACTACTCGCGAATGGTAATTCCATATGTGAGAGACACACGGGGTAAGCTTTTCTGAATTATACTATACAACACTTTCGATCTTTGTGGCGAATTTGAAAAGAAAGAAGAAATGCCTGAAAGATGTGCAAAGAAGATGCGGGCTTTGCGATTAATTGAGGCTGCAGTAGACATTATAAGGTTTAACTGGTGCGCATAGCAATGAATGTAGTGCGCATTTGGGTATTTGTCTTTTATTAATTTCTGTACTCCGTTTGACTCGCCACTCATAACGTTTGCACCATTGTAACTCTGAGCTATTAGTTTTGCTCGGTCATCTCCAATTAAGGGTTCGATTTCTTTCAGAATACACTCCGAGATAGACTGAGCATTCTGACCTTCTGGATTAACAAAATTCCAAAATCTTTCAACGGGGGTTCCATAAACAATGTATCGCAAAATAATAACCAACTGAAATTCGCAAGACACATCAGTGGTTTCATCCGCGATTATTGCAACATAATCCGCACGCTTTATTTCTTTGCGCACTTCCTCGTGATACACTTCCAACATGCACTACAGGAGTTCGTTTTGAACAGTCTTAGAAATGCCTTTGAATACTGATGACTGACTGAGATGCACTTGAAGTTCTTTATCCAACTCCGCACTAAACTGAATGAGCTCACAAGAACCCCCTTATTTTGAGAGGCGTCAGATTCGTCGTGTCCCCTAAGAGCCAGCTCCAAAGCTCCACAGAACCGAATACAGTTTATAATTAAGTTCAATATATACTTGTTCTTGTCTACTTGTTTGTTATGGCTGTTGACTGTTTGCCTATACTGCGAATCTAATTTGTCCTGAATATTGGTTTTGCCTAGAAATGAAAGACTCAGAACATTGTCCATATGTCGCTTCGATGTTTCATGCACTTTCATTTTATACCATAAATGCCCAATATCAGTTATTCCAGTCTTACACCAATGGACATCTCCCCCAAATAACACACAAGGAAAACAAAAAACTGCATTGTTTTCATCACAGCCGCAAATCCATTTGTTCTTTTGATAAATATCCGGATTAAACTTACGGCATCGATTTTTTGTTTGCTGCTGCAGATTCAGATTCGGGAGTGGCCTACCCATTGTTTTTATCTGAATTTTTTCACTTAGAGTCCTGTTACTAAATGAAGTTTTCAGTAATTCACTCACGTTGTTCATGTTCGTAACTTTACTGTGAATTTTAACTTAAAGAAAAAACACTGAACACTGTTTTAAAAAGCCGTACTTACAATGAACTATAGCGCTACAGGAGCACATACAAAACTACTCTACCATTGCTTTGAAAACATGTGTCCAACACATGAAGGACGCGCGGGTTTTATGTTCTACCAACAAAACTGCTGCTGCGAAATATGCACATGTTGAAATACTGTCTCTAAATTTCTAAATCTAATATTATATTCACATTGAAACCCAATTAATCTTATTTATATTTATGTGTTGTGTTTCTGCAACTGATTTCATTAAGCATTAATTTGCGTTTTGAAGTTCCTCAGCATGAACTTGCATTAGGATGCTGACACTTCATTAAAGGAAAGTATAGTCTCTGAAGTGCCGTGTTTTACTGCACTCTAACGGGCAAAGCGTAAGTTATGCGCCAGAAAATCCCGGCACTGCCTTCGTTGACCTGCTTCCATAAGAAGCCGTGTATAAGCAGACATCTTAGCCCCTAGCCCTAACACAGGCGCACAGATTGCACAGGCGTTTATGAGCGTAGACGGTGCCGTTCTGGAATCGGCACCAAGCTACGGAAAACAACAAAGAGAGAGCGCTGGCGTTCAACGCGCCTATTCAAACGAGGATAAACAATTCCTTTTGCGCAATTCTTATACACTTCTCTTTCTTTCGCTGTCATACAGATAGTGCCATGACACAGCGGCACTACCTCAGAAGCCGCCCCTGATCCTAACTTAACGTGAATTGTACCTTCATACACTTTCATTTGTAATTAAATTCTTTAGATTATGTGGCACTTCATAATGTATCAGGGATGTTTTACATGAAAAAGTATTAGTTTCATTAACCTTTTTACTTAATTACTAATGCAAAATCACTGTATGTCTGCTTTTTTTCAGCTACCTCATCAACTTAGGCTACCAGGAATACAATGGCAGTAATCAAAAGTTTCGCATGATTAAAAATTTTGTGTTTATTGTTTTGGTGATCTTCAGGAACATTATTAATGAAGAACAAAGCATTCTTTCTCACCTTTACATAAATTTAATGTGGCTTATCAGATATTTCGCAATGTTTGAGTTTCAATTCAATATCAGTGGAAAATTAACAAAAACTTTGAGGAGTGTTGTGACCAGTATGTTCTAAATTTCAAGGAAAATTGTTATTTTAGGCAGTTGATTGGATATATTCGTTGGTTTTGTGTTAGAAGTTTTAAATTTAAATATTTGAGTCATATAATACAGTCCATGTAAGGTAAGTAATTTCCAGTTTAAGTTACTGCAAAACTAGCTTTCCTAAATTACAGCTATTTTGTAATTTTCATATGATTT
The DNA here is from genome assembly GCA_030765055.1 of Mantis religiosa. NCBI lineage: Eukaryota > Metazoa > Arthropoda > Insecta > Mantodea > Mantidae > Mantis > Mantis religiosa. The sequence continues at coordinate 145,395,043 of CM060947.1, read as the reverse complement.
CCATGAGTTAATATAAAACAACAGTAAGCCACTGAAACACCATTAATATTATTAAGTGATTTCTTCAATATTTAACTTTGTTCTGGAGGTGGGGTTAATTTAGTCCATATAATTAGCTGTCATCAGAGACAGATATACTTAAGCAATTGCTTATTAGCTTTATAGACATATCTTTTTGCATGTTGTTACATATCTTTAATTCTCATGCTGTTTGTACTAACATGTGTACAACAAACTGATACACGAAGATTTTAAAAAAAATTCTTATATCTCAGACTACATTTTACATGAAATATTTGTGCATTTCGGCCACAGTGCTCTTTCTGGATTAACTAATCTAAAATATATAAGTTGTTTATAAGGATTTATTTACAATGTTTGGAGGCAGCATCTGTTTTTGATAATGATATACTGTTTGCCTTGTGTATTACATGCTTCGCTGTGTCATTCTAACCCAAGCATGTGAATTTTCAGATATACCGAAACTGTGGCTGTGGATTTGTACAGAGTTCAATTCTCTTTGATTTCTATAGAATTTCTTTGTTTATAATTGGCATTATCTGTGTTTACATATAATCGGTTTGCTTAAATTAAACTCTTCGGGCAACATGCTTGTATATGAACTTTTATAAAGATTTTATTTAAATTGCAAAGATATTTTGAAGAATTAGGTCGTTTTAACCTTACTGATCGGCGTATAACTACATTAGTGATAACGAATCTCATAGTGTTTAACAGCAAATGAAAAATATGATCTGAGATTACATAAATTCAGTTTGTTCATTCTTGTTTAATGTCGTAATCACTCTGTAATATTCTCCACACTACACCAAATAATGTATCTCAATAGACATGTTAGAAGAGATCTAGTGGGATTAGAATTGATCTTGCAAAAGCTTTAACCAGTTTTAAGTGAATTTGTGCATTGCAAGAAATTATTAAAATGTCATTGTGCCATCACAATCATTATATGCCATTTTTACATTTATTTCCAGTATTCCACTTATTCATAAAATATGTAGAATGTCAGGTGCATCTAGGACATAGAGAATGGCATGTTCTCAAATTAGTAAAGCTTCATAATAAACAATAGGTAGGGGTAGTGATATTTAGCATTTTGCAGCATTTATACATTTGCAATTTAGCATTTTAAAGCATTTTGAAGAAAGTTTGATTTAATTTTTGTTAAGCGATGAGTATTAATATTATTTATATGAAATTTAAAACACATTTATGAAGGGTTATTAACGATGGTGAGTTAAGAGTGCATAAAGTGTCAATTTATTTCACATTAATATAGCTTTAAGCAATACGCAGAAATATAGAACAAGCTGATACAGACTAAAGCATATTGCATAACACAAAAAAGATAAACCCATTATGATGTAGAACACAATAAACAGAAAATGCACTAAATTATCCTAGTTTGGTTCAGTAATGCTGTTGAATGAAGGCACTGAACATATTTAAACATTCTGTTCTGTCGTTTGAATCCTCCTGTCACTCACAATCACATTACATTTACTGAAATATCTTTCAGCATCTACACTGTTGGTAGCATCCCAAATACATTGCAGAGCTACCCGAGCAAACTCTGGGTATTTGAGCTTAACAGCCAACGTGCGTTACATGCAGTGATGCAAAGCCACATAATTTTGAAAAGCACATATAGCCACACCTATATAATGTACGTATTGTTTCATTCCATAGAACAGATAAGGGATTATGGACTGTCAAAAGAAATAATGCTTGGATGTGTACATTTTAATTAGACCTATTGACAATTCAGTTCCGGCACTTTCACAGCATAATTAAGGCCACAAACAGCAGTAATTGTTCTGAGTGTAACTTTTCATTGACTTTCTTGTGACACACATTCAGTTGTATGTCATAGCCTGAGAGGTTTACACTATGCAGAGAGCACCAATTGCCATCTTAGTACATATATAGTTTAAAGTCTTAAAGTAAGCTATTTACCAAAACAGTTGCTGTACCAAGCAAATCATACTTCACAGTCAGATAATTACATTAAATTTTGTCCTGTTGGAAGATGCACTTTGCATTACAATTTATTTTTAAAACTGCTTATTTTCTTTTTTCAGCATTTATTACTGTGCTTGTACATGTCATTAAAGCATTTACAAATTCTAGACTGTAATATTCCTGTGTTTCAAAGACAAAGTTAAGCTTAGGACAATTTTAAATGAATGATACAGTTTTTCTGTTCTTAATATTCTTCTTAGATTCATTGAACTGTATTTTTCATTCAAATCATAATCCTTTATACTGCATGTCTGAATGATAATCCAATCAAAGTGATTAGAAGTATATAAAATAGTGTCTTTTATTCAATGTATGTTTTCGCCTCATGTACTAATTTGTGAAGATTTACTAATATCATGAATCAATCACAAATTTCCGGTTTTTCTTTGAATACTCTTTTGTAAACTTGTGCTGAAAATGATGTATGTACTATAGAGATTTTGACATTCTTAGTAAATATAAACTATTAACAGAGCTTCTTTGTTTTCTATTTAAAGAGATAGTGCTATTTTTTGTACATAGTTGTTTGTATCTTCACTTACAGTTCATATATACATTTCCCCAATAATGTTTTTCGTTTTTTGTTGTTTTTTCTTCTTGACACTTTCCTTCCAGGGAATTTTTCAAAATTATTCTGTCTACAAAGAAATTGCATTACACATGACCCTGTGATAACCTTTCCTGTTTTCCAGTACCTGTAGAATGCATTGATATAGTGTCAGGTTTTATTGTAATTATCACAGTAACAAGCACAGGTAACAAGCTTAGGAATTCACACTTCATGGAAAGGAAGTACAGGTGATAGGTATAACCTCGACAGTATCTTGAGTAATCCCACTCTGTCAAGGTTGTAATTGTTTCTAAAAGAGCTACTTATTCATTTATTACATGAATATAAAAGCTATAATGCTTAGTTGCAACAGGAAAAGGATCAAGTTTGGAAGTGGCTTCTGAGAGCTTCTTTTCCGTTTAATTGGTCAAATTCTTTCGAAGTCACATCTCGCACACTGATGAATAATTCACGCACATTTACTCAGCTTATTTAGCGCGTATTATGCTAATATGTGATAAATGAATTGTACCGTAAATTATTCATTGGCGCACGAAATTAGGCTTCGAAGGATGTTGGATTCAATCAGTCGCAGAACACGGTAATGAAGTGCGTGGTGAGGGGAATGTAGCATAGCTCGGTCGAAATAGAAGCACACAGCATTTCCGACGACATGTTGGTTAGTTCACTTTGCTGGCATCGAAAGGTTAAGGAGGAGCGCCCTATGCGTCTTCAGTTTTTAACACGCAGCTGAGATTCTGGTTTTAATCTGAGCTCTAACCAAAATAAACAATGCACTAAGTGGTACCAGGTCTGCCTTAAGTCCCGGAGGTCCCGTGTTCTACTCCCGATGAGGGTATGTTATCTGGATAAGGCTTTTTCTTCGTCCTGAAACTTATATGTAATGTAACTCTAAGCTCTATTATCCTGGACGCAATTTTAATATCCTTTCATTCATCGTCCGATATGACAACCTTGGAGGTTTTTTCTTATCCTTAAAGATGAAGGTCTTGTGACTCTAATCTCTATTTATCCTGTACTAATTTGAACATCGTTTTATTCATCATCCTATGTCACTTAACGTTAGAGGTTTTCCCTTATCCTGAAGGATGAAGGTTAGGTATGTCTAAGCTCTATGTACCTTTTACTCATTTAAAAAACCGGCCCCCGTAGCCACGGTCGTTAATGCCTATGTGTCTAGTGGTCCGCTGCGTTGAGGTGCGAGTGGTGGAGTGCCGCCTTGGGCAGAGGTGTTTATATGTATCCTGTGTACGTGTGAAACTAAAGAAAACCAATAGAAAAATAAACGGAAACAATAAAAAACGCTTAAATAAGTAAAAGAAATATAATTTCATTCATCGGCCGATGAAGGCGGGAATATAGTACAGTACAGCCCAGACTGGCCATCAAAACATTAGAAAGTATTACATATCTGACGAATGAGTACAGTTGTTATTGGAGACCCTGATGCCATAGATCGTATGGAATTGAAAACTTATAATATTACAACAGAGCCTAAAGATCTTAAGGCTTTACTGGAGGCTGTCTTTGAGAGAAGGAATGCACATTTAGATCTGGATGAAGTTTATTTGCTCTTTGTAAAAAGCTACGGCAGGATAGTGGTCGATATGACTCAACCTTAGCCCAATTGTTATGCTCATGTACGACATGATGGGGCAAATTATCCCAAAATATCCTGTCCAAAAAGCTCCAGTATCAGGCCTATAATACCTAGGATTTATTCCACCCACGCAAGTGCTCCATTCAAGAATAAATATTATTCCTTAAAAACCAATACCTATAAATCCCCTTCAAAGAAAAATCATACAAATATATTCAATATCATACAAAGCTCCACGTCAAAACAAAAACAAAATATTAAATCTTCCGGAATGGCCAGTACAAAGAAATCGAAATCAAAGTGCTCACATACCACTTCTAGTACAGTTCCTGACTGTATGCGACAATCATCTACATCAAGTAAGTTTCTAGGGCAAAATATGTTTAACAGTCAGTGAGTGAGTGAGTGTGTAGTGTTTTAGGGCCCGTCGACAACAAGGTCATTTGGGCCCGTGTTTAACAGTATAAAAGAGTATTATGAATAAGTTGAAGGGCGTTTTTCATCTGGAGGTAAACATTCCTGCAAGTAAAATTTACAATTAAGTAATGGTTAATTTAGATTCCGTAAAGTTATTAAAAATTGTTCAAATTAATGCCCAAAGAAGTAAATTAGTGATGACAGAATTAAGGAAACTCATTGATGAGCTGAGTATCGATATTCTCTGCATTCAGGAGCCGTATTCTATAAATAGTAAATTGGTTCATATGCCGGTCATGGCAAGGGTAGTTGTGGATAAAAATCCAATGTCTGCAATAGTTATTACTAATATATATATATATATATATATATATATATATATAAGGAAAATTAGGAATATCTATAATTTCTTCAGATTCAGAGATATTTTATTGGTAAGGGATTCCAATGCCAAATCTCCCTGGTGGCATTCCGCCACTAGAGATGCACGAGGCGAATAATTAGAAGAATTAATTTCGGAATTAAATATATGTATTCTAAATCAACCTCACAATCCATATACTTTTGAGAATCGAGCTGGAGCAGTATCAAATATTGATCTTACTTTATGTAATTATAAAATGCTCAATAAAATCTATGGATGGAAAGTCGGTCAAGATATGACCTCGAGTGATCATAGATTAATTTATTTTTATTATAAAGTTGATACAATTTCTAGTTCTAGCTCTAATTGCCCAAAATTAAGGAAAAATTTTTCACAAGCAAAATGGGATAGATTGAAACAGCTCGTTAGTGATGCGTTTATTAATGGTAACCATGTAATTAATAATGAGGGAATTATCACCCACATAATCACGGATGCCATTAATAAATGAGTTGCAAATCTGAGGACAAAGAAATTCAGTGATAATATATGGAATTATGCATTGGAAACAGCAAGGAGAAAAATGCGAAAATTAAGGAAAATTTATCAGAGATCTAAGATTGATTCACAACGGCAGTATCATTTAACACGTTATAGGAGTGCCAAGCAGAGGTTTAAACCCCTTTTATTTGATACCAGAAGCAGATCATGGATCAATTTTGTAAATGAGCAGTTAGATCATGATACTTGGGGTATACCTTACAAAATAGTAATGGAAAAGATCAAAAGACCAGAGGTAATAAATACCTTAGAAAAGGAAGATGGCAGTAGAACTTCTAATTGGGAAGAGACAATCAAATATTTGCTTGAGGTGTTGTTACCAGATGATAATGCTGATACGGATAGTTTGTCCAATGTTGTTAAAAGAATAGAATTGAATTTAAGTTATTACAATTATAATGTTATTCTATCATTTAATGTATCAGAAATCAGGCAGATCTTCAACAAACTGAAGAAAAAGAAATCATGTGGGCCAGATAATATATCCAATGAAGTTTTAATACATTAACAAGATATTTTAATTCCATATTTGGCCAAATTGTTCAATAACTGTCTTTGGAAAGGCTATTTTCCAACATGTTGGAAAATAGCTAGAGTAATAATTTTGCAGAAAGGGCAAGATAAAGATCCATCTCAGGCAAAATCGTATCGTCCAATCTGTCTGCTCAGTGCACTTGGGAAAATCTTTGAACATCTTATAAATAAACGTATGCAGGAATTTCGTCAGATGATTGGTTTAAATGAAAGACAATTTGGATTTAGAAAAGGTCGTTCAACCGTGGATGCCATTAATAACATTTTGGATACAGTCAGTAATTGTATTTCTAAGTATATTATTGACATATTTGTCGACATCTCGGGTGCATTTGATAATCTCTGGTGGCCCTTCTTTTTTCATAGGCTTCGGCAAAAGAATTATCCATTAGCATTGTACAATATTCTCAAAAGCTATTGCCAAGATAGAGTGTTTTTTATTGAAGGCGTAAATAAATCCATCTTCAAACATATCACCAAAGGATGTCCTCTTAGGTCCCACCTTTTGGGACATTGTGATGGAAACACTTCTGGAGAAAACCGAATATGTAACCACTAATGTTATAGCCTATGCTGATGATGCGGAATTCCTAATCGAGGCAAATTCAAGATCGCAGTTAGAAGGGAAAGCAAGAGTTTTAATGGAAATCTTATACTCGTGGTGTTTGGAAACTAAATTAGAAATTGCACGTAATAAATCAACTTATATATTATTGAAAGGTGTATTGAAAAGGAATCCAATTATCAAGTATGATAATAAAGCTATTAAAAGGAGTAAGGAAATTAAATATTTAGGTGTAAAATTAGATGAGAAATTAAATTTTGTGGACCATATAGATTATATAAGATGAAAATCAGAAAATGTGATGCAGAAATTAACAAGGATTGTAAACACCAAATTTAAAATCTCCTTAAATAATATAATAACCTATCATTATACTATTTTTGGCTCTATAATAACATATGCCGCTGTTTTCTGGGCAGATAAGATTAAGATTACTAACAATAAAAAGCGATTAAGAAGTGCTCGACGTAAGATATTATTAAGACATACAGGAGCCCTCTGCACCACCCCTACAATGGCTCTTCTGATTGCTACTGGCATATGGCCTATCGATTTACTTATACGTTTGAGAGGTGCTATGTTCTGGCTTAGATATAAAAATTGGGATAAAATTAAGGATATTATTGGCAGAAGATGTTTTAAGAAAATTGATATTAAGAAGGCGTTATTAATGCAGTGGCAAGAAGAATGGGAAAGTTTAAATGTAGGCAGAAGAACTTATGAAGTATTTCCATCGGTATTTGAGAGAATAAAATTAAAACATATCAAACCAACGAAAGGATTATTACACTTTTTAACTGGACATGGTCCTTATGGAACATACTGGTTAAAAATTGAAAAGATCGTCTATAATGCAAATTGCAGAGTTTGTGGTATAGTTGACAATCCCGAGCATGCTATACTTGAATGTCAAAAGTATGCCATATTGGAGGAGCAGAGACAACAACTGAGAGGAAAATTTGCAGCAGATATTATAAGGGATAAGGATATGTACACCGTGCTGGCAAATATAGCAAATACCGTCAGTGAGATATCTTGGGAGAAGGAAATTATCAGACCTGAACCTGCTGCACCAATAGTTCTACAACCCGTACCTAGTAGACGTTCAGAGCGGCTGAGGAATCAGGATGCTAATTTACTCCAACCACCCCAGATGGCGAGCAATGCAGATACGGAGGTCGACACATCATAGAATAGGTAGAGGTTTTTATGTCTCCATGGGCCGGGCGGATGAGGCGGAGAGAGGCAGTATTCGTCCTAATATGCATGCAGATGAAGTTTATAAGGACTACAAGCGACGTCTAGACGAGTGGAGGACCCAACGTGAAACAGCGTCCAGTATTCCGGAAGAAGAAACTTCATTTTCATTTGCAGTGGATATTGAACTGGATTAAATTTGGTCATAGTGTTGTGATAGTGATAGTGCAGTGTAAAGTGTTTTGTGTCGAAAAATGAGGTATGTGCTAAAATGGGGGAGGATTCCTCCCCCCTTTAATTATTTATTTTATTTAATTTTTGAATAGTGTCTTTGGTTTAAGGGAGGGACCTTGCCTCCTCCCGTATGAATATTAATTAAGTTTTGTTGAAGTGAGGAGTAGTGAAGTGTTTGGTGAATGATTTGGAGATTATGGAGTTGGGGGAGAGTAAGGATTTTGATGATTTATATGGTATGGAGTTTAAGGTGGGAGTTGGATATGGAAGAATATTTTGTTGTGTTAAGGATGGTGATTATAGTGATTGAGGTGGATGTTGGTGTATTGTGTTTTAGGTGGAAAGATTTTTATTGTTGATGTGATGTAGGTGAGAAATGTTAGAGTTTGAGGTGGATGTTGATGTGTGATTTATTATAGATAAAGTGGATTTTAATGGGTTAAGGAGAGTTTTAGAGAGATTGAGGTGGAAGTGTATTGGTTTTAAAAGGGAATTTATAGAAATTATGGTGAATATTGATGTGTCTATAAGAGTTTTGTTAGAGTTTGAGGAGAATGTTGATGTGTTTTTAGGAGTGATTGAATAGAGAGTGAGGTGGTTATTGATTTTGTGAGAGGAGATTGAAGGAGATTGAGGGTGTTTGAAGTATTTTAGGAGTGAATTAATAGAGGTTGATGTGAATTTTTATATGGTGAGTTTGAGGAGAATTTGTATAATAGATTATTATGTAAATAGAAATGTTTGGTTAAGAGTGTATTGTTTTGATAAAGTGTGTTCTTGGTTTTGATATTTTAGAGTGTTGTTTGTTTAAAGAATATAGAAAAGATTATTTGTTGTTATAGGGTAATATTGTTGAATTGTTTAATTGAAGATATATTTTGGTTAATATGATTGTTTTGATCTTCATATGGGTGAATTTGAAGGTGGAAGTTATAATTTTTAAATGAATTTAAAATATTGATTTTTATTAAAAAATTATATTTTAATGGGATTTAATGATGGATAATATTTGGTTAAATAGATGTGATGTATTTGGATAGGATAATTGTATGTTAATGTATTAGTATGGTGGCTGATTATGATAAAAATGAGTTAATTAATTTTTATTATTTTATGTCTGATGAATAGATGGTATGTGATGTATAAGATTAACGCGTATAAAGTATTTGTTCAATTATTTTGGATGATTGATAAATTGAAATGAATATTTTTTCTTTTTCT